>CM051457.1:12792596-13502596 GCA_028274465.1 Plantago ovata | reverse complement strand
CTAAAGTACTGCGGAATTGATCCGTCAAATGCAATTAGTGTTCTAAAGTATTGTGAATAGGACCGCCGGCCGCAGTTAGTGTTATAATGTAGTGCCAAATAGATCCGTCAAACGCAATTAGTGGTATAATGTATTGCGGAATATACCCGTCAATCACGGTTAGTGGTATGAAGTTTAATTTGAGATATAAACCCAAATATAGTTCGTGATTCAAAGAATTATCGAATAGACCCGCTGAACATAATAGTGTTCTTCAGTATTGTGAATAGACTCGTCGGATACAGTTGGTGTTCTTAGGTATTGAGAAAGAGACCAACCAAATGCAAATAGTATTCTAAAGTATTGTGGAATAGACCTGTCGAACGCATTTAGTGTTCTTATAAAGTATTGCAAAAGAGACATGTCGAACACAATTAATTAATATTCGGAATTATTGTGAAATAGACACTTTACTATGTGAAAAACATTCGACCAATCAAAATGGACATAAAGTGAAGTTGAAAATGCCATGTGGTTGAAGTAAGAAGTATGAAAACTTCCTCCTTTGTAGAATATATACATATTTGGGTAGCGATTATATAATGATGAATAATGTTTTAAATTTTAATATAGAAGAAAATGTTAGAAAAAATGTTAAAATTATCTTGTGGGAGATTGGGATGTTAATAAATCATCATATCCTAAACCCAAAATCTGTATTATCCGTCCGAGCCCAACCCTATTACTCTAGAATAATTTTTTTATGGAGGAAGTTTAATATTCTCCTTTAATAGATATACAAAAATAATAATATAAATTTTAAATACTTTTCGTACTAAATAATATTAAAAATGATTCATACAAAAAACTAAAATTATTGAAAAATAATTATACAAATAAAATATTTTGGAGAAAAAAATGTGTGAAGAAAAATAACTGAATTTTGTAATATATAAAATTATATGTTAAGTGCATAGATATAATAAATAAATGTGAAGATACAATATTATAGCCGACCTGTCTATGGCGGGTAAGTTGAATAATTAACCGCGACGGGTGAATATTTTGCCGAATTTGTGACTCAGCACTCGATCTCAGGATATAATAGACTTCAAAAATAAATTCCACAATCTACGTGATCTCTATTTTTAACATAGAAAAATTATTTACTTGCATAATTTCTTTAATTCAATCTTTCTAGATTTGTATATAATTTTTTTTACAAATATCAAAACTAAATTACTTTTAGTATACATATTTCATAATAATGCCAAATAGCCGAGTTTGTGACTCCGCACTCTGAGGATATAGTAGACTTAAAAAAACAATCCACAATCTACGAGATCTTTATTTTTAACATCGAAAAATTGTTTACTTGCACAATTTCTTTAATTCAATCTTTCTATATTTTTTATATTAATTTTTTTACAAATAGCAAAACCAAATTACTTTTAGTATCCGTGTTTCATAATAATGCCAAATAATTTTAATTCATAATATATACTAAAAATTGTTTTGAACATAATAATATCTATTCTTTAAAATGTACTCCCTCCGTCCCAGAACAGTTGCACCATTTTGGCATTTTGGGCGTCCCGTTAGAGTTGCACCATTTCATTTCTTTGCCATTTTGGGACATGTATATAATAATTTTATATTCCACCAACACGTTTGAGTGGCCATAAATCACCAATAAAGTAAAAGTAACATCCACTATCAATATAACTCAATATTTAACTCTCATCCTTATTTTTTGTGCCCAAAAGCAAATGGTGCAACTGCTCTGGGACGGAGGAAGTATATATTTATTTGAGAATAATGATATTAAAATAAAAGTAATGAATATATATGGTGAAATGTAGAATTGTAAATTAGATTAATAGATTTAAGACATGTGGCAAAGATAAAATAATGGACCAATAAGAATAGAAGATTGTGGCACATGTAAAAAATAAGAGCATGAATTAATAATATATATTAAAAATCATTTTGAACATAATAATATCTATTTTTTAATATGTATATATTTATTTGAGAATGATGATATTAAAATAAAAATAATGAATATATATGGTGAAATGTAGAATTGTAAATTAGATGAATAGATTTAAGACATGTGGCAAGAATAAAATAATGGACCAATAAGAATAGAAGATTGTGACACATGTCAAAAATAAAAGCATGAATTAAGGAGAAAGCTTGAAATCTTTCTCCTTTAATAGATAGAAAGCTTGAAATCTTTCTCCTTTAATAGATAGATAGAGATTCACTTACTCCCACTACCTAACATACTTACAATTAAATATTCAATCTCTCCCAATCTCTCTCTCCCACCCTTATATATAATATATGCAAAAGTAATGTTTTTCTTAAAAACTGTATTTTTACTCAAATGGGTAAATTCAAACGGGACGGAGGGAGTATTTATAAAGAACATAATAGTGTAGTCCGCAACTTAGCCAAAATGGAAAGTGGCATGGATTTTTTAGGACGGTAGACGATTCGATATCAACTTTGAATACTTAAAATTTGTGATATATAGAGAACACAACAGTGTAGTCGGTAACTTAACAAAAATGGAAATTGGCATAGATTCTCTACCACACCTATTGAGATTCTTGCACCCCACTTGTTCAGTATGCCCCAAAGGCAAATTTGAATATTCTCACTTACCATTGCGGCTTAAAAGACCAAATGTTTAATTAAGTCCACTCAAATCAAAGATTACGGCCATGCATGAGAACAAATGGCTCATTCGCTTTCTAATATGTATAGACATATCGTTACAACATTGCCTTCTACAAGTGCGGACCTACCCTAGGACTGGGGTAGGGTCCAACCAGCGCCTACCCTATCTTTTATAATAGAATGCATGAATTAAGATATGACAGATGTGTATGTGTATCTGGTTGAGGGTTTGAAACGCGTTACTGTCAAATTTTAGATTTCACTTGTTTTTTCATCCTTTTTCTACATTTTTAATAATCTATCCTATCGTTTTTATTTATATTACCTTCCTGCACGCTCCGTTTTAAAAGCCGGAACCGGAAGTCGAGCCGGCCACCCCTTAAAAAAGGTTGGACCGGGGTCGGACCGGTTCAGCAGTATCAAGCCGTATTGAGCCGGTATACATATATATACAAATATTATGGCTCATTACATATATGAACACATAAAGTAAATATATTCTTCTTATATAAATATAAACATTATCACCATATTATTGAATTAACTTATTTTTAATTTTTCAATCCGTAATCTTTTCATTAGGTCAATTAAGTTACCAAATTGTTCGATTATATTTTTGAAAAAAATATCTTACAAAATTACTAAAAATATCATAATTATTATTCTTTGTTTAAAAGAAAAGGACAAAATTATACATTAATATTTATATATTTTGATAATCATTATTTTTAATATTTCATTTACTATTTTAATGTGTGTCAAATATATTTATTTAATAAAAAATACAATAGAACAATGATTACTTTATATAAATTCATTTCAAGAAATGTTGTATGTAGATTCTATATATATATATATATATATATATATATATATATATATATATATATATATATATATATATATATATATATATATATATATATATATATATATATATATATATATTACTTGATATCACAAAGTACAACACAATCTTTAGTTCGAGTGGTTAGTATGATTGTATGTCATGTATTTGATCTAGGTTCAATCCTCACTATTGACAATTTTATCATTAAACCGTAAAAACCGCCGGCTCAGTCCGGCTCCGGCTTACCGGTTCAACCCGGTTTCGGGCGGCTTTGAACGGTTCTGGGCCCTCTGGCCTAACCATGGTTTTATGTGGTACAACGAGCCGGACACGTTCCGGTTCACGGTCCGACCGGTTCGACCGGTCGGACCCGAATTTTAAAACATAGCCTGCAAGAGAATAATATTGTTAATTTTTTACACACTTATATGAAAATATATATATTCATATGAAAACTAAAATTGAATAACATTAACATAAAAAAAATTATACTTATATATGTATTATATATGTAAGCTACCCAAAAATGAAATCCGGGATCGGCCCTTGGCCTTATGGTACTATTTTCGTTGTTATAGGGGCACATTTCAGGTGGATTTCACATGCGGCATCCAATTTTTAGCGGTGCACCTGCACAACCTCAGCATGGCTCTAGACTAGAGGTTTGAATGAGCTCTCCATTTTTAACTCCAAAGCATCTATCCTGAAAACATGTAATTTGAAAAAGGGTTTTTTTTTATCCCGTGTTACGGTGCGGAGTGCCCGACCCTCCATAACAGGACATGTCGTCCGTATAATTTACTACTACTATCGTAAATTCGTAGTACTCCCTCCGTCCCAGAGAATTTTACCCATTAGGGTTAGCGCGCAGTTTAAGACAAGACATTAAAATAATAAAAGAAAAGGAAAGCAATTAGTAGTAACACTGTACAATTAGCAAATACACTGTTATCTTAATAATTAACATTTCCCTCCAAAACATTAACAATGGAGGGAAATATTCAAATACAGAACCATCAAATCACTAAATCACTGCTGAAAATTTTCAGAATTACTACATCAGCTGAATATCTAATTACAGGCCAGTGTTCCCTCCAAAACATTACATGCCAAAATGACACAATTACACAAATTAATCAAATATGCAATTAAAGATAAATATTTCTCAACTCAAAAAGTATAAGAATCAACCACATCATACGTACCTTCTAGGTTTTGGTGGACCCACTGGGATTGATTGCTAGAAACCCTAACTTTCTTGGGTTTCACCGTAATCCAGCCCCCATCCGAGTTATCCTTTGACGCCTTGTCCATATTATCCGTACCTATCACAACCTTTTCCTTATTTGCTGAAACCCAACCCACTGCTTGTTTTGTTGCTTCCTTTTCCTTCTTCCTTTTCCTTTAGATGGAAAAATATACTTCTCCATCAACTCATCAAATCCCGGCAACTTGTGGCTGTCCGTAAGTGTCGCATAGAACTTTATAAATTGCGAATCGGTCATGGAATCTTCCGGAGATAGTGTAAAATGCTCCGGAATCTGAGAATCTTCCAGATCTGTAGTTTCCGGCGACGCCATAGTTCGCGTAACAATCTCGATCGGGATTGAAGAGGAGCAGAGATAGTATGGATGAGGAGAAGAGGGAGAGATCGACGAGGAGCAGATAGATCGATGAGATGAGATGAATTTGGGTTTGGGGGAAAAGTTAGGGTTTACATCGGTTGGAGAGTGGAATGAGACGAGAGTAGTTACTGGAGTATATGTTTACTTTGATTTAGTTTTTTGGTCATTAATGTTATAAGTAGTTTTAATTAATTGGAGTGGAGTTAATTGTGATGGCAAACTTGTAATATTATGGAAAAAATAATGTTTTTAATGTGTGAGGTAGATTACATTTTAGGAAATGGGTAATGTTTTGTGGGACACCCAAATAAGTAAAGTGGGTAAAGTTTTATGAGACGGAGGGAGTAGTATTTAGTTTTTATTTTTAGACATAGGGATAAAAAAAAAAAAAGTAGTAGTAAAAGAAAGAATACAAACTGGACTGAAGTGTAGTTTACGAAAGATGAGTTCCTTTTGTGAAAGCCCAAACCAATGCCACAATATATAACCGAATGTTCACCCCATTCTTTGATTTTCCTATTATTATCCATTCGATTGATAGCAGCAGCAGAAAAACAGATCAAAAAATGAAGAAGGAAGAGACTGTAAAGTTGATTAGCGCCGAGGGTTTCGAGTTCATCGTGGACAAAAGGCAGCAATGGTTTCTCAGACCATTCGGAACATGCTTACTTCTCCAGGTTATCTCTCTAATCCATTGCTCTACGATTCCTTTTCACTCAGTTGTTTGCCGTATGTGCTTCGATCTGTCATTGAATAATCTGCATCCATGAATTCATCGCAAATTAGGTTACGGTAAAGGACAATTGAATTGTTTTGTTTATTTATCTGTCAATTTGTTACTCGATCGGTTTGTTTCCTCCCATGATCGGTGTTGCTTTTGAGGTTACTAGATAGATTGTAGATTTATGTGCGGATTTGCAACTTTCAGGAGGCTTCTATGAAGCCCAGAACAGAGAAGTGAGGTTTCCGGACATAAGCACCACCGTGCTTGAGAAGATTTGCCAGTACTTCTACTGGTCTCTGCAGTATGCTAGGTTAGTTTTACCCTCTTTCCTTTGGTTAATTATTTACTGTTATTGTTTGTTTTGTATTACTTTCATAGAAGATACTTGTGATGTTTTTGGGGCGAGGTCGAATCCTGCATGATTATCATTCTGTTTGTTGTTTTTGTTTTGGTTTCCTGTAGTATTAGGGAAATCCCCATTCAGTTCCATACTTCCATTCTATGAGGCTAGTTCATATAGTAATGCTTGGTAAATAGAGACTGGTGGGGTGGTGGGATAGCAGGATCGCCATAGTTTTTAAATATGTTGCATGCTTGTTAAATATGCCCAAGGTAAAGATTGAAGTCATAAATTATAATAAATAGGTTACTAGTCCTGAAGCAAAATCAATAAAAGCTAGGGAATTTAGGAGTGTAAATCTTACAGGCGTTGCGAAGCAAACAGTGGGAGGAAAAGAGCGGGTGAAACTTGAAAGGGGAATTGTAACGGCTATGTGAGTTTGTCAATTAAAGAACCATAAATAAAACAGGATTTGCTTATTTTGCTAGGTTTAGTAAGGGCAAATTTGGAATTCGAACTCTAAAATGCAACGATAGCCATATGCTAAAGCGCCTGCTCCAACCTGCTATCCGCTCCGACCGCAACACTACGGAGCGCATGTAGCAGTACATGGCCGCTCTTTATCACTTCTACAGCCAATATTGATAAATATGGGTTGAGAAAGCTGACTTTAAGGAACAGATAAAGAAAAGACTGAACTGACAGTATATCAAAGGCTGTATATATATCCCTGAGCATATGTAAACTGTAAGTCAGATAAATGAGTATGTTGGAGAGAGGGTGTAAAATTCTACTGAAGTGGAGAAATCAGACTAGGGTTTCATGTTCGAAATTTCATTTAATTTTTATGGTAATCGTATTCTCTTTATTTGCATGATCTCTGGCATGCATATTGATAGCGTAGGGCTCTGTGACTAATATCTGAAAAGTAATAAGATAACCTTATAGCTACCTAATAAACAGTTTGAATTGGTGATTGTTAATGGATGTTCCAAGTACCTGTCCGGATTTTGGTTATAATGTCAATAATAATACTTCCATTCTTGCACACTTTTTGTAGTTATTCTTGCACACATATAGCTACCTGATAAATAGTTTGAATTGTTGATTGTTAATTGATGAACTTTCAGCATCCCTCTCGATATCTATCTATGTGATGTAGTTTGGGGTTAATAATTTTAGATTAGGGTATTAGTGTCTCATAGTTTTTGCCTTGGGCTGTTAGTGTACATGTGTGATCAAATAGGAACAATCTGATCTTTCATTTCTGTGTATTACATACTCTTTTAACATTCCAAATTAAGACTCAAGAGATTCCAGTTAGATTATAATAGTAGATTTATAGCAACAAATCCTTTGACGTACTACTATGCAATTAATAAAAGCTCTTTTTTTTGGGTGTGTGCATATGGTCCACCATGACTGGATCTTGAATCTTTATTTTGTTTCCTCTCTGCTATATGAATTGGAAATTGAAGCCAGTTTAAGTCTAGAAACAAAACTTAGGTATTAACTCTCTTAGTCTGGTAGACAGAAATAAAGAGAAGACATTGCTTTGTGTGTTTTTAATGTTGACTGCCAGGCCTCTGCCTATCAGAAGCACTGAGAAAGATGGACCTGCCAGTGCTTGTTGTTTTGAAAGAACACCCTAGGGGAGAAGCTCGCAGATCGGCAGGAAAATTTTGAAGAAACGTTGAATTTTGACCAAACAAAACTCGATTGTTAGATGAGGAAATTTGTTTTGTTGTGTAGGTTGTTCGGGAAATTCGCTTTCCTTCAAGTAATTTAAGGCAGAATTGAATGGCATATAATAAAAGATTATTATCTGTAGAAGTGTTTATGTTTGGGTTAAATTTGATGGATAATATTGTGATCATGGTATCTGTCAACTTGAGTGGTCAGGGAAACATGTAGTCAAGTGTGATCCTTGTATGCAATTTTTTAGCACAACTATCGTACTATTTCATATTATTATTTATTTGTTATTGACTCGAGTTATCACGAATGCTAGATGGTGTATAATCAACTGGGTAATGTATAAATGAAACAAAGGTCACATCTAGAATGCATACATATCTATGGACTTACAGTATTGCATAGCATTTGTGTAGAATGTCCTTTTATTGATGTTAAGTTGCAAGTCATGGAAGAGAATTAGGTGTGCTAAAACATTATGTGCGTGCTCAAGGATGGATGCTGATTTCAAATAATGGATTTTATATGAACAATAATTGATACAGCTATGACCTTTCTTTGTTACCAATGAAATTCCTATCAACACCTTTATGATGCCATTTGCATTCGTTTTATGTCATTATGTAGTGGAAAGGAAACAGAATTCCACATTGAACCTGAGCTGACACTGGAGCTCATGATGGCGGCTAACTACTTGCACACATGATCGATCAGGTACAAACTCTTCTCAGAGAGAATCTCTACATATTACGTTTCTGAGTAAAAGGTGGCCGAGGCTTAGCACAACGATAAGGTGCTAGTGGCTACACTTGTGACCTGTAGTAGGTCACTGTTCAAGTTGTGGAAACAGTCTCTTGGCATAAGTGTTAGGGTAAGGCTGCATACATGTACACAGTACACCCGATCTCCTCAGGCCCTGATCAGCCAGGGTCAGGGAGCACTTACCGCTCAGAGGCTGCCCTTTTTTATAGTTGAGTTTGCAAGTACTAGCAAAATGGTTACCAAGTATTGTGATCTGCATTAGGAATCTCTAGACTACATAATGTGACAGTGACTTCACCACATTACAGATAGCAGAGTCAGTTTCATGATGCCGCATTGCTGATATGTAAATATGTGAAGTATTAGTAGTATTTAATTTCTTCCCTAAGGTAGCATTTTGCTGATATGTGAATACAAATCTTCTCAATCTGATGCGTGATACTTTACGAGCACGTGCTTAATGAATGGGTTTGTGTTTGTTGCCTTTTGAGGTGTGAAAAAAACACGTTTTTACTTGAGCATATGCCCCTGCCTGCCTGGTGTGTTTACGGATAGCTTAACCTTCAAATTTTATCCCTGAAATATTGCATGTGTTTTTCTTCTATGCAAAATTGCCTCCAATGGACATGCCTTAAACATGGGGACTACATTTTGGATGTTCCTTTTTTCTTTCTCACGGTAGTCTCAACCTCAATGTATTTTATGTCAGGGGATCGACATGATTTGCGCTTGCGGAGAAGCTCAGTGGTTACACATTTGCTTCACGGATCTGCTGGCGTTTAGTTTGCTTTCATAGTGCTCTGTGATGGACTTTAATGTTTGATATTGGAGTGAAACATGAACTGTAGTACTGTACAAACTAGTTGCATAGAGTATATACAAAACGTTGACAAGACTTTTGTGTATGCTGTGGTATGTCGTTCCCATACATTTTACTCCTCAGGCTTCACCATGTTTCGTTTTCTCCCTCCTACTTATAGATGTAGGTCACAGTTACTCATATCACTTGAGAAATGTGTCAGATAATTTCAAACGGAAAACCCAGAAACGCTAATAAATGGAATTCTCAGAAACGTGATCGAAGCTTACAGAGACTGCTGTGATGTATTTGTGGGTTCATTGAAAATCCTCATATTGCAAAACTACAAATTCTGAAATACGAAAGAATGTAATTTCTCAGAGATTATCCTGCTTTCTTCCCAGAGTTTCTTGTGATGTGTTTTCTCCTTCTGCTGCTATTCCTGGAGGATATTGTCATATTTACCTCCAACTTGAAGTTTATGGGATTCCAAGGTTAGGTCATAGGTGCATGATTGATGATACAAATATGAGAACCTGTATGTAGCCAACAGAAAGCGATGAATAAGTCTACTCGGTCATTTTTTAACCCACATCACCATGAGTTAGAAGTAAGAATCTTTTGTTCCTCTTTATACATTCAAAGTGGAACTTAAAGAAAAATACTAACTCCGTCCACGTCAAAGTTTTCCATTTCGTTTTGTTTACTTTTTTCGGTCACAAATTACTCGTAGATCATATAGCAGAAATAAATCAGAAAAATATATTAAAATAGTATAAATGTTGAACTATTTTATAATAATTTTTTCAAATTTTTTCTTCGATGTGATTTAGGAGTAATTTGCAACAAAAAAAACGATCAACAAAATGAAATGGGAAACATTTGACCGGACGGAGAGAGTAATAGATTATGGATTTTCTAGTTTATTTTGGACTATTATGGGTACATGTGTTGAATAAGCTCTTGTTGGACTTAATTCATGATGGTAACACGTAGAACTGAAGATCCTAACATTTTAACTAAAGATTTTACTATTTCCACAACTGCTTGCAGATCTGGACAGAAAATGGAGCTTCTCTCCTCTATATTCGATCATTTTTCAGCTCCGGCCATTTGCCGCATGCACACATTTTTGTCTCTAGATTTTTGATTGAGTTGTCTTGTTTCCTGCTTCGTAATAGTAATTCTCAAGAAACTCAACCAGCGAGCGCAAACTTTCTCAAGCAGAGTTTGCATATGTAATTTGTCAAAAGAATCAACACAACAAGTAGGATGCTGATAAATGTTAAGGAAAAGATTTATGTGAGTTCCATTCTTAACAAAGAAACAAGACAAGTTGCAGGACTACAAAGAGAGGAGCTACATGACTTTGGCGGGTTCATGAATAATTCTCGACGCAACATTGAGAAGTAGTTTAGTGAGGAGCCTCTACTTGTGTTTATACATTCAAAATGGAACTAAGAGTTAGTACAATATGGATTTTCTAATTTCTTTGGGCTATTTTGGTTATGCGTGAGGTGTATAAGTTTTTTTGGACTTTATTCATGCATAGCCAAAATATCCCTATAGAAGTGAAAAACCCGAACATTTTAACTAAAGATTTTATAATTGAATTGGCTTGAACTTTAACTAGTGATCTTATAATTGTATTGGCTTAACTTTAAATTAAAGAATTTATAACCGTGTTGGGTTGACTTTCAATGTGAGGTCTTTTTTGTTTGACTTTAGTGTGAGGTCATGTGTAATTTTCATGTTTTGCACTTATTGTAGATTGTAGGTCAATTGTCTCCAACAGTATATTTTCCGCATCGTATATGTATGAAGGTTAATTACTAGGATATTAGGTTAAGCTTCAAAAGATCGATATTGTAGTCTTTGACAACAAAGGTATTTTCCCTAACGTTCAAGGTCTCCAAACCCGAGATTTAATTGGTCCTGAATCCCAATTTTTTGTTGGGATGAAGAGGTACATCTCAAGCTGCTGTAACAATTTTATTCAATTCATTTCTTTTCCTCTCACTGTCTATGCGGGATAATTGCTCTTCTTTCTCTCAGCTCTCTCAAGCATAAATACTGCTACTTGACTCGGCTTTGGCATCATTGATTCAGGTGTGAGTCCAGCCAAAACGTATGGTAGTTCCATCATGTAGGTTCCGTGTTTATATTGACTGTATCCTTCCCATGTAGAAGTTTCTAATTCGCCTCCGTCTTTGGATGATGACGTATTGTTGTCTTTGACCGGGGCAAGTAAAACTTTTCCAAGTTCAACATCCTTGCTACCAAAACTTCCCTAGTCACCATACACACTCAATCCGATGTTATAAGATGTTTGTCTGGATTTCAAGATACTTGTTTAGGCATTTCGTAACACTAAGGGATGTAAATAAGCCAAATTGAATAAGGAATCCAAAAAACACGTAATTCGTATTAATTCAATAACCCAACTAAGGCGAATTAATGCTCAACGGGCATATAACACTACAAATTAAGTGCGTCTTTCTCTTTGTTATAACACTTGTATTATATCAACTTAGGTTGAGCCTTTGATAAATTTCCTTTTCAAGATCTCTAGATGGTTATGAGTGTGGCAAATCCAATATTATTACTCTCTTGCAAATTTTACAAAACGAAGTATGAGCTTGGTATCCAATTGCCTCTTGTCAAACGTTCATTTTGATACTAATCTAGAGTTATATTAAACAAAACAAAGAATTAGAAAAGACGGCCCAGAGTGGGCGAGCCCCATTAACTATCCGGCCCAAAGAAGAAGAAAAAAAGGGAAAAACGACTAACCTAGCTAATTTGTATCTATTCTTCCATTTTTCACTAGAAAAATATCCCATTTCAATTCGCGAGCCTTGTGTTCCTTTGTCGACCGGCGAATTTGTACTGTGAGTGAGACTAATTCTTTATATTTTCTCTTTGTCGTACCTATCTTCATCTGATTTTGATTTTTTAGCATACCTTGTTTCTTTTAGGACTCCATGGATTTAATTATTTGAGTTTATCTAGGGTTTAGAAAATTGAGATTTCGAGCTTTTGTAGTGTGTAAAATCTAAAATTTTCATTTGTTTGTCTTAAATCCTTTTGACAAGCGATTGACTGGTTCGTATCTATCCTTCAATTCTTATCACTAGCAAAACTACTAATCTTAATGTGCGATATCTTTGTCCCTTTGTCGACCGATGAATTTGTACGGTAAGTTTTCTTCTTTAATTTTATTTCTCTATGTCGCACTTGTCTTCATCTGATGTTGTTTCTTTTAATTGTATAACTCATTTGTTTTAGGGATCAGTGGATTTGATTATTTGAGATTAGCTAGGGTTTAGGAAATTGGGATTTTGAGCTAGGTTTTCTGTATGTAAAATTAAGAAATTTCATTTGTTCGCCATAAATCCTTTTTAATATTGATACCCAAACATTGAAATTAAGAATAAAGAAGAGGAAATTATTATACATGTTTCAGAGTATTATATGTTTGCTAAATCTTAGTGGTGTGGCGAAGTAAAGTATGTTCTTTGAGCAAAATCTTGTTTTTTACACCAATATTTGTTAGCCTAAATATCAATGTCATAAAACTTAGTGCTCGCTCTGAATGTGGATAGTTTTCACTTTAAAATCCTTTATATATTAACATTTGTATTAGGAAATGGTAGCAAAAAATACCTTCAAATTGTGAAACCTATTTTTAAGGAGAAAAGGACAACCATTACTTATTTATCCATATTTTTTTTGATTAACTAGGAGGATGTAATGACAATGCTATGACATGAATGGGCAAAATGAAAATGGGGAAAAGATAGTGGACTATCAAATAAATGGGCACATGGTACTAAAATACAATAAACTCATCAAACTCATCAAGTACATAATCATCTGCTTTTGCCCTGTAGTTCCATTTTCCGTCTTTTCTTTGCGCAAATAAGTTTTTCTTTGAGGAAAAGAGTTGCGTTTTGCACCTAAATTTGCGACAGACTAAATATAACTGTCCGTAGTACTTGTAGCTATAACAGTTCTCATGGTGTTTCATAATTGTAATCATGGTTTCAGATTTTTCAAGCATGGTAATAATCAATGGTGATGATGCTGTAGAAGTGAACGATGAATTCAACACTGCTCCGGCGGATGAGGCATAACCAGCTGTATTAGTGAACGATGATTTCAGCACTGCTCCAACAGATGATGAGGCACAACCAGCCGTGAACTAGGATTTCAGCACTGCTCCGTCTGATGATGATGATGATGATGGACAACCAGCTACACTGCTCCTACTGATGATGATGAGGCACAACCAGGTGAAGCACTGAATGATGATTTCAGCACTGCTCCTACTGATGATGATGGACAACCAGCTGTAGCAGTGAACGATAATTTCAGCATTACTCCGCTGAGGAAGCATGTCACTATGGCTGGGGATAGAAAGGACAACATATGGATATGCAACTTTGGTTGCAGAGTGGATGCTTATACAGGATCCTATTCCCGTATTCGAGCGCACATGATTGGTGTAAAACCAGGAGAGAAGGCTCCAGGTATTAACCTCTGCTTCAATGTGTCACCTGACCAAAGACAAGTTTTGATAAACGAAGAAGAAGATGCAAGGATTACGTTTGGAGGGGCTTTGCGTAAGAGGAAACGGACTGAAACTTCTGCTTCCCAGAGCGCTGATGGAAAGCGCCGATCTGTCAAGGATATGTGCAAGGTATCCACAAGAGATGATGTGGACGCAAAGATTGCACAGTTTTTCTACAGCTGTGGAATTCCCATTGATGTAGCAAAGTCTCCATCCTGGAAGGATGCAGTTAGGGCTATAACTGAAGCTCCTAGAGGGTACGAGGCCCCAAGTTCTGAAAAACTTAACACCACATTGCTGGACAAGGGGAGAACTGCTGTCGATTATCAATTGTTGATCACAAAGCGAGACTGGGCTAAATATGGGGTTTCTGTTGTCTCTAGTGGCTGGAGCAAGATGCAACCACTAATCAACATCTTCGCAATTTGCGATGGCAAGCCTGCTTTCCTATCTGCCACAGACACTTGCGGTGAGGAGAATAGCATTATGTACATTGCTGAAGCATTACTAAAACAGGTAGACACCGTGGGAAAGTACAATGTCGTGCAAATATTGACAGATAACACACCTTGGTGCCAAGCTGCTGGAAAAAGAATCATAACGGAGACGTAGCCCCATGTTTTTTGGTGCCCATGTGTGTCCCACACACCAAGCCTTTTGATGGAAGACATTACACAAGTAGCAGAGGGACCGTTGAAGTGTTATGAGAAGGTGGAAAAACTTGGTAATTACATAAGCAACCACAGTATGATGGTGAACATTTTGACAAAATTCCCTTCTCTGAAAGTGCTTCAGGTGAAAAGAGCATGTTATGGCCACCATTGTGTGGTAATGGAACGGATGTACAAGTTGAAGAAGACTCTGGTTGGTATGGTTTCAGATGATGAATCGTGGGAGTCGCTAAGAGGGATTTCAAAGGCCATGTTGACACATGATACTGCCAAAGAGATTATAATGGATGACCAGTTGTGGAGGGATCTGGAGTTTGCGCTGTTTTTCACAAGGCCTATTGGAAAAATGATTCAGTATTGTTATTCTGATGCAGCATAGATTGGTGATGTGTATCAGAAAATGGAGGACATGGTAGTTTCAATCAAAGAGGGATTGGATGAGGACCAACCGGAAATGATTTCAGAAGTTGAAAAGTTGATCAGGAAAAGATGGGATAGAGAAAATTTTGCGCTGATTATTCTCTCTTATGTGCTCAATCCTAAATATTATTCAGATGCGTGGTTGCAATCCAACGTTCCTGGACGACCGAAAAGAATTAAACCTAATGCAGGTCCATCTGTGCAGGGTGTTTATTTGAGTGCTCTCAACAAACTCACCAGTGCACAGGATGCATCAGTCACCTGAAGGCAACTCAGTGACTTCACTAGCAACGGAGGAGTTTTTAGAAGTCCAGAAGCTATGGAGGCTAGGGAGAATATGGCTCCATTAGAGTGGTGGAACCTACATGGGGTAGTTGCGCCTGAGCTTTACACACTGGCCATTAAAGTGTTGTCTCAGAGCTTCAACAGTTGTGTTGCTGGGAGGGAGTTGAGCTCTTATAGTTTCATCGAGAATGCTAAAAGGAGCAAATTGAATTCTGATCGTGCCAAATCTCTTCTTTACGTGCACTACAACAACCGAATCATGACAAAGTACAAACAAGATTACGAGAGGAGGTACAACCAAGAACTGGGACCGAAACACTTACGAAGATTATTTGGAGGTTGATACGGAGGCTATGGAAGATCAAGAGGTGGAAGAATTACAAACAGAGACTAAAACTATCACTATCGGTGACACTGTCATAAAGATATGATTCTAAGAGAGCAACTCCTTTGTCATCTCTGTGAGTTTCGAAATTAACTTCTTGCATTTCCTTGTCCTGGAGAGCGGAGACCGGAGTCTTTGTGTCTTGGCTGCTGTCGTTTGCGAATTGTGATGATGTTTCAAAATTTACGGTGTTGCAAATTGTGATGATTTTTGCGCTAGCTGTAGTGTAGAGACTGATGTTCAGCAAGGTCTTTTAGCATCTGGAGCGCATATTATTCAACTTAATTAAAATTGTGCTGTGTTAGTCAACTTTTTGTTCAATTTGAGATACAATTATGTTTAAGGATGCAATTTAGAGGTACAGGTGGGCATGTTTGATGATATGAACCAACCATACTGTGTGATTTTTCTGTTGTATGATTGGTATTAATTTGCGCTAATAGCTATGAGTTTTTTTATATATAATTATATATATTGCGCTAAATTACAACTGTGTGTTTTTATAGGTTACAACTTGCAAGTGAACTAGTAAAATTTGTTTGATCAGCCTCTGCCAGGATCCGTCTCATCTTGATGTGTGTCATCTGGTGTTATCGTCCTGTCTACTTCCTTTTTTCATGGTTATAGGAGTGAATTATTAGCCTGAGGTTTGAGACTTGAAGAAAAAATGTTGGCAAATGAACCTGCATGTTTAGGGAACTGAGGAATATATACACAGTTGTTCTTGCTTATTTGACAGTATCAAACAGACAGGTGAAACTTAGTTCTGTTCCTTAACAAGTAATGATTTTTTTTGCAATTTTCATTTGATTTAGTTTACTACAGAAGTTCAGATGCTAATAGCCTATGACAGGATCTGTAAATGATCACATCAACTTTTTTACTTCATTATTCTGCACAAAAAAAAAAAAAAAAAAAGTTGTGCAGGGGATCTTCCAATCAATATGTAAGTGCTTATCTATGATTCATGATAGCTATCAAGACCAGAGTACAATTTAATCCCTTTCTTTCACTATAAAAGTACAGTATCTCCACAAAGACTTCTGGAATCTGAAATGCACTTCAACAGTATTCTATCCCGTAGTTGCAAGGGCGTTTGGTAATACCGTATAACAGCAAATTTACAGTTAAAAAAGAGTATATAACATAACTATTCATACAAGATATTTTCTTAGTGATGATTCCAAAAAAGCAAACATGTCAATGCTCTTACGTAAAGTAGCACTATCATACCGATGCCTAGGTGTGTGTTGTTTATGATTCAGGTTCAGTATATTACTACTATGTATTACTACTATGTATGAAAGGATGATGGACTTTAGAACGTCATTTGGTTTGATTGAGGTGCACCGTGCATGAATGTGAGTTAAAGAGTGTTGAACTACAAGCGGCATTTTTCAATAATTTGTGTCTGGCAGATTATCAGTATCACGAGTACAGAACCTATACGAAGATGAAGCAGATGAAGGAAAATAGCGTACTGCAACCCTCTTTCAAGAACATCCTATAGAGCATGCACTACATTGCAGTGTAAGAATGTACGCCAACTGACCAACACCATTGACCTCACTGAATTACAACCAAATATACATTTCAGTATCCTACATTTTCACCTTCTCTTAGGCCAATGTCAATCTTTCATTCTTTCTGTGACTACAAATTATTGAAGTAATTTATTTGAGTTGGTGCAGGAGCACCGTAAGAAGCCTTTTGTAGGCATCATCAAGTGCCACCCCATCCGCAGAGTATTGCTCTTCAGAAATTTCTGAGGATCTTCGTACAGAGGCTGCAATCGATCTGACATGCACACTTTGCATACAGCACAAATGAGAAGTTTCACACCAATACTCAAAAGAACCTTGGATATTAAGTGGGAATGGCATCAGGTATAAGAGGTGAAGATCCATCACTCTGACCGGTCCCATCTGATGCAGTTTGATTACTCTTTTCCTTGTCATCTTGAAATCCTTGCTTAAATCTGTCATAATTTGTCTTCTCTACAGATTTGAAAGGTCGTTCACCCAGTACACGTACCAAGTCATCTTGGTGCAGAGTTTCCTTTTCCAGCAACAATTCTGCAATCTGAGCCACTTGCTCCTTGCGTTCCTGCACCAATTGCAATGTTCGTTCATATGCCTTGGTAACCCATTCCCGGACTTCAGTGTCAATAATGGCAGCTGTTTTGCTACTATATGGTTTCAGCATTTCAAAACCATCTTCCCTCTGGGGAAAAGAGAGGAGCCCCACTTTATCACTAAAACCATATACTGCAACTTGTGCATAAGTCATTTTGGTTACTTTCTCCAAATCATTTTGTGCTCCAGTTGATATTTTCCCGATTAATACCTGAAACAGCACAGGTTACACTTAAACAAACTGTTTAACAGTTACGAAGAAGAATATAAGGAAAACAAAAAATGAAAATAAAAATACAAACAGCAGTCTGTAATTCGCTCTATTATTTAAAGCTAAAGGTAAAATAAGTTCGTCAAATCCATGACCCCGTAAAAGGAAACTTCCTCTCTTGATCTAAACTGGTTTGGAAAGAAGGAAAAGTATTAGAATTCGGAAAATGGTTTTGTGCTCGAAGAGGTCAATTCATAACAATTATCAAAAAAATTATGTCATATCCACGATAAAAGTTAAGTCAAGTAAGGAAACAATGTGACTACCTGCTCAGCAGCACGTCCACCAAGGGTCATGCAAGTCATATCAAAAAGCTGTTCTTTTGTCATGAGAAGATTCTCATTAGGAACATACTGGGCAAAGCCTAGTGCTGCAGTACCACGAGGTATGATAGTCACCTTCAGCAATGGTTCTGCATGTTCCAAAAACCAGCCAGTTACAGCATGACCTGATTCGTGGTATGCCACAGTTCTACGTTCAAGTTTGCTTATTACCTGGTATGGATACAGAAAAGCAGAGAAAGTTACTGAACATGAATCTAGGAGTCAAATCCAAAATCAACACTGATCTTTTCATGCTTAAGCAAAATAAATCCAATTCCTGAACCTAAAAGTTAAGATAGGAAGCCAATATTTAACATGCATTTACATAATTCACACAAACATAGAGAGACAACTATTAGGAAATTCATTATATGAACATGAATATCATGATTCATGAGTCAGACTAAATGGAATCATTCTGGGAATTCAGGCGAAAGATATTGACAGAAAAATATAGGGAATTCTGATGTAAGACCTTGTATTATCACCTCGGGGTGTTTCCCTTGGTAACAAACAGAACTCAGACACTGTAGTATTACCCAACAATAACTATTTGATTCATGTCTCAATACAAGGCTTTACATAGAGACCAAGTGGAAGACAATGAAATGAAGGAACCTTAGTTGAAAAAAATGAACAAAGTGTTGAAGTCGAACTCAGATGATGGATCATAAAACTAGAACAACCCTATAAGCACGGAAGCACTTCCAACTTCCAAGTTCCACCCCATATAAGAGGGACAATTTCAGTTACATATGAAGCCAAGAAAGTGTGAATCCATTATTTCAAAATGGTACTAAGGGTGATGAAAGCTAGAGTATTGGGGGTAAAAAAAAAGAGATAAAATAAGAGGATTATGAGCCTTCTTTTTCTTATCTGCATTATATAGTGGAGCCAAGACATCAGTGAAGAATGATATACCTTATTTTTCTTCTCAAGACCACCAATAATTCTGTCTATAGCAGCATCAAAATGTTCCATCTTAACCAGGGCTTGTTCACCACGGGCAGCAATCAAAGCAGCTTCATTACAAACATTTGCAATATCTGCACCGGCAAACCCAGGGGTGAGAGCTGCAAGTCTCTGAGAGTAATATGAGGGCTCATGATCGAGTTTTATCTTCTTGAGGTATATCTGGAATATTTGCTCCCGGCCTTTGATATCAGGTTTATCTATGCTAATTTGGCGGTCAAATCGACCAGGCCTCAACAAGGCTTTATCTAAGATATCCGGTCTATTAGTCCCAGCCAGAACAACCACTCCAGAAGTAGTTCCAAATCCATCCATTTCGACAAGCAACTGATTAAGAGTGCTTTCACGCTCATCATTAGAACCAGCGAACCCCCCACGCCCCCTAGCTCGACCAATTGCATCAATCTCATCAATGAATATGATACTAGGAGCACATTGCCTTGCCTCTTGAAACAAGTTTCTAACCCTTGAAGGCCCAACACCAACAAACATCTCCATGAAATCAGAACCAGATATGGACAGAAACGGCACACCAGATTCACCAGCAGTTGCTTTCGCAAGAAGAGTTTTACCTGTTCCAGGAGGTCCAACCAACAGAGCACCTTTGGGGATTTTAGCTCCCAGCTCTTCGTACTTCTTAGGGTTCTTTAGAAAGTGAACAAACTCCATAATCTCTTGCTTTGCTTCATCACAGCCAGCTACATCTTTGAAATAAACCTGGAAATGAACAGAGAATATAAATTAAAATGGAATCTAAAACTGGGTAAAGAATTTCAAGAATTTGAATTATTTTCTTTGTGAAATCAATTGTAACTAACCTTATTTTTTGCATTCTTATCCACCTTCGTTATGTTTGCTTTTCCAATACTAAATATACCACGTGCCCCCTTTCCACCAGTACCTCCAACACCAAGCCCACCCTGCATTCTCCGGCTCATGTAGGAAAGGGTTCCAAATATCAGAAGGGTAGGAAGAAATCTCACTAATTCTTGTAACCAAGAGACTTCATCAGCATAAGTAACAGGGACATAATCGTGCCGGTCTATACCCAATGCTTCTTGGGCTTCTTCCAACTTTTCCTCAAAAGTCTCAAGACTTCCAATATTAAAATAATACTTATACTGGCTTGTGTTAACTCCTTCATGGGTGCTACTAGAAGGCTCCTCGAAGGTAGATCTTTCAGTTGTATCATGGCTACTCTGAGTTTTTGGCGAGCTTCTTACATAGACTTTAGCAACCGACTTATTAGAAACAACTATACGATCAACCAGACCTGGTTCAAGAAGCTTGTTTTTAAACTCCTGAAAGCTAATCTGCAAAGTTAAAAATCAATCAGTAGAAAACTAGGTAATGCCAGTAGATATAAGTGAGTAATACTTCGTATAATTTTCCGCTGAAACCACCAATATGCAGAAGCAATTTTCCGCCACTGGCATGTGAATGGAGTAAAAGAATGTAAAACACTGATATCTGAATTATTTCGATGCAACAGTCATAATTTGAACAAATCCCAGCCACATAGATGAACTAGGATAATAAACCAACAACAAGAAACTTCATCTTAAGTGACCCCTTTGGTCATAACATGGATCTCCAAATTTATAAACTTTAGGCTGCAACAAATCGATGCACCACGCTTCTTTTCCTGAACATTTTTCCATCTACAAACTCTAGTCAACAGGATGTTAGAAACTATTTTGGTCCAATGTGAAATCGATGAGAAGTATTTGAAGGATAGTAGATCCTGAAGACTGCATGTGATCTTTACTTACTAGTAAAAATCATTTGCAAAATAAAACAAGGAAAGAACATGTGATCTTTGTAAACTTAGACACTATAATATCCGCCAGAATCGATGATAAGAACATGACGTACAAGTCTTACGATGAAACCTCGAGAGAGCATATCTCAAAGCAGAAAAATTAAAGTATCCCCAAATCCTAGCTGCTCACACTTAAAACCAAAGTGCTTACATAACCTATTCAGTCTTTTGCTACGTAATTCACATTATAAAGTTAGAAAGATAATACTCCCTCCCTTTTAATATAAATGGTCATCCTACAAATTCTGCTATTTTACCATTAACTGTCGTTTTAGGCCTCGAATAATTATAGCCCTATAGTACATCATTAAATAATGCTTTAACCTTTTCTGGACTCTGCAATTAAAGGAGGCTTCATCTTCTTCAAAACTATTCTATTGGCTGGAGTAATGTTTTAGTTGTCGTGAGTGTCTTAAATTATTTTTTAATTCATTTAATTACTGTATTTTAATTGCAAAAGATCTCTTAGTTTGGGTGCCTTAAAATCTTTGTTTTTAGTAGAACGACAGATAAAAAAAATTGGAGGGAGTAGCAGTTTGTTCAGTGTACATTAGGCCATGTATCAATTTACTAAATTAACATTTCGTAGTGATTACATTTACTACATTGTCTAAATTTTTTAAGGTAATATTTTCTTAGATAAGACGAAATTGATTAAACTCTAAGATAATAACGTCCAATTAACTTCAGAGCATCAATATTAAAGCAAAACTTTGAACCTGACTATCATGAATGTGAATATGTAAGCATGTACTAACCTCTTTCTCTTCATGAGCTGTGGAGGAAAGTGCTGACATAAACATCCCAATGATCAAGAATGGGGCCATGTAATTTTGGAAGTACTTCATGAAAGCTTCACGAGAATTGCCTTGATCATCATTATTTCCTTCCTCTGGTATTTTTAAATCAATAAGATCAGAAACTTCACAGAAAAAGCATATACACCTTATCTTCCTAATAAACCTCGATACAAACTATATGTTAAAGGTATAAACCTATCAGTTGAGGATAAATTGCATATTATTTTACTACTTCGTACATGATAACCAAAATAAGTAAAGTCTGTTGATCTTTATCCCATCATAGTGATATGATAATACATGCAATCAAGCAGTACGTACATTAAGAGGATTACATGATAGCCAAAATAACTAAAGTATCTGTTAATCTCTATCCCATCACAGCGAGATGATAATACATGTTATCAAGCAGAACACCATTTTCCGTTTTCTCATACAGGCCATGTTTTAACTCATTTCCCATACAGGTCATCGCCTAAAATTGCAAAACAAGCGATACAAGTTTCATGAATATCTCTACTGGTCCAGAATAAACTATCTAATCCAAAACAAATCTAGACATGAAATGGATTGAATATGCTCTATTTACGCTCCAAACCATAGATAGCACCGATTCGATCATTTGTTTACAAACTCAGTACAATCACAATGTGTAGGAATCTGTGCCCTTCGAGTTTTGGCTACTAAATGTACAAACAAAATGATGAGCATCACAAACCTTTGGACTCCTCTTTCTGGTCATCCTGTTTCGGAATTTCCTTCTGACGCTTCGGATAGAAATTCTCATAATCTGACAACCAAATAACATAAACAAAACAGATACAGTATAAACCAAGCTGTAGCGCAAACTTCCCAAATAAGTACTTATTAAGCAACATAACTAGAGAATGTCTTACTTTTTTGCTTGGGCGCTTCACTAGAGAATAACCTAGTAATTGCATAATTAGGATTTGCAAACTTGTAATCACTAGAAATGGAACCTCTATAAGTTCCAGCAGCAGCAAAATAGCCTCTGAGAAACCCTAAGTTTCCATCAACGTCAGATAGACTATTTGTAATGTTATTGTTCAAATTGGATGCTCCAGCAATTGCCCTATTCCGTGACAGGGGCCTCCATTTACATGCCTCGGTAATTGCATTCTGCGAAATCAGAAATGAGAAACGACATGAGAATGAAAAATTAGCTCACTGGAAACACAGATACGTATATACAAATCCATGGAAGAAGGAAGTTACTTTCGAACGCGAAAATGAAGTTCCGATCCTGGAATGAATCATTCTCCTCCAGAATGAGAATTGATAATTTGTTTGTTTGTTTTGTCGCAGCAGATTTGACTCTCTCTCTCGAGCTGTTTGATTTCCTCTTGTTTGGAATGGTTATTCACATACTCTCCTCCTCTGTCCCGTTTGAAATTACCCGGTTTAACTTTTTTGGGTCAACAATTTTCAACTTACTCTTAAACTATAATGATACAATATTTAATAAAATTATATTATGAAAATTTTGGTTCTATATTTTCATAATATGATTTCGTCAAATGCTTTATCATTATAATTTAAGAGTAATCGAGAGTCAAAGTTGAAAACTATTGACAAAAAAAATCAAACTGGGTAATTTACAGTGGAACGGGGAGAGTATTTCTTATTCATTAAAAAAAAAGAGAAAAATAAAAATAAAAATCCAACCGAACCGGCTAAGATGGTCGGTCTAGTGAGTGCATGGGTGATATGGTTACTCCACATATCAATATTGTGTTCTGATCCGTACTTAGAATTAGAATTTTTCAGTAGATTACCCCATCCATTAATTGCTCCAGTGTTAATTTCTTTTGAATAAATTTCTGAAAATAAAGATGCCCCTAATTACATCCACAGCTTCTCTCCTAATATTCGTGGATGTAATGGTGTCGTACAACCAAGAAGAAAATTTTGTGCCGCCTACCGATCATAAAAATTATCGGCGTAGGCACTCTCCTTGTTTCAATAATGTCTAGAGTGTTGACTTTCAACACCATGTTGTTTCTCACGTTCAGCCAACAGAAACATTGGGTGATTATTTGTGTGATTACAATTGCTTGCTACATCGTCATTTTATTCGAGTATTTGCAAGAATCTCTTTTTCGACATTTAATTTCTTCAATCTATAGCGAACATATAGTCCCTAAACCCACAAGGGATGATCCTTTTGATGAACACTCACATGAGGATCTACTAGACTACTTATGTGAAAATTTATCAACAACAACCACCGAGATCATGGACATAAATTGAATTCTAGTCTCCAACTCCATGTTATACTTCCTTTGTCCTATTATAATTTATCCAAAAATGAGTTGGGTATTAAAAAAAGAAAGACAAGGTATTAGGTGCTGTTTAAATAATGTATTGATGAAATACATATTGGTGGATGTAGTAATATTTTAAATTTTTATATTTAGATTGTGTAATTTTCTAAAAGGAAGTTTAGAAAAAATAATACTCATCCTTTTTTTGGATTCTATACGTCTGCTTTTGGATCGAACTTCTAAGAGGTTTATATAATAAGTGTAGTGTGTTGGTTTAGTGGCAGAACCCAAAATAAAGTATAAAGATTTTCCAAAATTAGAAACGTATAGAATCCAATAAACAGACAAAAATGGAATACATATAGAATCCAAAAAATAGATGAGTAATTATGTAATTGAGGATGAAACATAATGAGTATATATCTTTCATCATTTGTGTTATGGAAATTCTGATGCAAACCACGTCTAAGAAGTTTTTGGCAGAATGGCTCTAGTGTCTAGTATCTAACCTTATGCTTAATTAGAGATACAAAATATTCTCCAACACTCCCTCCAACATCTTTTTGTTTCTAACGAGTCGGAAAGGAATTGATACGTGGAACTTATTTGATGTGTGTTGATCTCTCACAAGCTCGTTGGAGAGGATGTTGGAGAAGATTCGGACCCACTAATTGTGCAACATTTCAAAAAGTTTAATAGGTTGCATTTATAAATACCTATTCAAATACAAATGTCTTAAAATGATCACATAATTTCAAACCTCGTTCCATTTGGAAGCAGTAGTCATCACATGTAAATGTTCATGTGTCCATTAGTCATCATTTAAGATTGAGAGAATGCTAAAAAAATTATATTAACAAACTCAACTAAAACAACAATCACAAAAACTATGACGTATCGTTTTTAAAATTGATGATAAGTGATAACAGTTAATATGATATGATCACCAAAAACTAGAACTTACATTTAAATATGATTCTCATTTCTTTATCGCTTAACAGCTAGCTGATGAGGATCAGCTATTGATACCGATGCCAACAATAATCACAGTAGAAGTATCCATCAAAATGACTTACAGTAAAGCCACCAATCTCTCCACAATTTCCACATTCCTTCTTTAATAGTGTGATACGCCATTGAGCTAGCTACAAATAGATAAACCAGAATCATATATATCAATGCGCAACACGATCTTCAATCTTTGGATCTCTAAAGATAGATAAACATTTCTTTACCAAAAAAAAACATTTCATTCATCCCATCTTAAGTTCTTCATTTTATTACAAGGTAAGTCTCTTTTAAAACTAATTTTACATTTAACAAGCTTTAAGTGTAAAAACAGTTTAGTTTTATTTCCCAAAATGTTATGAAAGTTCGTGTTTTGAAATTATAATAACTGTTGGTGGTTAATACCTCAGTTATCCGATAAACTCAATCTAGGGGGTGTATTTTGAAATAGCAAGAGGGGGAAAAATAAATACTTACTTTTCCGACCGTATCCAATCATGGAATTCAGGATGTTTAGCAATATCCACCGGTGGTGTACAATGTATTCTGTTTCTATCTGCAGGGTGCAGATAAGGGAAAGACTAAGCATTTATGCCCAAAACATATCACTGGGTGTCAGACTCGGGCACTCGGCTATTTCATGGATTCATCTTTACATTTTTGTCTATAGTGCAGTGTTGTATATGTGCCATACTGCCATAAACCGTGCATGCAAAGGGAATTGAAGAGTATGGGTAACATAGACCATAAAGAAAGAAAATTAGTACTACTATATCAAGGACTTGAGGATCCAGAGACAACATATTAAGAAGTACTAACTATTAAGAAGTATGTTGAAAATGAAATAACAAAGACAAACATAATACTAATATTTACATGGTAATCCATTCGGAGATTCCTTATAGACATAGTCAGAGGTATCCAAAGTAGCTGTGAAGCCTGCGATGTCTAACTCCATCTGCTGATTGAAACACAAGCATTAATGAAATTAAGAAAAGAAGAAAAAAGAAACGAAGCAACAGAGAAAGTACAACACTTGAAAGAAGATATGTCAGCAAGTAATGAACTCAAAATACCGATTTTTCACCTCTGCCACTCCAAGAAATTTCCTTTCTGATTCTTCTTCAACAAGCTTCTCTGCTGGAAGCTTCTTCTGGGCAGATATTACAGGACCCTTCAAACAAATCAGCAATTAAACTTATAACAATTGTTCTTCTGATAATGAAAGAAAATGCATGACATCGATATCTTCACCAGAATTAGCCTTACCACTCTTGAATCTTTTATTCTCTCAGAAAACTGTGAGATATGCTGAATATCACGCACTTTGTTTTTCTGAACTACCTCTACATCCAGAGGCACTAAAGAATCACGTTTTCCGGCAACTTCATCTTTGACCTTGTTTTTCGTAAAATTTGGTCTTCTTTTTCCAATCTTCTTCCTCTTTTCGATCCCAGGTTTTCCTTCTCTTTCGGAAGTTATTACATTTCATTAATCCCAACATTGTCCCAATATCTGTTAACAGGAAAAGATCCAAGCACTAATTAAGCCCCTCAGATAAGGATTTCAGCTTTTTGTTTCATGTTTTGTTGAAATCTAAACTAAGCCACATCCAACTGGAACCTAAAGTATTTTAATGCAAATCATGCCTGGAACAAATCCGTGCATGGTTTCAACTTGCAAATATGACCATAACTAGAATGCATGATGGAATTTTCAACATAATAATTGCAAAGAAGTTATATTTACAACATAAGAACTGACAGAACAGTACCACCAAGTTTAGGTATGGTGGATCTTTGCTAAGGCAATTAAAAGGACCACTGAAAATGTATACTTCAAATTTAACATATACGAGTACAAAGTATTCTGATATTCGACATGCTATATATTGAATTCAAAACCTAAAACCAAAACAAAGGATTCACCAATACTTAAGTCCCAGTTTATATGCTAATTCTAAATTCTGCAACAGCTGTCATTAATGTTAAACTCTAGCCATATCTTAAAACTCTGTTTGCTTAAGAAATTAAAGGAAACGGAAAACCATATAATTTGCACTATTAAGAATTTAGCAAAGAAATTAAAAGAGAAGCAGCTTATGATCAGTGCTAGACTAGTACAATTAGTATTGGAGATAGCACTTAGGAATACAAGCTAATGCCAAGTACAAGTAAACGTAAACCACAATTAGAGCAATTGAGCTTCTGGGAATTTAAGATTGAATCAGATTAATCACAGTAGTTAATCAAATTATATATGCCTAAAAGAGCTATATATAAATTCAATAGTGGGTGATTTAATACCTGAAAAATACGATCAGTAGCTATGGAACAAAGAGACGACGATCAAAGCTGTGAAAGAGAACGGATGACTAGCTATTGAATCGGTTATTTTTGTTGACCTAACTTAAACCATTAAATTAGATTCAAGTTTTCAGGCCCAACACCATAATGATCCCAATCCGGGCCAATCCTTCATTTTACCATTATGTTAATTTGGTGTTGTAAAGTTTAATATTATTAATTTTTGCCCAGTAAGGATTTATCAATGTCCATATAAAGTTGATAAATATATAATATTATCAATGTGTATAACGCTTTTATGTTAGTACAATTACCACTATCATGGGTATCGAGATGACTTACTTGCACTATAAATATATGCCAGTTATTTCCAGTGCATTTGTGCTCTGTGAATGCACCAAAATAGTTCTCAACTATTTCTTCATCTCCAACTTATATTTTGAAACTAAACCTATTGAACACCTCTCTAAATCAAAGTTCAACTTTAGTTTCAGCCATATATAATTACACATATTAATATCAGAAAACTAACAATGTTGCGGTCTTGGTAGCAAAGGAAGTTAGCAATCCATTTTTTCGAAGAAACTGTTGAATCCGTGACTTGTATTTTGTGTCGAACTTGTACCCCATTTTTCAAGTAAGTGATAGGCTATCTTCCTAACTAATCATAACTTTTAAATTTTAAACCCGGTGAAAATGACGGATGGAGGTTCAGTGAACCATATTTCAAAAGTAAGGGAAAAGATTTAGAGAAGGATATATAAGTCATTTTACGCAGGTCGTCTTCGTCTTCTGGCCACAATCTAATCCAGTAGATTACAATACATTGTCCAAAATAAGCAATCTGCAATTCATATTCAACATAACCATAACCAGATACTACTATCAAATATCTATCATCTGAAAAATTGAGCTAGTTCATGGCAGGCACGTGCAGCAGCCATCCTGCTCCTCCTCACTTGATCGGTTCCTCCGACCTCCCTAGAACCAGACCGCCTCTCTCCCTTCGTATCTCCGCCTCTAGCTACGGCGCAGCCACTTCTGAAACCCGTCTAGAAGGACCTTCTTGCATTTTCGTTGGACCTCTTGAAACCGCCAGTCAAGAAACCCTAGAAGCCCTCTATCGTCAAGTAAGCATTTCTACTTACAATTGAAACTCCAATTTACTGTAAAACTGTATTTCTGAATCAATTGTTACTTTGTGCGAAGGCTCGAGAAGCTTATTATAGCGGACAGCCGTTAATTGTGGATGACATGTTTGATAGAGTTGAGGTACTGCTTATGCTCTTGGTTTTGTTTGCTTGTCTGTTCTGTTATGTGGTTTTGGTGATGGAGAAATGAGAAATCTCTATTCTGACAGTTGAAATTGCGTCGGTATGGATCCAAGTATGTTGTCAAGTATCCGCGGTGCAGTCTCAAGCGACAATCTACTTATGCTGATGCTCAGGTAATTCATTCTGCCAGTGTAGTGTTATACCTTTGTTCGCGTTGCTACTTGTGTGATTGTTGAAACATATGCTACTAGCCTTGTTAGCAGAACTGTGCTTGCTTCGTAAGCCTGTAAATGACTAGAACGGTCTTTTTCCTGAATTCGAAAGGGCAATAGGATCCTCTACTTCCATCCGGAACATTTAAAGAAGTCGTTGCTATATAGTTTCTACTAGCTCTACGCCTCTACCAATAAGGTAGTTGTGGATATGTTGACTGATAATTCAGATGAAACTGATAGATGGGAAGCTAGCTGATTTGAATAGAGGTCTTTAGTATATTAGCAGTTGATAGCCTAGCTGATTTTGCTTAAATAGAATATAAAAATATACTAGACTATTGAAGTTGAAGTTACCTGTGGTAGCTTACTAAATCAGCTTGATTATAATATACTCGCTAGATATTCACATAACATTCTTAAATTGGTTGAGTGGTCAAGTATTTACAGCTCATAAGCTCACTCTAAACATAGCCTTGGAACTTGTGAGTTGTGGCTTATTTTCTTGTTGGTAGAGAATGGACACAACCTTAGTATAACAGCGCAAAGTTAAACATTTTTTATCGGGAAACAGTATTTTTGGTATTCTCCTGGAATTCTTAGGTATCTAGGCAGTACTAGGATCTTTCTTATTCTTGTCGTTGCTCATTCATTAAGTCCCAAAAGGCCCTGCCAAGTTCTTTTAAACTACTACTATGAGTTAACAGTATGCTTAACAATGCAATATCCTCATCATATATAGCGTATTCACTAGCCTGAATAATAATTTATATTCTTAAACTATTTTGCAATCTGTAGTAGTGTGTCAGGCCTTTTACTGCATTTGAATATGGAATAACTTGTCCGTAGGGCAGGAAGACCGTTCGCAAGTTTTGGCACTGGCAAGCGTTTGGCTCTTGATTTTTGTTTTGGATCTTCAGCCTGTCTGGTCCCTATATTATACACAATTTCTCGAGCCTATGAAGATGCATTTGGTTCTGGAATTTCATATACTTATCAAGTTTCTGCTCTGGAGTATCTTGGCACACTTAATGGCATGCTCTTCATGTTGTTTGGCTCTGTGGTTGGCTTTCCAATTGCATCAGCTTCTGGTATGATTCTGCAGTGTTCATATCCTAATACCCTCTATTTCCAGATACTAGCCTAGTGATTGTTTTTCCTTAAATAATTTTTTTTGTTGCTATCTTACACTTTTGGATTCATAACTTTCTGCCGCGGGGGGAGGGGGGGGGGTGAAAGGTACTGTTATTTTCAAAATTTCAGTTCCAGATATACATTGTCGTTAATTCAAGCAATACCTGTCCTGTGAAATTATTTTGTCACTGGTTATTAAAGCTTTTATCACCAAGTTATGTATGCTCCATCTTTTTATAAATAGACTTTATAATGCTCCATCTTTTTATAAATAGACTTTATGACTGTGTTTGCTTCATTTGACTGGACCATTTGAAGTTCTGAGATCATCCAATTTCCTGAGGAAATTTAGAAGGAAAAGCGAACAAATACACATAGATCATAAACTAAGTAATTATCTTAAGCAGAATAGATAAGATAAATTAGCTTAACTGGAAGTGAGGACTATTTCTCTCTAAATAAATAGTTTCATTGGTTTATCTTGCAGCTTTTTCATTATTTACCATTGTCTTATCAAACGTGACGCTTATAGCAAAATTTTCTGTAATAAAACTGAATAACTTTTTATTGAATAATTCCTTAGTTTTTTCAAACATTCAAACTAAGTCATTTGATCCTGAAGAGACATCCCAAGTTGTGCACGACTTGAGCTTCTTGCTCATCCAGGTCCTGAGATCTTAGGCCTTAACAAAGCGATGAACAAGTCCACTTTATAAATTGATTATTAGTCAGCAGTCTGGCCACTTTGTTTAAGGTTATTTATTGTCACGGATAGGATCACATATTTTATTAATTGTAGTTTAACCATGCTATATTAAGATCAAGTATGCTTGTGAGAAAATGTTATACTGGTCTATTATATTATCAGATCCAACTTCCATTAACATTGGAATCCGTGTTTTCTTGTAGTTGGAGCCTTAAAAGGACTCTGGCAAAATGACTTAGTGGCTCTAAAAGGTGCCTGCCCAAATTGTGGTGAAGAGGTTAGTTTTAAAGACATCTCTGGGTTGCTAAAGTCACTTACTATGTCAAGTGTGTCTGAGGACTGTTCATTTTTCCAGGTGTTTGCATTCGTCAACTCAGATCTATCCAATAAGTCTCCACATAGAGTTCAATGTCATGTATGTGAGAGCTCCTTGGAGTTCCGCACCAAAGCTGAGGTACTTGAGCATGCATCAAAATAGTTATCTTGGAGATTAGTAACTTTAGATCCTTGATCATTAACTTATTCTCTCCATCATTCTATACAAGAACACATCCAGTATCTCAGTGAATTCGGTTGTTGGACAGAGTTTCTATTCGAGGCAAATAAATAATAACGTGTGTGCCTTTTTACTCTATGAAGTCTTGATATTTGATCAACTGGTGTTGATTTTATTTGCTTATGTTTGTACAGAAATCTATCACGAGACCAGGTGAAAGATGGGTACATGGTCGGATCTATTTAATTCGAGCCAGGGGCCGACGTCAAAGATTACCTTGAGATGGGAGTTTAGCTGCTTTGTAAAGGATTGTATTCTTGGTGTACAGGAAGACTAGTATTATTATTGTTTCTTCCTTGGGTTGGCAAGATTTTATATGGGACAATCTCTTGTTAGTGTTGAGGAGAATGTCTCATCAGATTACAAGTAATATACAATCACAGAACATTGGTATATAAAACTGCGTATAAAAATGATTTCTGCTACGATCTTCATTGGTGATTGTAGTGGAAAATGGTTACTAAAACCATCTTCCATGGGCCAAATGGGACTGTTATGCATCAAACTCTCATAAGACTACTCATTGTTGCAGATGCCATAAGACATCTTATGCATATTATGCCTTCTAATTTATTATTATTATTTTTATTTTTTTTTCTTTCGACCGTTTATTTCTTTTATTTGTTTGTTTATTTGGGTATTGTGGATTTTATGATTGGAGGTGAAGAGGGGTTCGTGTCGTATGAGTTTTAGTGGAATGTTGGCATGATAGGTCTTATAGATCTTATGATCGGAGATGGTGTTAACAGGGGACCGGGCATAACCATCATTTCTGATTTCCCTTCTTGATGAAGTTTACAGTTGAACCATAACCGAAAATAAGAATATCATCTTCCATTCTTGTTTGGTGTAAAAACACAACTAAGCCCTCAAGCCTTCTCTGAACCTAGAAGACAACAATGGCCGGAGTGCCACATTCCATGGTTTATGCAGTAGTAGAGTAGCACCCACCTCCCTGCACTTCCTGGTTTCGTCCGGGAGGTTTACCGAGGATTCCATTATCAAGAAGAGAGTCCAATTGCACTTGCACCTCTAAAATTGGGACTGGCATCTTCATTTCATGACCAAAATGGCAAAAAGGATCATGAGAGAGATTTTAATTAAATCCATTATTACCCAACACTAGGGAGAAAAATGCATCTTTGACTCCAACAGATAATAATGTGGAAAAATGCATATTTGACTCCCATAGATAATGTGAAAATGCATCAATTAAATGTGGTCTTCAGCTTGGTTATACTCATGTGGAAATTCGAACTGATTCGATGTTTGTTTTAAATTCCTTGTGTGGGCCGGAAGCAGCGGGGTGGAGACACAGGCCAGTGGTTCGGGAAGTGCTGAGGATACTAGCTCAGTTGCAAGTGGTCAAGGTGCAGTCAGTGTACCGGGAGTGTAATGCATTGGCAGATCAGTTGGCAAAGAAGAGGTCTCAGGCAGAGCATTTTCAAAGTGACGTCTACGTTTCGGAAAATAATGGACAACCGAATAGGATGTTCATATTCGATATTTGTCCTACTTGGCTTTTGTTGTCTGTTAATATGGATGTGTCACGAATCGTCTCTTGGCTAATTAATTTAAAAAATGACACTTGTGTAACATTTTCAAGTTAGTTGAAGTGTTATTTAAAAAAAACTTGTCGAACCTGCCCATTCGATATCTGGGCCTTTTAAAACCGTGTATAAAAACAATGTCGAGAAACTTCTTAAAGTTAAAGCCTTTTACTAGTAAGTTTGTAGAGTATATTATTTCCATCTGTATATAAACCAAAATATCATAGTTTAATCAATCCCCCTCTTCAGCATCGAAAAACCTCAAACCCTAATTTAGCTCTCAGATCTGCAAAACTCATCAATGGCTTCTAGGAGACCTGATTTTGGCGATGGCGCTAGTCCTGGGTATCATCTCTCTCCTTCTCTCTCTCTCTACCAGTCTAATTTTGTTTCCATGAGTTGAGCTTTTTAATTGAATGTTTTGCCCTAATTACAGGAAAATTTTCATCGGTGGTCTGGCGAAAGATACCACTCCAGGTATGACTTTCTGTTCGATTACGTTTTCTCGTTAGCGTTTAATTCGGTATTCATACTGCCTCTTGTAATTGGAGCATGGATTTGATTGTTTGGATTTTGTTTTGGCAGATGCTTTCGTGAAGTACTTTGGAAAATACGGAGAAATCACTGACTCGGTTATCATGAAAGATCGGCACACAGGCCGACCTAGGGGGTTCGGGTTCATTACCTATGCCGATCCTTCCGTAGTTGACACTGTTATTGCAGAAACCCATATTATCAATGGCAAGCAAGTGAGTTCCTATTTCTTCACCTGACATTCTGATCAGTTTTGTTTTACCTTATTGCTACTTGTATAAGCTTGTCCAAAACTGATTATACTTTGATCAAACTTTTAAGTTCTGTGCCATAATTCTTAAGCCGAATATATGGATTTATTTATCGGATCCAATTGCTTAAGATCATAACTCGATAACCGTGGTAGAATTTGCTTTGTTGAGTGGCTTGTAAAGATCTTAACTCGATTACCAACAGTATAATTTGTTCTGATGAGTGGTTTTTGTAGATTAGACACATCTGAATATTTTCTAATTGCTGTTTCCGCTTTCAAGTGTTTTGAATGGTTATCTGGAATCAACTCATTGAATGTATTTGTCCAGGTCGAGATCAAAAGAACAATCCCAAAGGGATCTGGTGATTCTAAAGACTTCAAAACTAAAAAGATATTTGTGGGCGGGTTGCCTACTTCTGTTACTGAAGGTGCGTCACAATTCTCTTATTTGTTTTTGTGACCTCATATTAAATTTGTTGTAGTCAATTTAATAATCTACTCTCTGCTTGCTATAACTAGATGATTTCAAGGGATTCTTTTCCAAATATGGGAAGGTGGTGGAGTATGAGATCATTCGTGATCATGTAACTAAGAGGTCTCGCGGCTTTGGTTTTATTGTTTTTGATAATGAACAAGTCGTTGATAGTCTGCTATCTGATGGAAATATGATTGACATGACTGGTACTCAGGTAAGTTCCCTAATGTTTTTGAGTTAAGTTAGTTATGTGTCCTCAAAGCTGGATGGTTGTTAGCATGTTTATATGGTGTCTCAGTTTAGTGGTTCAGACTAGTTGGCAATACAGTGTTAAATTTAGGTCTCCACCAACTAGATGGCTAGTAACACCATAATGCCAGTAATTGTAACTTAGTTTGTAAAATGTTCAGCGTGAGATGTTAAACTATTTGCAGGATGAAGTTCTAGGTTAACCTGCTTTTTTGTTGTAGGTTGAGATCAAGAAGGCTGAACCAAAGAAAGCCTCAAACCCAACACCTGGTCCCGCATATGGTAGTGATTCTAGGGGACGTAACTATGGTGATAGTTATGGAAGTTTCCAAAGTCCATATAGCAGTTACAATAGTGCTGGTCTTGCCCCGGCTCCGTATAGGTCAGTATCAGGACTTACTAGTAGGTTTGGTGACTATAGTGGATATGGCAGTGGAAGTGAGTTTGGTGGCCGTTATGGGGATTATGGTAGTAGTGAATTTGGTTACCGTGGTGATGGCCCAGTTGGCTACACTAGTCGGTTTGGTTCTTATGGTGGAGGCTATGGTGGGGGATATGGTGGCGGTCTAGGTGCTTTTGGCCGTGGTAGTGGTTATGGGAGTTACGACCCCTCTGGAGGCCCAGGTGCTGGTTATGAATCTGGCCCTGGTGCAGGTTATGGCAGAGCAGGAAGTTTGTATGGTGGTAGGGCAGGTTATAGCAGCACTAGTCGTTACCATCCTTATGCTCGGTAGATCTTCTTTAGACGATCCTGTAGGGGCTCTTTTGTGTACTATATCAGTTGGTACCGTGTTCACTAAGTTTCCATGTACTAGCATGAAGACCATCACTAGAGGATCAGGAGGACCCTAGTTTCTAGTGTTCTGTTATGTTCATTTTCCGATTTTTATTTTTATTTTTTTCCCTATGTTATTACGTATGCTTTAGTGTGTCTTTTCACTGGATGAATAGAAGACCTTTGAGAAACCGGTTATGCAATTTTGAGCTGGACTTTGTCCTGTAAGAATGATATTTTTAGTTATATGTTCAGTGTAGAATATGGCTTATTTATTTCTAAGGTTCTGCTCTAGACAGAGGTTAGCTCCTTTGAGTTCAGTGTACATGATAAAGCCATGAAGTCGTTACATTAGCATACGGTTCCACCAAGTACTAGTTGACATAAGTTCTTATGCCAGGTTTAATCCCTAGATCATGCAAGTGCATGAACTCGCTGAATAGTACATATTTGACTGTCTTAAAAAGAAATGATACGTTATACTATATATTATTGGTTAGTACTACTTATTACTATTACTCAAAAAATTAATTATGTCCTACTTGGCTACAAGTCCCGATAATGCCTTCCGATTAACTACCAACTGTTGTTACTTGATGTTTGAACTTTGCGCCTGCATTGTGTCTCAATAAATCGGTGACCTAATTAGACGTACAAGTATTGCATGATTGATTGTTATTGTGTGACTTCTGTTGAATTACTTCAGTTCGATGGTTATGAATGGCATACATCTGGTCCTAGAAAGTGTGCTACAGACTATCGGTATTAGGTGGCGAATACACCAGTCATACCTTACATGTTTCATGTGTGTGCTTTAAATTTGTTTTATTTATCGTCAAATATCCTTACGCTGTTTAACTTTCTTCTTAAATTTGTTTTTATGTATTTTGTTATTTTAAAAAAAAATCTTTACAAAATAAATTGTACTAAGCTTTTTTTTTTCTTTTTTCTTTTTAAAAACAAATTGTTTTTCAAGAAAAAAAAACTATTACACTCCTTGTCAAATTTCTTTTTAAATACTATTGTTTTTGTTTTAATTATCCAATGCGTGGGGCCTGGAGGGAGGGTTCACTGAATTGTTATTGTGTTATTACTTTGGTTGAAAATATACTTTAAATAAACTGTGCTTAATCGTCACAAGTGCATAACTACTTTTTATTAGAAGTCGAAAACAAGTTCTGTTGACGTCTATTTCTTTGTTGAGTATTAATTGTTTATTGGATAATTGGGGAATTCACGAATAAAAAATTGATTCTGATATTGCCAAAAATACAAATAGTAAAGATCAAATGGCTGGCTAAAATGATTAATTTTTTGTATCACATAAGATGGTGGTGTGTGCCTGTCAAAATTCTCCAGAGCCACAATGCTTTCACTGCTTTGTTTATATATTATTTTATGTTTTCTTCTTTTAATCTTGAAATTCTCTTATATATTTAGTCTTTAAATCAGTGCATGTATCTCTGTTTTTTCTAAAGGCATATAAAGGCACATACCTGTGCAGATTTAAGAATGATTTTTTGAACATGAACATAGAAATTGGAGTGCGTTAATAATGATGATTGATGAACTTCGAGGGTTCTTAGTAGTTGAAAAGGGATCTTATTCCCAACTGATAAACAATGTCCTCGCACTTGGATTGGAATTACGGTGTTAAATAGTTTTAATTAATTAATCAGTAAAAGGTTGTGATTCGTTCTTCACTGAGATAATTAGAAACTGTGTTAGATTTTAGATGCGTGTGAGTTAGTGAAATGTGTCCAGAAATGTGACGAAGGAATAGAACTGCTTTCGATCCTGTGCGGATCACCCTAGACATGGTACAGTGAGTGACAGACATTACAACAGAGGGTTAACGGACTCGATGTTTTGTTACTCCTAGGTGTTATAGTTAGCTTAAACTTCTGTTGGACGGAAGTAGTATGGGGACGGGAGGAATATTTGGGGATGATGCAGATGTTGGTAGCGGAGGTAGATGCAGAAGCAATTGAAGAATAATGCTAGAAAGATGGAGTTACGGACGAGAAAGTATCGCTCACACTAACTTTCCACTTATTGGCCGTGGTATATTGTATTGTTGTGTTGACAGCAAGATCGCCCAATTTTATTGTTTTTGTAAATTAATGTTTTTTAGAGTAATACATGGATGTATGTTTTATTTGCCATTTTTTCATTGCTGAATTCCAAACGTTATCTCCATCAAATAAGTTTTTCATCTTGATTTAATTCAATAGAATATCCATACGCATTACAGTTGGTTGATCGAAGAAATAAGGTACATACGTAATTAAATAAACAAAAATAAATAAAATGCACTCCACGAATAACCAACATAAGCATAGCCTGTCTCTAAACTATTGGTTCCAACAAAAAAAAAACATAAGCATAGCCTGTAAATAAACATCTTTCATGGTACTCTGATAGAACATAATCATGCATATCATGTCCGCCAACAAAAGGAGTTTGTAAATGAACCCTCTCACAACGTTGCCTGCAAGATGATTATAATTTATATGGATCATATCACCTCTGAACTGCATCTTCAAATTGACTTATAATTAGACGTAAAAATGGTTGATTTGTAACGATTATGGAACAAACGAAAATTAGTGGACTGAATCAATTGGACCTGTCCCATAACGAACTTGTCTTTGGATCACGGTCTACCATCATCACCTGCTCTCTCTCCACTACTACTCAATGCAACATCACCTTCGCTCCTCCCAAATAGGGTTGTATTTCGAATCGAACGAACCGAACAAGAGGCTTATCGAACGTTCCTTCATTAAGCATATAGTATGTTCAGTTCATGTTCATGTTCGCCGAACAATGCATAGCCTGTTCATGTTCGGTCGTTAAAATAATAGAATGTTCATGTTCGTTCGTTAAAGTTCGTTGTTCATTTGTTCACGAACGTTCATTAACACAAAAAGGCCTAAAATCCAACAATATTGATACTACAAAATTAATTTAAATATCCTGTCAAAAGTGTCTAAGAACATTATATAAGTCACAATAAAAATATAAAATTAACACCAAATATTAAACAAAGCACAAAACAAGTTAAATGTAGTATGTATAATAATTATATATGTATATATTTTATATTTATGTAATATATTATATTATACCATGTTCACGAACTGTTCACGAACAACCGAACAGAAACTAACATGTTCGTGTTCGGTTCGTTATATTAACGAACATGTTCGCGAACTGTTCGATCAAAACCGAACCGAACACGAACCGAACGTTGACCGAACAATTTCGCGAACGTTCACGAACATTCGGTTCAACATACAGCCCTACTCCCAAACCCAAACCCGAACCCGAATTACCATCCCCACTCGACCAAGACGACGACCAGCAGCAGCTCTACATCCCATGGATTATCCGGGCCGAAAATGGCAACCTCACCCTCCAGAGGTCTCCTCCCGACTGTTTTCTCAAATCAATGAGCACCCAGAAGAAGAAGAAGAAGAAAGATACTGCTAAAGCTACCCCGGTTCCTACTTCTGAGCCCAAATATTCCAAGGCTGCCCGAAGATTCTATAACGAGAGATTCCGTGACCCGCCTCAGCGACTCGCTAAGGTTCTTGCTGCTGCTGGAGGTAACTACATTTCTAACTTATCCTCAGTATCTTTTCCGGTATAAATAAAAATAAATAAAAAATTAGGTGGTTAGTGTGTATGTGCCATGTGGAGTCAACGAAAAAGGTCCAAATAGATCATTGTAAATTAATAATGGAATTGGTTTATTTGGGGTTATAATTAAACTAAATCCCAAAATTGAATCCATTGTTAGTGCTTTTAAAGACCTTCGTTAAGTTTTGTAGTACTGTATTTGTTAAATATTAGAACAATTTTATTTGTATATGGTTGGTGTTTTTTGTGTTCGTTTCCCTCACTATCTTATTTATTTACGCCCCCCCCCCACATTTAATCTAATTGGAGTTATTATTATTATTATTATTATTATTATTTTGCATTGGTTGTGCAAACGGCTAACAAGGATAATATGATTAGTAAAGCACCTTGTGTCCACTAGAAGAATATCAACAAGAATTTGGAACAACTGTTGCTGCAGTACAGTTAATCCGAATGATTCATACTCTTCTCCAACCAACAGCTTCTTCTTCTTCTTCTTCTTCTTACCTTCCTAAATCTTTCCACCACCGCACATCCGCCTCACTTCACCCTCACACCGCCTCTATCACCGACATAAACCTTTCCATTCAATCCCTCTGCAAAAAGGGCCAACTTAAGCAAGCTATCCATCTCCTCTCCTTAGAGGATAAACCAACTCAACACACTTACGAGCTTCTCATCAAGTCTTGCTCCCGCACCAGATGTCTCTCTGACGTGTTTACTGTTCACACAAGTCTTGTTGAAAATGGGTTCGACCAGGACACCTTCTTGGCGACAAAGCTCATTGATGCTTACTCTGAGCTGGAGTCGATTGAACACGCACGCCAGGTGTTCGATGAAATTACTGAAAGAACTATTTATGTTTGGAATGCTTACTTTCGTGCGTTGTCTCTAGCTGGATATGGAGGAGAGGTTTTGAGGTTGTATAGGGAAATGAACCAGATTGGGGTCCTTTCTGATAGGTTCACTTATACGTATGTGCTTAAGGCATGTGTTGTTTCGGAGGGGGGATTGTCTCTCGTTTCGAAAGGGAAGGAGATTCACGCTCATGTTTTGCGACATGGCTATGACACCAACTTGCATATTATGACTACTTTGGTTGATATGTATGCGAAGTTTGGGTTTGTAGAGAATGCTAGTTGTGTATTTAGATGTATGCCGGTAAAAAATGTGGTTTCTTGGACTGCAATGATTGCTTGCTTTGCCAAGAATGGGAGGCCTTTTGAGGCTTTAGAGCTTTTTCGAGAGATGATGCTCGAGAATGTAGATATGTTGCCTAATTCAGTCACCATGGTTAGTGTTCTCCAAGCTTGTGCTTCGCTAGCTGCATTGGAGCAAGGAAAGCTGGTTCATGGATATATACTGAGAAATGGGCTTGATTCGATTTTACCGGTGAAAAGTGCATTCATAGCCATGTATGCTAAATGTGGTGATATTAATAAGGCACAAAACGTGTTCGATCAGATGTCAAAGAGAGATACGGTTTCTTGGAATTCCCTTATTTCGGGATATGCGATTCATGGGTTAGGATCAGAAGCGCTTAGGGTTTTCTGGGACATGCTTCAGCATGGCATGTCTCCAAGTGTCATAACATTCGTTAGTGTTCTGTCTGCTTGCAGTCATTCAGGGCTTGTTAATGAAGGAAAATTAGTTTTTGATTCTATGGTGAAAAGACATGGGATTTACCCTGGCATGGAACATTATGCATGTATGGTTGATCTTTTAGGCAGGGCTAATCGATTGGATGAAGCAGCTAAAATCGTAGCAGACATGAGAGATGAGCCAGGACCTAGTGTATGGGGCTCACTTCTTGGATCATGCAGAATTCATTGCAATGTTAAGCTTGGGGAGATGGCAAGCAGAAAACTTTTTGAGCTTGAACCTACAAATGCAGGGAATTATGTGCTTCTGGCGGAGATATATGCTCAAGCAAACATGTGGGATGAAGTAAAATTGGTAAAGAAGCTTTTGGAATCTAGGGGACTACAGAAGGTGTCTGGTTGTTGCTGGATTGAAGTAAACAGAAAAGTATACTCACTTATGTCAGTTGATGAATTGAATCCACAAATTGAGCAGAGCCATGCTCTAGTTGTGAAGTTATCCAACGAAATGAGGGACAAAGGTTATGTTCCTGAAACCAAAGCTGTGCTTTATGATCTCGAAGAGGAGGAGAAAGAACGAATAGTACTGGGGCACAGTGAAAAATTAGCAGTTGCATTTGGGTTGATAAATTGCAAGAAAGGAGAAACTATCCGGATTACCAAGAATTTAAGGTTATGCGAAGACTGTCACTCTTTCACCAAGTTCATCTCCAAGTTTACGAACAGGGAAATTTTGGTTCGGGATGTTAATCGATGTCACCATTTCAAGGATGGGAAGTGCTCATGCAGTGATTATTGGTGACATGCATAGTGAAATGCAAAGTGACATATGTCTTCTCTAGGAAGCTCCAGGAACAATGTACAACTTTGTACAAGGTAACAGAAAGTTTCAGTGTTCCATGCTGAACATCTACAAACCAGGTAGATACCTGAACTTATGGTATAAAACATCGGCACCCTACACCAGGAGGAGGATTATAGGTCAACTGAAGAAAATATACTTTAGCCATGAATTATATTAGACACTATATTGTGTGTTGTTTATGTAGGAAACAGTTAGTTTCTTATTCACACATTACCAGTTCTTAATGTTAACGAGATTGGTCCTCTGTAGGCATTGATGGCGAAGTTGCTACCAATTCCTTTATTAGGTCTCTGTAAATGCTTTTAAACAGCACTTATCTATCTGCTAGTTGTGATTTAGGCAGTGTGTGTGCTTGCATTTTAGCTTTATGTGATTTAGTTTGAAATGCTTGCGTTTTTACTTTATTTCTTATTTATCTGGTAAAACAACCAAAATGTGCCTCCCTGATATTCAGTGTCTGGCATTTTTTCTTCTTTGAAGTGTGCTGGTCCAGTTGAATGGCTATCGGAGTTTAGTTTAGGACAAAATCATCTTTGATGGATTCAGAAAACAGTGTTTGCACATTGGTGGCCTGTTCATTGATTCCGAAACATTTTTGCATCATTGTTTCCCAGTATGTGCAGATGAGTTGTTACATAGTGATTCATAAGGTGAAATTTAGTATTTTCATTTTCTAGACAATATTTGATCTGCTTAATCTATAGTACAGACAGTTTCAAAGGAAAAGCAGTTAGCTTCATCTAGTAATATACTAAGTTAAGGCAGCGGCAAGCTCAGGCAATTATCTCATACTTGGAGCACTTTCGCAGTTTAATGGCCATTGAATCCAGTCCCACAAGCTGTACAACATCGCAGCATTCTCTTCGGATTCCATCCTGATGTAAATGAAAATACACACCATTAGTTCTAGTTATCTGATAATCCCAATCAGAGGACTAAGTGTACAGGCATGATTTCAATGTGATGTGAGGAAATAAGAAGCACAGAATACCAAAACATACCAACCATCTTCTGTTTTGTACAGGGGAAAGAACGCGAATTTTCGGTATGTATTGAGCAGAATGGTTGCAAGCAGGTGAAACATTTTGTGATGTAGTTTTGACATAGCTGGTAACGACATGATCTGTTATTCTATTTTTGTCCACAGAATCAAAGAAGAACAGGTGAGGAGAAGCATGACAGGGAGGATCATTTGTTGCCGGATTTCGAGCATTGAATATATAATTTGGCCAAGCACCTTTCTTCCACGGGATAAACGTCTCAAGGGGTCTATAAAGAATGCTGGGTGGCAAAATTGCCTCGTACAGTCCAATCGAGTATCCCCATGACACGGAGAAAGTCCAGTTATTCTTCTTGTAATAGCATATGCTTTGTTGGAACAGTCTGGATTGATCTAGGGTCGCAGCTGTCATGAGGTGTTTGAAAGATTCTGCGCGGTTCATGGAGGGGAATATGGGCGGTACGGCATCCAGGTGATGAAGGGTGACGATCGGAGTCTGAGGATGAGCCGATAGAAAGCCGGAGATGTCTCTGTGCAAGTCTATCTGATGAAACCCCTTTTCCTGTGTGAGATAAACAGGTAAATGGATGAGAATTTAGCAATTTTGATATGAAACATGGGAATATATTATTGCAACATGTATACCAAGGTGAGAGAAACACCCAAGTCAGAGATACATGACTGGAGAATATGGTCACTGCCAAACAGAGTTGGATATCTCTTGATGCACAAGTCCATGTTATTTGCCACAGCCTTAGCCAGTGGATAACTCAGAGCAAAACCAGCTCCACCAAATCCCATCTCAAATGAATTCCAGCTGTTAGACACAATGCTCTCAGATCTCATACCAATGTAAAAATACTTTGTATGATCATACTTGCTCAGAGTCTTCACCAAGTTATCCACAAACACAACAGTATCATCATCTGCAATCACATACCACCTATACCGCTGGTCTTCCTCCTTCACCGTAGCATTGAATGCTTCCTCGATCACGCGTGCAAGCCTTATAACAAATGGAATGGCGTGTTTGTTATAGTCGCGGTACTTGGAGATGTCCTGAGAGACGCGGAAAGGAGGTAAGTTGGAAGGCCATGGAAGATGCTTCACGGGGGACTGGTCCATGAATAGAAGTCCTTTTGTCATGTTGGGTCGCCACCATGACTCGACGTAGGGTCTCCTGTTTCGCCATGTGTTGGAAGAAGTTGCGATGCCGAAGAAAATATGGGAAACATTTGTTGATGAGGTGAGGGAGTTATTAAAGTGAGATTGAGGTGGTTTTCTCCATTTGATCAAGTTGTAATGGCACCATGGGTGGGTTGAAAACAGGAAGAATAGGCAAGTCAATGTGAGGATTAGTAACACAGAAATGAAAAGAGATCTGCATAGGTTGTTATGGTGTGTGGATCTGCTGTCAAACCATGAAGCTCTGTTTCGGGTCATGTTTAGTGTTCAGATTAGAACAGACTGATGGCACATTGAGTATATTTAAAGATTGCTTCTTTTACATAGTGATGAGACCATATAAAAAGAAAATTAAGAAATACTAATAATTATTGGTGTATAGGATTAAAGTAGACGTGTTTGATGTGTGTATTACGAGTCTAAACTTGAAAAACATGGATGTTGCTAAATAATGAGATTTTTCATATGACTTGGAATTGAGTTGAGGCATAAAAAATTCAGTAGTCACATATTTTGCAACAGGCAAGAAGATGGGTGTGTTTTTTTCTCGTGAAGATTTTAGGCGTTACAGCATCTAGTTGTCTTGCTGATTAGCTAGCTAGGTTTTTCACGTAGATCTCGTGTAATCTAAGCATTCATTCCTGGAAACAATTCCTTCCATTAACGCCCATTCCACCAGGTACCTACCTCCTTCACTATCCAGCAGCTCAGAATCATATAAATCATCAAACTAATCACCTTCGTAAAAATACCTAATTGTCTAATTCAGTGAATCTTCTCGAACCTTGGTTCCATCACTGAACAACCTTGCCCTGTTGACACTTCTCCATGGATCAGAAGCTCAGTCGAGCATCAATGGCAAAGGAAGCTGAAGTCATATTGACTTGTTATAAGTTTTCTTTGAACCCCAATAGACATGAACATGATATACTGTAATGAAGAAAACAGGAGGTCATTACACCCCTCAAAATAAGCACATTATCTTATAAATTGGTAAGAGAACATAAATAACATCATCCTCCAACATAGGAGCACATATTACAAATTCAAACACAGAAGATGAAGGTTATGGTAGAATCTGTGCAGTACACAGTACACAATTCACCATCCCTCATTTTATTCATGTCCATAACAGAAACAAAACACACAGTACTAGATAGTAAGAATACTCGAGAGTAATCTCCCAGTATTCAATCTCCCAACTCGTGGGCATACACACCACTCTTCCTCAGACTCTCCAGAAGGCTCTTGCAATCAGCAGCAGCATCCGAACATCGAACGAAGAGTTCATCCACATGGCATATAGCTCCAGTTGTGAACAGTTGGGTGAGAACGTTTAGCTCAGCCAGCTTTGCGTTGAGCACAAGGACCACAAAGTCTCCATTGTTAACCGTTTTGCTGAACCATGAAACGAATTCAAATTCTTCTTCTTCCATCACGTCAACCAGATAGTCATCCGAACTGATTTCCGGAGCTAGAGGGCTTGTGGAAAGTGATGGATCATAGATAAAGGTGATACCAGGTTCGGTAACATAGGATGTGAGGACAGATGTGTTATAATCGATAACATACACATCAAAACCTTTATGGTGGTTGGAACAATAAGGATTCCTCATTTCAATAACATTTCTCTTTGCCAATTCTCCTGCACCAATGTTGATGTACACCAACTTGTTTCTGGTGGAAATGTTCATATGTTTCGGGAGATAAGAGGGTGCGCTCTTATCAGACAGAGGCTCCAGAAATTCCATGAAGGGCTTGTTCTTGGTAACAGAAGGGCAATCATTTGGAAGACGGAAATTCTCAAAGGAAGCGAAAGAGTTCAATCTCTTCTTAAATATCACAACCATATAGGATCCACTTCCACACGCATGAACAATATCTGATCCTTTCAAGAAGGAGCTTATCAAGCCACTCGAGTAGAACTTACGGGATCGGACCAACACAACACCGGTTCCTCCAGGGGACAACACTCGCTCAATCTCCATCGCGAGGAGAGACGGAACGGACACCCTGTCAATATCTGCCGAGAACACAAGATCGAACACATTGTCCTCGAATGCTAGCTCATACACGAATCTCCTCTTGAACAAGGAGAAAAAGGGGTGTCTATCGACACTAAACGCGTCCAGAAGCCCCATCTCTCGCATAGATGACACAGCAGAGGCAGATCCACCACCAACACAGAGAACTCTCGCATTCGGCCGCAGCATATTCGTCTCCAACAACCCATTGAAGACTGCTTTAGTCAAGTTTTCTTCATTTTCTCTGCGTGCAAGCCCAAAAGGCAACAACAAACCAGAGGGTTGCTGCAGCACTTCCTGATTAAAGTTGGAACCCAAATGCAAAGGGCATTTATCGAGATGAGACACAAGGGGTTCGACTATATAAAACTCATCAGGGACCAATTTCATCAGAGAAACCACAATTACAGCAAGTACAAGCATTGAAGCTCTGAGTACAAAGCGCCGAAGCAGCTTATGGCATTTCAGCATTTTCATCACGAAATCAAGGGGGTTTTAGGCTCTTTAAAACAAATCTTAGTTTCCTTCCAGTTAATTAACTCAATGAAGCAAAGGAGATGAGATGATTACAGTAAAAAGATTGATTGAAGCAGAGGGAAAATGATTAACGAGTACAAAACCTGGACGAGGTGTGGTTTCCACCCACGAGTAATCTCCTAGATACTTGACACCCTAGCCATAGGCTTCTCGGAATCACCATTTTTGAAATTGCTTGAAACCGAAGGTCGTCACTCATCAATGTAACTCTCTCTACTGAACAATGCAGTTACATGATTGATTGATTGAATTGAATGAAAGGAGATCTGTGAATGAATTGTAGATGAAAGCAAGTAATTTAGTTGAGTTTGAACTGATTGGGGGGTTTGAATTGGAGATTAGGATCAGTGATTGTGGATCTGATGAAGAAGATAGACAGGAGAGAGTGAAGTGATGAAGCAAGTGGAGGTTTGAGGGAGGAAGCTTCATTGTGTCGGTTGTATGACACGTGTTGTCTGGTGATTGGAGATCAACTCGGAATGAAATTATTAGCGGTTTCTTGTTAATACAGTGAAACAGATGGGATCATTGATCAACTTCACATCATCCCGGGAAAATTACGCGTATGAGAATGAGAGTGCCCACTTACCTGGCAAAATTCCAATTCCAATTCCAAATTTGAAATTGGACCCAAATACGATCGTCGAAGGTCAACCATATGAAGATTGAATCTAGATTCGATTAGACATTGTCCAAATAAATTTGATTAAACAATTACGATCCATGATAAACATTTAATTTGGTCTAAATAGTTATGTTGGTTATACGTGAAAAACGGCTCGTTCATATATGAATAGAGAGAGTTTGGATCGAATTATTTAAATTATTTATTTATTTCGGGTCAACTTTGGATCAAACCAAATGGATGTGACATAGGGGAACTCGCGAGCCTCCCCTTCGTCCCTGTGGGAAGCATCCATTTCCCTTCTTTAGCTCTTGTGCCCCGATGTTATTCGGATTCGGGTGTTATTTCTATTATAAATTTGGGATTATTTCAGATTTGAATCTATTCGGATCGAATTTGGATAATGATTTAATAAATGACATTTATATATATATATATATATATATATATATATATATATATATATATATATATATATATATATATATATATATATATATATATATATATATATATATATTTTTTTTTTTTTTATTTTTTTTTGGTAGCAATAAAAGTTTTATTAAACAAAAGTCAAACAAATTATGATATTTTAACTTTACATTTTTTATTTTAATTTCGTGATAGATGGAATTTTACTTGCTAATAAAATTGACTATATATTCATTACAAACTTAACTCGAATTATTTTGGGATGCTTTCGGGTTAAATTTAATTCGAATCGAATGAATATGGATCACTTTGGATCAGGTTTCAAATCACAATTCGGATCAGGTTTTCGAATCACTATTCGGATGATTGACCTTTACATGACTAACTTCTATTCGGATCAGATAATTTCGGATTGAGTTTTAAATTTTAATCGGTTTTGACTAGTTGAGGTATTTAACTCTTTTAAGGTAATTATTATCATAAAAAAAAGCTATTTAAGGTAATTCTACTTCTACAGTAATGAAGTGTTTAGGAAACTTTCCTTGTTAAACATGTATCCAAAGTTCCAAACGTCCCTTCACTCTTTCGGTCTTTCCTTCTTTAAACTCTTTCCTTATTACTTCACTCTTTCCTTCTTGTTATATCTAAATCCGGTTTTTAAGTCAAATAAACAAAATCTCGTGGAGCCAAGACGCAGTAGGTTTCTAATATAATTAATCTGCTCAGAAATCTTGATCTTTTCCTTGTCGGATTCGGATAATCTCCGTCTAAGAAATTGAGTTCTCCAGTTTAAGCTGTTTCTAATTCGGAAAATTAGGATTATATATAGATAGCTGGACTTGTAGTTACAGATCGCATTATTATATAAGTAGATTGGAGGAAGGAGTTTTCTTGATTGTTTTTGAGTTTCTTTGGGTTTTGTCATAAAATCAGAGAAGACGAGTTTTAGATTAGACTTAGAAATAATAATGCAAGAGTTTGAGGTAGGATCTCTTGGTCTTAAGAGGAGGAGCCGTAGTAAGCTCAGGACCACGGACGAAAACACTACTGACGATCGCGGCTGGACTTTGCTCCACGTTCATGCCCGTAAAGGTGACCTGAGAGCGGTAAAACGGCTTCTTGATGATGGAATGGATGTTAATGTTGCTGCTTGGGGGCCAAAATCGCAGGGTCTGACCCCTCTACATCTTGCTGCTAAAGGGGGCCATCTCAAAGTTATGGATGTATTGCTACAGCGTGGTGCTAACATTGATGCACGGACAAAAGGCGGTGCGTGTGGGTGGACTCCACTCCACAATGCGGCTAAAGAGAGAAGGAAGAAGGCAATTAGGTTTCTAGTTGAGAACGGGGCGTTCTTGCCTGATGACATCAATGATACAAGGTTCAATCCGCCTGTCCACTATTGTCCTGGTCTTGAGTGGGCTTATGAAGAACTAAGACGTCTACAGTCTGACAATAATTCATCGCGCGAGACATCCTCATATGGTTCTGATAACTGATCGTGTCAACCTACCATTGTTGTCGCCAAGGCACAGCCTTACAACTTGTGTCAAAACTTGCTGCTCTGGAATGTGGTAGCTGCTATCTGCTTTTGTAACGCTGAACTAGTAATGGCTTCACCGCTGTGTGTCAGTGTTTCTGATCGTTATTTGTTCCTATTTTGTTGATAGATACTGAGTAACCAAATTCTGAAAATGTAACAGATTGGACTTTTGTCCCTGACTTTGTTTACATAATGCAACTTTACATCCTCAGATACAAAAAGTAGAAACTAGTTTTATTCATATCTAATCTTAGATGCCATTTTGTAGGAGTATTCACTCTGATAAATTTGCCAGCATTCATTTATCAGGTTCAGCCTCTTGTTAAATTACTGATTTCTCATTCATGACCTGCAATTAAGAAACAAAATTTAAACTGAAATGATGGGGTGATTGCAAAAAGCAACCAACCCTCCAAAAAATGGCGTATGCCGCTTGAATGCAACAAACACACGGTATTCTTTAGTAAAAGGCGAAAGAATAGTTCGCTATGTGTTTATCGCGCAGCTGCTTGAGTACTGCAAAGCTTGCCAGCTTTATTTTGTACCAACTTGTCACATAAACTTCTCATTCACAATTGATGTGGGAGTATTACTAATAATAGTACAGCTATATTCCTTCACCTTCTTGTGCAATTCAACAACTTATGTGTCTTGTTAAAAAAACATAATCGCTGCATACTTTTAGTGACCATTTGTTTATTTACTATCTATACAAGAATTGAAATTTCGATATTAAAGAACCAGAGAATAACAGAGAAAAAAAGCTCGTCTAACCACACTAATGGCAGTTCACTGTCCAAGCATTTGTCATTTCCCATCTGTTTTGGCTTTACTCATCACTACATATCTCTCTCTTTATTACCCCTCTTGGGATATATAGAGATATAATCATATAATGCAACGAAGCGCTGCAGGTTGTGTTTATATCTACTGTATTAAACTTAAACACAACACAACAAGGGTTGCATTTTATAAGGGTATATTGAAGTACAAGCTCAAAAAGCTATGCTAGCTAGTTCCGTGTATTAATCACGTATGTGCTTTTGTGCCCCAAAGATCAGAATCTGCAGCTCCAATTGCTATATATTACAGCTCTTTATAATACGTTGTGCTGCTAGCTACTTTACCCTTCTGCTAGTTGGGATTTTCTTGCTCACAACAACTGTATATCTCAAATTAACATTAAAAAGACTAGAGACTGAATTCTTGCAGAAATGTTATATTTGAGAAACTGTAGCTGCTATGGCTTTGTATAAGCAAGGAAATTCAAACTGAGTTGGTGGGGTGTGCCAGGCCCAAGCAGAAGTGCAACACTTGGGCGACACTTGAAGAGCCCGTGCAGCAAGCTACACTTTGGACCCTTCCCCCTTAAAAAATTAGATTAATATCGTTGTAGTCCAATGGACTACATATCAGATATTAAACTGATAAGAACAGATACTACACTTGATCTTAGCCAAAAGGCCGAGAAAGGTATGAGTTCCTTGTTGAGCAGAAAGCTCATTTTCTAGTCGTTTCTAAGGGCTTGTTTTCTATACTAGTGATATGGGATAGTAGCTTATAGTGCAAACATTCCAATTAGGGTCTAGGGAAAAGCAAAACTCAAACTTCCTGCTCCATTTAACCAACCACTCCACAGAATATATCTCTTTACACAAGTCCGATGGAAAATAATTATAAACTGTTATTGGCAGCATACAGTCTCCTAGACATGTATAGCAAGAAGAGCTTAGCTCTCTCTCATAACACAGATTATGCGTAGGACTTTTCTAACTACTATGTTTGTAAAGCAGGTGCCGAACTACCACACCTGTTTTGAACAATACGGACATGCCTATCCAAAATCTTCTTCCTGATTGGCACCTGCTTACATTTACTTATCGCATGACGCATTCCTAAACTTGTTGCAGGGAAACCTGAGGGAGTCTGGAGATGATCTTCCCTGTACTTAAACTTCAGACAGGTAGAAACCATGAGGTGGTATAGACAACATATATTTGGCTAGTTCCTTGCGGTCACGAGATGCCAAAATTTTGGAGGCCATTTTAGGTGGAACTGCCTCTATTCCAACTTGAAACGGCAGAGCGACCTATAAAGAAACCGTGAAATGAGTACTGATGAGCTATGGCAATACCAGGTTAATATGTGAGGGAACTAGTTCAGACACGCTCTACGGCATGTTTTAAAGCTTTTTTTTCTCTTTATTGTCCAAGTGCTGTGTTTGTTCTGTCTGGTCCTTTGAAGAGGAATCCAATTTTCATCCTGTTTACTTGTCCAGTTTTCTCGAGTTACTACTAAAATTGCTTTCTCAATCTCACATAAGTGCATACCCACGGTAGGAGAAGGCAGCCAAGTGATTCCTAGATCATGTGAAGAAACACCCCTAGTTGCAACTTGCGAAAGTAACTTTTGATTTCTCGCAATAAAATTGAGAATAATTGTAAACTAAACACCCATAACTATTATCCATTTAGAAAATGTAATCCGGTACATGTCGTACTTGTATAAAATGCGGTCGATTTTTTGAAGAAAGATTCTGAATTGAAAATAAGAAAACGTGTTCAAGGTTTGATATTGAAACGGCTTTTGAAGCTATATAGTATATGCCCGAAATAAAGGTATGTCAGTGGTAAATTCCATATCAATGGTAAAAATATAACCAATTACCACATGGGACAGGCCAGTAGAAGAAAAACCCATATCTTATAAATTGATTTTAATGAGATTTAATATAGCAATAAATTTCGTAATTAACTAACTTATCAAATGTAACTTGTTTTTGAAACATATATAAAGCTACCTAACATCACCACAAAACCTAATCGAACATTCTTACTCATTTGCAAGACAAGAAATATACATTGATCATGTCGAAAGTCAGTATCTCATTAGTGTTTCTTATTGTATGTTTCATGCTTTTTTGTCAGGTAATATACTTTTAATAGCCCCATTTTCTATTTATTAAGCTCAGGTCCACAACTATCTTACACTATGGTCTCATTGTAATATGTTATGTTTTGGTTGGTGGGAAATTATTCGAGAACTAGATCCATTTTCACGTGCTATATAATATATCCATATTCTATATTTACTATTCGTAATATCAATGATTATTTTAAAATTTATTGATCTATTTCTCTTTTTGTAGACACGAATAATTTTGTTGTTAAAGGAAGTTTAACATGTTGTGCCGACAACCATATTGGTAGTTGTGTTCCTGGAAATGACGATGCCAACTGTGATAGTATGTGCAGAAGTAGCAGTTGCGGAAAAGGAGGCCACTGCAAAGTTTTAGGGCATACTCCTCCAAACCATTTTTGCCATTGCAATTGTTGATCTGAATTACTACAATATTTATTGTTGAGATTTTCTATTCTTTTTTTCCTCTTCAACGGTATCAAGGTTTTGCTTTTGGATAATGATGTAATTGTGTTATTCCTCGACATAATGAATTTCATCATTGATTATTAGTTTTATGGCAACATTGTTAAATTCCCATTAAATTAAAATCATAGAATTAAGCGTTTTGGACTATATAAGGTTTATCTTCTTTCCTAACGATGATTTGAAGTATAGTAGTACTATGTGGTATGGATGCACTACATTGTTATGAGAGTTAATAAAGAGAAAAATGAATGATTTTTATTCATTCATATAAGATTTGACATTCTGAGCTCCACGCCTACGATGGACGAACATAAACCAAACGTCGCATTTCCATCCCCGTTGATAGCACCAGATCCATTCCTCATGGGTCAACATTCATGGCATTTGAAGTATTATCGGCATCCGACAGAATGGCAGGAACCTAAAAAGGTTCGTGTTGATCCTTTTAAAGCATGAGTGCAGGTCAATTTCAGTTTTAGTCCCCTATCTCTAAGTCCACTTCGTTTTTAGTCATCTTTTTTCCTGAACTGGGGAATTCGGTCCTCTCAGCGTATAAAATAAAACGGCGTATAATCGTCTTAATTCGCCCGTATGCAGCTGGAACGTTGTACACAGTCAGCAAATACATTCCACATCACTCCATCTCACACAAATCGGATTAGGGCTGAGATAATTGAGGGAAAACATTTGAAATTCAATTTTGATTTCTTGTTTCTTGTTCGTCTTGGATAATGATATGAACGGAGGCTGATGTATTGATGAAAACAAAGTTAAAATCAAATCCAATGTTCTAAAACTCATCAACACATCAACCTCCGTTCATATCATCATCCAAAACGTACAAGAAACAAGAAATCAAAATTGAAATTCAAAACAAATCGGGTTAGATTTAGGGTTTATAAGAAAGGGGATTTCAACTTTTGGGGAAATTTTCCCAAAATCACTGCAATTCGTCCAAGTCCAGTTCGTCCACCTCGTCTCCACATCTGCGCCACGTAAGAAACGTATACCGTATAGGACCGTATAGAAATTTTAGAGGACCAAAACCTAAGAGGACTAGGACTTAAAGGATGAAAAGTGCAATTAACCCATGCATCTTCCTCTCCTCGTCCGTCAGAAAAGTTCTCACTTCTGTTGTGTTTTGTTCTGCGGATTCAGCACTCGCGTCATGTAAGGTGCCATGGCTGCACTGTCGATCGAGATGAATTGTTCCTCTGTCTGTGGTGATGACAACTGATCCAACTGCTGAATTCCTGAATTGGTCCATGAAGAGCTTCTAACTTCCATTACTATTCCCTCTGGCCGTGAACCGGTCATCGGCTGTTGTGGTAAGTGAAAATTCACCATGTTCCTGCTTCTGTTTGAGCTCCCTAGAATGTGATTTTGAATCCTTTGACTTCTCGTCCTCTCCCGAGTTGGAGTTGGCGTCAATTAAGTTGCTTAATTGTGGTTTTTGACGGACGAGGAGAGGAAGATGCATGGGTTAAAATTGGCTTTTCCCAACTGTAAACAAAAGAAATCCAAAAATGTTTTTGATAACCAGGACGTCACAGAATTCTTCCAAAGGGTGGCGTATTGTGTATCGAAATGAATCGTCTAACAAATATGATGTGTTTGTCCCCGTGAAAAATGATGCTCTGCGTTAAACTTGTAGTGTAGTTCCTGATGAGTGCTGACAAGTGACAAGAGCTGGCAAAGGACTACACCTGATGAATTTGTGCATATTGCGGTAGCTGCCTCTATTAGCTCCAGATTCAGGTAAAGCTAAAAGTGCAGCTGCCTCTATATTTTCCATTGTTGATAGGAAATCAAAGATTGACCCTTAAGAAATGTCTACTTCACGTATCCAACTCGGCCAGCCATTTGGACATTGACAAATCTCTCCTTGAGAATCCAAAGTGGCAAGGTCAGTTTCAGAGTTAATAGTACACCAGCAGTATTGTTTTCTGTACATACATGTGAACTGCAAATTCACTTGTTCCAGTGATGTAATTTCAGATAGTTGCTTTAGTAAGGGAGAGTGGAAGTGGTAAATCAACAGTGATCTCGTTACTGCAATGATTTTACGGCCCTGATTCTGGCCGGATTACACTTGATACTGACAGAGTTGAGATAGACAAGTTTCAGGTTAAATGGCTAAGGCAACAGATGGGACTCGTGAGCCAAGAGCCTGTCTTGTTTAACCTGACAATCCGAGTCAACATTGCTTGATCTGGAAAAGAAGGGAACGCAACTGAGGAGGAAATTATAGCTGCAGTTAGAGAATGCTCATTAATTCACAAGTGCAAGAGGTTAATTTCTTTAAATTTTTCCTTATTTTACCTATCTTTTTTCACGCTTGAGTAATCTACCCTGTGGTAAATGTAGCAGGGGTACAACACAGTCGTGGAGAGCGTGGAGATCAGCTATCGGATGGGCAAAAACGAGTGGCAATTGCACGAGCCATTGTAAAAGAGCGCAAAGATCCTGCTACTTGATGTTGATGAGGCTACAAGTCCATTGGGTTTGGAATCTGAGAAAATAGTTCAAGAGGCATTGGACCGAGTGCTGTTGAACAGGACCACAGTGGTAGTGGCACATAGGTTATTGACAATAAGGGGAGCGGATAGAATTGGCGTATTGCGGTGTTTAAAAAATGGCTGCCTTGAGGAGAAAGAAAATCACAACACCCTAAGCACTCTCAAGGATGGTCTCTACTCTCTACTTCTCACTTGTCAAACTTCATACTACTGTTCGTCCTAATTGATCATATTCTCAGAGCCTAGTCAAATTCTTGTGATAATTGGATTTTATTAGTGCAACAACCAGTTAGCACAAAGAAGCAACTTATCAAAAAAATCAAACTTAGCAACAGAGGTGTTTCACGGCTGCCGCAACGCATATCAGTTTCTATTGCAGCAACCAATTAGCAAAAAGGAGCAACCTATCATAAAAATCAAACTTACATCTGCTACAAGCCTACTGACACACCGGTAAAATTCACATTTTATAATAAACCCAGTAGAAACCAAAAAGGTGTAAACAAAGATCATATTTTGCTATAGTAGAGCAAGTTGCTGAAGAGAATAGTAGAGTGAATAGTTTCAAAAGAAAAAAAATTACAAAAAGCTCCAGTTTTCCGTTGGGCTTCAAAACTCAAGACAAGAAGTAACTAATTGAACACCTGCAGAAACTATAGCAATTTCCACATGCAGAAGACTTTGAGTAGCAAACTAGCAATTAAAACTCAACAGTCAGCATAACACTGCCAAAATCTAACCATCAAATAACATCATAGGCTACTTAAGTTTAACATCCAAAAGACTAAGATACTACGGGTAAGGAAGGAAACATTTCCTGCTATTACAAAATCAGTTCAATTTCAAGTTCACCACCTCTATCATTTCAAAGGCAAAAGAGTATAATTTCCGGATTATCTGGTGGACTAAAAACTCAAAATAAACAGTGAAGAAGATCCAAAGCAAGAAATATTTGTACTGTTACTTTATTATTTATTATCCAGAAAGGTAATGCTTTTAGAGAAGCATTACCTCATATGCAAACATTGAATTTTTCATAAAGAAGAAGCATTAACAATACTTTCCCAATTCCCATTTCCCAAATCCCAAGTGTCATTAACAACATAAAATTAAAACTTATAAGACCTAAAAGATTAGACCTGCTAAATGTAACTTAATAGAAACAAAATCATTAGCATCGAGTATAATACTCTAGAATCAAACAGGTGTAAACAAAGACAAGAAGGTATTAAATAGAGATCAGATTTTGCTATGACAAGAAGGGATTTAATAGAGATCAGATTTTGCTATCTTAAATGAACTTGCTTAAGAGAAAGGCATGTGCCTGTTGAGCACATTGGAGTAAAAAGATTCAGCACCTGCAGAAATTATACTATCATTTACTCATCAGGCAAAGGACTTGGTAGCAATTCATACTCAGCATCATACTGCCTAAATCCAACCATGGAATAACATCATAGTTAATAAGTTTAACCATCCAAATTCCAAAAGACTAAGATACGCATAATTCACCATCACATCAGTAGAATAGGTACCAACTAACTACTACTATTCTCAATAAAATAAAGTGCATCAGGCCAAATTGTTCTCCACATGTTTTTGCTCCTTAGAAACACGAAATTAACGTGCTCCTCCAGAGACCATACCAGATTGCAGCCCTATAAGTAGTCCAACTGCTTCAATAAGATTTTCATGTTCACTTGGTCCAGCTGCTTTCATAGCTTCCACTACCTTTTCTTGGCCGGGAATAGCTAGATCATACCTGGTGAAAATAGAAACGAAGGAGCTATAAGCCTATAAGAGCCTAATATTTACATTGCACAACTAGAGTTTATGAGAGTTATACAAACAGCAAAGATGATGGCATGTATAGTCCATATGCCAAAAATAACCATTTACGTACATGCATACCAGTTGACTAAATGGAATTTATTTCTGATACTGAACTAACTACATTATATGATTTGTAGCTTAGAATATTAGTGACATGAGAAGATATAAACAATTAAACATTGACAAATCAACTAGGACGCCTAGCAGATATCAAAGAGCAAAACAAATATAGTAAACTTTATCTTGTTTTTTATCCACTTGTCTTCTAAATGATCATTTCTCCTGGCCACAAAGGGCTATTGCCATGGCAGTGAATGCTAGCACTACCACCCTTATCCAACTTATCAACACCGCGTGAAATCACAACCTTCAAAGCACCAACAGCTTCCTCATGCCTACCTGACTGACTCAGGATATAAACCTTGATTACCTCAGACATAAGCGGACCTTGACCACCATCACTCTCCTCCAGAACACTACATTATGCTCAAGGGCTGAATCATAATCTTTCAGTGCAGCATAAATAATCCCAAGATCCTTCCTAATGAGAGCAACCTCAGAATCCTCCCCGACCGATATGTCGAGTGTAAATATCCAAAGCTTTCAAACAATACGGCAATGCTTCTTCACAAGCATAAACCTCTAGATAGTACTTATACACATACTTATAAGCCTCACCAAGCCCAACACAACCTTCCTCCATAGTCCTCTTTCCTACCCATAGCCTTGTTAGTGAAAAACAGTCCACCATGAGTTTATTGAAATTGCTTTCGCCATTTCAATATCGATGGAGATGCCCGACTCAGATACCGCCGATTCGGATTCGGTAAAGAATTACTCATGGCCGTTGATGAAGATTTCTTTTTGCTGATTTTGGTGAAAGATGCTACTGAGTAAATGTCGTAAAGTGATTTAAGCAGTAACTGATTTGTGTGAATAATACTAATGTTCATCCATATCCTTTTTTTACCCTGAAATGAAAATTTGCAATTACAGCTGTAAATTAAATATACTTGCTGAAATCTGAGCCATCCACCTGTCATCAATCTGAATCTCTCATATTTTTCACTTTTAGGTTTAAGACTTTTAGCCCCCCAATTCAAGGTTGTGTTTTGTTCATTGGAAGAAAGTTTGACCGAACTGGAAATTTGATGGCGGCAACAGGGAACAATTCAAAATTTTACATAAAACAGTGAAGTAAATATTTTCGAGGAAAAAAAAAAATAAACAGAAATAAAAAAAAGCTCCAGTTTCTTGTTGGACATCAAAACACACAACAAAAAGTAACTAACTAGTAGTAGTAACTAATTGAACACCTGCAGATCAGCATAACCTATGTTTTGAATCTCGTCTCGGAGGCCGTCTCGGACGACCTCCTGAGAAGGGTCAACCCGAGTCATCTCGGAGGGATGTCTCGGTCCATTTAATTAATATATCAAATTATATATAATAAATACTATACATATTATATTGAAAATTAAAACATAAATGTCAATATAAATTATAAACTCATAGAAACCAAAATAAAGTCACTCATAGTAGTAGTACATCATTAGGGGGAGAATAAGGAAAAAGTGAAAAAGCGGCGTTTGGACGATTTGGTATCTTAATTAGGTTTTTTTCCTTATCAAACACAAACAGTCAAACGCCCCTTTTTTTTTTTTTTATTAAAAACGCGGGTTGACCCGGGTTAACCGTCAAAAAACTCGGAAAAATCCCGGGTTAGCGAGATTTTCCGAGTTTTTGTGGTTCCGTCTCAGACAGGCATCCGAGAAGCGGTTAAACCGGGTCAACCCGGGTTGACCCGGCGAGATCGAAAACGTAGAGCATAACACTGCGCAAATCCAACCAAACCACATCCAAAAAATTACCACGAAGCCCTATTTTGATACCAACTTTACCATTTTACCATTTAGATGTGCCAAATTCAAAGCTTACCACATGGCCCAAAAGCTCCTTAAAGCTATTCTGACCGGACTGGATTGTATTGTTTGGTTCTTCTCCAAACATTACCATACAATTTCTCTAATATTATACTTCTGCCTCATCCTGGGTCACTTTGTAATTTTAATAAATAGGAAAGATTTCATTTTCGTGCTCACTTTATATATCCACAGATGAGAGAAAGATTTCATCCATTTCATTTTCATTTTCGTGCTCATGTTATTATCTGAATTGCTTTCATGTGCAGATGCATTTGGCAACTCTGATGGGACATACATACAGCTAGAGTCCTTTATCTGGCCATTTCACCTGATGGACAGGTACATAATAATAAAGTCTGTATTTCTGATGTTCATTGTTTAGTAGATTCGCTTTCGGTTGTATGATTTTGCTGCTGTTTTTAATTCATTATCTTATTTGCTTTCGCAGACAATTGTAACGGGAGCATCAGGAGATGAAACTCTTCGGTTCTGGAAGATGTTTTTCCCTCTTCAAAGTCTCAGGTGAATTTGATGAGTGGATTCCTAGATTGACCCTGCTGCGCTTAATTGCCAAGGATTTGATTAATAGATTTTAGTACTTGCAATCAAGTACGTTCCATTTTAGAATGTTTGCAGTAATTTTAAATCTAACAGAAGCAAAATCTCACGATGTGCAGCACAGGGAAAGTGAAATTGGATCGTCATGCCTGGGAAGAACTTACATCCACTGAGCCCCACAGGTCTGATGGCATAACACCATCCACCTGCCCCCGCTATACATGTACAGTGATCAAGGGCAGCTTCTTGATGAGAAGATCCCAAATGATAGTTCTCAAACAAGAGATTACCAGTTAACAACCAATGGCATACACAACCCGTTAGCTTGCGAACTCAATCATACACAGCAGCCTACAACACCTATGCACGAGCCAATGAGAAAGAAGGATAGCAAAATATTACCTCTGCAACATGTAGTCAATCAAGAAGCAATAATCTGCTAATTGTTTTATTGATTGATAAATCAATTAATGCCATGCTTATATTATTTGGAACTCAGTGTTTGGAATAGGCATCCTGAGTAGAAACTAGTTTTATTCATATGTAGGTGGCCTAATCTTAGATGCCATTAAGTAGGAGTATTCAGTCTGATACTTGCAAAGTTAACATTTGCATTAGTCTTGCAGAGATGTAAGTTCAACAGATATATAGTCCTTCCAATTCAGCCTATATAACGAATCTCTTTTTAGGATGTTAAGTCCCGCAATGCACAACAAGTGGACAGGAAATAACAAACAAGCTATATGAGGATAAACATAGAAGTAGAAGATAAGTTCATAAGCACAGTAGGAGAAAGCAGCCGAGTGATTGCTAGCTAGATGATGCGAAGAAGCACCATTGGCTTGATTCATCGGCCTTCAAACCCAGTGAACAGGAGAAACTGAACTGATAGTATACTGCTGGTGATATATCACTACTCATAGCAAATGGAAACAGCACTTGTTTCCTAGCTAGACCTTTTCGGCCTATCATCCTGGAGGATAGTCTATAGATCAGCTGACCTGTTCACCACTTGTGATAATGTTATGCAAATCTTCACTATATTTCAACTCAAAAACTATCAAGTTCAATCGATGCATTATATACTGTACAGTGCGATATATAATCCTATGAAAAGCAAAATCCAAGTAGCTAGCTATTACATAGACAAAATTGGTGCTTATATGATTCATAAAGTTTCCATGTAAAAACAGACTCTATAATGATCACATACTCATACTGCAAACAAATCCACAACAGATATGTTGTTTAGAAGACCTGCAATCCACATGAAGATATGAACTCTTCTAGTAACTCATCAAATATGACCTCCTCAAGCTCTAGCGCAGTGCACTCTGACTCGAACTGGAGGTTCATCCAGTGGCTATCGCTTTCCAAGTCATGTACGACTGCATAATCTTGAGGGTCTCTCTGATCCTCTGGATCCATATTTATTAACCTTGCAACTTTTGAACTGACCTCCTTGATAATGTAGTTTCCTGATGGAAACGGGCGTACATGACAACTGTGGGACAGGGGGTTGGGATAGTATGGGAGTGACAAGTCGTACACATTAGCTAGCATCTCGTTAACCAAATGAAACAGCATCATATGGTGCCAACACCCATTGAAGTCTGGCAATCCTGTTAGCTCATCTTGACCATGAGGCCAGCATGCCTCTACTTTCTCAAACAGTTCTGAGCTCAGTGGCTTGTCCAATATCTCTGAGTCAGGCTTTGCTATACCTGACTTCTCCAGAAGGTACCTCACAAAATACAAGTCTGATTTTTTCTTCGTAGTTTCCAATGTCTTGTCTAGCTTTTCGTTCATGCTAAGATTTAGAGATGTGTTGTAGGATGCCCTAGGATGGTTGAGGAGCCTTTCTTGATCATCATCATAATAGCTTACAGGAAAACTCAGCTCCTCGTCAAATAGACTTGATCTGTTCTCCACACCTAACATGGTTGTTATAAAACAGAAACTTTCAACATAGCAATATCATTAATAGTAAACGAATTACTACAAAATGCAAATGCAATAATGATCCAAACAGTCATGAAGACTACGAGTCAGCAGTCGAAGCGTTATAGCCTATTCGGTAAGCTGAGACACTACAGACCAAGAGGTCTTGGGTTCTAATTTTCTCTGTATACTATAGAACTATAGACAGATGTAGACTAGTACATCAGGAAAGAAATATACATATAAGAGTATTCAATAGAAGTACCTTGAGGTTGTAACTCTCCGACATGTGGTGCCATATCTGGGCGAGGCATGGAACAAAGATGAGCCTGTTCATGATCGATGATTTCAGCAGAGAACATACTCGCTGTGCCACCCCTGCAGGAAACAACACTTCTCTTGATTTCATCTACATTCCTTACAACATTGGCTACGTTTTCACTCGTAGCATTATCTTTGTACCACATTGTATCCTCTTGCTGATCAAAACCGCAATCTTTAAAAGTAAAATCAGTGCCCTTTATAGAAAACTTTATATTGGAAAAGCACGAATCACTATTAGATAAGGAGCGTACACGCCTAAAATAAGTTAAACCCTTCCCATACTCGTTTTCCAGTTTCAAGCTCCTGGAAGAATACAACTTGGTATCTGTTCGGTAACTGCTGTCTAATAGCTGCGTATACATCCCCATTGTTGCATTCAGTGACAAACTTTTGAAATTTTTCTTGACATCAGTTGCTTGAGATTTCTGAGACATCCACACTTCTGTATGCTTGTCTTCAAGTTTGCTGGGCTTAAGCACTGTGCCTTGTGATCTTGGGTTGAATTTTTTCGGTGCCATATCCAATCCACTGATGAAATTATTCAGTTTTTCACTGGATTGCTGTAACTCTCTCATAAACATCTGCTTATCTACCTTGAATATATCCAGTACATCATCAGCATGCTTGTTCCTCGCCTCAGGATCGTTGGTTTCCATCGTATTGAGAGAGTGATCAGCAGAACCATTTTTGAAAACAAAACTGGGCTCATGCCTCCAATCTGTACAAATCTTGTTAATTTCAGCATGGAGATCTTCCAAGTGGTGTATGGAATAAGTACGGCGCAAGCTCGGTTCTGAACGAAGTTCTCCTTGGTGATGCTTCTTGTGATTTTCCTTATAGAAATCTTCAGCTAATAATGACTTTATGCGTGCGCTGATAGATCGTTTCTTTGATTTCCGAGCTCTCTTAGCCTTCTGATCAACAAAATATGGTGCAGGATTAGAAAAGTTCAATAATACCATCATCATGTACGAGCTGACGCAACTCTAAAGAATTCAATCTCATCGAAAAGTTAAAACTGGTACAGAGGTGTGAAATTAATCCAGGCAAATAAACTTACTGCTCGAGGAGTATAAGCCTCTCTAGGATCGAAGAACTCGTCAGCAGATTCGTACGTAGCAGAGACACGGTGGCTTATTTCCTGACTCCAATCACCTGGAAATAATACCGAAACCAAATCAATCAAATAGAACAACTTACTGTTCCATATAGCCTTCACAAAATCACAGAACCTATATGAAGCAAGTAAGATAGTAGTAGTACTGTACATGTTAAAGGCAGTCCAGTTACTCCAGTGCCAGCTGCAAATTCGTCGTGGTGGTGGATCATCTTCCTGAAATTAGAGCCCCGGTGGAACAAATCCCACATGCTGCAACCAGGTTGTTTGTCATAGAACTCTTCGTCATCTGAAGCATGGTTCGTCCAGAAATGTTTTCCCATCCTTGGTTTCCTTTTCGACTTGTTTTCTCAATCTTAATTGTGGATGCAGACCTATGGAAAGAAAAAATCAGACCAGATTACATTCTTGTTCTTGTTATATGGAGTATGTGCATTCATGCCTTGTACAGACTACCAAGTACCAACCAATAATATCTATAATATTCCATGATAGCTAAGTTTTCATTTTTATTTTTATTTTTTTCAGATGGGAATTAGCTGAGCAACCAGCTGACTGGTATGTAGTATAAAAAAAGCAGCAGGTCAAGACAGCTACAACAAAACAAACATTTATTTTTCCACAAAGAAAATTCAGCCTAAGTTTTACCACAGATCAGTTACGCCGCAAATACAAATTCAAGACAAAAACACTGCTAAATCCCAGTTTTAAATAGTACTAATATAACAACTGGTTTTGCTCATGTGACCTAGTCGAAACCAGTTTTATATAAAACTACTCCTAAACATGAAAACAGAACATAACGATTTCAACAGAACATGAGAAATTCAACGGACTAAATCATGAAGAAAAAAAATTTAAAAATGGCTGTCTTACTCCTTACCATCAGAAACAGATTTAGAAACAAAGTGATCAGATCAAATGGTTGTTTGATTTGCTACATAACAGAGGAAAAGAAGAACAATCTATAACATGATGAGGAACTCAAGAAACTGAAAAGAAAAGACAGACCTTTTAACTCATGGATTCTGGAGAGGTAAAAAATGAATAGAAGAAGATGATGATGATGAAGTTGGCAGAATGGCTAACTAACTCTGGTCTATCTACTTACTGATTACTCCATCAAACCTGTAGATTTAGTGGCATACTTTTTGGATGTTTCATTTAATGAAATTGATTAGAAAATCAGAGAATAGATGAAAATGGATAAAAGTTATAATGTTTTTTGGTTATAGTAATAATATAGAAAAATCATCTGAAAGATAATATAGAAAAGAATAAAGTAGCACCACCGAATAGGTTGTTAAAAATATTACTCCTATCTAACTACTCCCGTCTCACAAAATAAATCGTTTAAACTTTTGGAACCTTTTTTTGGTTTACGTTCCATTCCAGTCAACCGTTTGCGTTTTTGAAACTTTTAATTATTACGGTATTCCATTTTATGAACTTAATATGTTTCGTTAATAACTTTCTACGATTAATTTTTTACGAACGTTAACTACAAATTACTCTATATCTCCTAAGCAATATGAAAAAGATTCTACTACTTACCGGTTGTTTGGGAATTGGGAGTGGACCAATCAATTTCAAAACGAATGACCAACTAAAAACCAAAGATATTGTTTTAAAGATCATAAGTTTCATATTATTAGATACTCATATACTCATATGTTTCTTTTAGATTGTTTACATGTTTCTTTTTTATTCTTTTTTTTCATAAAAACAATTACACTTACTTTTCTAATAAACTTTCATTTTACATATTTATTTATCGTGAGTTCCACTACTATATAAACCAAACACCACATCCATCATATAATTTTTATAATAAAACGTAAACTAGATTAGATTAAAGAGGGAGTAGTACTACAATAGTACTGTATGTTTACTATGAGTCTATGATGCACTCAAGTGATTTTTTATTAGTTTGTATACTGTATATGTAATATAATAATGTAGTATTATGTAACTAACAACCAACTAATGTTGAAGGAGTCTTGTTTGTCCGACGATGTAACGTACACGGCAGTTAAGAATGAGAAGTTTGATCATTCATCATTCAGGTTCCCTTTTTTAATTAATTCAGATTCAGCAGACCTTATCAGCAGAAGAAGAAACGCAAATGAAGAAGACGTCCTGGTCGTCTTGTCAAACACACTGTTTCCGTCTAACAAAGACTTAACAAAGAAACAAGTCGTCCCGCCAAACTAGTTTTACCCGTCAAACCTGGTAACTTACACACCCTTACTCTGCCAGTCCTAATCATCATCTAACATCTATAAGCCCCCAACTTGCTTGGTCTATTCCAACAATAATACTCAGTTATAAGTACAACAAATTAATCATCCTACTCTCCCTTTTTTTATGCTTAGTCGTTATCACCTATTTCCCGTTTCTTTAATACCAACTACTATCACAAAATTGTAGATAATCTCCTACACCTACCAACACATTCCAACTCTTAGACCTCACAATTTGAGTTTTATCCGGACTGGTCCATCTGAACAGTTCCTATGGACCCAAGTCCGTGTGCTCCAGATCCGGCAATGATAGAGGACCTGTGGTGGATCCAACCTGCCACCGGCCGGTCTTCAGATCAAATTGGTCCAATTGCCAGGCCTAACCCTTGATACATGGTGTTGTTGCAGGAATGGTCCCAAATAGAAAAATATGTGCAGATTTGGACTTACGGAGAAATGTTAGCAAGAAGAAATCTAGACAGTATCGCACTATTTTTCTGTCTCTCTCGTAATCAGAACTAGTTTAGCATCATCATAATTGACTTGTGCACCACAAGGGAGATAAAATACTAAAAACATGAACACCATAAAAAATGGAACGACAATGAAGGCTGGTTCCAGGTCTGAAAGTGTTTTGAGAACACAAAGAATGAGGTGGTTGATCATTATGCTGCAGCAAAACACATGAAAATTTAATCTAGAACTCCGAGAGGTTTGATCTTTTCAAAGATTTCATTTGAAGACTTTCTGATGGTTATTTTGTACCCCAGTTACAAATAGAATGGGGCAGACTGGGGAGTGAAAGACAACCGTATAGTTATTCCATGAAGGCTCAACATAGATGAAGACTACAGTAACTATAAAGTTCCACAAAAGCTCGTAATAAAACACACAGAGTTGAAAGAAAAAAATAATAGCAAAGACATTTCTTTAAAAGGGAAAGAGGAAACTGAGAATTCATTGCATTATTACTCAGGTAAATCATGTGTTCATCCTGTCACAAAGCCCGATAAGAATTTTTTTAGTCATTTTTCCCTGGTTTAATCCAAACTGAAATGTAAGCTTGGCTTTTCCGAAGATATCTCCAACTATTTATGCCATACTAAAGTGAAAAAGGGAAACTAAGCACCACCGCAAGACAGGATGACAGCCAATGTGCTACTTCACCTGCAAAAGCACATATGAACATCAGATACGTACCGAAATTCAATTTAAATGCAAAAGCATATTATAAAATAGTTCCACAATATCTAAGTCTGTAAAAATAGATGAATAAATTATCTTTGATCACAAGATCTAAGTCTGTTAAATAGAGGAATAATATAATCTTGGTCACAAGATCAAATCCCACGTTGAGTGAATTTGTGATGCATAATTCTGAGTTTGAATCTGTCTCTGTCGCACTAGGTGATGCTTGGGTGGTTTGTGGGCTACTAAATGAACCAATGACACACTAGGTCTGATTGCCTTGGACTACATAGATTGCAGGCTGTTACGTGAGCCCGGGGGTTTATCCCAGGCACACACAAAATAGCTGCTCTATACTGCAGGCAGCAAAACAAGGATCCAGTGAAGGACACAAAAAAGAAATAGCCTCTATTTAACAGGGCAAGTACATATCTACTGGGAAAAAGTTGTACGCAAAAGCATGCTACAAAGTAGCTGCTGCTCAATACAACAAACAGGGATCAGGAAGAAGGGGATAACAAGGGAGAGAATCTATACAGGGACATTGGAAATATTTGCCAGGACAAGTGCAGAAGGTATGACTATCTGTCATAAGCTGTAATGGTCTGCTGAATTGGATTATTGTTTTCTATTAAGAATAAAATCAAAATCTAGGACCAAAAAGGCATAAAATAGGAGAGTAAAAAAACACCAAAATTCAAGAAAGGACAGAAAACATGGTAAGATTCTCAACATTGAAAGTCTGAAGTAAAAACACAGAAGTTGCAAATGTTACAAACCCTGTCCTTCATTCAAAATAAAAGGAATAAAAACACAGAGAAGCATAGTTGTTCATAACAAAACCAAGAATGGCCAACTCGCCATGCTACATCACGAATCATGATGCATCAATGAACACTATTTCAATCAACAGAGAATACATGTAACTGAAATTTACAACTTTGAGCTAGCATAGCAATAATAATCTATCAAAGTGAAGATAGAATTATAAAACAAAATAGGAAAACTCCAAAGAAAATGATAAACCTAGCTCTTCAATTTATCATGTATAACATGGCCTAAACTCATTAATAATAATGTACTAGAAAATACATGCATATTTAGACTCAGCCTAATAATGCACATATACATGCATATTTAGACTCAGCCTAATAATGTACATATACATGCATATTTAGACTCAGTCTAATCACCTTCATCATAACAATAGGGATATTATTGATTCCTTTCTGCTATAGCAGCTGCAATCCTTTTTAAACAACAGCAAAGAAGACCAGGAGTACATAGGGAATAGAGCACTACTATGCTACACTATTCCCTATAGCTACCACTATTTCCACTATGAAAAAGTACATATGCATAAAAGAAAATTAATCATTTGTGGTACAAGATATCCCTACATCTCAAACTAAATTTTGTTCGCTGTAGAGCAGAAAAGATAAGATCATATTCATGCCTGTTCTGCCCATGTCAAGGGTCAAACCAAAAAGCTCACAGCCATGTCAATGAAGGTATCTCAACATTCACCGGCCAGCATATAGATCAGTATGTCCTTTATTGTACATGCATGGGAAAGAGTATGCATGTAACCTCACATGTTAAAATTCTAAAATACCCATGTACAAGTAACCAGAGGTCAATATCATGACTACTCAAGTATCTCTAGATGTACTTTCCCTACATAATCATGGTTGCAGATAACTTTAGAAGAATATTCAAATGAAGCCATAGTGAAACTCAACCAATTTCAAATTGCACTAAGTTAATGCAGAGACAAAATAACTAAATGTGAGTTTCATGAATTACAGTCCACAATTTACAGTTTCTATCAAGACGATTTTTCAGAGTCAGAACACCTATATGAAAGCTCAAAACCGAAGTACAACTTAACAATTGCAGAAAGGGCAAACAGAAGAAGAGAATGATGACAGTCAAACTCGAATGTTCTACTAATAAACAGATAGTGCAAGTTGTGTTTGATAACTTGTGTTTGATTTTCGGGCTCTCTTCACATGTATAAAGTTCTCATCCATGACTAACTAAATTATCACTCTTCGATGTTTTCTTTGAAAAGCAAATTGCTAGGAAATTTTTTTCTTTCTCCATAGTATAGTAACTTCATTTTACACTCTTTTATTGAGCACGAAGAACTGGATTATTCATGGTATGCTAAACCAACCATAAGTTTTGCGGAGAATTTATTTGTTGTAGAAACTATGATATCTCATGGAACCATGATCTTTATTGTTCAAATATTCAATACTCCCAAGGTACCATGGATAACCAAATCAAGGGAAAAGCCAAAGACAATCAGAACGATCAGAAAAGGATTTTTGAGAATGATGATGGTGAAACAAGATGAAAGGTCAAAGGATCCTCACTTCAATAGCTCAAGGATATAGAGAAAAGCCGAAGACATTCGAAGAAAGAGCTAGTAGCAAAAAAACGGGAATTGAAGAGGTTCCACTATTATGCATCCACTCCATATTCCTTTTTTCTTTATCGAGCTCTTGAAATGGGTGCTTTTTCCCTGTCATAATGCTGTTTCTCCTATACTCCTAAAAAGCCTATTTGAACCAAATTCAAAGGCCATGCAGTTTCCCTTGCTCTCGTTGTCTATGTGACAGAAATCTTCACTTCTTACACACCCATGCAGCCATGCCGGACTAGACTGTGTACAAACCCAAATTACACCCTAATAATGTTGTTTAAAGGGAAACCTCAAAAATAGGAATCATAAGTTCCAAGTGAAAGTCGAGCTCTTATAAAAACCACATCATCCATACACACGTGGGAGTGCTACTTAGGTCATTATTATAAGGTTGCAGCTCGGTCTTGATCTTCTGGAGTCTGGACACATATTTTGGTAATAGGTTTTAAAATTTGTCAATTAAACTTTTCATTGTAAATTTTTCTGGCTTTTACATGTCCAAGACCCTATATAACCTCAATACCTATAGTGTAGTACACATAAATCTATACCAAACAAGTTATGTTCTCGCTGTGTTGCTCAACCCAGAAGAAATTTAAGGATCAGATCAACGAGAAACATGAATAGAAATATACTACAAGTAGAAGTTCAATAACGTGAAGAAGTATGGTAAAATAGAAAATCCAATCCAATATACAGCTGCTTAAAACAGAATAAAGCTTTAGTCCATAGTGCATCTTTGTGTGTGAGTTGATGCAAACTACTGAATCTATTGAATTTTTTTTTACTCAATATCAATCAATGAATGAATCAATCGTGGATACAAATTGACTCAGTAATGGTTCGGACATGAAATGTTCCAGGTTCAGATAGATGCAGAATTTGGAACTACAATCAATCCAAAATGATAATTCGAATCTGATCCACAACCTAAATTTGCCATCCCTAGATAGATACGGAAAATAACATAGAATAATGTAATCAATCAAATAAGCAAAATACAGAAATACACACCAAAAGGATCAAGTCATAGATCTACATTTTAACAGATCATCGTCATTCCTAGGGTAGGTCACATCAAAATGGACAGAAAAAACGAGGAAAAGGCGGAGATTAGCTTACTTTCTGTGCCTCTGCGCAAATGGGGAGTTTTTGGCTTGTTCCTCTGATAAATTCAATAAAAATCAGTACAGAGAATACAGTACGAATCAAAAATATGAGAAAGTGATGAGGAAAGGAAAACAAACCTGTGAGGCCGAGAGAGACCTTGGTGACGATGAATCCGGTAACGGCGAATCCGACCAGGAATGGCCAGTTACGATTCCATTCCCTCTTGAAGAAAACTGGCCACGGATCGAATTTCCTCATTATTCTACTTTCTATTCTTCTTCTCTCTGATTCACCGGAGTCTATGAACCTTCAATCAAATCACACGACGAAACTGAGATAGCAAAGAGATTTTGTTTACTCGGCTATGCCTATATTTGATGGGCTAGCTGGCCCAACGGGCCCTCTCAATATCTTACAATGTCAATTCCGCTCAAGTGCACTTCATTTTTCTCTTCTTGTTTGTGTTGTGTAACTTGTGTTGGCAATTCTTGGTTGCTTCTCCAATCATTATATATACACTTTTTAAATATTTTTTGTGTTTCGTTTATAAATCTTCCTATCCTACTATACTACACTACTCATTTACCACCTTATAACTCTAAATACACACATTTAAATACACACCTTATAACTCTAAATACACCTTATAACTCTAAATACCTTAACCTTATAACTTTATCGGGTTCGAATCCCCAACATATCTTATTGCTTTTGGCCTTTTGGGCATTTAATATCTAATGCTTTCGAGTTTTTTCTATTTAAGCCTATATATCCATGCTTTCGAGTTTTTCTATTTGAGCCTTGCTCTCGTTTGTGTTGTTTGTTTATTATCTAGTTGATTTTCTTGATTGAGAAGAGATAGGATGGACATCCTTCCGTGTGGAGAGTTGCTTGGCTCCCGGAGTATTATGCTATACTATATATACTAGATCTGATAAGCATTACTCCTCTACCTCGGACTCTACCAAGCAAGGAATTGCCAATTCTGTTTTTTCATAATTGTGTGAAAAGAAGAAACTTTGAAGTAAGTCTCCAGTTCACTTCCTAAGGTAACCTCAATAATTATCCATTTCAAAACAATATAACAGTACTTGAAATGCACACTCAATTCTTGTATCTGTTACGTATTCTGCCAGGCAGCGAAGCCTACGAAACTTGAGAAACCCAACAAAGATCCCGGACGTGAACACCGGAATCTGGACTGGTCAGCGCAGCTCTCAAGATGAAGAGGGACAACATTAGAAATGCTTTTTCTAATGACCTTGCCAAACTATTACAGTAGTTGGTTTTTGTGGTTTATGGGGCATTTATAGTCAAAGCATCTGACCTTTTTCTTTTTTGTTGGTTTGACCACGTTTCCGATTGTTGGGCTACAGAATCTGATTTACCTATATTATAGAAAAATATTGGTTTTTATAAGACATACTCTTGATTTTTTTCGGGAATACAGTGGTAGCAAATTAGCAATGTTACGTATTTACTTTTTTATATCCCCAATTACAAATAGAACGGGTTTAGCAAAAGACCAAGGGGTGGAGTTCATAAGGCTTAATACGATGCCAACTTAATTACTTAACCATAAACTTCCACAGCAGCTTGCAATTCACACAAATAAAATAGAAACTCAAGGAAAAATTTCCAAAATAGAAAGAAACAGAGTTGGTGGCATTATTGATCTGGCAACTCATGTTTTCATCCTGTCACACAACAGCTTTTGCCAAGAAAAACTATTTATGCTATCAGAACCATATCACCATTCAAGTGATACTAACGTAAAAGGGAAATTAAGCACAAAACGCAGCAAGATGAGAAGATAACGTTTTTACCTGCAAAAGCAAAGAAAATATGTGTATCAGATAAGTGTTCCAATTAAATGCAAAATCGGAAAAATAGCTGTGCAATACCAGCAAGGGTAGCTAAATGAGTTAAAAGAGATTACTAATCACAGGTAAAACGGCATAACAAAAGAGGGCATTCTATTAATTTACAGGGAAGTTTGGTACTCCCTCCGTTTTAATTTATCTGTCGTTTTGGTTGAATCACACATTTTAATGCAGCCTACACTAATTTAGCTACTGAAACTAAAGGACAAGAATTAATGATGCTCAGACATCATATTATCACTTAAAATAATGTTTAATTAAGTATAGTCCAATAAAATTGCATTGGAAGAAATGAACAGGTGCTTTGATACTAGAGACAAAAAAATTAATTAAGTAATATAGGTCTTCAACCTAAAACGACAGATAATTGTGAAAGAGGAAAAATTAGAGAATGACAGATAAATTAAAACGGAGGGAGTAAGATTTGTCAGAAACAGTAATTCCAGAGAAGCAAGGGGTGGCCTGGGCTGTACAAAGTATTTATAATTTGAATCTACAGCCCACGGATATTAAAGGTATGACTATATGTTATAAGCTGTGACTGTCAACTTAAGTGGATTATCATTTTCTATTTACGAATAAAAATCAGAATCTAGGACCACAATGACATCTTTTAGGAAAAGACACCAAGATTCGGAAAGACAAACAAATAAATCTCAACATTTTTTAGTCAACATAAAAGTTCAAATGTTACGAACCCAGTCATTCCTTCGAGATAGAAAGGGAACAAAAACACAGAGCAAACCAAGAATGGAGACATTTGCATGATACATCACATAATGGTGCAACAATGACCACTACTACAATCAACAGATAATGCATGTAAAAATATACCATGTTGAGGAGTTGAGCTAGCATTGCAAAAATATTACACCAATTCATCAAGTAAAACAGGCTTTATTAGTTCATCAAAGTGAAAATTAACCGAGTAGGGGCACTCCCAAGGATAAGCTATGCCTAGCTCGTGAAGGTTTTGTCATTTAAAACAGTAAAACAATAATAATCTACTAGAATATACATAAATATTTAAACACGGCCTAATCACCGTCATCACTGCAATCACCATATGCAATTGCAGCTGCATAGCAATAAAGGTGCACCGCACAAAGCAATACTATGCTACACCATTTCGCTATAGTGACCGATATTTTCACTATGGGCAACTACATAGGCAGAAAAGACATATTACCATGTGTGATATAAAATAGACGTTAATTTTAGAGTAAAATTTTGTTCACTGTAAAGCAGAAAAGATAAGATGACCTATTAATGCATGCTTGTTATATTCTACCTTGGTCAAGGGTCATATTAAAAAGTTCACAACATTAGTGAATAAAGTATCTCAGCATTGACTGATTGACCAGTTAACTTATAGATCATGTCCGATGTTGAACAACATTGGTGAATAAAGGCATCTCAACATTGGCCAGTTAACATATAGATCATGTCCAATGCTGAACATGCATGGGACAAACACTGGATGTAACATCACATGTTTGAATGATAAAATGCCCATGTATGATAACCAGAGGTCAATATCATGATCACTCAAATAACTCGATATGTTCCCAGTTAAGTCCTCTATGATTGCACATAACTATAATCTAGAGGATCATTCAAATGTAGCTTTAATGAAATTGAAAATAGGCAAAGAAAAAAAAACAGCAGAGACAAAATGGGAACTAAATATTCCATAACTCCAGGAATTAATAAGCAATTTCCCTGACCAGCTACAACTTGGCATGCAACAGCTATTGATGCGAAAAATTCCAACAAAAGTTCTATATACCAAAGCACCACAGAAATCAAAACTGGCAAAAACACACACATACTACCTCAGTTCAGTGTTTCACTACACATGTCCACTATTCCATTTAGGTTGTAGCTCGGTTTTGATCTTATGGATAAATGTTTTAGAATTTGGTCAACTGGAAAAAAAACTTCCGATCATAAATTTCTCAGGCTGTTACGAGCCTATATAATTCTAATGTAGTGCAGATAAACCTATATCAATTATCAAATCAACTAAAATCCTGCCTTATTGCTCAACCTAGTAGAAGCTTGAGAAAGCATCAGCATAACTATTTTTTTTTTAAGTAGAAGTTCAACCATCTCAATAACAAAACAAGGTGACAAAAATAACATAACACAAGAGTACAAATATGGAAAAGCAAACCGAAAAGGATTAAGTCATAGATCTACATTTTAACAAATCATCGTCATTACTGGGGTAGGTCACATCAAAATGGACAGAAAAAACGAGGAAAAGGCGGAGATTAGCTTACTTTCTGTGCCTCTGCGCAAATGGGGAGTTTTTGGCTTGTTCCTCTGATAAATTCAATAAAAATCAGTACAGAGAATACAGTACGAATCAAAAATATGAGAAAGTGATGAGGAAAGGAAAACAAACCTGTGAGGCCGAGAGAGACCTTGGTGACGATGAATCCGGTAACGGCGAATCCGACAAGGAATGGCCAGTTACGATTCCATTCCCTCTTGAAGAAAACTGGCCACGGATCGAATTTCCTCATTATTCTACTTTCTATTCTTCTTCTTCTTCAAAAATAAAAATTCCTCTCTCTCTGATGAACCCTTGTTCGACCAATCTATCAGACGATGAAATAGCAAAAAGAGGTCTTGTTTGCTCGTATATGCGTATTTGATGGGCTAACTTGGCCCAATGGGCTCTTTCAGACTGTTGTGCAATGTTACTCTAGTTGTCAACCACGTTATTTATCAGAGTTGACTAATCTGCTCAAATGCACTTCTTTTGCACTTAAATTTTTCCTATTTAAAATTAGAAAGAAAAAAAAAATAATAATTAAAAAAGAAAAAAAACAACAAGGACTCCGGGTCTTTTTTCTTCACACAGTTCACATCACTGCAAACGCCTCCACCCTCCGCCTCCACCGTGAGTTCGTGACGTATCTTTGGTTCTTCGACCTCTCATCTATTCTCCAAGGTACGCTATTAAACCCTAAATTTTGGGATTTTCTTAATTTATGCAAATTTTCTGTGAAATAGCATGAAAAGGTGATTATACTCTATACAATTGTACTTGAGAATTAGTATTTAGTTGATATAAGGGTTGGTTTGGAGCTTAAATCGTTTATTCCTAATGTGACAAGGTTGTTCTACACTGGATTTGTTGGAGACTTGATTTCTATTATTGTGATTGTATTCATACCCTTCGTTTTCTTAAATGCTTAACTGAAGTTGTTGGGCTAGAAATGAAGAATAAAAGATGAGCTAACAATTGAAGTTATTTCGTGCTAAAAAATGCATTTTCGTGTGTCTTTATAGTGTATCAACAAGTCTGTTATATTCAAACTCATACTGTACAGAGAATCAATTCAATGGCGACTGCAGATGGTGGGCCGCCAGAGGTTACCCTAGAGACTTCCATGGGGGCTTTCACTGTCGAGATGTACTACCACCACGCCCCTAGAACTTGCAACAACTTTGTTAAGCTTTCTCAAAAGGGATACTATAACAATGTCAAATTCCACAGGATCATCAAGGTTTCTTTCTCTTTTTGCTTTATTTTCCCACATCAATTCGTTTACCTAACAAGCTTCAACAATTGAAATGTTATGTTTATTTGCATTTCTGAGTAATTTAAATAAGTTTAATTATTTGCAGGATTTTATTGTGCAAGGAGGTGATCCTACTGCTACCGGAAGAGGTGGCGAATCGATCTATGGGTACTATGCTCTTTAGCTTACATTTTGGGTTTCATACGTTTGGGGAGTTTACGTGTATGAGTAAATTAAACCTTGTGGATCAGAGTCCGCCTTGATAAATGAGTGTAGATTCATTTAAAACAATCATATCTGCCCCAGACCAAACATCCAACTTTCCATTTTGGCAAATTATTTACCGATGTTCACTAACAACATTTAGCACCACATATCACACGATTCACTTTCGTTTACACTACTTTTACATTACACATTATTCACCGTGCCTAAAACCAAATGGGACATTTTGTCCGAGGCGAGGGAGTATTTGAAGTCATGCCATGTTGTTAATTCTCTGCTACAGATCTATAAATATTTCCTGTAAGTTTCAATGTTCAAGCTGTTACCTATTTATGCAGTAAGCACTTTGAAGATGAGATACATAGGGAGCTGAAGCATACTGGAGCTGGCATCTTATCCATGGCAAATGCTGGTCCAAATACTAATGGAAGCCAGTTCTTCATAACTTTGGCACCAGCACCCTCCCTCGATGGTAATTGTTACTCATATATTCACACTCATTTATCTAATCATTCTCTACTTTGTTCTCGTGTACATGTATATCTCCAGCTTAGCCTTTAACTCTGTGTCTGTCACATTAAGTCGGTTTAACTCTGTGTACCCTCACATTAAGTCAGTTTGTATATGAGAATGCTGGTCCGAATACTAATGATAGATCTATCGTTGTCTAGTGAAATGTGTGTGGTGGTGATCTCTCTCTCGTTATCTTGTTATCCATTTGTCATGGCATTCACATAAAATTCAAAATTGACAGGGAAACATACAATATTTGGTAGAGTATGTAAAGGAATGGAAATCGTGAAGAGGCTTGGCAGTGTGCAGACTGACAACACAGATAGGTATGCTTGTTTTTTTATCATCAGTTCAATAGTGTAAGGATGGACTGTAATAAATTATATTGGATCGAAGTGTTTATAGCCTGGTCAATCATACTATTACTATATAAACCCCGCGGGGAGGGAGGAGGGGTATGCTTGTATTTTAGATTTACATATATACACAAGGTGTTTATTTAGGAAGAAGTTCAATTCTATTTCTTAGTATAAGTCGTTTGTTTTCCTATATTGGTCTGTAATCTGTAATCTATTCACCTTCCATTGAGTATAATTCCTCCAAAAAAGTTCCTACTTTCTGAATTGTTTCCCCTTTTTATTTTATTTTATTTTATTTTATTTTATTATATTTATTTATTTATTCCCTTTCATTCTAAATGAGAAGAGGAAGGAATCGATCTTTATTAATTATGGGAGTCCAATCTGTGTTATCTCAGTTTATTGTTCCTCTTTAGTCCGTTTGCTTTGACGTAGGAAAAAGAAATGAGAGAGGGAGAGGGGTCATCTGTTTACCTCCCCAAGTTAATAGTTTACAGCTTTAAAGGAGTGAAAATTTGTTCCCGAGTATATGCTTTTCTCTCGTAGCAAACCATACTAGCTTAATGTTTCATGACTATTGCATCTTCACTAGAATTTGCTTTATTTCTTAGTTGTGTGTGTGTGTGAGAGAGACAAGTCCCTAGATGGGAAATATTTTTATTCATTACTCTGTTGGTGCAGACCTATACATGACGTGAAGATACTAAGAGCGACGGTCCATAACTGAAAGTTGTAGCTGCTGAATCACTGGAAGACGTAACTGAAAGTTGTAGCTGCTGGAAATACATGATGTTAGGCCAAAAAGGCAATGTAAAAGCTCCGTTGGTGATGATAATCTAAATTGGTAGGTTCTGTTCTAGATTGTTACTTGGTACACATTCGACGGAAGATTAGTATTGTACTCAATCTTTGGCTGGTTACCCCTCTAGTATAATCTTTTGGCATCATGAAGACACTGAGATTGAATTATTCATGAAAAGCAGCTGCTCTTTTATTTCATTTTATAAGACTTTTTATGTCATATTTGGCTGAGAATGTGGTATGACAAAAGTAAGAACTAAGAAGCATGGATACATAATAGTAATTGTCTGTGGCTGGACACTTCACGCTTCGGGATGTTTACTAGTAGGTGCATGTTTTAATTAGTTGTAGCTAGAGCGATTGCTTAGAGTCTGCAAGTCGTGACTCGACTTGACTCGAGAGTTAACCTGGAGTACAACTGTACAAGGGTGATGCTGAGCTTGTCATCTAGATCTTCCAGACTTTATCACGTTAGGTAGAATTCCTCGGGCAAATAACCATCTTCGATTTCGACTTGTTGGTTAGCAAAAATAGCTTATATGTTAACCAGCCTTAAATTGAAAAACGTACTCCACAAATTGTGATTTTGATAGACAAATTTACTCACAGTTTCACTGTCCAATTCTGTTTTTCTTAATTGTTTTTTATGCTAGAAAAATAAATTAGTTTAATTTCATTAATTTATAGTTTCAATTCATTAAATTAAGATCAAATTTATAGTTTTTTTTCTTTTTTTTTTTTACATATCCAAATATTTTAACACAAACTTCCCGGTTATAATTAACATGTTACATAAAATCAACATGTACAAACCTCCCACGTGTAATTAGCATGTTATATACAAATCAGTGACCCATTAGTTACTTATATTCGAAGATCCCTATTATTTGTCAACAATTCAACGTAAAACAATAAATGAAATGACCAAAGTGTCCCACGAATTAAAAGAAAAAAAATTGAGAATAAAAAAAGAAAGAAAATAAAAAGTAATATTTATTTTAAACTAAAAAAGGAAAACATAATGAAAATAAAAACTTCAGGTTGAAATTTCAAAAGCTCAAATCTGGGACAGGGCTACGACTATAGACGTAGCTTACAACTTCATATCAAAGTTATTTCATTTTCGATTTGGATTTTGTAAAAGTTTATTTTAATAATTAGTATCTATAATGTTAGGATAATGTCACTGTGGGTGCTTTTAGAAAATTGAATTGTGGGAATTTTTGTAATAATAAAATGTTATCAATAGAGAGTTCGAATGTAATAAACTAAAGAAGTATTAACTTGTGTAATATTATGTCAGTTATGGAAAAAATAATTATACTTATATGATACCCTAGATTCCACATTTAAGACCGAAAAAAGATTAAGGATATATATATGTGTAGACCACCACTTTGTTTTATATGAGGATTTTTTGGTGATACTAAAATCAAAACCGTGAGGGTTCATGTCCAAAACAAATAATGTCATACCATCAAGTCGTGCATGGGTCATCTAGGATTAACCTCTCGAATCTAGATCCATTGGTTTGGCCGTCTGGGGGATCGTTACAACGTGTATGTTTTTTTGTTAAAGATTATTTTACGTAGTTTTAGTTTGTATTTTTTAGATTTATGTTTGTTGTTTTTTTTATAATTTTTTTTCTCAAATCTTTATTACACCACTAAGTTGAACACCATATAATATAATTTTTTTTGAAAATATTAAAATTACACGTAAACAATATTATATATAATGGATTGTTGTATTATTAATCTTCATAATTTTTTTATTATTAATAATGTACTCCAGTAATTTAAAATGAATAAGTGGGTCAAGATCACGCTAAATTGTCAGGTTGTTGAAGGCTGACGTGGGAGTAACAAGGCAGGGGACCCACAACCAATAATGGGAGATTAATAAAAGAAAATCCACAGTTCCACACCACAAACAGAACAACATGAACCAACTTCCACCACCATGACAAAATCAAAATGTATATAAACACCAACAATATCAAATCAATCACCTTTCTATTTTTTCTTCTTTTGTCTTCTACTCATTGGATATACTATACAGTATTATTATTATCATGTTTCTTAGTGTATTCATTTTTATATTATCATAATGATGAGAATGATCTAATTTAATTTAAATATAAATTATTTATAGGTAGCTCGAGAAATGAATTTAAGCAAGAGGTTGATGTTTTAGGGACTCTCTTCTCGTAAATGTCGATAGATACAACAAGTTGAATGAATTATTATTATTCTCGTCCTTGAATTTCGCCGTCGTTCGGTTCGGTGGTATGGGTATCTCGTGCGACGACATCGTTTTGATCGAGCATGGGAAGAACCCTAAGGACCCTACCACCACCCTCGTCACCGTCAACTGCCCTGACAAGCTCGGCCTCGGTTGCGACCTCACTCGCATCGTTCTCGAATTTGGCCTCTACATTACCCGCGGAGGTCTCTTATTTCTTCTTCTGCTTCTTCTTCTTTCTCAGCTTTACAGATTATGATTATGATTTGCCATCTATGTATAATCATGTTTTTTCTAGTATATATACGTTCTGTGGTTGTTATACGTTCTGTGGTTGTTATGCTATGTTATGAGTATTAGTAATTATTATGTAGTAGTAACTAATGATGTTATATTTTCCGTTTATGTTTATATCTGTGTGGCCTTGTTTCCGTTTTTGGAATGTTTTACACCCGTGTATGCTAAATTATTTGCCTTATATACCTTAACTTCCATATCCAAAATCAAATGTTATATATTTGCTCTGGATGGAGGTTGTAATTTGTTTCTTTGTGTGTAATTTTTTTTCTTTCCTTATAAATAGTACTTAGTGGTTAATGTACTAAACGTTACCATACTTTCAGGGTGTCGTTTAGAGGATAACGGTGTCGCATTCATGATGAGTGTGTTCAATTATATTATAGTATGGTAGTAATAACAAAAGAGACAAGAAAGTAAACCAAAAACAGAAAATCCAAAGAAATGGGTGGGATGGTGAGGGGAATAAGGTATGATTATATGTCACGTTGTTATGCATTTGAAGTAGTATAGTAAAAGTGTAAAACATTAACCGCCCTGAAATTAATAACCACCCTTGAGTCATTAATGTTTTAATTTGTGAGCTGGGTGGGGGTTTGTAAGGGCTTGTTGAAGGTGATTTTGGATTTTCACTTGTGTTTTGTAGTGTCTGCAAACATAGATTTTGAAATCACCCTCAGTAGAATCTGAATGGAGAAGATGGAACCCATCGTTTGATTAATTACAGTTTATGAGTGCAGATTTCTCCACTGATGGAAGATGGTGTTATGTTGTGTTTTGGGTTGTTCCAAGTCCAAGAGCTCTGAGGATTGATTGGGAGAGCTTAAGAAATAGACTTCTATCTGTATGCCCATCATGTTTGATCCCAGCTTGGTATTGCCCAAAGCCCACCAATTCCCCGCCTTCATTGTACCTCTTAAAAGTTCTTTGCCTTGACAGAGGAGGATTACTGCATGGTAAGGAATAAAAAGAGATAAATTTGTTCTGCTTATATTTATTTCACTTCCATTACGTATATTTTGAAAATTTTGTTCGCCAGATGTTACAAAGACTCTGTCCGAGCTTGAGCTGACAATTCAAAGAGTGAAAGTCATGACAAAACCCGATGGCAAAGTCTTCGATTTATTCTTCATAACCGATCCCACGTAAGTCATAGTTTTGATTTGATGATATTTGGGAACACGGTAGTTTTCTCTACATTTCTAGTTTACCTCTGTAAAGTTCTTAATCTTTTGGCATTTTATATTAAGTGGTTTTGCTTAAAAGTGTAAAGCCCTTAAAAAATTAGCTGAATATAAATAGCTGGAAGTTGTTACTGATCTCTAAATAATGATAAATCTAGAAGTAAAACATCATTAGACATGGCTAAATATATAGTGGATGCATATGCTTATATACTACCTGCATGTTATTTCTGGGATTGTGGTGGCTTCTAACTCTCATGTTGGCACCATCTTCTTCTTCTGTGGGTGTGTTTTTGCTTTTTTATAGTTAACGTAGGATGGCTCTTTTAAACATTCTCACACAAGTACCTTTTTTTTTTAACGGCGAATTTTATTATAGAACAAATGCACAGCAAAACACAAGAAGTGCACAAGTAATACACCCTCCTCCCACCAAAATCAAAACAACACAGCTCCTATACAAAATATTATTCTCACACAAGTACTGTGTCTATGGGGATGTCTCTTCATATTTACAATTTACAAACTTTTCTTTCATTCAAGAACGAACTAACGTTCAAGGTGTATCAGGAGCCAATTGTGTCCTTTGATTATTTTCATGTTGACATATTCACCTTCAGAGGTGGAGTTTTGGTGCAACATCAAGTTGCTCACTTGCTCTGACCTGGAAGCAGGTCCTCAATTCGAGACTTCTTTGCAGAAATGCAAGGTTAGGACTGGGTACACACTCACCTACGCTGTTTATGCAAGGTTTAGACTGGTTACACAGTCATGGAGCAGTGCATTGGTTTGACCCTTTTCTACGTCCGACCTCCTAATAGCAAACAAAATGTCCTTTATAGTATAGTTACTACAATCGCAGTCCAAATATAACGATACAGTTTCCTTCATGAGTGTGTACAAAGTAATTCTGGGGTTTCAACGTTTTGAGAAAATTTATTTATCGTTTTTATTGGTAAATAAGATCTTTCAACACCTTGATTAGGTCCATCGTATGTGTGTGTGTTGGGGAAAGGGGGGGGGAGGCTTTAATTGGGAAAGTTTGTTTTTACTATATATATATATATATATATATATATATATATATATATATATATATATAGATATATATATATATATATATATATATATATATATATATATATATATATATATATATATATATATATATATATATATATATATATATATATATATATATTTATTTTTTTTTTTAAAGAAAATTTAGTCAATAGCATTGTCCATCAACTTATTCATTTAGTGTGACTCTGTTTATTTCAGGAATTCGTTGCATGTGGAGGGAAGAAGAGATGCAACTTGTAATCAAATTGCTATTTCTCTAGGAGAATACTGCATTAGCTGTGAACTTGAGTTGGCGGGGCCTGAATTTGAAAGTCAGCAGACATTTTCTTCCCTTCCAGAAACAACCTCCGAAGAATTCTTTAACCACAGTTCCAGTTCATTGGGTATGGGTGGGAATAACACAAAAGTTAAAAAACCAACAATTACAATTGATAAAACTCTGAGTCCTACTCATACACTGTTGCAAATACAATGTACTGATCAGAAGGGACTCATCTATGACATCCTGAGGACGTCAAAGGATTGTGATGTTAAGGTACTTTTGAACTTCTTTTTGATGTCATATTTGTGAGTAGCTTAGTATTCTTGCTTACTACAGTTAGTAGTTAGAAAGATCGATGCATCTTTTGCTACCCTAAAGTTTTCTAGTTTTTCTTCAATGACAGAATGCATACTGATAGATTTTTTGGTTCTATCATATTCCCTATCTTAACTCTAGCTTTTTTACTCTTTCTGTCTACTGAGATGAAATCTGAACTAGGTTATCATTTTTAGGTTATGTATCTTGAAATGTACATAAAACGAATTCATGTTCTTTTTTCTTTTTTTTTTCTTCTTCTTCTTCGTTGAAGATCCATGGTTGATGTTTGGTTTATGCCATGTTTGTATACTTGGGAGAAAGAAAACGAAGAACTTTACAACAAATTGCAGTCCACATGAATCTTAACGAAAAAGTTTGATACTGTGATAAAATGTGACTACTCTATCTGGGGAAACTTAATCTGTTTAGTAAAATATTTTTTAGTTGCCTTAACTCTTTGTTTGCTACCTTCTAGATTTCACATGGCAGAATTTCTGCCACAGCTAAGGGCAATAGGAATATTGACCTGTTCATTCCAAAGAGCTTCCATGATGAGAAGATTGCCCATTTCTGTTCTTGCATGACAGAACAGATGCTTCATCCACTGCGGGTTACAATTGCTAGCCGTGGCCCTGATACAGAACTCCTGGTGGCTAATCCAGTTGAGTCATCTGGGAATGGAAGGCCACTGGTATTTTTCGATGTTACCCATGCTTTGAAGACTCTAGGAATCTGCATATTTTCGGTAAGAGACTTTATTTTCCCATATGACTGCTGTGTGTTATTATTCCACATTACCTATTCAAATTTGTGTCTTGGTTCCACAATGTGACCCAAGTGCCTTAAGCTATGGTTTCAATTGGTGTAGGCCAAAATTAGTAGGCACTCAACAAAGGATGGTGCGTGGGAAGTCTACAGGTTTCTTCTGGACGAGAGCCTAGAATTTCCACTAGCAAGTAAGCGGGCACAACAAAAAATCATCGACAGAGTAAAACAGACGCTTATGGGATGGTAAAGGCTGCCATCTATCCGGGGTGATGAGTTCATGAAGGCTGCGGATACCTGCTAGCCGGAGGATTATCTTCTCATCATGCCTAAATAGGTTTTCGTGCCAAGTTTTCGAAGGAGATGAGCTAACTGTCAGTTTGCACATTTGTATTCCAGAAGTTCATGTAATTTAGAGCCTTCCTTCGAATCTTTTTCACTTGCACGAGGCATGACATTTTTGTTTCCATGTTGCTTTATGCGTTATCGTATTTTATTTATTACATCGTGTATTTTCAAAAGTTATGGTATTTTATTTATTACATTGTGTATTTTTCAAAAAGGCACGTTACAATCTTGAGAAATTAAGGCCCAGACGGGAGATACACAGTACAGTAGTGAATCTCATACACCCTTTCTTTACAACTAACAGAATGAAATACATACAGATTTGCATCACTGAGAGTTGATCATTGGATCATATTCTCATCGTTATTGTAAGCCTCTATACTAAAAGCATCATACTCTAATCGTGCATTGATCTATTACACTCTTCCAAACGGGGAAAGAGGTGGATTCCATACGTAATCTGCTGAAACATCTACTGCAGCTCGGTTGGCGTACCTGCAGTTTTCTGATGCGACTTCCTCAGATATATTGCTACCGACCAACGCATCATCCTTACTACTGCTGTTCAGGATTGCTATACCAATAGAGAATGCTTGTATAAGTTGGATCGATGGATGAAACGCAACCGAAAAGATACCATCCTTGAATGGTGACAAGATGAATAAGGGCTTGCTGTTCTCCTCAACCTCATCCTGCAAACCGAAGACATCATGTGCAAAAAAAGTCATCACCAGGCTTTGCTAGCATAAATCAATTAATTCCACGTATCTATCTATAAGAGTTCGGACATTTAGATGAGATGGAATTCTTTCAAAATACCTGAGAGAAAAGCTTGAAGCTAGTTGATTCCGGTTTAGTTGAATCCAATCCATGACATAGCTGGTGGTTATTGGCAAGAGTTCTAATTCGACAGCCAAGATCCCAGCCACCACAGTCACACGATCCACCTGATCTCCATCTCTCGATCAGCGAAGAAGGATCTCCTTTTCTAGGCACCCCATGGTCACCACCAGGAAGAATAGCCATCGCGTTAAAGTTTCCATCTTCAGAATTTGAGCAGTTTTCTGGGAACTTGACAATAACAGCAGCCAGCTCATCGTTCGGTGCTGAGTCTGTTTCCATAGAAGTCAAGACAAACTCCCTTACGCTAGATTTAACGGCTGCAGGCCCATTTCTGATTGAATCATTAAGTTGAAGACCTGAAACTCTCATCTGGGCGACAGCATTAGAAACATATGTTTGATGGCTTTCTTTAGATCCTCCTTTATTCATCCAATGCGCATTCTTTTTCTGCATTTCACTAATGGAGAAGAATGTATAGAACCGGCTATGTGCACCTTGTTTCGGCAAACTTGATTCTTTAGCTGTTGCTACTAATATATCGGCGTAATTTTCAACCGTAAATGTAAATAGCGGAAGGCCATTCTTTACTGCTACTTGAAGAAGAGCTTGGATTCTTGATGATCCATTCTTATCACGCTGCAACTCTAACATAACTTTCAACGGAGCTTCTCGGCGTTTGGATGTTGATTGTAGGCTCTTAGCAGTTGTTGATGGATCTAGGTCCAATGATTTAGCCGAATGATTGGATTCACAATTCTTTGGCTTGAAGAGTGGATTAAGTAGCCTCCTCAAAGGACTTGATCGACTTCTGCTCTTAGCATTTGGTTTCTCAGAGGTAGAATTGCTCGAGCTAGAATTTATTCTTGAGTCAGGTAGATCTTCAGAGACCGAAAACTTCAAGGCTGACGCAACATTTTTCTTCCCCATTCTACCGAGACCAAAGCTGTAGCGGCGGTTTTCTGAGCTATTATTCCCAACTTTACTGGATTCCTTAATTCCCATTTTTGACTGAGGAATTTCTTCATCAGCTAGCTTTCTTGGCATTGAGCTAGACGACTCCAATTCAACGGTCTTCCTTACCGAGGGACTTACTGTTACATCTCCTTGAGAAGTTAATTGTTCCTCCTCAGATGACAAGTCTTTGGCCCGAGTATAATCAGATGGAAAATTTGTTGCGCTAGATCCCCTACCATGAAGGCTAGGTTCCAACAAAATATGGTTGTTACCTTTGGATGAGTCAGATTGACGTTTATTTCCCGTGCCTTGATTACCATCAGCAGCTTTCTGCCATTCAGGGCTTACACAAACATTTGCATAACTTGGAGCCTGTACACTCTGCTGCGTAGTCACAGTTCCTCCATGGTGATTCACCTCCTTCCCTTTCGAACCAGTCACGAAAGTGATGCCACCAGATTCAATATGTGGTGGGCTAATCTTCTGAATTCTCCGCCTGCCCAAGTCTTCACTTTTGCGTTCTGCAGTTTCCACACTAGAAAACTGAGTTGCCATTGACCTACTCTGAACACCACTGGAGGTACTAACAAAGCCGTCGTCTTCACAATCTTGAAACCTTTCAGAATCTAGTGAAAACGGGCTGGTGCTACTTGAACTACACCCTCCAGGGACAGGTGCATTAACACGAGACTGGTTCATTTTCTGTCGTTGAGGCGACCAGCTACGACCTCGACTGCAACCTGACGATGACCCTCCAGACGAGATAAATGACGAAGAGTAGCTGTTTGTCTGGGTGATGTCCTTATTATAGTTAAGCTTCTGCCATTTCTCCAGAACCCTCCAATCAAGAACTCCAACACTGAAAGCTTTCTCCTGGGGATGTTTGCCTTTCTCCAAGTAACACGGCAAATTCGACATGTACTTCACGAGCTCCTCGCTCATACTCGAGTTCCTCTCGACCTGTTTCTGCTGGGACCCTTTAGGCCCAAGCAAATGGCTATCCATATGCTTTAAAACAATTTGCGGATGAAAATCTTCGTAGGATAGTCGGTCCAACTTCAATATGGACCCCAACTTCTTAGTTTCCTTCCGTTGGGGCGAAACTCGACCTCTCGACTCAACACTGCTATATGAATGATGATACTCCATGACACTGGTAACGTGAAATATCCATGATCGGTATTAGATCGAATAACTCAAACATTTCACTAAATGTCAAGCTTAGTAACAACTTGTGGAGTGTGAGAATCGAATTATTCTTTACAATGACATGAGAACAAGAAACAAACTAGGACCAGAGAGAAGAAGGCATGTAAAGACACTTGTCTTAGTTTCAGGAAAACAGAGGAAAAGGCCTAAAAGGATGAAAGATGATCATATGCACAAGACAAGTTAACTTTGGCAGAAAGTAGCAAGAGATTAACACCTAACATGAAAAACACTGAAGATTTGAAAATCATTCATTCCTTGTCCTTTTCACCAAAACGAAAAGAAGGCTGAGGCAAGAAAGACAAAGCAATTCGAATTCGAAATCGAAACTTTGGAATGGAATATCCTAACAGAAGCATCCAAGCACATATGGAAAATCTCAGTGCTCAGAGACTAACTAATCTTGGAATTATATCTATCTATAATACATGTTTGAACTCTTCTTCTGATAGCTCAGAAACAAAAATTGTTTATAAAACATAGAATTAAGTGCTCCTAGAAAATTATAAGTAATTGCATCCAAGCAAGAAATGAAATAAAAAATAAAAATGGAAACTTTACAGAGCAGTTTAGTTTCTCTACATTCTGTAGAACTGAACTCACTCAAAATTGCTTGAGAAAGCAGGTACCTTTTTCTCCATACTTAAAAAGAAAAGAAAAGAAAAGTGATACTAGTATATCTTAAGTATCTCAACAGCAATACATAACTTTAGCTTCATTCTAAAGAAAAGGATCACATATATGATATATCTAATTATCTATCACATCTGATCATTAATTGACAGCAATATCCCAACTTTACACCAAATTTGAAGAGAATAAGACTCATATCATATTCCCTTTAAAAAGGAAACCAAACAATGAACATTGTGAAAGATCAAGAACATCACCATTCACCAACTAGAAAGTATACTAAAAAAAAAGAGAGAGTGAGATGCAGTACCTGTCTAATTAATGTGAGTGAAGAGCAGATGAAGGAACAAAGAGCTTGTCGGTGTGATGAAACACCCCCCAGAAGGTCAGAATTAGTTGGTAGTATTAGCAAGGAAGTAGAATCCGAGGATGATGCCTTTTGGGAGAGTGGTCCTGTAAGAAAGTCAAAATGTGAAATGTGAATAGAATATACACATCAGAGCCATAATTGCACCACGCATAACTAAGAAAAAAGATTACTGTACCTCAGTAAAAGGATAGTACTACTACTAGTGTAATAAACAGTCGAGTCGAAAATAAAGAGGGAAAGAAAGAAGAAGAAGAAAAGTGAAGTAAGTAAGTGGTTGATGAGTGTGTGAAAACTGAAAAGGAGGAGACCAGAAACAAAGGACACTTGTTTCCCGTTGTGACAAGAAAAGGTACAAGAGAAAGAAAATACTACAGAGAAAAAGGTGGATAGATCGGACGGTTGCAAATAAAAGCAGAGTAATCGCGGGCAGCGATGTGGGGTTCGCCTCATATGGTCTTATTAAAAATCTTGTTGATTGAACGTTTTCTTTTGTTTATTGGATACTCATTACTGCAGACGGCGATGCGGCTGATTTTCACCAAATACAACATGTTAAACTCTAGTAGTCCTACTACTAGTAGAATACTCTAGGCAATATTAACTCCATGCTAATCCACATACGGAGTATTCCGAATTTTGAGACCTTTTCTATACCGTGAGCAAAGCTACATACAACCTAGGAAACACCCATACGAATACGAATATGAAAAATAATAAAAATTTAAATATAAAAATATGAATACAATAAAAATACATTTGAATTTTATATATATTTTTATATATTTGATACATTAATAAAATTATCAGACATCTATATGAGTATATGAGTTAGATGATCTAATTTAGGGATTGGGGAGATGGATAAGTGAATGAATTTGAAAGAAAATGTAGGTTTTGTCATGTTTTTAATATTTTATTCTATATCTAATCTAATGGCTTAAAAATAAGTGACCAAAATAATTTTAAAAAAACACAAGAAAGATGATATAATACGTATGTACAGGGGCGAAGTCAAGAAACTTTATTAGAGGGGGCAAAAAAATTTAATTTTATTTCATTGTAGTTTTAGTTCAAATTTTAAATAACAAAAACATATTAAGCTGTATAGAATTCTTTTTGTACTTGATCTGTATTCTTTTCTACAAAGAATATAAAAAAAGTATCAACTTTTCTAATGTTCCGAACTATAAAAATTCAAAAGCTTAGGAGCTTAACATTAATTTCAAGTTGAAGAGGGGGCAAAACAAAACTTGAGAGGGGGCAAAGTGAAAACAACATCAAATATACAAGGAAAAATGTTAAAGTTCAGTGAGGGCAATTGCCCCCAGTGGGACGTCGCCCCTGCGTATGTGTGCCGTATGCACATGTATTTGTGCGCAATTCGTGCGCGCTCGAAATACTCGGGACATCGGACGTGCAGGTGCTTCTTAGCATACAACGATCCACGGTAAGAAAATGTTGTCTCTCGAAATAGTAAATTTCAACTGACTTTAACTATGAAGTATTATGGGTCTTTAATATCAATAATTTTTAAGTGCTCGGATAAATGTGGGAGTGTGATCAATAAATTTGAGTCGTTGTTCTTGTCTGAATACTAAGTTACTCCCTCTATCCAATTTAATTGACGTCTTAGGGGGTTTCACAAATTTTAAGTAGGGTATTTTACTCCATTAATGCTCATGCTTTTATGATGGTTAATGAGGAAAATAATAATAAACAAATCAATTACTCTAACTTTATGACACATAATGATCAAAAGAAATAATAAAAAAATGAAAAGATGAAAGAATTTGAGAATTACAAGAAAGTAGTTTGCAGAACGTAATCTATTTAGCAAATGCTCCAATTCTCTAAAAAGTCATCTACCGGTTCTGCATCGTGATCCGATCTCGTCAAGGTGAAGTTACTCGTGAAATTACCGTTCCTGCTCCTGCTGCTGAAGACGGTGGTGGTACCAGCCGTCCCGACTATGAGCGTCCCGGCTACGTTGGACCACCCCGTTTCCTGTGAGTTGGTAGGGGAGAGTAGTATGGAGAGAATTGTTAGTGGAGAGAGTAGTAGTAAGAGTGAGATTATTATTAGTTTTTTTGTTGAGAAATGTGGAGTTATTTGTTGTTGTCGTTTACTAATGTATTGAATGATATTCAAATGGTATTGAATGAAATTTTGATGAGTAAAAAAAAAAAAGAGAGAGAGTATTAAGCTATTTTGTCACGTCCCATGCCTGTTCTAAACTTGTACTGGCATCAAAATATTTCACTTGATTTTTGAAATTATGGATCCTTAAACCAAAATTTAGAGAGCTCTAAGACCATCTCCAACACATCAAACCCTCCTAAACCCTCTCTCTCCTGCCACATCAGCATTCCACTAACATTTTAATCTTTTTTATTCTCTCAAACCCACTCAAACTCTCTTCATCTCCAACAATAAAACTATCAAACCCAATAAGAAAATAAGATAAAAAAATTAAAAAAAAATTAAAAAAGAAAAAGAAGAAAGGAAATAAGATAAAAAGAAGAAAGAAAAGAAAAAAAAAAATTAAAAAAAAAAAAAAAAAACACGCCCAGACCGGTCTGGGCAGCTGATGGCCAGACCGGCCATCAGCTCCTGCTGAGCAGGAGCCAGTTTGGCAATCAGCTCGAGACCATCTCCAGCGCCCCTGCTGGAGATGGTCTAATGACCATGAGGGTGTACTATTCTTGTGTGGGTATCAAGCTTTTGGGTCATATCTTTATCACTAGGCTTTTTTACACTTTGTATAGTATTGTTTCCTTTTTCACTTTTTTCAGAATTTTTTAATAAATAATAATAATAACAATAACAACAACAACAACAACAATAATAATAATAATAATAATAATAATAATAATAATAATAATAATAATAATAATAATAATAATAATAATAATAATAACAACAACAACAACAACAACGCGTTTGAGTCACCACGAGGGTAAATGGGAAACCATTATTGATCATCACTTTGCCGCTAAAAAAAAAAGAAACTATATAATGTCACCATCAAAATTGTAATCTTTACGTGTTAGAAAAAATAGCCCAAATTGAAAATAAGAAAACGTGTTCAAGGTTTGAAATTGAAACGGGTTTTGAAGCTATATAGTATAGTATATGCCCAAAATGGTAAATTCCATACCAACGGTAAAAATGTCGTCATTTACCATCTGGACAAGCAAGTAATTCCGTTACAATGAAGCACAATGGAGAACATATATAAATTGATACTTTAATATAGCAATAACTTTCGTAATTAACTACTTACCAAATGTAACTTAAAAAAAAAACATATATAAAGGAACCTAACATCACCACAACACCTCATCGAACATTCTTACTCAATTGCAAGATAAGAAATATATACATTGATCATGTCAAAAGTCAGTCTCTTGTTAGTGTTTCTTATTGTATTTTTCATGTTTTTGTCAGGTAATATACTTTGATAACTCCATTTCAATTTATTAAACCCAGGTCAATAGTTATCTTATACTACGGTCTCAGTGTAATAGTATGTTATATTTTAGTTTGGTAGGAAAATTATTCGAGATATCAATTTTCATGTGCTACGTAATATATATGTACTCTAATTAACCATATCTCTACCATTCGTAATATCAATACTTATTTTTAACTTTATTGATTTCTTTTTATCTTATTGTAGACACGAATAATTCTGTCGTTGAAGGAAGTTTAACATGTTGTGCCGACAACCATATCGGTAGTTGTGTTCCTGGAAAGGACGATGTCAACTGCGACAGTATGTGCAGAAGTAGCAGTTGCGGAAAAGGAGGTCACTGTAAAGTTTTGGGGCATAATTCTCCAAACCATTTTTGCCACTGCGATTGTTGATCTGAATGACTACAATATTTATTGTTGAGATTTTCTTATATTTTCTTCTTTTTCAACGTGATCATGATTTTCCTTTTGGATAACAATGTAAATGTGTTATTTTCTCAATATAATGAATTTCAATATTAATTATTAGTTTTGTGGTTCAACATTACTATAGCCCGTTAAAATAAAATTTCAGAGCACCTCTTTAACCACTGGGGCAGACCGAGAGCAACCTTTTTTTTACCACCATAATCAACCCGATCCAAATGAAATATAAGAATTGGAGGTAGCTTCTGGAAGTGTAAATGGTGTAGGTCACTCTCCAGATCAGAACACCTATCACACCTCACATGAATCCTAATCGGATAACCCGGATCAGTGCCTTAACTGCGAACACAATTGTTTGAAAAGTAAGTCTTACATATTTTTTTGAAAAAATAAATTAATTTTTTTTATTTTTTATTACTTTTTTGTTTTGCGCATATAGTAGTCTAGTATAGTAGTAGCAACGTTTTTAGTTTAGTAGTAGCGTTTTTTTTTTTATTATTATTTTGTATAGTATTGTTATAGCTAAGGGAGTGGGAGCACAACTTGTATCTCGCTTGTCCACTAATTTTGTGTAACATTTGTTGTTTTTTGTTTTTGTATAAACATTTGTTGTTTTTTAAAAATATCAATATAATTTAGGTATAATATGTGGGTTAAACATGTACACAGTTGGTCAAATAGTACACAGTTGACCAATTATGAACTGTGTAAAAAACAAAGGAGATATAAGGTTTTCTTAATTTGTGGTATAAAATAAGTTTTTCTTAATTTTTGGTATAAAATTTCATTTATATATGCAGTAAGATGCAAGTGCTTACTGCTTACATCTTGGTTTATGTAAATAAAGCTGAGATCGAAATAAATAGGAACATAATATAAAAATACTAGCTATCGAAAAAACATTTCTATATAGTATATAATTTTTTGGAGTTGCTAGAATTGGTAGATGTGTCCATTGTGGTAAGGATTTAGAAATTAATTCCTATGACCACAATGTCCTTTCTTCAATTTTTTCCCCTTACGGTGTTGAATAAAAGAGATATCGTAGAATTCGTTGATCAAGTTTTTAATCTATTTAATCTAAGGTATTGTTTTTTTCCTTTTTTCCTTTTCTTTTTGTTTTATTTTATTTAGTACTAGGTTTATTGGTCGTGTACATGAAGATGATACTGACAAAAGAGGTTATGTTAGAGTTCGGGCAACGACGACTTAGACACCATAGTGCAATTTTTTTTATCTTCATATAATAAATAAATTACTGGCCATTAACAATGCCAAAGTTACTGCCAAAGCACAAGAGGAAGGAAAGAATCTCCAATTTTTATCCCATAAAAAAATAAGTCTCTTTCACACCAAAATCAATTAACACTGGCATTATTGATTTTTCAACCCACATCAATTATAATTCACCTATACCATACGAAAACATATGCACCTAATTTACTTTCACTTGACAAAGCTTAATTTCTCGGTTTCATCTCTTCTCCAAAGCAATTGTTGCCCACGTTGCTGTTTTTGTTCAATCTGATTCGGAAGGGGATTAATCAGGGTTGTTCAATATTGAAGATGGGACAACAGAGACACTGAACAATCTTGAAGAAGGATTATAGATTAGAAGATAGGATGTAAAATTGAAAAATATTGTTGAAGATAACATATTAGAAGATAGGATGGAGAATATTATTGAAGATAATACGAAAAAGATGTTTGATGGGTGTATGAAAAGAGGGAGGGTCATAACAAAGTTGGAACCCATGTTACAATACAACATTTGTATCGAGAATTCGTTTATCTCCACCGCGCGCAGTCTTTGTATTTTTTGCATCATTTTCAGCAGATTATTTTAACAATTTGGATGTCTTTTGCATATGGTGCGATATGGCCTATGTGTTATTGTTGAGCAATTCTAAGGTCTTCGCCCTACGGTTGTACATTTTATCTTGTTCTTTGCACTTTCCATAGTCTCCTCCATCTCTCCGGCCATATTCTACATCTTTTTCTCTTGTTCCTTCAACTCTACATAATAAATAAATAATAAAAAAAAATTAGATCTATTTTATTACTATATTGAGTCATCATGTATACATGTATGTAATAAAGACATTTATTTAATAAATTAATAAATCAATAAATTAACTGTATATTAAATCAATTTAATAACACAATGAAGCACATCTAGAAAAAATAGAAATATAAAGGAAAGAAGAATGAAAGGATAAAATGAGTTAATTTGCCTAATTCATCAAGTTATTAATATTAATTTAATAATAATAAGTTGTTTCACCTCCAACCAATAGATTGGGGGTTCGAGCTACCACGGAGTAAATGGGAAACCATTATTGATCCTCGCTTTGCCGCTTAAAAAAAATAAAAAATGATAATAATAATAATAATAATAATAATAATAATAATAATAATAATAATAATAATATAGTCTTTTATTAATCACGCAAAATTGGAAGGAAGTCGAGAGACAAGCTGTGCTTCCACCCCTTTCTGGATCAAAAAAAAAATAAATAAATAAAAAATAAATAATAATAATAATAATAATAATGACAGGATCAAGTTCCTCGGTTTCGGTTGCTTATAATGATTCGCCTTAATTCGTGAATTGGAGCGCCATGTAGGATCGATTCGCGCCGACATGGATTCGATTATTCTTCAAAGTTAAAAAATAGACATATGCCATAATTTTGAAACTTTAGAAGAAAATTACCACCGCTTTGAAATTTAATTGTACTATATTTCGCGGCGACATGGAGTGATGATCATTTTTATTAATTTCAGCAAGATTATAAACATTTCATAGTTATCTTACCATAAATTAACCTCAGGAATTAGAACCTTTTAACAATTACATTTTGCTAATACCAATTTTCTTTTGCATAAAAAAACAACGTGTCACTCAACGTGGGGTGTAGGAGAAGATGAAGGGGAGTTTATTTAGGAGAAGAACCGGACCGCAAAGATTGTCAAGCTAGTTCTGATTAACTGATTTGAAATGTTTTGGATTATAATTTTCTTTAGCAACTAATTTGGGATGTGAAGTTCTTTAGATCATAAGATTAGAGCAAAATTGTTTGGGTAATCGATCAGGGAATGTGTTTTTAGGTTAGATAGGTTAGAACACAAGTACGATCATCTAATAAGAAGACCATGTTTGAACTAGCTAGCATGTTCCTGGTCATGTCGTCTTAGTTCACGTATTATGACAAACGTAATACAATTCGTACCTTGTTTCTTATCACCGTGTTGCAACTCTTTAACGAGCCGAGTCGAGCATGGGTTGTATCGAGCGACTGATCGTCTCTTAGAAGTCGAGGTGATTTCGACCACGATCTTTGTCGGAATTAAAAATTATGTGATCGATCAAAAGGTTGTGAGTTTCAGACTTGTTAAGGAACTATTCACGAACGATTAAATTAATATAATAGTTATTTAAATTAATATTGCATATGTTCATAAATAAAATACTTATTTCAGTACTGATATCAGTGATATGTTGCTTAAATTTTTATATGTACAAAATATCTACCAACAAAAAAGTATATGTATATGCTTTTAAATATTATTGTTAGAACATATATAACTATATACTTAATTGTGTGTTCAAGAGTTGCTCGAGTAGTCGATATTATTTTTTTAGAAAGTGCCCGTGACTTGATAGAAACAAAGTTGAGTATGCTCGAACTTGCGCTGACCGAGCTCGAACCTAGCACTTTTGCGAGTTGCGGTCAGCTTGTTTCATTAACACCCCTAGTTGTAATTTGCAAATTCCTGAACGTTTGATCTCTTACAAAAATCAAGAATAATTGTAGACTAAACATCCATAACAATTATCCATTTATAAAACTGTAACCTTTAGTTGACTACTATATAATGTCACCGTCCAACCTTTAGCTGACAACGAAGCATAACTCAGTTGGTAAGCTGGTTCACCTCCAACCAATAGGTCGGAGATTTTAGTCACCATGAGGGTAAATGGGGAACCACTATTGATCCTCGCTTTGCCACTAAAAAAAAGAACTATATAATGTCACCATCAAAATTGTAATCTTTACTTGTTAGAAAAAATAGCCCAAATTGAAAATAAGAAAACGTGTTCAAGGTTTGAAATTGAAACGGGTTTTGAAGCTATATAGTAGTATATGCCCAAAATGGTAAATTCCATACCAACGGTGAAAATGTTGCTGAAGAGTTATCGATCTGACTTGCTCACCAAGTCTTGTTGTGTTATAAATAGAACGTAAGAAAATCAAACTTGAAATGTGGAGGTTGTTACAACTTAGTCAATGTAGTTTGTGACATGTTCTTAACAAAACAACACATTTGGAGGAATCTTGGAGTTTATGGTATTAACAGTCCAGATGTAATGATCGTTTCTACTGTTTGTTAACTACCTTCCTTAAATCACTCTACTCCAAATGTTTTACCTTGGTTTCCAAGAGTCTCTATACTATATAAAGGTGGATTGAAGAAGTACCTTGACACCAACTGAGAGATCACAACACACTTACACAAACACTCACATCAGTGAAAAAGTAAAAACATACTCACATTAGAATTGAGTAAATTTTATGCATTCTATCAAGTTCAACTTTGAGATAAGTGCATTGATTGGGTTTATGCTCAATTCACATTCGCCAACAGGGCATGGTTTTGGTCTTTTGACCCTCGAGTGTAATTTATCAAACGATATTGTAGAAAGTACACATTTGTTTTAGATTGATTGTGGTATGGACTTGAATTATTGCCGCACATATGTAAATGTGAAAAGTGTGTAGCATTCATTAATCAGGGAAATGAATACAAAGATTGAGCTTGAACTTATTTATAGTTGGGCGTTCTTAAGTTTAACCTAACTGTTCTTATGAAAGGACGATGCCAACTGCGACAGTATGTGATGAAGTAGCAGTTGCGGAAAAGGAGGCCACCGTAAAGTTTTAGGGCATACTCCTCCAAATCATTTTTGCCATTGCGATTGTTGATCTAAATGACTATAATATTTATCGTGAAGATTTTCTTTTCTTTTTTTTCCTCTTCAACGTGATCAAGGTTTTGCTTTTGGATAATGATGTAATTGGGTTATGTCCTCAACATTAATTATTAGTTTTATGATTCAACATTGTTATATTCCCATTAAAATAAAATTATAGAATTAAACGTTTGAGGACTGTATAAGGTGTATCTTCTTTCGTAACGATGATTTGAAGTATAGTAGTACTATAGTATGCAGTTATGCACTACATTATTATTATGAAAGTTAATTAAGAGAAAAACGAATGATTGTTATTCATTCATACATTCCGAGCTCCATGTCTACAACCGAAAAAATACTTGGTTTTTATATATATAGAGAGAGGCAGAATTTTGAAACAGTTTGCCCATATAATTTGTTGCTTATATGCATAACATGGGTGGAAAAGAGAAAAAATCCGTGTAGATTTTACTATATGCTTAGTCGGGTTTAGGCGGTGTTTGGTAGCATGTGTCATCCGATTTTTGCTCAAATCTTGTTTTTCTTGCCTTGTTTGGTTCCTTAAAATGCCCCAAAATGAGCCTGCATAAACAGTGCCGGGCTAAGGGGTTTGTGTCTGTTATGGCGCCACGTGGCGTGACATGACATAACATTTGCAAAATTTAGGATTTGCAAATGCATGCTCAAGACATGGAATTTGCAAATCCTCATATTGCTTCTCCATGCCAACATGGACTTCAATATATTGTGATGTCAAATTTTCACCTGGACATAGAACTATGTAATATACTACAGACACGTTCCATCTTTTTTTTCTTCCTCTTAATTACGTGGCAACAATGTTCAATTATGGTTAGAAATACTTAAAACATGGCAAAATGATTCATCTTTAATTTTCTCCCAAACTCATTAATTATGGCTAAATATTTCATCATGCACCATCGGCAAGTGCATTATAAATGAGCTTCCCGCAATCAAGTGAAGTTGGATATATGTTACTCGATTATATAGACTAAATGGGTTACTCTTAAAATTTCGCATAGCAATTGAAGCACTATATTGACACGCGGAATCTACGTGATAACGTGTAATTGAATTTTAAAGTCGATATGTAAAATATTTTTTACAAATTAGTTTATGTTACCTACCTTTTCTCTAATGAAAAACAAATAATTTTATTAAATTAATTATATGTATTAATAGGATGAGTGAATTTAAAAAACTCAACTTACTTCGTTTATTTTATTTGAGGTACTTAATTGAGTTTTGTTGTTGTATCTATAACAATAAAACCCAATACATTTTGTGAACAAACATTAGACCAATAACCATATGAAGCCCACATTATTTGAGCAAATGGCCCAACTGGAAAAATAACTCAGCCCATATCATATAAAATGACGGAAATGCCCATGCTACTCATACACAACTTCCAACCAAACGATTGCAAAATGTTAAAATAGAACGGCATCATGCACACAAAACAGAGCAAATCCAACCAAACGGAACGAAATTCATCAACAAATGGCTAAATCCAACCAAACCAATAAAAAATTTCAACCGGATTTTGATGTTTTCTACTGTAGCAAATGGTGACCTTTACAACCAAACATGTCAAAATTGAACTTTTAAAAAACAAAAATGGATTTGGCCAAGGGCCCGAAAATGAATTTGCAAATCATGGATTTAAAATTGATGATTTCCCTACCAAACACCACCTTAACGTCTATAGCACTTTAGCCTTGTAAGTGATTTGAGATTTCACTAGAAAGCGTATAGGCAAGTTAATAGAGGAAAAATCCAGGTATGCTTGTGCACCGTTGCAGTCTTGCAGAGGCGCATGTCTGATGAAAATGACGATAGTGACTACTCTACTCAGAATGAGAATCTGAGTTTGAATCTACAATAGTTTGATTGAAGTCTTTAAGACATGGTTTTGATCCTTAAGAGTTTAATTTAGCAAACACTATTGTAAAAAGTGCACCTTCGTTCTAGATTAATTGTGAATTCTTGCCATTCGAACAGATGTACGTAATCTTTTAAGCTAGTATTATTAAAACACAGATAAAAATCGATTTTCCCCTTCAAAAAGTTTTCTTATTGCTACTAGAATGTATCCTGCAAAAATGTTTTCCTCTATTCAGAATAACTAATTCACTGGATGACATTACAATCAAAACTACAGTAGCAGTTAGTAATACTTAATACACCAAATTAGTAAACCAAAATGTATTGGTTGATGACAATACTAATAATGTAAGTTTAGAGTTTTATCCCACTTTTCCTCATAATTTTGAGCACAATAACTTTTTCCGGGCAACACAACCATTCTTGACACATCAATAAGGATTTTTACTTCAACTTATGAACTGGAATCCTACGATGAGTCATATGACTAGCTATAGCAACTTCTGAACTTTCGTTACTGGACTCATGGATCAGATTTAGAACAGCCCCATTGAGAATTGAGATCCATACAGAAAAAAAGAGCCAACTACCATACCTTATGATCTAAGCTTCAGTGATCTGAGGCAGGAATTTGAACCCTTTTGTACACAGATAAGAAAGTAATAACACCAGGGAGATGGGAATGAAAATACAGAAATACAGACAAAATCCAAGTGATCTGAGGCAGGAATTTGAACAGAACCACTAACCCAGTTCAGACAAGACTAATAAGAAAAAAGAAAAAGTAAACAAGAAACACTGCATCAGATAGAACTGAAAACAATCTAACAATAGTAAACATGTAGAAAATCAACCTCTAGCCTAAGCATTAGGAAAACAGGAAACAAGCTGCAAGTTCAATTAGCATTTTCATCGTCATCCTCAATCTTGGGGGCCAAGTAGTACCTGATGTACCCCATCTCAGCAATCTTGTATTCAACCACAACAGGGAGCTCTGATGACATGCTGATGGTCACAGTGTTTGACAATGGAGATGCCTTGGTAAAGGAGTTCAAATACCTAAGAGCAAATGTCAATGACACAGGTTCGTTCATTTCTATGACGGTAGCATCTTCAGGCTGTAACAAAAGATCAGCAGCATTTGTCAACACCAAGAACCATAAAATTACAAGTTGAGCATCAAGAAGATAAATCAAACACTAGTAAGTTTAACCACCTTATCAACAGTGGTATTCTGCCTGCATACAACATTTGCAGTACCAATATCACCCCTTGTTGAAAACTTAACACCTTCCTTTGTAACCGAGATAACAACTGTAACAACAAATGGCACAAATAATCAATCAATCTTAATCCCAACAACTGATGATGAAGAGCTCAAAACAGAGTTAAGCAACAGGCTATAGGCTTCACCTGTATCACCAATACTGCTCAGATCTTTGCAAATCCTGGCAAATTCAAGAGAAGGCATCCTAACAATAGCATGGTATTCAGCTTCAGGAATACCAAGATGCTCACTGTCAATGTTCATCAGCTTCATCTCAAAATCAGCAATCTTATCTTGCGCTGAAATGAAACATACCAACACATCACAATCTAATTATTAAACTCAAATCCAACCAACAATCCCAAATTATGAGATCCCGAAACCCTAACTAAACAAAATTCAGGCCTAACATAGCAATACATATTAATTTCTAATCAATCAACCAATAATCCCCAAATTATACAACAATCAGAAACCCTAACTAACAAAATCAAGGCGAAATGAAATCAAAGCAAGCGCGAGTGAGTAAATCGACTTACTAGGGCTCTCAAACATGAAGGTAACAGTATCACTGCCATCGTCAGCCTTGATGGTGATGATGTCATCATTCCCAGCGCACTTGAGCATCTTCGACATGTTGTTGAGGTTTATACCCATGGAGATGTTGCGGTCGCAGCGGTAGTGCTCGAAACCCTCGGATCTGAGGAGCAGAGCCACCAGGGCGACGTGGCTGGTGTCCATGGCCTGGAGAGAGAAACCGGAGGACGAACAGTCGAAATTGGCATCGTTAACGAGATCCTTGATGGACTCGAGCACCTTCTTCAACAAGCTTCCTTGGACCAAACGTAGCTCCAACATTTTGAGTTGAGTGAGTTAGCGAGAGAGGAATGGGGAATTTTTGCACAAGGGAAATGGTGAAATTATGGGAGGGAAATTACTGAGACAGATGTAGAAGAAGGGCTAGGGTTTTTGGGTATTGGCGGGAATTGGGTTGAAATTGGTATTGAACGCTTTCTTTTGCCGCCATTGTTTTCATTGGGAGTGGGATGGGCTGGGCCTGGCCCATGATAGAGATAGAATGAATGTGTTCCCGGTTTCCCGGCCTAGTGCACATTTCGGTCCTTCTTGGATTTCTGGTTTCTACAGAAAATTGCGGAACGGTCCAACATGGGCTGAATAAGTTCACATGTTTTAAATTGGGAGTAACTGAAAGTAAAAAAAGTCAGTAAATAATTCATTGGATGGAAATAGTATAAATATAAGGAAAAGAAAAAAAGGATGTTATGCATGGTAGATAAATGTAAGAGAGTGTAATATTATATATTATTAAATAAAATAATTACACCTTTAAACTTTCATTTATCAATTATCTTGAAAATATATACAAAAACTTAGAAGGGAGAAGGGAAAAAAGAAAACGGAGGGAGGGGTATCAATTTAAGTCATGGAGTTAGTGATAAAACCCTGCGAGTTGAGATTTGAGAGTAATCTTGTGAAATCTATGAAGTATGTACGAGTTCAAAAAGGAAAAGCTAGCTAGCAAAAATATCTATCATCTTGCTCGACTTACATGATTTGAAATATAGAAAATATCTACAAGTTGGTGGCCCGTGCATAACGTGATGTGTGGCCATACATCTGTAAATATATACAACCAAACCAATCAGACAGAGGTATCAAGTTATCCAATCCAGAATCTGGAAATTTGAGGATAAAATGGACTCAGCCATGAGGCCAAACCGCAGCGACAGTCACTTGACCCCGGAGGCTGCAGCGCAGTCTGAGGCAGCCACCAAAGAGTATTTCGAAGGTGTCGCGCCTAAGCGTCACACCAAGCCTCAACGCAGCGATTACGCTTCCACTTACGCTGACGCCTTATCCGACTCCACTGATGGTCCGATCCCCGAGTACGTCGAGTTCCAGCATCTCGAGAAGGACGACACTCAGGTTCGCTTTGGTTTCTTTTTACTCAACGAGTGGTATTTCAGTTTTATTACTTCAACTTGCACACTATTATTAATTTAGGAAGAAACAATGGGTTTTTTAACTCCATTTATCCTACATTCCCACTGATATTGTCACAACGCAAACACCCTCGTGATCCAGGGCGGTTGGTAATTACTAGACCACATAAGTCTCGGTATGATATTGCCCACTGGTTTAGGCAACGGTGCTCACAATTTTGATTTTGAGATCTCATAAAATGCCTCCTATAAAGTGAGATTGTGTAGTATTCCACTATATACTTATAGATCATTTCACATCTAACATCTGTATCGGATCCAGGGTATCGCACATAATTTTGACAATTAAATTTAAATGCTAGCGTTCTGAAATGGATTCATTTCAAATGTGCTGATGAATGATGCTCTAATTCATTTGTAACTGCAGAAATTGGTTGTTGATGGAAACAAGGTTGAGGAGGAGTTCTCGGAAACAGAGTACTACAAAGACCTCAACTGCATTGACAAGCAGCATCACACAGTATGATATTCACCAAACCATACTAGCACTTAATTGGACTTCCAATAATTTCCTATAATAATAACCAATGATACCTTCTTTTATCAGACTGGGAGTGGTTTCATAAAATCTGACAAAGCAAATGAAGAATCATTCAGACTTGAACCAGACACTGCAGCTGAAAGCCATGCCTCATGCACAGGCAATCCTGCTACTAATGACTGGATTCCAGCTGCTTCTGATGCGGTATGTTAGCACCAGAATTCCCAAATTCGAACATTTTATCCCAGCTCCACGTTTTCCTTTTAAGCCCGTCCCAATCAATCATGAGGCAAGATTGAAACTCAACCATGACATTTTATCTTTTCCTTAATTTCATCCAGTTATTCTTTTCCAGGTGGATCCTGCCACTGGCAAGCCCAAAAGGAGCGACTGAAGGATACAGCGATTTCCCAAGTTTCATCCCCATGTGCTTGTTCGTGGTTATATTTCCATGTCGTTTTGGAGATGAATAAATATTGAGCATGAAGGAAAATCCTATTGATGAGAAGTGGTAGCTACTTACATTTTGTTGTACCATCTACTATAAATAATAAAGAGAAACTACATTGAACTGTTCCTTATCTATTTCCTTAGTTTGTTGATGTATCGACAGAAAAAAAGAGAAGGCCTCATGCTCAACTTCACGCATAACTTGCATATGACCACAATAATCCTTACCTTTCCAGTAATTAAAACAAGAGGGGGAGGGGGTAAGTGCCATCGTATATTTGTATTGACGTGACCTGAGACGGAAAATCAATTGATTTTGTGTTATCAGAAAAGAGAAACAAGAAGCAATAAAATAAGCAGAGGTCCATAAGCTTCCTTATGGAGCACATATCAATAACACTGATTTAATTCCATCATTACCAAATTTGGACAAATTACCCATCAATTCATGACCAAGTCTACAACAACAGCACCTAAATTTGACAGCAGAAGAAGTAAGCAACATTGTATGGCAACTTTTCACTAAAATCACCTCACGAAACTGAGGGTAACTAAACAACAGAAATCATTTTTTCTGCTCTTAGAAATCAAGGAATATTTTCCTATGATTAACTTTTCATTTGGCATCTAGTCTAGCAGAACTGAAGAGGTATAATGTATTGTACAACAAAGATTGATTTAACAGTGAACTAACCCCTTTTGGCGCCTGCAGGAGAGACTAAACCCCGGTAATGTACAAGCTAGCAGCAAAAACAATATCCCTCTTTATCAAATTTGAAGCAGTTTCCATTTTCTTGTGAAGTGCAGAATTCCCCATAATTGCTGCAGCATTTCTAACTTCGCGGCATGTTTCATCCAGCCTCACAATAGTCCTAACTATCATGCCTTCAGGAACGTCCGTGAGTTCACATATATCAGCGAAGGGGGTACCCTGCCAATTCAACGGGAAAGAGATGCCACATGAATCCACATGCTTGAAAAGGTCAAAAGTAAAAAAACCATCATTAAATTCCTTCATCTGGGTTTTTTGCCGCCATCTAATCAAATTGTCCGTGCACTTGAATCCTAGTTGAATTATAACTTGTAGCTTTTTTATTTACTCATTTTTCCTTTTGTTGTTTTTTCCAAAACCGAGCAACTTGAGTGTTAGCTACTGGAGTGACTCCTATGTAAAGATAATTGTTCAATCAGAGAAATAGGACAAATCCAGAAAACATTGAAACCTACAAAAAAATCAATGTCCACAGGATTGGTTAAACTTGTGTTACTTTTTTGGGAACAAACATAACCCACACAGCCTTTCCTAGAGGTGAATAACATATGTATTGAAGGTTATAAGAAATCTGTTTTCAAATAATTACAATTAATCAGGCAGCAACTAGCCTTCAGATTTCTTTGATAAAAAAGTTCAGTGAAATTATGAAATCACTATTCATCTTCATGAACTTCTTGTATAAGTCATCAATGACATCTAAGAGTATCATCCTCAAATCCAATGAGAGTGAATCAGCGTTCACTAAGCTTACTCTAACTGCTAACTAGTGCCTGTTTGCAAAATATTTGAAAAATGATAAATAGTGTTTGTAACAGAATCACCATAAAAGGTGTCTTGCTTTTGATAATCTCCAGCTCAAAATAATCTAAAGAAAAAGAGGTTTAAAAAGAAAAAGAAAAAAAAAAAAAAAAAAAAAAAACAGCAACGTAGGTGAGCATGAGACAATAGGTTAGAATCTCTATTTTTCAGCACATTCTGCCAAACACCTACCAAATTCACTTTGAAACCACATTTACTTAATTTTGCTTCACTAAATGACTTCACAATAATCCAATATATGGGACGGTAGGTTGGGGGAGAAGAGAATAGAGCTTACCTTTGCCCATTCATATACAACTTCGACCAGACCAAACTTGAGATTCTCTTGAGCATATTCCTGGGGATCAACCTGCAACTTGAATCTGGCTTGAAGCTCTCCAAGTCTTATAGCCGTATCGTACAACCTGAAGAAGCATAGACATGAATATCAGTATGGAGGAATAATACATTATCCCTCCAAGAAAATTCATGAGAACAGCTACAACTACTGTATAAGTACTGTATACAGTTATAAAAAGCGATTACAGTTTCTTATATCAATTTATACCCACATACATCCAGAAGTGGCATACAGAAAAGTAGCTATACAAATGTTGGAAATTTATTGAAAAACCACTTTGTGGAATGCATTTTGTAAGGCAGGAATATACTCCTTGCGTTCCCTCTAAAGCTTCCAATTAACTATTCCCAGAACAATTTTGAAAAACTAATTAAAAATAGAAAAAGGTTCAAAAAACGTTTGTGCGGGTCACAAACTTGAGCTTTAAGTAATTATGCACATAAAAATCACCATTCATAAAAAATTTCTTAACTTTTTTCTATTTTTAATTATTTATTTAAAATTAATCTGACAATAGCAAACAAGAAGCTTTAGAAGGAACGGAGGCAGTATTAGAACAAAACCCAAAAGATAGAGGAAAGAGAAGAACCTCTTCTTAGCTTGCGAGAGCTTTGGTGTAAGAGAAGGCTCAGAAGTGTTCCTCTGCTGAAAGACAAATGCAGACATTATTGCGACAGCTTCTTCGGGTTCTAGGTCATCCATCTGATTATCAAACAAGCATTCGGTACATATCAACTCTTCCCCAGAATTCATTTCACATGCAACACGACCTTTGATTTGGACTACAAGATCGTCATCTATACATCCAATTTCCTTCAATACATCAATCTGCACAAATAAGAGATGAGCATGTCAGACAGTGTTATCCCAAACTAAGATTACAACTAAAACATGTGAAGAAATTTGATCCTAAAGTTTCAAAATTAGTTATATCCTGCCATGTGGGTGGTATATATGTAATGCTTTTCTACGGCAAGTTGTTCCAACAACGAAAAGGTATATTTGATACAAATTCCAACTTTATGGGGAATCAGCATAGTGGGCCCAAGCTTCAGATATATAGCAATACTTGTGAATAAAACAGGATTAGATTAATATGATAATTGCTAATAGCAGTATCGCCCTTGTGTAACTGAGATGAAGTCACATACCCGACCCTGAAAATCAGGCATCTGCTGGAGTGCTTCATCGGACATCTGAAATTTAAGAGCATTCACTTCTTCACTATGTCGCTTTAATTCTCTGGCTATCTTTATATTCTCTTCCAGTTTGACACACCCATGACACTTACTTTGCGCCATCTTCTGCAGCAAGTTATTCCATTTGTAGTACGCTTCCACAGCACTTACGTCTCTCAATTTCAGATCTGGCATAGGATTTCCATCAGCAAGGCCAGCCATTTACAAGCACAGACACAGAAAGAAAAGAGGGATGAAAAAAATAAATAGAATAAAGAAGAGGAAACAGATGAAAGCATGAAAAGAGAACTATCTGAGGTTCAGATATCTGAATCTCTACAGGTCTCTACATAAACTTCCTAGTTCCTATTATCCATAGAAGCTTAAAGAATCAAACAAAGAGATAATGCTAGCACTAAAGCTTATGCCAGATAGGCACTAACAAGCACCTTTTTCTCCTACATATCTATAATAAAAGATTAATTTCCACGAAAATGACTTGGATCTCCCGTACAGATAACTAAACCACACATCCCAGTACATAAAACTACTGTCAACAGATATAGTTTATTTCCACCTTCCGATGGATAAGAATTTTATCAGCTATTACTGTTTTGCCCTCATCCTGGAGGTGTGCACTTTGACATTCTGTGTTCCAGGATATTGCATAGAATGGGCTACTCCATCACAACCCTCCATGGTATTTATGTGCATTGCATGTCACTGATAGTAAGAACTTGTATAATGCTTGTGTTTCCTATGATATATAACAATTGGATTTCTATACACAGACACACACACACATACACACACACACACACACACACACACACACATCTAGTAATCTACACTCAAAGCTCTAGTCTAATTAGATAGCACAATGGTATCTTTTCTCCAACGAATAAAGATTTTCCCCATATCAACAGATTCCCCAATAAATTTCTATGAATTATAATTCATGTCTTCCTTTCTTATGTCAATATTTTATCTCCATTTTCAAGTTTCCTATTCCTCCCACAACACTATATTTTATCATATAAGCTGGACATGTTTCCCAATGATTGATTACATGCTTTGAAATTTACCACATGACAGTGGTTGTAATTATCACATCTATGAGTGGTAAGTTTTCATTACATGAATATCTGGAGTCTTCATGTTGTCCAGCGTCCAAAAATGGCCCTATTTTCGTTTCTAATAGCTAACATTAACACAAAATCTGCAGTGTAAAGTAGTTGGTGGGAATACCTTTTATTGGATCAAGAGCTGGCGGATACTTATTTCCATCAGATTTTTGACCCAACAGCAGCTGTACTGTATGTGCGTAAGCACCAAGACTAACATCTTCAAGAAGCCGAACTTGGTCAATCTTTATTTTGTTTTTGCATATGGATAAGAAGTCATTGATCTCAATGCCTCTAACTTCATAAACAACTCCAGCAGCAGATCCACGGTGAGGTAGTTCTATATTGATAGTACCAGATCCTTTACGAGCTGTGACTGAAGAACAATAATCATCCTCCAAGAGACGTTTTGATTTTGGTAATAATACTTGGAGATCATCACCTTTTGCCTCTCTACTACCCATCGGAGATCTCAAAATAGAAGGGAGTTCCGGGGTCAACACAAAAACTATGTATTTCCTATAGGTAGCTGATGGTGCTTTGATTACAACACCCAGCAAGTGATCTTGAGCCTGCCAATAGTGAAAAGAGACAAAAACCAATGCATGAATTCCTGATAATAATTCTTCATTTAAACTACTATGTGCAGAAATGAAAATCAAGTCTGACAAGACCTTTGATCAAATTAAGAAAATCCAACGAGCCTCATTTTAATAGAAAAGCTCAAATTCATTAAGTATATAATCAAATTGTCCTGTTTGCCCTTCATTACTAATGTGAATCTGTATAAAAGTGAAAATGATACTCCCTCGATGCTGGTATTCTTTGCTCACTTTCCTGAGACATCTCACTGATATTTGTACATTCCTAAAATAGCAAATGTACAACCCCAAACACTTAATTACTATCCTTCACATATTCATTTATTTATTACTAGTCTACTATACCATTCATTTTCTTCATTCTTTATCTATTCTCTCCTTTCTAAGTTAAAGGTAGTAATAAAATAGGTAGTTAATAAATTATAAATGCATTTAAAATGGTAAGTGGCCCATAATTTGTGACAATCAAAACAGAATGACTTTCCTTTTGGGACATAATAAGTACTGTCACAAACAAAATGTCACATGTCATTCGTGTCTAGAGTATCCCACTACAAAATGTCATGTTTCCATTTCTGGCAAACTTCACAACCGTGTGCACTAAGGGGCCACATATTACAAATTCACTTTATTCCCAGTAATTTGAACTTATTCCTTAATCTCAGTGCCCATAAACAAATGTGACATTTGGTGTGGGGATGGACCATAGAGAGAGTATTATAGTAGTCACAAAAGAAAATAAATGCTTTGAAAAATATATAAGCAGATATTCTGGAACACTGATAAGAAGTAAATAAATATCATGTTCCATAATTTTAAGCTTTCAAATCCTTTGATGCTAGTCTATGTGCAGAAGAGGGAACACCATGAACTATATGATCCAGGATAAAGTCCTCAAAGTATCACCAACGGGTAAATAACATGTACTCACGATAAAGACTCACCGACTGTGATTTCACCACCACAACTCTTCCAGGAGTTAGGTATTGAGAAACAGAGGACTGCATAACTGCCTCCGAGACCAAATTCCCGCACCTCTCAGCCTCTGTGTAAATCTCAAAATAATCCTCAATATCTGGTTCGCCCTTTATGCATCTAATACATATATAAGATAACATAAGATTAAAGGTAAACGACTTGATTAAAGGAATATGAATGGTATAGCATGCTCCAGATTGAATTTTGTAATTGCTGCAAACTTGACATGAAGAGGAAAGTTCAAAATCAAGAGGCACGGGAAGGATGTCATACATAACAGTGGTTTGGACTGAAACGATGTGTGGTGACACATGGTCATTCTTTCCGTAAACATTATATCATGTGAATAATAAGTAGACAGAACGATAACAAAAGGGAGCCAAGAAGACTAGCAGCCTGAGTAAATCTTGAAGCGCATGCTGATATTTGAAAAGCTATTGCATACTTACCATGAGTAGATAGAGATATACAAACAAAATCAGAACCAAAAGAACTAAATTTTGACAAAGCCATATGCCAGTAAATAGAAAAAGGAAACAATATAAGCTGAAAGATCCAGCAAATTAGTAAATTTTGAGAGATAACATATAAGAAATCAGTAAACACATGGGTATTCTAATATAAGGAGTTTCACTACAGTTAGAAGATAACATAGTCATAGTGTTAGTTGGTATGCAATCCACCACTAGCACTAAGAGCTTTTGTTTTGATATTTAAGGAGTTTCAAAAATCAAAACTGTGTCATTTCTCATCTGGCCAGAGGTTCATTTGTAGTGTTGTTTTGAGATATAAATTATAATGGACGGAACCAAAATGGCTCTCAAACCCTTTTTTGATAATCTCCTGAAGTTTTCGGTTATAGGTCAATTGGAAATAGCCGATCTGTTATTACATGGGAAAGGCTGCTTGGGCCCGACCACCCGTTACCCCACTTATTGCAGGAGCCTCTCAGAAGGCACTTGGGAATGATTATGGTGATGATGAAGTTTAACAATTACTGGAAGATATGCAGTGGTAGATGATAAGGTGTCCATAGCTAAAACCTTGATTCTTCCTTTCATATTTTATTAATGTGACCCAGAGACATCATTAATGAAATCCATTTAATCAAACACTGCACCAACTGAATCATCTGCATGCCAAAAGAGGCACACAAATCATTCTATAAGGGAAAAAGAGATTGTATAGACTAAGGTTAATTACTTATCATTATATTTGGGTAGCAATACAGCAACTCAGTTGAAATTATACAAGACATACATATGTTTTTCCATTTATGCTTACTCAATGGTTTTTGTAGGCTGGGCAAGCTTTCGCATAAGAAGCTGTTGCTGCTCTGGAAGTTTCTTTTGGGCATGAAATTCTGCAAAGCTTCTTTTCAGCATGTCTTCTACCTGCAAAGAAGTTTGAAAGCAAATTATGAACGCCGGAGAAACTACTGTCTACAGGTGTCTAATAGATTGATGTAAACTAACAAGTAACATCAAATGGATCGGTCATCATTAGCTGAGTCCTCCATATTATTGAATTTGTGAATTTTAGCTTGTGTAAAGGAAAAAGAAAAAGAAAAGTAATTTTAAGCTGTCACTTTGTTGACTGCTGAAATGCCTGAACCAAGTGAACAATCAAACAAAATTATAAGGATACTGGATAATTGGGAACAATCTTATTGCATGTTGCATATTAGGTCTCATCTTCCTAAGCTAGGCGTATTCGACTAACTTGTTAGATTTCACTCATTCCAATTAATTATCCACCAACTAAAGAATTAAGTGATAATCTCTGCAGTAAGCCTTATAAATGTATACCTTTAATTCTTCAACACGAAGCAAATGCAAGATCATGATATAGGTCAACCGGAACTGAGATTCCAGCCTAGTGGCACTACCAACTATAACATGCTTTAGATCCTTCTCCTCGGGGATTTCATCACGGCACAGTACAATCACCGTGCCAATTTTATCAAGTCCTCTCCTACCAGCACGACCAGCCATCTGAGTATATTCTCCAGGAAGTAATTGCCGAAATTCTTTGCCATCAAATTTTCTCAAAGCATCAAAAACAACCTGCAAAGCCAAGGCACGTCTTTAAGATATGCAAAAGGGGGTTCTGCCCAATTCTGTAACATGGTAGTAGTGAAAGGATGACAGTAAATAAGATTTCAGGATACAAGCATCTAAATTGATTAAGATCCGATATTGAGCTACGAACTCTCCTTAAGGGAATGTTTTCTACTTCCTCTCGTTGACCGTTCATCTAATTTAACCTCATTGCATCTATTTATCAATAGTCTCTATCATTTTTGAATTTCTCCCCTTTTCGTCTCTCTCCCTATTTCTCCCCATTCATCTATCATAATACCAGACATCTTAAGCTGGTGGTACTTCATAATCATGACATGACCATTCACCTCATAGTGTTTAGACACCTATCAGCACAAAGCCATATCCTCATGCACTCACTTTGTGCCATACAAATGAGTATATGTAGCTACTATATCCACAACTAATACATATAGTTGGCACTTAGAAACAAGGACATGACCCTTCGCCTCTTAGTGTAGAGGTTGACATTAACACCAAGTCAATGAAGCTATATTTACATGCATTAATTCCTTTTGCCTTGCAATAAGTTGAGCATATATGGATTATAACCACAATTATTAAATATAGTGCCCTTCGTCAAACTGTTCATCAATTGGGTATAGGATTTGTATACTACATGTTATGAGAACACATACAGAACGCATGAACATAAAACAAAGTGACACGATATACAACCAAACAGTGCAGAGAGATATAAGCGCAAAAAGTTGGCATGGCGTATATAAGTTTCTTATTAAAAATATTATAAAAAATGAAAGCATGTAAATTATTAAAAATAAAAATAAAGGATCCAAATAGCACGGCATAAGTGATATACTTTGATAACAGAAAAATAGGAGTTCATGGAAGAAATAAAAAACATCATGCTTGATGTGTGTATTGCTAACAACTTACCGTCCTCGCCGGGGCATTGACTCCCATTGCAAATGTCTCCGTAGAGAACAGGATCTATAAATAATGTCAAGGACAAAAAAAAGTTTTAGAGACACAGTAAATTAGATAATGAAGTGAGAAAACATATACAAGTACTTCGCATTGTTACTCTATACAGATACCAATGACAATTGGTCCATTTTGTTGCCGGATATCAAAAGACAGCAGATTCTTGAAATGGGTCATGGAAGGTGGGGATATCCAACATGTTCTGAACACAATGCAACTTTATGAAAAATTACAGATCAAATAGGGCCCAGATTTCAAACTTAATTTTAACTATAAATCAAAAATAGCATTCTCACTTTCACACTCTTCTACCAATTCCACTAATTATCACAGACTTTTTTGCCCTCTATTAGAAAAATTACAAATATTTACTACAGAATAATCTCGGAACCATCAACCTTCAAAAAAACATATATCTTCTTCTTCTTTTTTTAATGTATAAGATGATGTATGACAGCATGTCTGATGTACATACATACATATCCATAATCATTTTAATATATGCATCAGCGTGCAGACAAATAAATAGCTTCTACTGACCATATTTTTATTCTAAAAATCTTTTAGTAACTCCACTAAACGTCACATCGATGAGAAGAAAACCGGTTTTATCTCTTCTATTTCCTATTTCACATTCCTTCCTTTGCAGAATATGGACTGTGAAATGAATCGTTGACTTTAACTTTCAAACGGGAGGTCACGCCAGAACCATATAATAATTGACAAATTCATAAACAAAACAAATTAATTTTCTATGAACACGAAATTTAAGATGGTGTATGAAAGCACAATCATTTATCGAGTCAGATTGACATTTTCTTCGCAATCAAAAGCATTGGTGTCCATCAGATTTCAGTGCTTTGAAAAAACTAGGCGGACTACCTAGTTATTTATCCACGTCTAACTAACCGACATGGGAATGCTATGTTCAGATATTCACATGGCAATTTTTAGTCTAAATTAATAACTTGGAATTCTCATACTTATATTCTTCTACATTGATAAGGCAAGTTATCTCACTTAGACCCTTACCTTGATCACCCCACGACAGAAAAGCATTTCAACTACTTCCTTGACAATTGGCAGAAGACCTGCATGATGCACACCGATTCCTCTCCGTAGAAGGCCTTGAACCCTAACAACCTGTAAAACAGATGCCGAGTTCCATCATTCCCCACCAAATTAAAATAAAATAATAATAATAATAATAATAATAATAATAATAATAAAATAAAAATGTTGCTATTAGTAGATTCGCCATTTCACCTGCGGCAAATTTCTGTCTGATCCTTTGAGCCTTGAAAATGCTTTATCACAGAACACCCGAATTTCACTTTTCTCTGAGTTAGATGTGAGGTCAGTCGTGGTCAAATTATCAGCTGATTTATCACACCGATTCTTTGAGAAGCAGAATATAACCACCTGTAAACACAAACTACAACTTATTCATCAAAGTTTTTCGTTTCGCAACTAAAACAAATAAGACATAAGTGTTCTTGCTGGAGTTCTACATCTATACTCTAATTCTAACGCTCATGGATAAGATACAGAATAGTATCAGTCCAGAAACATAGAATGTGTCTAGGAAGAGTTATCAAGTCATATAGCACAAATTGGCGACATCAGCAATAAGTAACTCTTAGGTCTATGTATGAAGAAGTGAACAACTAGCTTGACTTTGCACGTACAGGTAAGAGGGATATCTTTGAAAGCTTATTGATAAGCGACAGCCAAACAGAAGCCTCCGATCTCCTCGAACCCCAATTGTTGTTACCACCACTGTGGGTCCCAGAAAAGTTGGCCACATTCTGAGACCCAAAGTGCTTATTCTGTTTGTCACGTGATGTATTCTCACGTTTGTGTATCCTGGCCCTCTCATTGGCTGCAGAAGCCCCAATATGCCCCCCACCACCAGTAACAACAGGTGTGTTTTTCTTCCTGTAAGCATCTTTCGCAGCTTTTAGCCCCTGGTGCATCATGGTTTCATGTTCACAAATTTTGTACAGCTCTCCAGAATAGAAAATGCAATGTTCCAGGGGAACTGGCCTTTTGGTAGTCCTGTGTTTTATGACAAGGACGAACCAGTTAACTAATCACCAGCTCCTTTAACACACAAGATTGTCAAAAATTTACATGAGTGCATGGCGAAGGTTCGTAAAATGGGAACACTAACCCTGTAACACGAATTTGCTTTTGTTTTGTCCTACCAATCCAATCAGCAAATTCAATTGTGTTGGGTACCTGCCGCACAGTATAACAGACAAATTAGTCAAGATCACCCAATTTAGATTAACTTAGATTTGAACAAGGAACAATAGCATATCATCAGTCACTTTTCATTATTAAGAACTCATTGCACTTTACAATGTTCGACATTATAAGTTTCATGAAAAAGACTTGTGCGTACAGCTTATGGTAGCGGCTCAAATGAAAAGAATTTGCTCAGAATCCATAAATTAGATAACCATGAGGAACAATTACCTCACTCACTAAATACTATGCAAACAAATACAAGATATTATCACCAACTTCATGTCAGAAATAAAATGATAGCAGGACCGATACATACCGTAGCTGAAAGAAGCACGAAGTTAATATGCCTGGGAAGCATGATGATAACTTCTTCCCAAACAACCCCTCTTTCCACATCATTAACATAGTGCACTTCATCAAATATAACCTATCCTTACAAATACAATTAAACAAACAAGTCTGAAAAAATTATACAAGAATTTAAATAATTAGAAAACATTAGAAAGAGAACGCAAGTCTGAATAATGCTCTAGAGACCTTACCCATTCTATATCACGTATGATATCAGCACCTCTATAGAGCATTGACCTCAGAATTTCAGTGGTCATAATAAGACACGAGGCCTCAGGCCTCAAACTAACATCACCGGTGAGCAAGCCAACATCAAACTTTCCACAAAAATCTCTGTACTTCTGATTGCTGATGGTCTTAATTGGAGCAGTATATACAGCTCTTGTGCAGTGCTGCATAGATTAAAAAAAAAAAAAACTGGTCATACAGTATAATTTATAAGCTTCAGAGAACCCTATAAATGTGAGATATTGCTCCAGCCCCTAATTATCTCATTTTATTACTATTAGAACCAATCTTTAGAAAAAAAAAAAAACATTATTATAAAGATCCAATTAAATTACTCTCAGCCCCATTTTCGGACTTGGTTTCACATATTTAGCCTTGCCCTGGACCCTGGTGTTTGATTTCACGAAGTTAGGCATCGATGATCAATGCCAATACTTTTATTTGGAACCAATATCTGCTTCCAAATCCAATTCCCCATATTTGTATATAACACCATCAGCGACTTTTTTATGGCACGGCTCGTTGGTACCAAAAACATTTGATACTAATGGTTGGTGCGGTTGGTTTGTACCAAGATTTTACCAATAGACTAATAAATACTCCCTCCGTCCCACTCTAAATTACCCAGTTTGACTTTTTTCGGTCAACAGTGTTCAACTTTGACTTCCGATTACTCTTAAACTATAATGATAAAGTATTTGACGAAATCATATTATGAAAATATAGAACTTAAATTTTCATAATATAATTCTATTAAATATTTTATCATTATAGTTTAAGAGTAATCGGGAGTCAAAGTTGAAAACTGTTGACCGGAAAAAGTCAAACTGGGTCATTTCTACCGGGACAGAGGGAGTATCACACAAATGTAGTGAATTTTCTTGGGGGGGCTGAGATCCAAACGATCATGGTAAATTCAGAAAGTTGTTATTAGGTTTAGTAAATGAAATGTGCTTCACTGATTTGAAAACTTGGAAGTACTAATAATTAAAAGAGCAGACATAAAAAGACAGCGACCAACTTTTGAAGCCAGAGCAAATGCATATTCTGCAACCACTGTCTTCCCGGCTGATGTATGAGCGGCAACAAAAACGGATTCCCCCCTTTCAAGATAAAATATGGCCTGCAAGGAATGTAGAAATGGTTAAGTAATAGGATTAAGAAACTGGTCCAAAACATTTCAATCTTAAAAATTACATGTGCGGGTAAATTAACAAGCTCCATGTTGGAAATTCTTGACCAGAAGTATTGCCAACTACTTGTGATCATTTTAAAGAAAATCATGTGATATTTAAACAGCATTTCCATCTGTTCCAATTAAAAATGTACAGTAATTGTCATTTGTCAGACAGCATATGTATTATGTAATGCCAAATATGATACGAGAATGGTGATATTGTAAACATCAACAAATGGGGGGCACATAATTAGTCTAGTATACTTTTTTTTTCCTTAATAATAGAGTTCATATTTCAGAATACGAAAAATTGCTAGAGATTATATAAGAATTTTTTAAGTTCAAAAGTAACTAACTAGCTCAATAGTGGGTTTGCAGTCTGCTTGCAGCATTATCTGACAAAAACTAGTGGTCTATGGTGCTTTAATAGTGGGTCTCCTTCCACCACACCAACAGTAAGAAAGATAGTTTAGCAGCGAATGCACTATCAGCTTTGTATCAAAATCCGGTAACCCAAACATACCAACAGATAAGTATATACACTTTGCTTAACTTACATGTGAACACTAAACAATGACACATACCTCCTTCTGAAAAGGGTCGAGTTCAAAAGGGAAACTGAGTGCCATATCAGGAACAAGTTCATGAAACTGCTGTGCAATTTCTTCACTTTCCCCTCTAAGAGCCCATGCCTGGAAGAAATCAACACAACTTGATAAATCTTTCGTACTACTAAAATAGAAAAAAAAATCAAGCATGTAACAATGATTGATTTCTTTAACTTGAGGAACATACTTCTTTCTGTTGTTGAACGCCATTACTTGTATCTCCATCCAATGTTAATATTGAAGTTGTGGTTTCAACTGACAAAATTTCATCAATAAAAGATGACTCTTTCTTAGTAACACCACCATTATCGACCTCACTTACTTCTTCTGCTTTATTTTTAACAGATTCAGTGGAAGTCTCCTCCTCATGTTCAGACATCGGTACATTACCTATAGAATAGCTACCAGATTCGCATCATTGAGGCACAATACACAGAAAATAAATAAATAAAACATCAACACACAAAGCACACATGTATAAGGTATTTTCGGTTAATATTTCAACTAATTCATCAATACGGAAGCTGCAATCTCATAAAATCATCCATGGAAAATCACCGCATCTTGTCTGTGTCTTTCACAACCACGAGAAACAATACTAAGAATATTATCGGTTTATCCCTAAGTACATGATTAATCTTATTTGGCAGTATGCATGGTCAACAGCAAATTGATAGCAGCAGCTCAAAGTTGACATGATCAAAAGGTAATTTTATCAGATAATGGGAATGAAAACTGAACACAAAACAATGCTCCTAACTAAAAGAACAGGAAATAGACTAAGACTGCAATATTAATCCACACAAGGAAGGGATCTCTATCCCGGGCCTAAACTATAGTATTAATTTACTTTTAAATACAGTCCTCTTATTATATAGCAGACATTTTAATCACTTCATGGTATCGCAGTAAGGGGTATGTTTAAATATTAACACTGCTGTAATCAACTGATAGTACTAGCCCTTTTTTCTTTTTTGTCTGACCTGCTGTAGTACACTTCCCATGTATCATCAGTTTTGTTTATAAAACCTTCTTGCTTACTTTTTTTATTTTAAGTAATCAACTGATGGCTTGCTCCAAGGTGACAATGAGCTATCATTTAGCAGCCAGTGGTCTACTATGAAATATAAGGCAAGTTTTGCATCTTAATAGAAGTAGCTTTCCACTAGAGGGGGTCAAAGTAATCTTGACTCTCAGCATTTGAGACACCTTTACTCAATTTTAACCCAAACATATGTGGTTTGGTTTTCAATTATTTATATTTGTTTGTCCTATTTCAAGTGTAAGTACCCCACCCCTTACGGGTTAAGTAAGAATGTTATTTACAAAAGGCTTGGGTGCTACTACTTGTCAACACAGTTTTAAGCATTTTGGTCACTTCAGTAGAGACAACAACGTTGTCAGGACACATAAGTTGGTTCGCATTATTAAAATTACTTTACAATGCGGACAACTAGAATACAGAGGTGGGGCGTTGAGCAAAGCCAAGTGCAGCACTGCAAGAGGCAGCAGGAGATACCTCTTGAGCTCATAGAAACCACCTCCGGATTCCACAAATAGACTAGAGCTCATGTTTAGCTTGACAGGAAGGACTATTGAAATAACTAAATAAATAGAAGAGAAGACCACTTAACTACTAAGCTGACAAGGATTTAGTACAAGAAAGTAAGGGTAATCAATATATACGTAACACAGACCGTCTTCCACAAATGTCATGACATCCTCGTCCCAGGCCTTCTTGAATAAATCGTCAAATTGCACAGAATGATCTTTCTGCAGTAAAACGAGACTGACGAAAGTTACAAGTAAAGAACAAATATGAGTCATTTCAAATGAATTAAAAAAGCATACATATTATTCTAAAACATACCATCTTCACATCTGAACTCTGCTTAGTAGCACCACCATTGTTGTAAACATTCCAAGCATAAGAATGTGCCTTAAGAAGAAGTTTTTTTACTATTTTAGATGCGAGAACGAAATTAAGATGCTTGATATATTGAGTAAACTAGATTCTTTAGCTAGTGTTTATAAAGAAATACACTGAGGTGCCCCAGATCCATGCCATCTTTGAACCCTGGTGGAAGAGTTTGTGCCGGACCTCCATTTAGAAGTTCATGTGCCCATTCCCCATTACAGGCACCATCGGGGTGAATCTTCACCAAAGAATCCCCATTATCTAGTCCACCAGGCCAAAAAGGACGATTATTTATACTTCCTCTCACGAAATCCTTTGCAGGTCCAACAATACGTGGCAAGGCACCAGACTGCTCGGCTCCAATTGTCAGTTCAGATACATTGACCTAAAATGGTACAAGAACATAAGGTTATATCGGAAATATTTCTATCAAAATGTATGAAATCCTGCACATTCGAAGAAACTAAAATCTCAGATTAGATGAAATGCTCGTGATAAAAGTTAATAGAAGTAAAAACTTACATCCCATGGCATCTCAATGAAACAACAATATAATACAAACCCATATGCTAATTACAGTTGACTTATGCACAGTAATGGTCAATTATGGTGAAATCATAAGGCAATGGAGATAGAAACCTCTGCTATTGAATGAACTTACAAGGCAACTAAATCTCACTCCGATCATTTCATAAAAGACGACAAGGGGAGAAGAAACCAAGTTGACTTTACCTCGACGGACTCAGGCTCCCACCTTTCCGAACCATTCTTTCTCCGCCTAGAAGGCATCTCCCATGACGGAACAACCACAGAACGTTGTAGTGATGGGTCCAGCTGAACTTCCGCTCTATCAAACCAGTCAAAATCCCACTGCCTACCAGCATTTTGTGGAGAGAAAACATCTTCATCCAACCTAGGCAACAAGTATTTCTCTTTAATGTACTCCTTGATCGTTTCTGGTGTTTCCCTAGGGAATGCTGGCGGCTGAAAATTACAGACAAAGTCAAGCAATGGCTCATCTGAGTTTGCCGGAATTCAACAAACTTCCTCACTAATAACATCATATATGTTCATATGACAACAATCGAAATAATGAATTTAGACTTGCAAGCAACACACATAACAATCACACGATTATATAACTCCACAAAATTCCGCTCAAAAAGCTGTGTCGTTAAAACTACTGTACTTTCTATACTATAATCTATTGTTCAAAGGAAAACAAATGGCACATTGAATTGAATGTTAATCACTCGATTACATACTACTGCAATTCCAAATCCCCAAAATTCGAAGCAGAAAACAGTAACAAACAAACAAACATTTAAGCAAAGAGAACTTACCAGAATAAAGTCGGGGAGAGAGTCGAGAGGGTTAAGGCGTTCGACGGGAGGGAGGGGTTCGATACGGAGATGGCCGCTGTGGCCGGTGAACCCGACCCGGAACGATAACTCGCTTGCTGCTGGGACTCGATCCATATCACTTCATTTTCGCAAAACCTCTATTGGTTCTTTTCTTCTATAGCTTGCAGGTTGAGTTTGCAGCAGAAGGCTTGGGAGTGTTTTGTGTGTGATTTTTTACTGGTTAATTACTGCCACACCCCTTAGAAATTTTCGTAATCATACTTTCAGATCCTCAAGTAGAAAAATTACGGTGTGGTGCAAAGTGTGCTAAATGCCATTTTTACCCCCGTAGATTTTGAAATTGTAAAGATTGTCTTTTCTTTCTTTTTGGGTAAAATAGTCAATAACTTTTACTTGAATCATTAATACACAATTTAATAAAGAGTTCGCGTTTCATGTAAAATATAAAATAGTAAAGAAACGATCCAGATGGTTCCTTCTTAGCACAAGAACAACATGTTTTTTAAATTATAATCCATATTATTGGGTATGGAGAGTGAGAATTGCTTTCTTCCCAGAATTTGATGTGAAGCGTGGCTTCATTTTGATTTAGGAAAGCGAAAAATGTTGTTCACTTGGGTCCAACAAGAGTTTTAATAGATGGAGAGTATGCCCGTGGGAAATTTGAAAATGAGAAATTTTAGGTGTTTTTGTGTGTAAATGGTGTTTTCCGGTTAGTTTTCATACTGAACTAAACAAGGAATACTAGAGAAGTCCACCGGTTCAAAGTTCCATTTTCTAGTGACCATACAGGCTCTAAGTATAATGTTAGAAAATTAATCAAGTTTGGGTTATATCACAAAAAATAGGGAGAGAACATTATGTTGCCACCGCCACTAGTGCCCTCACCATTTCCCCCTTCACCTTCACGATATGTAGTTGCAAAGTCGACTGGAGCTCTACCCTCTGATTAATGGCGAGAGATATGAGCTTCGCCAAAATGAAATTGAAGTTGTGCTGCTCTAGTCCGCCATGTCAAAGCTTCGTTGAGATCTAAAGGTAGCGCTTTACTCCTCTAAATCAAAACATAGCACTAGTGGAGAGTGGGGGGGGGGGGTATGGTGGAGGTAGAGATGGTGAGGGTGGTGGTGGTGGATATGGTGAAAATAGTAGTGGTAGTGGTAGTGGTGTAGGAGGAGAAATAACAATAGTGTGGTGGCAGGGGCGTCTCTAGATTTTAGCGTCCATGTTCGTAAGATAGGCCCCGAAAAAGAGAGGAAAAAAGGGGGATAAAATGTACAAACAAAGAATTGAACCAGGAACATCTCTGGAAGACTATAATACTTACACCAACAACTCTACCACTAAACTAATATAATTTTATTTATTTTTAACATAAAAACATATAATATATTATTATATACACTTTATAAAATAAATATGAGTCTCTCACATTTAGGAGGCCCTGTGCGGTCGGGCTGACTACACACGCCTTGAGCCGCGCCTGTGTGGTGGCGATGTAGATGGTGGGGATAGATTCGTCCATTCATGCTCGAAGCTTCAAAACGAAAAAGTTATTTTTTAAATTATTTTCTCGAGCTTCTTTAAAGAAAAACAAAAATTCTCCAGCCCAAACAAATGAGGCCCACGATTGGGGTTCATCAATCGCAAGTTCAAGTGTTCAACCCAAGGAGGCCCACGATTGTACAGAAATGAGGCCGACGATCCTGTAGAGTTAGGAAGCGATAGGCACAGAAAAGGCCACGTAATCTCCCGCCAATTGAGAAAAGAAGGGGCAGGGTTATACGGTAATTAATTATAGAACGCAAAAAGTGGCCTTTCGTTTCCGTCGGGAGAGAGTCGGTCAATTTCCCAAAACCCTCTCCTCTGTCCTACTCCTTAATTCCCAACCATCTTCCATATTCCACTTCGTAGTTCCAACTTCTTCTAAAACGAATAACTGCCGCCTCTTTGTCTGTTTCCATTTGCATTCCAAACCTAGTTAATTATCTAAAACGAATAACCATGGCTCCGCAGACCAGAGCCACTTCATTTCCGAAAATTGTCATCGAGAGAGACTCTGATACTGAAGAAAGTTCGTCGGAAGAGGATGATGACATTCAACCCCTAAACGACGCCGTTGAAGATTCAGACGAAGAGGAGGAGGATAAGGAGAAGGCTGAAGCTTCAACTTCGAAAAAGACCCAGAGGGAACCTATAAGTATCAGCCTTAAGAAAGTTTGCAAAGTAAACCCTTATTTACCATTTTCTGTTTTCATATTTCACCTTCATATTCTGAGTCTGCTGAGTCTGTATTAATTAAACAATGTGTTTCCCATATATTAGGTATGCAAGAAACCGGGTCATGAAGCCGGGTTCAGAGGTGCCACCTATATCGACTGCCCTATGAAGCCTTGTTTCCTCTGCAAAATGCCTGGTGATTTTGCTTTTGCTCTACTTTCTTTTGTGCTGAATGCTAATTTTTAACCATTAATCATTATTGTTTAATCCAATTTGGCCAAAAAGTCTTACAGACGGGACTTCACTCTAGTGTATATTAGGTAAATTCTAGGAAATGTGCCAAACATTGGTGTGTGCTTTTATAAGCTTGTTTTTCTTATGAATGTGCAGTGTAATTATAAAACTTTTTATTTTTCAATGAAGGCCACACTACTTTAAATTGTCCACACAGAGTAGCCACGGAGTATGGGGTTGTTCCGGCACCCTCCAAGAAAACAAATACTTCTTTGGAGTATGTCTTTGAACGCCAACTTAGACCTCGTATTTCATCGGTGAGTTTTAAATGTAGTACTTGCTGATTTACACCTGGCACTTTGTTTTTTAATTTTATCTGCTATTAGACCCTCACCACCTGGCTTTGGACCTGTATGATTTCCAAGTACTTGCATTTTTAATTAAAATGTAAATTGTATCCTGATAATCCATTGTCTTGCATTTAAAAGTATATTACAAATAAAGACGTGATTATAGATAACGAGGAAGACCTGTTATGCCGGTGCACAGTTTATCTGGTGATACTCAGCGAGATCCATACTTTTGTGGCTAGCTTATCTACTGTCAAATCGTTTTCTTTATATCCAAAAGCTCAAACTTGCATATATGGGTGGCTACTATATATTTAAATAATGTTAGTGTTTGGGTAGTACTTTATTCTGAAAATAATTCGGATTTTAGTAAAAACTTTTATGTTATTGGTCGATACCCCTTATTATAAGATTCTGCATTGCTTTCAAAAATTAAAAGGACTATCGTGAATCAGGTTGGCCATACGCTTTTGGGTCTGTGTACTTCCAGGGACACAATGTTATCCTTGTTGAAATTGCAGTATTTCAGAAGTATACCAGTAAAAGACTGAAACTAATCAATTTGTGACATATTCTGTGCTAGGTTTGAATTGGCATTTAAATAATAGGTGATTAATGATGTGAATGATTAGATTTGTGTAACATCTTGTGTACTGTGCTCTAGCCATTAAATGTATCTCTTGGTCTTCTGTAACAGATCAAGCCAGCATTCGTGATCCCGAAATATTTAAACTGTGGAGTGGTTCGATATCACAGTCGGCGTATAACATGTCTGGAGTTCCATCCCACATTGAATAATATTATTATATCTGGTGACAAGGTTACCCCTCACTTCGCTGTATTTTGTTTTCTATTCCTTTGCTGAAAAGTTGTGATGATTATAGATCTATTACTTCTACACAGAAAGGACAATTTGGAGTTTGGGATTTCGGGAAGGTGCATGAGAAGATAGTATATGGAAACATACACACCTGTATTCTGAATAATATGAAGTGAGATTATACAGCTGTATATATGGATATATTTTTATTTATGACTGTAAATAATAGAAGGCTTTCCATGCATATCAAACTAATATAGTAGTTCTGATTGTTTGCTATCATTTGATTACATATAGGTTCAAGCCAACAAATGATGGAACCATTTATGGTGCTTCTTCTGATGGAACAATCAGCTGCATTGATTTGGAGACTGGCATCTCAACAACAATCATGAACCTCAACCCTGATGGGTGGCAGGTACTTTCAATTCCTATCAAAGAAAAGTAGATATACCTGTGATTTGTATAACCTGTGTTCCTGTGCTAATAGTCAAGCTGTTGACAAATTTTAAGGATGGTAAACTGGCATGGGATAGTTGCAATTTATATGGGGGAATGGTTGAAATAAGACAAATATTGTTGCTCTTTTGCACTGAAATAGATATGTTAAGCATTTGCTATTTTTATGATGGGGATGATCCTTCACTAGTACATATTTTGGTATTCCATTTTCATCCCCTATATGCTGTATGGAAGCTAAGATTTCTGAGTTTGATCATACTTATATACTTGAAATTAGAGATGCTTCCCACTTTTTACACTTAGAGATAATGATACATAATCACTTTATGGTATACAACTTCTTAAGAATTCATGGAGATCTTCTGACGTGATCATTGCTGCTGTTCAATCAAGTCATAACAGCAAGAACCCAAGAAAAATTAATGAAAGAAATCTAATGTTTTTGGTACTACAACACTATAATTTGATTCAAGCTGTAAATGAGGTATTATTTGAATAAAAAAATGACTAAAACATTGTCATTTGGGGTGCAAAATAAAAGAATAATGAAGAATAGATAGTAGATATTTGTGTCATAAGGTGTGACTATTAAGTATAGTGGGGACTTAACTAAAATGAAGCGACCCATTTTGTACTGCCAAGTAAGGGAATGACGGCATTTGTAATAGGACACAGGGAGTATATCCTATTATAATGCATACAACAAGCTCTTGGATTTTAGATCATAGAACTATTTTGCGTTTCAGGGGCCAAGCAGATGGAAGATGCTCTATGGTTTGGATATTAATTCTGACAGAGGAGTTTTGCTTGCTGCTGATAATTTCGGGTTTCTATACATGTGCGTATGCTCTCGCCTATTTGTCTATAACTCTATATAATCACATTTTGGTTTGTTGAGCAAAACATTACATTTTTCACTTGAGTGATATGTTGACCGTAAATTTCACTAGTATGTTTTGTCGATATTTTTTAATTGGTTATTCTTAGGGATTAATTTTTAAAAGCACTTTTAAACGCCAAATTATGTGAAAAAAAGAAAGTAGTTCCTGAAGTTTATGATTTTTTATTCGCGAAAATGTGTCGGTGTTCTGTTGCAGACATCTGTAGTTTCATTATAAGAATGTATAATTATTTAGTTATTTTGGCTACTGAAATTATACCAAACTTTTCTTTTGTCTCTTACTCTTATGAAGTAAGTTATCACCATTTCTTGTGTTCCTTCATGACTCAAAGATACTTCTTGATGTAGTTGGTTGACTTCAGTTAATCGTGCAGATCAGTCAGTGAACATAGATAATACTGTACCAGTACCCCACACACACTTCCACTATATTAATATGTGGATTCTTCCTCTTACATATACTTGTACAGGGCAGATATGCGTACCAACAATGTAATTGATAAACCTGTTCTGCTTCACAAGAAAGGAAGCAAAGTCACTGGCTTACATTGCCATCCTCTTCAACCAGATCTGCTGTTAAGTTGTGGGAATGATCACTTTGTAAGCTTCAATTTATAGTGTACTTTATCTTCTCCGTGTGTAATTGTTATGTATTCTTGCTAGTCAGCAGCTATGTTCTGCTATAAAAGAACTATACCAATTAAGCACTAAGAATAGACTACTGTCATTGCCTACAGAAGTTGATCTGTGCTATAAATAATATCATGGATTTAACTGACAATCAGTTCTTATGTTCTTTAATACTACTGTTTATTGTACATATACTTTGTCTAATATGTATTGCTCTCTTTATTCCAGGCACGTATATGGGATATGCGGCTGATGGAGTCCGGTTCTTCTCTCTATAATCTTTCACATAATCGTGTTGTCAACTCAGCTTATTTTTCTCCTCTGTCTGGTAGCAAAATAGTTACAACATCGCAGGACAATCGAATTCGTGTCTGGGATTCAATTTTTGGAGATCTTGATTCTCCAAGTCGAGAAATTGTTCATAGTCACGATTTTAATAGACACTTGACTCCTTTCCGAGCAGAATGGGACCCAAAGGTACAATTATTGATAGCATTTTTAATATGACTTGCATTAGAGCTGCTATTCGTTGCTATACACTATCTGCTATAGTGTCAATAGCTACATATGGCATCCTCTCTTTTCTACTTTATCTATTATTTAAGCGACCAGTATGGTAGTTATTGAGCAACATGGTATTAGTATGAATTGTCAGCAATATCTTGATAGCCGGCAATATAAAATGTTGTACAGGATGTCTTGGAGTCCCTTGTTGTTGTTGGCCGTTACATAAGCGAAAATTTTAATGGGACAGCCTTGCATCCTATTGATTTTATAGACATAAGCACTGGTCAGTTGGTTGCGGAGGTCATGGACCCAAATATAACAACAATAAGTCCTGTGAATAAGCTGCATCCTCGTGATGACGTCTTGGCATCTGGTAGTTCAAGGTCTGTACATCTCTATATCTCTGTTTTTTCCCATGTGATTATTGTTTTCTTTTAACAAATTTCTTTATTGTTTATAGGCATCTCTATGACCTATGCATAATAAAACTCAATACCATTATTCTTGTTAGACCTGCTTAGATAGTTTGTGTCTTTTCAATCATGTATATAGCTGTAACTATACAATTCTAAACAAGATTACTCAGGATAAAATGTTATTTAGTTACAGAATATTTAATGGATTTCTTAATATCCTGTCCATGAATTAACATTTTCCTCACGATCAATAGCACCACTTGTTGGCTGAAAGCTAATTATGATATTAGGAATAGTATACTTTTATTATTATGCCTAAATCACATGTAAAACACAACAGTTAGGCTGAAAGATTCTGTGTGGCCATTATTTGCAACTTTTTTTTTTAATTATTTAAAAACATCTTCAGGCGCTGTAATGTATCTTGATTCGTGAGATTACTTGAAGTTGGAAGTCATTTGTGTCAAGCCTTATTTTGCATCTGCATCGAAGGATTTTAGGGATTGTTCTATATCTTTAGGGCATGGTAAAATTATAAGAGCAACTGGAACTTGAACGCAAAAAAAAAAAAAAAAAAAAGAAGATTTGTTATGAGTATGACTGTATGAGAAGTTTTGTGCTACTTTAGAGGAACTTTTGTTTCAAAACATGACAGGTCCAAGTTATCTTCTCAACACTTGAACACTGACTGCCATTACGGGAACTGATACTTAAATTATTTCTTCGCTCAAGGAATGTGTGTGCAATTCATATTATATTGATATTTGGGCGGTTTTGACATTTTTTGGATCTTTGAGGTTTATGAAAGTCCACCTGGGAGTGGTACTATCTACTAGTTATGACTTCCAGTTTTATCTTGCTCTATGTCCAGGGATCAGGGCAGTACTCCTGGATGTCTACTCTTTCTAATTTTACTTATCACTGTTCTTCTCCACCTCAGGTCTATCTTCATTTGGAGGCCCAAGGAGAACATTGAGTCAAAGCGAGAACGTGACTCGAGTAGAATACTTGTATGTGGAAAGGGCCAAAAGAAATTTGATGATGGAAGTGATGATGATTTTGATGATGACATAAAGGGTTCCAAGAAGTCGAAAACCAAGAAACCCAGTTTGAAACTGAAATCTAAGGTGCATGTTTCTAAGAGCAAACGCTAGCTAGTGTCTAGTGCTATTCAGCTTGCAACTGAAATCTTCTAGCAATTTTGTCGATTTCAGGCGGAAGATTTAGGGGTGTAGTTAAAACTGCTTGTTTCTGTAAAAACATTGACTGTACATATCTTTTGTCTGAGGTTCCCAGTAGCAGTCTGCTTTTGTCTGTAATTACTGACGTTACGTGGAAGTAATCTGATTAACCTTTGCATCAACACTGGAAAGCCAGACATGTTGACCTGGTAACATCAATTAAAATTTGTAACATTATTTCATACAATAATAGTACATTCTATAATTAAATGAACATGAGGTCAACCCAGCTGAATCTCGACTAGAAGAGTACGCCACCAGGTTAACTTGGAGCTTCGGATTTCAGAACATGGGGACTTTATTAATCAAATACCAACTATTAAAGTTGCAATGGAATCTTTACAATGAGACCAGCTCAATTAATTGAGACATGTTCTTTCAAGTAAACTAAATGCAAAGGCCAACAGCAGTTACTAGCTATGGAATCAATTTCTCAGCTCTCATGACATCAATCCAATACAGTATTGAATCCAAAGCATGGAACCTGGTCTTGAACCCCATCCTATCAATCTTCTCTCTACTTGCCAACATCTTTGCTGGACATCTGAACAGAATATCCAAAAAATCCCAGTTTGCAAGATCCCCCATCTCACTCTTCACCAGCCCTTCCTTCACAACTATATCCCTCCAAACTGCTTCTTTATTCGCCATTAGCCTCGAAAACATGAGATCTTCCGAGAACATGTTCTCTTCATCCACTACTGCTCCAAGCTTAACCCCGATGTCGTGCCACATTTCTCTCCACGTGTAGCTCCCACCGTTCACTGCATTGAATGCCTCACCTTGTGCATCCGCCTCCAGGGTTGTAGCAGCCCAAATGTGTTGTTCGGCCACTAGACGAGCATCAGATGCATCTACGAACATCTCTTCCCAGCATCTCTCTGTGCCCCCAAATACAAAAGGGAGGTTCAGATACTTGCAGATGGTTCCATAAACACATAAGCTGCCAATGAAATTGTACATAGTTCGTTGAGAACAACCGAGTATCAATCCGGGGCGGTGAATTGACCATCCGATCTTGTTACAAGGCAATCTGTCTTGTAACACGTCTTCCAGGGCGTAATAGAAGTTAAACTCCGTATTCGCCCTTGGAGAACGCTCATCAAACACACGTGATTCTTCTTGGTTCGCTCCTTCTTGCAGAGAGACATAATGCTTTGCCCCCGTCTGGAGGGAGACATGCTTTAGCGCATTGGCAAATGGGAGGATTGCATTGAGAGCATTTGACATCATGGCCTTGTTCTGTTCGAAGCACTCATTTGTATCCAGAGGAAAATGGCTGGCCCAAGTGACCCAAAAAACATGTGTCAAGTCCTTCATTTGAGAGAGCTTGGCTTGCGCGTCCTTAGGATTGAGAAGGTCGCACGAAACAAAATGGTAGTTTGCATTGCTCTCAATCTTGACAAAATCGTGTGACATCTTTTCTGCAGGCTTTCTAGCGATTCCATAGACCTTCCAGTTACCGGTGGAAACAAGCTTCTTAGCGAGCTCATTCCCAACCAGGCCAGTAACTCCAAAGATAGCTGCAACATATGATCTACAATTTGTGTCATTGACATTAGCCATGTTTGCTTCTTTTTGTTTCCTTGACTTAATTCCACCAATCTTGTCTTGCTTATATATAGAAAAGAGTTGTTGCATTTGATACATATGTTATAGTTGAAGTTAAGAGCAAGTTGGCGGAATGGGAGGCAACTAACTAGCTAGTTGCGGCGTCAAAGCATTGAGAATTGGAGCTATAGCCGAAACCATGTTGGCATTTTAGTTGGAAGGAATTCAACCACACTTGTTTATTACTCCTTCCTTCCATCATGGCATTGGAATCTATACCTATTACATTTTCGTACATTCAATTAAATTCTTTACGTGTTTTTTGTTTTTTAATTAAAATTTTTTCTCACATATATTTAATGACGAATCCTACCACTAAATTGATTACTCCTACATGTCTACTGCACAGACCTTCTGAAAAGTCATTTAAAATTAAATGCAAAAAGAAAATAAACCAAAGGGAGGGAGTATACGTGGCCCAATTGCAATTCGCCAGTGTCATTAATTGATCACGTCAAATGAGGCATATGAAATTAGGCACATGATTTATTGGGAACGGAGACCGGACAGCTTCACACAATCATGTTACTCATTGTACATGACTAGGAGTAGTTTACTCAATTTGATGTTTGTCATCACAAAAACAAAACTTAAACAAAAGGGATGCAGTCACAAGTACTACTAGTCTGTATAAAAATGAGTCAATTGGGGAGTAGTTTACTGTCAATAGTACGTGGCTCGTGTCTAGGACAATTTGAGTCTGGAAGGGCAATAAGCAATTCCTTGCATTCACGAATTTAAGCAATTAGCGCGGTGCTCGTGTCTAGGACAATTTGTTACTATATTCCAATAATTTGCAACCATGTTGTAAGACAACATGCTAATTATTGATTGTCTTATGGTACTGGTGTTTGTGTCCATTTAGTGTACATCAATATTGAAGTTTAAATGTTGAGTTTTTAACTACATAGTTTGGAATAATTATACCTTAACAAAGATTAATATGCCATAAAAACGTTTTTTCAACGGCAAAAATTTATTCAAGGTAGAGGTAAAATTTACAAAGATGAAAAGTGTAGTGTAGGCCTTATAAATTTTGTAAACCCATTGTTTTATACTCTTAAAATTCTGAAATTCTTTTAATTTTCAGCTGCCCCGATTCAATTCAGTTGTAGCTTCTCAAGACTCAAAATTCCCTAAAAACAACTGCTAAGTTAACCCTAACTTCCTTTCTTCTGATTCCAATTTCGAATAATCTGGTTTGTTATGTGCAAGTATCTGTTGATGGAGTTTGCTTCCATCACTCAGCCGCTTCTTTATGAAACCCGATTGGAGTATTTGCAGGCAATTTTAATTTGTTACTGAAATTGTCAATTTTGTTAGAGAAGAGGCTCTCAAGAAGTTGACCAGAGCAGCTGGTTATATTGATTTTACTGTGGAGAAGAGATATTAAAGTATTAACCGATGTCGTTTGTTAGCTGCTTATGTACCTTTGAGCATATTGTTTGTTGCTTGATATATTAATACCCTGTGCGAGTAGAAATCAATTTTTTACTTTTTGGGTTTACCTTTATTTTTACGCCATGAAAAAGGTTTTGGAAGCGAAGAGCACACACAAGTTTGGAGGAAGAAAGCTGTGAAATTGAAAGAATTGCAATGAGTTTGATGCTGAATGGTTGTGACTTGTGTGGTTGAAAATTGCTCTACTGTCCATTTGCAATCAGAAATCTTGGATTTTGCAGCATTGGATGGACAAAAATAGTTAGAATTATTGTTGAGAGTTAGAAAACTATGTAGAAATAAATATCTTAGACAAGTTAGATTGGCAATAAATAGGCTTTATTTGAGATGATTAGCTCCCCATTTTGTTGTTAGTACTTAGTATATGGAACTTAGGACAAATAGGAAATAGCTAATACTCGTATGTAACATCTGATGATGGCTTGAGCTTAGATTGCACATAACTCTTGAGGTGGGGCCGATGAGGTTACGATATTCATTCGGATGTATCATAGAAAAGAAAGTCTGGATATTTTGTTCTACCTCCAGCATCTCGATGACATTGAATTCTTTTGTTCATATTTTTCAGCTTTGTGTCAAGTGGGTGTGTTGATATGGTCAACTTTATTGATAATATATAATTCAGTTTTAATTTGGTATTGTGATTGATTTTAAAAAAACAACACTATCTTTCTTAATTTAATTTGATCCTTTATGGGTTTAAACAGTTTTACTGATTTGAATGTTTATGTTTCCAACAGCGTTGCTACTGTGTGTCGTTTCAACGATATAGTTTTTAATTTGTTGGAGTTTGAACTAAATTGAGAGAAGGTTAACTTTCACATGCAAAAATACGGGTAAATTGCATTTTTGGTCCTTATGTCTAGGTCCGCCGCGTATCTGGTCCTTCTTTTTATATACATTGCAAATACGGTCCTCTCTTTTCCTTTGCTTGTTTTTGGCTGAGTTGTCCGGTGAGGTGGACGATTTGATTTCACAAATTGAGAAATATGCTTTGTTTTTCTAAGAATTGTGGAAATATGTTGTGTTTTTCCTTTCCTCTGTTTTTTCTAAGAATTGTGTAAATTTTGGTCAGTTAAATATTTTATACAAACAACTCTTCATTCCCTATTATTACCGTTGCAAAATGCTAATTCCAAGAATTAAGTTAAGAGAGAAGGAAGAAAAATAGAGCGAATTGATAAGCTCTGTTTCGAGAGTACATTCAATATCTATTTAAACAGTGTTAGAAGTGGCCATAACGAGTATCCACGTTTTGAATCATCCATGGTCACCATGGTAAGCACATCTCGAACTCTCGCTGTGATTTTATTCTCTGTGTATTAACCCGAAAGGATGGGTTTGGTGTCTATAAATTTGTCAAATGATAAGTATGCTGTTAGCAGACTGATCTTGTTGGATTTATGATAAGTGAGTAACATCTGAATTCTGAATAATGATTGGAATTTGGACACATGTATTGGCTATAACACTCTTTTTACAAAGGGAAATTAGGATGTTGTTATCTGTCATATTTACTCATAACTTGTATTACATGTAATTTTAGTTTTTTGACATGAATGAGAACTTTGTGCTGCAAAAAGATATGGTTTCCAATTCAGAGGTCATTTACCTGCAAATGGAAACCTTTTCGGAGCTTATAAAGCTCTATAACAGATTTTGATTAAACTCTGTTAAAGAGCTTAATCGAGCTCTGTTTTAGAGCTTATTAAGCTCTGTAACAGAGCTTGTTCATCTCTGTTTTCATAGCCTAATCAAGCTCTATTAATGGAGCTTGATGAAGCTCTGTTTCGAAGCTTATGAAGTTATGTTTACCCATTTTCCTTCTCATAAGATAATTTGTGTCACATTGTGTTTGGAGTGTGTTTTTTGCCATTTGGAAGTGTTTAGAGAGGATGTGGAAGTGACTTGGCCTTAGGTGGAAGGATACAGTTGACATGGCAGCTGAGAAATGGTATGTATATGCTAATTCTTCGATTAGAGCTTCCATACGGCGAATTATACGCAAGAAAAGGACTCAATTCGCAAAGTTCGTCTAGAGCGGGACCAATATCGCCGCGGACATCGACATAAGGGACCAAAAGTGATTTTTATGCAGATTATACTAATAGTATAAAATGGTTTCTTGTAAGTGCTAGGCTGAGCAAGGTAGGAATGTGCTCGGAGAAAATAACGGAACAATCGCCAAAAAGCAAGTAGAAATATGTAGTTCACCGAGATTCATATTCATGATCTCTCAGTAGTTTGTTTGTATGTGGATGAGTTATTGTGTAGAATAAATCACTTGAGTATCACTCCACATGTATTGCCTTGGCATGGCAGAGGAAAAACATAACAATTGAACTCAGAAAATGTTTGTTTTTAACTGTCTGGTGATCTTGGATTGCATGATTTGTTGTTATCCCAAATGTTTCTTCTTGGCTAGGGTTCTTGGCTATGTTCTATTTGAATGAAAGAGTGTTGTCACAGTAGTGTTGAGTGTTGACCTGCTCTCTTGTTGAATACAATTATGATGCTCATATGCATATAGTAATGGAGCCATGGAGAGATGCTTCATTGATTTAGAGGCGAATCTGCTGGAGGAAGGGTTCCTTGACAGGTGTGATAGAATTTTCCATACTTCCTCTCCCGTTTACTATGCTGTCACGGATAGTCAGGTTCCTGCTTTCCATGGAATGACTACTCAACTGTGAATACATTGATAGAATATAATTAATGCTATTTATTAAATTAAAATAATATAATAAGTCGGTTGATTTACCCAATTGATTGACCTATCAATCAATTTTAATCCGTTGATCTTGATTATTCAATTTCAATCTGGTGCGTACATGTGTCATTAGTTAATTAAAAGATGTAGGGTTCGAATCCTGTTGGCGTGATTTTTCTCTATTATTTTTATTATTATTTTTATTGAAGGTGTTTGGTTCGAATCTTGTTGGCGTGATTTTTCTCTATTATTTGTATCATTATTTTAGTTGAAGGTGTTGGGTTCGAATCTTATTGACGTAATTTTTTTCTTTTTTATTTATTTTATACTTAATTTTAAAAATAACCATGATATGTTCTTATAAAAAAAGACATACTTCCTCCGTCCAATAATAAATGTAACACTTGATTTTGTTGACTTTTTCGATGGTCATTTTGACCTTAAATTATTCTTAAATCATACGATAAAAATAACTAAAAACATCATATTATGAAACTAGAATATTTATATGAAGCACTTGACAATATATTCAACTGATGAAGAATACAAATTAACATAAATTAACATGAGGAAAAGATGCATTGCAGATTTTGAAGTTGAATGTTTCCAAAATCTACAGATGTATCTGATGGTTCTTAACTCATGGGAAGAATACTTTTCGTATGTCTAATATAGTTCAAATCAAAATTATTAATTGCATAACTATAAAAACTATGTACATTTATAGCACACCATTTATATTAAGTTTAATTACTCAATTAGTTATTTTTTTATTACGTTTAAAGTCATTATGTGAAAATTATATATTCACACCATTTATTTCAATATATTATTTAATAAAACAATAATGTTTTACAAGATTACGCTTCACACGCGTAGCGTGTGATGCGATTCCTAGTATTGCATAAGACAATGTACTACTTCGTACTTCATGTCTTTCTCCAGTTATATATCTCTATATTTTATTATTATTTTTTTTAATTAATTTTTTGTTCAAAATTCTCTCCATTCCATGTCTTAGACTCTTTGGTTGGTATTTATTTTCAGTAATCATATTTCTTGTTACTTATTTTTAATAATCATTTTGCTAGAGCCTGGAGAACATGACCCTTCCAAATCATCTCTTCCAAGGGCCATCTAATACCAGGCAATAAAAATTTGTGGAATATCCTTAAAAGACACCTTGACGAGCAATGGAGACAGAAAGAATTGAATGAATATTAGGCTATTGGCTTGCTGGAATTTTTAGGGTGAATACCAAGTGACATTATTATTGAGTTGAGTACTACTACTATTCATTACTAGATGAGTACAAGAACGTGTACGGTAAATACACTTCAAACCATTGTATTTTTTGCTATTTATATATCCAAGTTTATGGTAGTTCTTTGCACTAGCAAAAATGATAAACTACATGAAAATTGAAACTATTCCAAATGTTTAGAGATTCTGAGTGAGTGCTGACCGTCATCCCTTTTAGCATGATTTGAACATCCATTTATTCGGCGCGTAAGAAAACATAAATCCATTTACTCAACTAAGAATAACTTGTCCTTGTTTAGTACATTATCATCCTAAACAAAATTATCATTGGATATTTTTAAGACTGTCTCATTTTTTATTTATTTACTTAAAAGAATGTTTTGTAAAAAATTAATTAGGTAAAATTTTATAGGACGGAGTCACTATAAACTTATAACGTCTAAAACAACAACAACAAGAAGCCGGTGCAAAATAAAAAAAAAAAAAAAAAATCTATAAAAAAATCGTTTGTCACGCGTAACGTGGCACGCTCATTCTAGTATGTGTATATTATTGAACCAAACCCTGAATTATCAGGACACTGATTCCGATTCAAAATCAGTCGACCAACTTGAAGAAAGATTGGATATTATTGAAGAGGGAATATACTATATGAAAGTCTCAATCTGATCGAACATGTATTACTCAAGGGTTACTGTACACCGTATTGAAGATGGGACAACCAACCAGTTTTTTGAAGTTACTCATGACAGAATGTATACTATTGAAGATGAAATAGATGAAAGGGTAGGTCTGATTCAGGATGGGTTAACTAAGGGTTTGTACCATATGGAAGAGGGGGCAACAAATACCTTAAACAATGTTGAGAGAGAGTTATAGCATGTATTCATCATCTTGAAGACATGGCAACAGAGGCAGTGAATAATATTGAAGATGGGTTAGAACATAGATTTGACATATTTGAAAAGAGGATGGAGAGTCTCGTTGCAGATAGTATGAAAAAGTTGTTTGAGGGGATGCAAAGGCAGGTTGACAAACTAGGCAAGGACATGGAGGACAAACTAGGCAAGGACATGGATTCCACAAACTGCAGGGTAGAATTTCTATTGCCTCAGTTTATTTCCTCCTATCCAGTTTTGTTGTTAATTTTCTTACATTCTTGCTTCTTCTTGCAGACCCTTAAGTTTATTGAAGATGCAACAAGACATGAGGGTGTGAAAAGGAGCAAGCATATGCATCAAGATGAAGAATGTAGCGGGGAAAAAGACCCCGACAGGGCTTTTAGTCGAGTTACTTATGAGTTTCTTATTACATTTTATCTTATCTTCCGTCCATCTTGCATTTAATAGATGTTGGTTCAAAATTTTAGTGATGAATTTTATATATACCAGGATTTTAAACCGATTGGTATGTTTTCTGGAGTGCATTTCTAAATACACTTGAGTGATTGGTTTGGTAGAGTGTATATTTTGAGTTTTTTACAACCTATTTTTACAATTCAATATTAGACAATGCTTGGTAATACTTTTTTGTTTGAACATGGTCTATTTGGTTTCAAAATGATTGGTACATAGTGTTTTGATGTTGCAAAATTTATGCCCCACAAACAAAACTAGAAATTCAATGTAACAACACAGATAGTAGCAGCTGAAACTCATCATCTGTACTGAATTTTAGAGAACAACACAGATGATCCATACACTAGGTCAATGTCAACATTTGAACGATAGGAACTTGTCTTCCCATTGGAACAAAACAGATCACTTCATCACAACATATGAATCCTGTTAAGTTAATTTCCATCTTTTGTTCACTGCATTTCATATAATTCAGTCAGTGTCTTTTTGCATATTTCAGTAGTTTGGTTACTTCACTGCTTCACTGTTTGGTTTCTTGTGTTTCTGCGATGGGTGTTTGTGGTTTTGCTCCATTGCAGACTTCTATTAGTTCTATGAGTTGGATGTCATTGCATACTAGATGGTACTTGTGTTTAGTTTAAGTAGTTCTATGAGTTTTGCATGCCAGGTCACTGATACTTGATCTTAATTTATTTTTTAAATTACAATATATTGATGTGAACATGCTATACGAATATAACCAATTGATATATATTTCCCTTTTATTTTTTTAAATTTTTTTAAGAATGATTTATTTTAATAATTTATAGTTTATTTTCCAATCAAACTTAGCTTTTATAAGTTAGGAATTTTAATTAAATTTGGTTAATATATATAAATATTTACCTTTTAAAAATTTTCATTTGATTATAATATAATTAAAGTACCAAATTGTATATAACATACTTGAGAATATTTTAAAATTTGAAGAAAAAATAACTTAATATTTATTAAAGAAAAGTAACTTATAGGAAAAGGGAGTGACATGTAAGAAACTGTTACTATTTTATAATAATTTTTATTTTTAATCACTAAACTATTTTAAATAGTGAAATTATATAAAAATTACATTATTACTCAATCCCAGTTACGTTGAAGGAGAGTGTAATACATTCTCTAACGGAGGGGGTCAAATTTTACCGTTTAAGAAAATATAAGCAGGTAATCCGCCTTTAAAAATAATACAAGGGAGTATTTGCCTATTATGAAGAATATGGGGGGGGGGGGGGGTAAAGTGCCAAAAACTCTGGTTCTTGACTACTGAAGTTGTTAAGGTCTTCTTCAACAGTTGATTTCAAAAGTGGAGTTCAAGTGCGACACGTGAGCATTCCACTAAATTAATCTCCATCTCTCCTAGCATACTCCAACAGTTGGTCCCATTGATTCCCTTATTTTCATTTATTTTATTATTATTTTATTTCATCCTCTTTTTTTTCATTTTTTTTTCAGAATTCATTATTCATTCATTTTAAAACATCATATTAATTATAAAATATTTCGAAATGTAATAAATACTAGAATAAATTCTTAAATAAAAAAATAGTATAATAAATTTACTATTGTAGAGGTCTACTTTTACAAATTGTATTTTATATTTTTATTTATGCATTTAATATAAATATAGAATAATAATAAAAAAAGACATGTGCAAGAAAAATAGTATATGGATTTTACAATAGGCATTACTTTGCAATATTGAATGAAGAGAAGAAAAAATAAAACAAGTAAGTAAATGAAAAAAATAAATAATAAACAATAGTTGAGCTTGAGCTCAACACTTGAGCTCAAGCTCAACAGTTGAGCTCAATGAGCTTCTGTTGGAGTAGCAACTAGGAGCTCAACACCCTAGTTGCTACTCTGTTGGAAGGGGCCTAAGGCCTTGCATGGTTTGAGTAATTCGAATGGAAAAGAAAAGAAATTGAAGGAAAATCTAATTTATTATGTTTGTTTTAAGGTAAATTTGATACGGAAAATTAGTTACTCTGGAAACCTTGGGAAAATGAGGAAAATAAAATCAAAACAGAATTCACAAAATCTCCAATATTTATCTTCATATTCCCTCCCGATCAAAATCTTCTCATCCATTTAGTCCTCATAAAACAAAATTATCTTCACAAAATTTTCATCTCCCCATCTAAGATTTATTAGAGACTTTGATGAAATTTTTTAGAATTTCATCTTCCCTCCAAAATTAATTTCTTAATGAATTACGTCTTCACTAACATTATATACATATATACATCTCCGCCTGTTTTGGTACTTTTTTTTTAAATAACCTTTACTTATAGATGAACATTATCGATTACTAATTAATTACATATTATCAATTACTAATTTGAGGAAAATATTCTCTTCTCAGATTCTTGAGTTAGTGTATACTGTAGTAGAAACTTACTACTTTCTCCAAAAACTTTATAGATTTTCACTTTATTTTTGTTGACTTTTCGATATCCGATTTGACCTCAAATTTATAATAACTCGTTATGAAAAAAATAATAATAGTATACTTCTTATATTTGTATAATATAATTTTTAAAATTAGTTCTTTCGTAATCAATTATGATTAATTTGAGGTCAAATCGGATATAAAAAAGTCAACAAAAACAAAGTGGAAAACTATTAAGTTTTCGGATCGGAGGAAATACATTTTACAGACAATTTTAATTTAATTTAATTATTATGTAATTGTTTGTCTTGGCTGAGTAGACTCAAATATATATGTATCATACCAATTTTAGAAGACGAAAGGTAAAAAAATATAACTATTAATTTTTCAAGAAAATAAAAATGAGATGCCAAACAATAGAATAATAAGGAAAATATAGATTTTCCCCCAACATTTTTCAAAGGGATTTAATTTTCTTCAATTTCTTTTCTTTTCCCTGAAAATTACTGAAAGGCCTAAAATGTTAAAGTTGTTTGCGGTTTTGCTCCATTGCAGACTTACATTAGTTCTATCAGTTGGAAGTCATTACTACTACTACTAGATAGATGGTACTTGAACACCGACGTAGTCACATAGTATTTGATAATAAAAATAGTTATTTAATAATTAAAGATTAGAAAAGTATTTTGGAGTCTTTTGGTAGTATTAGTCGTTCGTTTTTTCTTTCCACCCGTTAGGATCAGTATAATCTGGCTCATTTAACTTATCCTATATATTCAGTAACTATATCTAATTCTCTAAGCCCTAATGGAGTGCAGAGTGTAGAGATGCCGCAAAAAGCTTGTTCGCATATAGGTAGATAGAGACAAATAAGGTAGGCATATACTCTGGTTGATACTTGATCATATATACCTGTGTTAATATGATAGAAGCAGTAGAAACAAAATAAGTTACAAACTACATGTGGGGGCTATATAAATACATGAACTTACAACTTCCTTGAAGGTAAAATCTCTGCTTTATTTCTATCTTTGTTTGTTCTTGGTTTATATGTGGATGTGTGGTGGAATCTCAGTGTTTCTTTTGTTGTTGATTTGGATGTGCAGAGTGAATTTGTCGTTTGGCACTAGGATTTTAGCAACAAAGATTAGCTATTTAGAATATATTCCACTGACTATATTGGCAATTACCATAAGTTGTATGATTCTTGTGACTATGATAAATAATTTCGAATATATGTATATGATTTTATCTTGAAAACATATGGATTTAAGGATTCCGGATGTTACATTACAATGTTGTGTTAAGGGTGTTGAGTGGAGCTTAGAAATGGGATGAGCTTAGCAATCATGGCTGAAATTCTGAAATATTTCTTGAGAAGGAAGGTGCGATTAGAAGAGAGACAGAATGTGAGTTTCGGTTACTTGAAAGGTGAGAGAAAAAGCAGAATTGTTGGTGGCAGATTTTTCAGTATAGAAGAGAATGAGCAGTCATGAGGGACCAAGAAAAGAAGGGTAATGGGGAATTATGTTCTTTGTAGGAAAATTGGAAATGAATTGGTGCAGACACCCTAGAGATTGTTTTGTGAATATACAGTTTCTTTCACCTGATAAGGCCTGAGCAAACGACTCCTGCTAACTAACTTTAGAGTTCTTCAGACTAGCTAGGAGGTGAGAATTGTTGAGTTTGTTATAGTGATTTTCAAAGGTAACTTAGATCATAAACACCAGAGTTTTTATCTACATGTACTGACATGTTACTGTTAGTTGTGTACCTGTTAGCAAATGCATATATCCCAAATTGCAAATCGAGGTCATTATAAAAATATTTTGACCTGTTGCTTTATGTAACCATGTTGTCATTATAGATATTCACCTTACTGCGATTGATAGAATTGGTGAACCGGAAAAGACTATTGCGAATGTCTTCTTACTCTTTGTTATTTTAGGATTTCTCTTTCTGGTCGGAGTTATGTGGAAGTTGCATGACGTTGTACCCCTGAATTTGAGTATAAAAATAGACGTGTGCTTGCTGAATCTGATTTAGACATGTTGTTACATAATGGAGTAGCAAGCTATGTGAATACGAGGAAGTACGACATACTCCATTCTATATTCATAGAACAAACAGTCTGGTAAGGTTAAATGAATCACTTTTCATTGTGAATTTATATAGGAGACATTTTACTTTTAATTTACATTTCCAATATTTTCGCAAGCTTCCGAGTCTTTAGAATATAAGCTATTGTTTCCAACATTTTACTTTTAATTTATATTTCCAATATTAGGCATTATGCTCTTGTTGGTAATGGTGATACCGTCTAGCATTTCTATACATCTAATGAATTACCATGCACGTACAAGAGCCTACAGGGAAGCCTCTAATGGTGAATTTTCTGTGCCACTTTGTATGTCACACTTAAACAACCATATCACACTGGGCAAAAGCCTACGGGAAAACAACAAACTCAGCATAAGATAGGAAAACAACAAGATCACTCGATGTCTATGATTATGAACAGAGGCTTCATTTTCAGGGGGAGAAGAAAACTATTGCAACCAATTGCTACCTTGAAAGGTTTGGTCTATCATACAAACTCAAATCTCATTAGAAGCCTCACAGAATTTAACTTCTCTCCTTTGCGGTCAAAGAGAGGAACTGCACGTATTCCAGACCTCAACTCCGAAACAGGCAAACAAGTTTGGCCAGCAAAGTCGTCTTTCTCAGACATGTCATACTCGTGTACTTCCACTCTCAATAAAGCTAGTTCGGGTACAGTCAGTGGAAATGTGAATTCTTCATCCCAAACAGGAGTCCAGTTGTCTTCTATTTTCTTGGTTTTTTTCATTATCTCATCTGCAGGAGCACCAGCTATACCAACCTGTTTTACACATAAAACACTAATGAACATCCCATCTAACACATTTAATGGCGTCTGATCGTGTAACTGGATCTGCAAATTTGTTTTAGGCAGCCTATAATATGAGTTCATTAGAGGTTCAAAAAGAAAATTACAGATATTGTTGTTCATATAAATTCTAGAAGTTTAGATATTACTACACTTCCTGCTGCTGCAAAATTCCGGTTTTCAAATTTCAGATCAGTTAGATTATATCAGTCACTTTATAATCAGACTAGCTAGAAAGTAAAATTGATTTCAATTAATACTCGCCAATGTTACGTTTTCTGCGTAAAGGAAGATGAGAATTAGCTAGTAGAATCTCTCTGAAACACTCCCTATCACTTTTGATCGAGCAACATTTGGTACAAAACATATAAACAGTGAGAATAATTAGTACTCCCTATAGTGCTGTTTTTTTAGGTGAGGTGGGAAAACTCGGTATGTTGAGCCTTTCCTTTCTCTGTTGTTGCTCATGTACGAAGACAATGTCAAGTGATGATAAAAGGTCAGATATCAGCTTACTCTAGTGTAGAAGTCAGGAGGGGAGTATGAGTCGAAGTGAGTTTGCTTAAAATCCAAATGCCATCCATCTCCCATATACACTTTCACCTAATCAAAGTAGCTTTAGAAGAAAAATACTGCTAGTAGCTGAGAAAATACACATAAATTCGCACAAAAAGTCTACCTTGAGGGTCTTCTTTACGGGGAGCTTTGCTTTGGGGTCAAAAACCTCATTATTTGGACCGACGTTCATAAAAATGTCAGGCTTTTTTATATAGCCACACCCTCCATTAGCTCTGAACATTCCTTGCATTAACCACAGGGCTCTACCATACCCCTATCATTGCACCAATCAAACACTATCATTAATCTAATTATTATTATTACACCAACTGCAAAGACCAAACCTGATCAAACCTGCATATTAAATGCGACCATTTGAGCTCCATGCAACCAACCTATTTGGGGCTTGTAATTTGATGAGTTAAACCGCGTTCCTTTAGGATACACTCTAAGAATATTTTTCTGGGTGAACCTGGAATGAAATATGAATTCTTAGATCTGCAAAAGTAGATACAGCCACCACATGAGGTGGATAATTAGATCCTCAAAGTACATTGGATTATCAGAGAGATACCTTACGATATCTACTCCATAAGATTCACATGACTTCTCAAGAGCTTGTTCACTAAGACTCAAACGCCGCACTTTACCCAGTTCAACTTTCAGTGCTTCTCTCATACCCCCTTTTGGCTTCCCAGCATGAATAGCTATGAGCCGTTTGTATGCAGGTGCCGGAGGAACTCGCCTATCGCTGTCATCATCTTCTTCATAACTTGAATTAAGATCACCGATTTCACTATCACTCTGCGAATAAGAAAAATGATAGGTTAAGATGTAGATTTTGATTTCAATTTTTTTTTTTTTTAATTATTAGTCTTGAATTAGAAATCTTGGAACATTTTAAACTTCTGATTCTAAATATATACATATATGTACTCTCTAGATTAATCATTCAGATAAATCACTTCATCTTGACATTTGTAGCCATAGTAGACTTGCAGAAAGACACATGGGTGCATATGCAGAGAGTACCTTATTGTTATCTTCGTCATCAGCTGTAAGATGGGAAGGTTCTACACCCCATTCATCTTCATCTGAGTCCTTTCCCTTCTGTAAATTATTCTTAACGGTCTGGGCTTCGAGGTACTCTTTTGGAGGCTTTGTGGAAATGATGATGCGGTGTTTTAACTCTTCTGGTGACGGAAATTCTTTCAAACAATCAGAATCAGGATAGAAGAGCATTTTGCCAAATGTTTGAGAGAGCATCTATTTAGAACATAAAAGCAAAACATTCATGTCAGTGGTTCACTAAACCAAGATATCTCAAACATAAATTGTGTGATAGATTTAAGACCTTTGCAACTTTAGCTTGCAGATCAGCATTGAGATGATCTTCCAATGTTATTACAACAGGATATGGAGAAGCAGAAAATCCGTGCTCTCTTATTGATTTTAAACATCTTATGAGTTCCACTGGTGCTGTCACAGTTCTGCATTGTTAAAAAAAGTAAATAAATAAATAAAAAAGACAAAGCTCACGATATGGTTTCAAACTAGAATTCAAGATTCTACAACAGCAGGTACCACAATCACCAATAAACAGGCAGACGACTCTTTTCTATGACTATAGTGGGCTAACTCTTAAGGCTAGTATGACGTGACATTTACTCTTTCTTGCTGCCATTTTACCCACACAAGATGCATGCATGGCTGTACTAACTGGTTTAGTGAGTTACAGGTGGTGAGGTTGCCAAAAAAAAAAAAAGGAAAAAAACACAAACATTGCAAAAGTCAAATACCTTCCATGAAGAACATGCACTTCGTCTTTTTTAGAATTTGGCCAAATGTCAAGTTCTATTACCCTCACGCCCTTCTTGAGTGCCTTTATAATAGGGACATCACTGCAGTCACTTGTAAGTTGATTCCCAGTAAGGTACGAGTTATGTCCCGTGAATATGAAATAGTGAGACAATGGAGCTGTCATATCTTGGTGAACCTGCATAGAATTCATTATACTTTCTGAAGTAGTTGTAAAATCAAACTGAGGAAACAGTTGAAGCAGGTGCCAGGCTACATATACTAGTCAGAGACTTAGAGGCGCTGCCAAAGAAGTGTGACAAACTGTCGATGGAACATCAAGAATTAACAAAAAGACTGTTAACTATCAACAAATCAAGAAATCGAACGTGGATTGGGTATTAATCCCACAACTAATATATATATAAGGAGACTGGGCCGGACTTAACAGCAATTTTGCTAATGAATGCATTGTAGCAGTTCCAGACCTCTTTATAAAAGCATGAAATCCACCTCATTTACAGGACTATTTTTGTACATATACAAGTACAAACATGATTAAAAAGAAAGAGGCATAAGCTAAATATAGAATTTATCATTAACACACATCGAATATGACAACATAGGAAAGCAACGCACACTTAAAGTCCATAAAACCATGATCAAATAGCTAGGTTGGCAGAGGCTAAATGTTTAGAAAATATAGTTCTGCATCCTAATTTAGAAAAGTAGGCTAAAAGGTGTAGTAACTTCAACACCATATGCATAACTTTAACACTATATGCATAAACTTCACTCTCACAATACTACCAGAACAACAAGTCTAGAATTAGTATGACGTGCCAACGGCGTCAACAATACCACCTCCACCTCCCTGGTTTACTTAATACTACAAGAATACGCGAAAAACAACAAAAACTTGTATTAGACGGCCTAACAGTTAGACAAGAACCACATCACCATCTCAGGTGCATTCACACCACCACCCCACCCAAGTGGTGGTAGTCACATTCCCCTAATTGGCACCGGTCGAAAACAATTATACATACATACAGACTAACACTAAGTTATTCTCAAACAAAATACAATTCCCCACTCCCAACATTTGCTATCTAATAGTAGTAGAAATTAATTTAATTCATTTCTAACAGCAACAAAAAGTAAAGAGAGTGTTCATATCACCTTGTGATTGATAGGTGGGTTGAGATCAGGGCAAAACAGAAAATGGTGGAAATCATCGAGTGTGAGCGCGTGGCGCGTGAACCTAGCAATGTGGTGCCTCTTTTGGAGTATTTGCTGCACCACGGTCTCAGCGCCTTCCTCCGGCTCAAGCTGGGCATCGACAAGGAACCGCCGGAGCTGGTCCGCCGTGATCTGTGCACCACCTTCAGCATACTTGTTGAATGCTTCCTTGACGTCGGCAGGTGGATCCGCCTCATTCACCCTGAACTTCCGGGTGAAGCACATGCACACCCTGTAACTTCCCATTTACAGATTTACTAGTGCGCAAACACTACAATTGAATCCTTTATTTATTTGTCTTCACTATAAGAAGGTGGAGAAGAAGACGAAGACGAAGTGGAGACTGACTATGCTTATAGACTATCTCACTCCATTCATACCATCAGCCGACCTGCCATATACTCATTTACTATCAGAATTTAAAGTACAATATAATTTATAAAAAATTAATTTTGTTAAAAATTTATCATTATATATAGTTTAAAATTAATTTATATTTATAGTTGGAACATCCTTCATCCTTCAAAGTTGTAAAATGGAACATTAAAGAATTAAAGAGAGGGGGAGGAAGTAGCATTTTGATTATTTTACCACTTATCTTTAATGGAATTCAATCTGTTAGGGGAAATCAAATTAATAATTAATAAAATAATAGTAATAATACTTTGTTTATTGGAGTTGGTAGTTGATTATGTCTAGTTTATTGGGCTGTTGGATTTGTTTCTCTTTGTTTGAAGAATACTCCAAGTTTAGTTGAACTTCTATATTATAGTATTACAATCCCTCCTAATGGATTGGTAAAATGTGTATTTTGTTATCGCAAAAGCCGTCTTCTATAAGTTTATGAATATGTGTTATTTAATTTATGGTAATATCTATCAATAAAAAATGTTAGAACTTATAGTTAAGAACACTAGGATTTTTTGTATTGTAATTTTAAATTATTTTTCAACTAAAATATCAAACACTAACAAATTCTGCTTAAAATTATATTTTTTTCCAATTATTTTAGTAAAAAATCAGGCCAAAATTTGGGTCAGTGAAGTAAAGGTGCAAGATTCGATCCCCGGCGGAGATATAAGACGATTTAGGTTTGAAAATATAAGTTGCTATATAATATTTTTATTTGTATAAAATTAGTGTGAGAGTAATTTTAATATTTAACATTTAAAAAAAGTAAAATCATTAATTATAAAAATCATGTGTAAACACACATTTTATTGGTGGGGCAGGCTTGCATATGTCTACCTGCAACTTAACTTTACTGTTGGCTGGCTATAGGGGTGGAGCGTGGACGTGTGGTGCGGTGTGAACATCTTCTACCTTCCCGTTGTTACTCATGTGATTATTGATTTTGCAATTAAAACCTTTTTTTCAATTTTTCAGTTTTTTTAATAATTGAACCATTACAATTTCATAAGTAGCATTTTACAAAGCTAGTAATAAACTATAAATAATCTCGCAGTTGACGAGAATTGAACCTATGACCTCTAGTGTCATGACACCTCCGTCTAACCAATTGAGCTAGACCTCATTGGTAAATACTAATTTCAGTTATATACATGGCGGAATCAAGAACTAAAACTAGGGGGGTCGAAGTTACATACTGTATAGATAATTTTTTAAAAGTTCGGAAGATGAGGAGAAGTAGGAGGGCCAAAAGTTGAAGAAACGTAAAAATTACCTTTAAAATTTATTTTTTTGGGGGCGGAGGCCCGGCCGGCCCCTGATTCTGCCCCTGGTTATATACTTTTTTTTTTCTTTCTTATCATTAAATAAAGCCTTGCATTTTTTTATTTTTCAGTTATCTCACTTTTGTGTTAAATTGCTATTGGCTTGAATCTTTAACATCAAATATTAAGTTACACAAAGATTATTGTTTCGACGGTGATAATGATTCTGTTAGCATGTGTGTTACTCACGGAACTATAACCTATATGGGTTTGTTCTTTTTAACTGAAAATATAATGTTGTTTAGTTTACGAGATAATTGATGGACTTGAAACAAAGTAACACAAGACCCCTGAGAGAGAGAGAGTATTTCTTAATTTGAAAAAGAAGAAAGAAAAAAAGCACTAATTTAAAAAAAAAAATCATTCGATCAAACAACAAGACTAGACCTTAACACATTTTTCTCATAACTAACACTCTACTACATAGAAGACAATGTGAATTTGGTTACATATGACTATGACTGGTGAATTTGAGCATGTCACACTCGGTATGATTTAATTTGAATTGTGTGATTTGCAAACCTATTACGTGAACTTTAATACTCAAATAATATCGGTGTTCGATTTTTGATTTAGTGGTGGATTAGACTAAATGAAAGATTTAAAAATAAAAGTATTGTTGTATGTATTATGATGTTTAACATATATTAAAAATCAGAGGTAAAGACAAGTAAAAATGTATGTTTTGATAAATTTAATGTTTTTATTATATTTGAAATGTCAAATTTTGTAATGTCAATATTACCGGGTCAGCTAGATTTAATCCAGTTGACCCTCAAACATAAGAGGGGCTATTTACGGGTTTATGATGCTTCTTCTCACTTCTCACAGAACGGTTCCTAGTATATAGTAATAATATAACAATACAAAGCACAAGTACCTATTATTGTGCCGTCGCCTTCACGGCATAGTACATCATTCTTGCATTTACTATTCAGTATTCAAAACCTAAACTTGCCTACAATCAAAGACAATTTTGCATTCAAGTGAAGAACAGCATTGATCATCCATCCGTATCACTCACATTTCTTACCAACACAATCTTCTCTACTCTTACCATATTCACATACACTACTATTTTGTTTAATTCGCATACATACGCTATTTAGTCGATTCATTCAACAAATTAACTCATAATCTGTACTCTGTACAACCAAATTCGAACAACAGCCACAACAACAAACATAAACATGCTTGCTGCGATTATGTCCGCGATCCTAATGTTACTCCTGGTACTTATTTTCATTTTGTCCTTGCATTTCTATGCTAGATGCTTCTTAACAACCGGCCCTGCAGTAACTGATGTGGCACCAGAACCAGTCGCCCCACTATTCCTGGGGGCCCGACTTTACCATCTCAGGAACATCTTCACAGCACCCAGTATCGATCAAAATCCTTATCCTCCGATGAAGGGTCTCAGATCTTCTGTTATTTCAACAATTCCTCAGTTTGTATTTAAAGCAGAGGCGGAAGAAGGGCATGGATTGGAATGTGTGATCTGCTTGAGTGTATTTGGAGACCATGAATTGGGTAGAAAACTATCAGTGTGTGATCATGCATTCCATGCTGAATGCATCGATATGTGGCTGCATTCTCACATGACATGCCCGATCTGTCGTGCTCCTGCTGTGCAACCGTCAGCCCTCGACTCACGTGTCAGTGTCGTCATTGATTCAGCACCAGGCCTTGAACTTAGTAGGATTGAACCAAGTGATAGGAGACAGTTGAGTAGCAATTGGGCCTTGGTGTAGAGTTCCAAGCTCTGAATGAAGCGAATGATATTACTATTATAGTTAGAATGAACTCAAACGTGAACATCTATACTAATTTTCTTTACAACAGTTGAGGTTTTCAGCTTTCACACACATCTAAGAAAGGATCAAAGATATCAAATATAGTTGTCCACACAAATCATAAAAAGTCAGGTGTCAAAAGTCAGTTATGTCGATGAAAAAGCAAGACAAGACAGAAAATATAAATTGATCCTACATCTTTAACATACAGTTAAATGCAATGCAAGCAATTTCATAAAATATGAAACATGGAAAACTCGGAGATAACACACCATCCAAGGAACTCAGCCGATGTTCGTTTCAGAAAGAAAGGTGATCAGATGATAGTTGAAGTGAAATAAAGCGCACTAGCTAGAAAGCGGAAATGATGTCCTAGGATGTTAGAGCTTGGTGCACTGCTACAGAGATTATGCTATTAAGTAGTCTAGGGCCCTAGGCAACAACATCTTGAAAAGTAAGCCAAATTCTTGGAAAATCTTTGATGCCACCTTATATTATGTAAAAGCAAACCCTTCAGCTCTTTGACTTAAATTTGATCTGTAACTTTTAATATTGAAAACATCATCCATACTGCAGAATCTATCGGAACTTTAAACAGCAAAGATTTACTTGGACAGCAGACATGTTACAGAGAAGTAATGCAGCAACAATGCTAAACTAGCAGAAATCATTTGAGAGTCCAGACCAGACATAATAATGTCATCAAACGAAAGACATGAAATTCTGTTAAAACCAACCAGTAGTCTCATCTCATTCTACATAATGTTATCAATTTCATCCTGTTTGCAGCATATTTCAGAAAAAAATGTGAATCGATGTCTATTGATCCGAAACTAAGAATATCAGCGAAAATTATGGAGAACCTTTCTGTAATGATACATGGATATGCCAACCGGATTGAAATCATGATTGTGCTGGATGAAAACTGATAAAAGATGACCATAAACGGTTCCAAGGGAAGAAACATAAGTAATACCAGAAACCATCAATTGCAGTACGAGGCGCAAATGCATATGAAATGAGGGCACTAGTCACTAGAATGATTCAATATATGAATAATATTACAGAACTACATGATCCATACCTCAAAAAAATCAGTTAATGATTATCCTTGATGGAAGACACAGTCCATAAGCCAGCTCCTCCACTGCAGCACCATCCAATGGTAATAATTGCAGAACAACACCTGAAGCAGCGTTGCACTTTTGCAGGCATTCCTTTATTGTCAAGCAAATAACATTTTCAATCCAATCCTGCAACATATCCTTTCTGTCTGTCACCCAAGCAGCCGCAAGTATTTGAAGCATCACTTCTCGATCAATCTCCAGCAGAAATTTATTCGTTCCAACTACTTTCTTTAATTTCACATCAATCTCGTTCAGAATTTCTCTAGCAAGAGTGTCAAAATCAAATGGCTGGAAGATCACATTTTGATCAACATTCTCAAGAAACTCCTCAATCGATTTTCCAGAACTTAGTGAGTTACCACTGTTGCTGTCGCATGTTTCTGCACCACTGAAATCTTCTTCCATATCCTCCACAGGTAAATTTAAGTCGATCATGGATCTGGAGCGTTTCAATATCTCAGCATTGCTAGATTCACGACCGATCAGCTTCCGTTTATTTACAGGGACTGTTTTACTACATACAACTGAAATTTTTGCTGCACTACTACTGTTTATGTTTCCTTCCAAAGGTCTTATTAAAATTTGAATTTGCACATTCTTGGCCTCCAGAATACTTTCTTCTGTAAATTCGGATGCTGCTCTGCCAAGTGGACGATCTCTGCCAACGTTTAGAGAAGCTGACGTAAGGACAAATATGACGTTATTGACATTAATATCCCTGCCACGGGAATCTGGAAATTTTCCAGTCCTGATGGCTTGAGATAAACTACTCTGAACGAGAATATCTGCCAGTTCTATGTTTTCAAAGACTACAACTGAATTTGGACGCTTGCTCAACTCCTCCGCAAGGTAATCAACAATCATTTTCCTCCCTGACTTCAACTGTTCATACTTTAAATCATAACAATCAATGATAGAGGTACTGGAGCGATTCACGTCCCGCGATCTCAGATCCAAAGATAACAAGTTCTCCTTTCCGCCAAAGACTATCTCAGCCATAGCAGCAGCTATTTTCTTCTTCCCCACTTTATCAGGACCCAGAAAGCTGAGACAAACATTTCCATTCTTTGAGCTTCTACAACATGACACAGTTTGACTAATAGTTCGAATGGCATCAGTCTGCCAGTAAAGTTTTTCGGCCAGAACTTGCCATGGGTACTCCAGGTCTTTGATGTACACATGTTTATTGGCAAACTGACCAGAAGTACTCTCCAGTGCTTTAGATGATTTACATCCCTCGGAAGAAGCATAAAATGTTCCCAGCCCCAAGTCAGTAGTCACAGAGGATGAAGACGTACAGGCAATAGGTACAATCAACTCTTGCTGAGATGCAGAGGGTTCACTGACACCACTACTGCTGATACCATGCAATGGTACTTCTGCTAGCACATTCTCCAAATCCTCCACTACAGGTCTCGATATTTGGTGCTTAGGAATCAAAGGATTTGAATCAGCAGTTTTGCTACCATTTATGAATAAACCAGCAGCAGCAGAGTCCTTTGAAGTAGGAATACAATGAAAAGATGGAACACTCAAAATCTGAGACTTGGTCTTAGAAATATCCTTTTCGTATATCCGAGAGCAATGGAGACGCTGACAGATGTCACTCCATTTCCTATGTAATGCCCCAACTCTAGCATCCAAAACAGTGTCATGCTTTCTGGCCTGCACTGGAGAGATGGCAAACAAGTTTATTGAAACTTCATAGCACTCGAGCAACATAGCTGTAAAAATCTTAAAGGACTGATACGCACCTCTATCCCATCTTTTTTCTTGCTAATCTCACATGCAGCAGTAGTCAGCCAAGATGGCAGATTCACTGAGTGGTGATTAGCATTTAAACCGGTGGCTGTTTCTTTCACAGTAGTAGAAACTTCTACCTCGTACTTTTCGTTGCACGAGCTGCAGAGGCTCGAGGATTTAGTCGGAGTGGCATGTAGAGTGGGAAGCTCAGAGGGCATAGTAAAGAATCCGCCAAATGGAACAAATGACCCCATCAAGCTGCATGTATATAATGAACATGTGAGTTTGAGAAAAAAAGGTAATAGAACATTGTTAAGATATTAGTGGCCAAATTTATATAGAGATTGCAGAATCAATGTGCAAATTTTGATATGCTTCTGATCTTCAGATCGTAAGTGGTAATTGTCGTAAGAATGAGTAAGACAGTTCAACTTAAATTCAAAAGATAAAAGAAGAAAAACAGGCCAAGTTCTACAACTTCAGTTACCTCATCATCTGAAACATTAAAATAACCAATCAAATGCATGCAAGATTGTTAAGTCAAAACAGTGTTAAGGAAAGATTAAAATCTTCCACCAACAAACACACATAAGAAAGAGACACTGCATTAATTAATCAATTCCATTACTTCAAATGACAACAAGACGTATGAATAAACAAACAGGCAAGAATAGTTTACTAGTAAAGGACATGTTTAAGTTTGTCTCACTCGAACCATAACACAAAGCATCCAGCAATATAGTACTATGATAATACAATGCATAAACACAATAGCATGAACCATTAAGCACTCGAACGGCAACCTGGATTTAAACCGTGCTCCCCCAGTGGAAGAAGTAATCGGTACCAGATGCAAATCCCAGTCCATCTCAATACTAGGACACCTTTCTACCAATCTATTGTAAAGTTGATCACTTGCCAAAGAGGCAATCACCCACAGTTTTCCTCCAGACTCCATCAACAATCTTCTCAGCTCAGAGACTATATGATTTACAACATTCACCGAATCTACATCAAGCAGTGACTTCAAATTGCCACAATCTACGATAACCCCAGGGCGTCCTTGGCAACTCTGCACCATTCCACTCAATTGTTTAAACTTGGATTCTACCTCTCCATTGACCAATTCCTGCCTAATAGAAACCACAGTCAGTCCTTCAATTTCGTTTTGAACAACACCAGTTTCATTTCTGCTCAGACAATCTAGAAACCGGTTTAAATCCTCATCAGCACAAGTACCAATCAGTAATGGATTTCGCTTCTCCTTCATCAGTAACACTTCCCCAACCCTCGAATTCGAATTCTCGCCCCCCAAATTGAAAGGGAAATTAGGTAAACTAGCTACATCCTTCTCCAGATTGAAGCAAAAACCACGAGATGGCAAAATAGGGTTCATAACAGCCCACTTCAAGTCATTAGTCCTAAAACCTGCATCACCAAACACCCTGCTAACCACAGGATCATCCAGAATCGACAGCACAAAGTGCTTCAACTCAACCTTCACCGCCGAAATCGAACTCGTCGAATCCGAATTCGCCTGGCGCTGGTACAAATGGAAAGTCTCCGGATGGCGCCTCTGGTTCGCCTGCGATCGCTTGATAGCCGCCATCAGAGAGTTCGACACCGGCGGCGTCTCAGACGGAGACTTCGCGGCGGAGACACGGTCGAGAGCGACACTGACACAGAGCTCTAGCGCTCGAAACTGCAGGCGTGGAGAACACGCGCTGCTCCTAGAGCGTGTGCAGGCGTCACGGATGCTAGAGGATAAGAGAGCGGAGATAACGTGCAACGACGTCGTTTGCGAGTGGCCACGGCGCTTAGCGACGGCGACGGCTTCGTCGAGAGCAGCAGCCGCCTCCTCGGCGAGGCATTGACGCGCCACGCTGACCGGCGTAGGCATAGCTCAAGTATAGAGTGGCGCGTGAAGCTGTTTGGGATGATTTTTTAATAGAATAATAATATTATTATATGTATGGGTGGGTGCATCATATCATCATGTTGTTTTTAGTTATATGTAAATAAATATGTGAAACGAAACGTGTGAATTAAGCAGTGGTGAAGTCACTCTTATAAAGATGGATGCATATCTAATTGCAGCAAGTGGGGAAGGACAGAACTTGAACATGTGTCTGCTTGTTAATGGAGTTTCCCCACTTTTCTCAATTATTTAAGACAAGAATATATGTACAGTGTACTGTGTGTCAAGTACCTTGAAGGACCTTTTTGGAATTCAATTTTTTTAAATAAAATTTCACCTTTCCTTTGGAAAATACCACCTACGTTCTTCTTTCAATTACTTCACGTATCTATGGGTGATAAAATAGTCAATAACAAATCAAAAAAAATATGAGCAGTTGATGAAGTGATTCCTCCGTCCCAAAACATTTGCACCATTTTGCCATTTTGGACGTTCCGTTAGAGTTGCACCATTTCATTTATTTGCCATATTTGGACATGATTATAATAATTTTATATTACATCAACACATCTTTGTGGCCACAAATCCTCCATAAAGTAAAATCAACACTCACTAACAATATAACTTTATATTTAACTCTTCTCCTTATTTTTTGTGTCCAAAAGCAAATGGTGCAACTGCTCTGGGACGGAGGGAGTATATGATAAGAGTAAGCATAGTGCTCAATGGGTAGGGTCCAGACCCCACCCTTACCCATACCTTTTAAATACCCGGACCGAACCTTACCCTAGATGAGAAAAGATCCATTTGGACCCTAAACTTTAGACCGATGGGTCCGGGTAGGGTCCAGACCCTAGACCCGCGAACATTTTTTTTTAAGATGTTGTATGAGCATGATGGAGTTAGTCTGTTGGAAACCTTTCGCCAAGTTAGACACTACATCCCGTTTCTTATGGCCAACATTTACAGACCAATTGAATTAATGCGCCAAAATGTGGAGACGATACATGTTCCTCAGATGCCCTGCAGGTTGGGTTAAAGTGAATTTTGATGCAGTTGTACATTTTGAAAATAATATGTTTGTTGTTGAAGCTGTTATTAGGGATTTTATGAGCTTTGTATTATCCTAGGAATGGATGATTGAGGGGGCAAGTTTGGATCGGGTGTACCAAAGTTGGATGCGGCGAAGAGGGCGGTTTCTCTTGCTTGTTCCATGGGATATGAAAGAATCATTCTGGGGGAGAGAGTTGTTTGGCTGTTATATAGGGGATTAATTTTACTTCTTGATGGAATGCAACTACGAGAGTTCATTACGACTAGATTAAACAACTTCTTGATCCATTTTTACGGAAGTGGTAGTTTATCTTGTACTTTCTTCCTTCGTCCCAAAACAGTTGCACCGTTTTGACTTTTTGCGGTCAACAAAATTGAATTTTGACTACAAATTACTTTTAAACTATAATAGTAAAATATTTATTAAAATTATATTATGAAACTTTCCGTCCTATATTTTTAATATGTAATTTTGTTAAATATTTTACTATTATAGTTTAAGAGTAATTTGTAGTCAAACTTCAATTCTGTTGACCGTAAAAAGTTAAAACGGTGCAACTGTTTTGAGACGGAAGAATTATTTGCCTAGTCCATACTAAAAGAGTAAGCTATCTGAAGCAGCTTAACGAATTAATTATTATAGTTCATAAACGACATTTAGACATACACGTAATAAAATTATTTCAAAAATAAAATTATTGAGTAATAGTAGCATACACTAGCAAAAGTTAAAATGGAGAATTTTATAATGTTGATGAATGAATGAATAATTGGTTGACAAGTAAAAGTAATTGATAAAGATGGTGGAGGCGGGGGGCCACAAGCAATTAGGAAAATAGGTGATGGTGATGAGTCATGAGCATTTTGGCTTGATTTGGGATATCTACATGAATTGATGGATCGACTTTTGTGAGTCCAGAATGATCCTTTTACGGTTTTACCATTATTTGCTTATTTTTTAATCGCTTGCGTAAATAATTTTTCCATTCTATCTAAAAGCTTTTTATTTTTGATATGACTTAGAATATCCTCCCCGCATCACCTGTGCCCTGCTACAGGGCCAGGAGCTACGCCAAGAATACCTATCAAGGTTACCACCATAAATGTGCCACTAGGTGCAATTAGAAGACTAGCAGGAAAGGAACCACCATGTGGGAAGAAGGCCCGCAGGAAAGAGCCCCTGGCCAAGTACATGGGTAGAAAGTCCGCTAGAAAGAGCTCATCGCGTAGTCAAGTACGCGGGATGAAGACTTTCCAAGACCAGGGCCTAAGTCATTGGCCTGGTCCGCAAGAAGAAGGCTTCCCGCATGGTACTCCCGTTAGACATGCGCAAGGAGTAGCGTTGAAGACCATCTCTGCGTAAGAGAAAGAAACCCGCATGGCGGATGCCTTGTCTGCGTTGAGCATACAAGAAGTACAAAACAACAAAGCTAAAAGCTGGAAAACATGGAAGAAGGGTCCCGACATGGCCTCTTCTATATATAGAGGCCTTGGGGTCTCATTTGAAGGTAACATTCGTTCCCTCTTTTAATATACTACTCTCTAACAGCTATTTCATAGCTCAAGTAAAGTTTTGTACCGATTTGTCCAAGACAAACCGGTCAAAAGGGATCTAACTCCTTTCTCCCCACAGTGCAGGTACCCGCATGCCTTCAAGTAGAAGATACCATGAAGTATAGGTCAATTATAGGATAAGCCATTGATGTCTTAGTATAGTGCGTGTATTTGTACTATTATATTGAGATATATACTATTTGGTTATATCAATTTCTTGATATAAAACAATTTGATTCTTGACGAGTCTCATCTTTCATATATGATGATATTTTACATATTTTCACTCTCTTTATTTATTGTTGTTGTTTATATTACAACAGAAATTCAACTTATTCAGAATGACTCCCAACCCAATATTTGTTGCATTGTTTATGCAGGAAAATCCTAATCAATTCGTTACGCATGGGGCACTACTTGAGGATATCATGCAGTTGACAGTTGATTACAAATTTTGAGGCAGTCAACATCCAATGCATATACCGAAAATTAAACTCCATGACATACTTTTTCCTAGCTAAATTAGCAAATATAAATTTAGAAATGAATCAGTTCCACCAAATCCCAACACCCATTTATATAAGTTGATCTATGGGGTTTAGTACCTTCCGTCTTTATGACTTTTGGCTTGTTTATAATCTAATTAATTAAAAAATCAATCGAATAGTGGTAAATGCTCGACCAGGCGAGTATACTTCATAAATAAAAGAAAGAAACTGAAATTGAACGTTTGTGGATGACAATTGAGACGTCAATTGTGTGTAATGAGTCAAAAGGGCATACTAATGTGCGCCGCATCACACCTAGTGACTCACAAGCCTGTGGTCACCAATCCATCAACCTTTAATGTTTGAATATAAAAAGGTCCCCCTGGAATATGACTCATTTTTCATTTCTATTTTTCTTTTTTGTGTATTCTCAATTTTCCTTTTCCTTGTTTTAGAAGTGATTGTACTTGTATCCAAACATTTCAAAATGTGGTCAAGGTCTTTAAAAGCATAGCATTTAATGTTTTTTTTTTGTCATGTATGGCACTTGTTGACACAATAAATGGGCACATAATCAAACACTAAGCTGTAATCACATAAGCATGAGTAATTGTTTACGTTTAAAATGTTTAAAATGAGTGTGGTGTTTAGTTTAGTTGCGGAACCCATAATAAAGTTTTAAGATAAAAGGTTGCCAAAAAATAAACATAAACATTAAAAATCTGAACGAAAATGAAATCCGTAAACATTTTTTTTTAAAAAGGATGATTACTTAACATAGCAAAAGGTCAGTTTCCCCAGTATTGACATGGACCTGCAGAAGACTTGGAAAATAAGCAGGGCCATGGGAATGTTTACAGCTTGCTGCTACCTGACTGTACATAAAACAAGAGCTACTATACTTGGCTCTACATAAACAAGGATTTGTCATCTCAGCATATACATATATGTAGATAATCAGTTCATCACCACCAGAATTACAACTTAATATATACTTATCAGAAGCCCACGCCTTTAGTGATGAGGGACTGATCCATTCGAGTCTGGCGCCATGTTATTCTCTTCCACTTGCTTGTGGTTGGTTACTATCACTGGGCTGGCAATTGTAGTTGAACACGGGTAGTTCAGATCAATCGGCTGATCAACCTGCGCTCATGTTGGTCATTGGATAACCCGGAAAAATGGATAAAAGAATTTCAGATGGCAAATAAATAAAATATATAAAATTGGTTCTTTCTATGTATGAAGTCATACGGCAGACACCTGGACATAGCCATTGCCATTGTTGTCTTCAATGGCATCATCGGTAGCCACTACTTGGTCCGCACGAAGAGCTTCAGTAACCACGCTCTTACCATCCAACTCAATGTAGACATTTGCTGTTGCATGGTGGCCAGTTTTTAAGCATTCTTCGGGAAATGATCTATGGTTATAAGTGTACAGACTACTTTCTAGTTGTGCATTTATTAGGTAATGTGGCAATATATGTACCTGTAGAAAGGCTCGATGCTGAAGAAGCCACGGTTAAGAGCTTCTGGCAAATAACTGTTCCCTGGAAGCATAAGAAAGTGTAGTCCAGGAGGCTCAATCTCTCAGATTCACTCATTATGGAGAACCCAAACGATGTGGTCCAAGTGTTGAGCACAGTTGGGACAGCTGGCAAGACAAGCCTCTCTACTCCCAATTCCATTAGTTTCTGTAGAAGTATCTCAGTGAATCACATAATACCCAAAAAAAAAAAAAAAAAAAAAAAAAAAAGTACAAAAAAACAAAAAAACTTATGAACTAGGGCACAAGTTGGAAACCTCTTGTACTGCAAGGTTCGTTCCTCACTATAAAGGGGTTAATTTAAAAGACGAAAACATGATAGATGTTAATATTACAAGGTCTGAATAAGTACTATGTGCTATTGATACCTTCTCAAGTTCATTCACTAAAATGCGACACATTCCAAGTCGACGATATTGAGCACATGTTGCAACTAGAGGCATTTCTGCCACTCTATTTCCATAGATTCTGAATTAGAAAAGTTAACAGGATTTAAGGTTAGTGAACTGAAAAGAAAAAAAAAAGGTCTATTTATATATATACCAGTATAAGATAGAAATATACCTTACTGTAGCTGCTGAGATCAATTCATCATCCTTCTCCAAAAGGACTGTATAAAATCCCTGAAAGTTTAAACGGTTCAGCTCAGACCTGAAAATTAAGACATTTGCATTTAGGGCATGATATGACATCCCCATGTAACGTCACCATTGATATTTTTCTTTTGTTTAAGACTGAAAAAATAGAGAATGCTCTTACGATCTACTAAACATGACATCTTCAACCAGATCTGTCGTGCTGCCAGGTTCTTCAATAGGTTCAAAACACTCATGCATCAACCTGAGGGCAATATTAAGTTTGCTGTGGCTCTCAATGAGATACTCAGCAGCAAATGTGTCGTGATCATAACATTCAGGTTTGATGTATTTCACCAGAGTCCAACTCAGATTTCCAGTACCCAAAGACACTGGCATGCCTAAACTTTTGCGTAGACCATTATATATCTGCAGAAATGGGAGAGGCTATCAAACCATTTGTACAATTAATGGTAATATAGAATGAAGTCAAATGGCTCATAGATATCTATCAGTCAGGTCACTAAAGGCGAAGGTATTTGTTGCAGGATATATGTAACTCGTGTTTTACTACCTCTAACATGAAAAAAATAGTATGTGCAGCAAATGATTTTTTAAAATGATTTTATTTTTATAAGAAGTCAAATAGCTCATAGATATCTAAAATGATTTTGCTTCAATCCTTAATGAAAGAGTTATAATGTGCAGCAAATTGTCTCTCTTTCAAATCAACTAGTCAATAGATCAAAGTAGAATATTCATAAATTTAATATCTGACTTGATGAGGATTCCTGGAAAAATAAACCACTAATCATTTTAATATCAGATAAACCCTGTCCTACTAAACTATACCCATCAGGGTTTAGCACAGTTTTAGCTAACATATTTTTTTTAATAATAAAAGTAGATAAAGTATGCAAAAAGTAGATGAAAAGGTGGAAGTAAATGAAAAATGTGAAGATGTACCCAAAATGGAATGTGGGTATTTAGTGGACACATGAAAATTGCAAATAGGTATAGTTTGGTGGGATGGAGGGAGTACTAAGTTTTTTGTTTTGAAATAAAAAAAATGGAGTTGACCGGTGTTGTATTACATCCAGCCTAATTTTCTGGCATTTTGACAATCAGGTCCATAATGAAGATCAAAGCAGCAAAACCATATTTCACCTCTCCCGCAACAAACAATGTAATGAATAAATGACACGAAAAGAACTCCATCCACCACTTACCTGTTCACATTTGTCACCACATAACCAAAATCCTTCAGAATAAGGTTCTAGCTGTGTAACTCCTTCAATTTTTACACACCCAACATGATCTGCATAAGATAACAACATTAAAGTATGATGTAGGATTTCATACGTTTATAAAAAAAACTAACAAATGCATCTGAAGCATCATAAAAATTTCCTAGTGTAAACTTACATTTGCGCTCACACTGGCTGCATATCAGAATGGAAATCTCTGTTAATGGTTCAATTTTTCCGTCAAATCTACCCTGACCACAAATTTTACAACAACACGATGGACAAAACCAATCACCAGAGGGAACCTCCTGCAGAGTATCAATAAGATCATAAACAGATGGCTCATCTAGTTAAAGTGCCCAAAATGATGTTGAGGACTCGGCAAACTAATCAACAAAATTACCTTTAGACCAAGGCAGTGAGTGTGGAATGAAGATGGGCATTGATCACATAAAACTAATTCACCTCCATAGCGACATACCGCACATACATTATCATTAGTTCTATTTATTTGGCTTCCTGTAACTTTTTGACGTGATTCAGACCTTGAATTTCCATTACTCTTGTTTCGGTTCAGCTGTGCCTGGCAGTCTAGTAGAGACCTCCCATCCTTCAAAAAGATGTTGGCTGAGGGTACGGAATTGGTGATGCCAGCATGTCTTTGAAAGCTACTAAGCGAGAACGTTTTATGGCAACAACTGCATTTGATTCCCTCGCGAGTTATTCTCCCCTGTTGCACTGGGTGGCTGTCCCTGTTACCCTGACACTGAACTTTAGATCTTGGCAACACCACATTATTATCAATCAACCAAGACAAAATGTTCTTAGAGGCCTGAGAAGAAGACTCGGCCACTTCTCCAGCTCTTCTATTTGATTGAACAAGAGTGGAGTAAACAGAACGTAATGAGTTCCTTACTTTTGTCGATCCAAAAGGCCTTCCTCTCCTGCGTCGTTCTGAAGTTGGACTAGGAGATATTACATGATGCTTACAGATTTTGCTCTGGATTGTGTTCTTGTGAACTTCTGCTTCCAAGGGAAGTTTCACCCCAGAATTCACAACCATCTGTCGGGGATTTGACCCATTTGCAGAAATAGGTTCAGCAGAATCCTGAACACAACTCACATTTCCCGTTTCTTGTACAGTAGGTCTGCTATCATCCTGAGAAGTAACATTGCCCATTTCTCCTAGAGTAGGTCTGCAATCATCCTGAGAAACTTGTAAACACCATTTGCAGGCAGAAAGAAGAGTGTAAAATGATCTCCCGTTCGGTGATCTAAAACACATTTTCAACCTGCCTTTGTTGTAATAGTAACGAAAAGACCAGCCAATGGCAGATAAATGTCGTTTAGCTTTAAGGGCATCTAATTTCCAGATTTTACTTCGGCTACCAGAGGCACATTTATTATAGTAGTCATTTAGTGATTCAGGGCAATATTCTGGTTCAATAACAACTAATCCAGGGGTGCAATCATCCTGAGAACTAATGTTTCCCGTTTCTCCTAGTGTAGATCTGCAATCATCCTGAGAACTAATATGTCCCGATTCTCCTGAAGTGTCATCTTGATAACTACAATTTCCCGTTTCTCCAAGAGTAGATCTGCAACCATTCTGATAGCTAACGTTTCCTGTTTCTCCCAAAATAGGACCACCATCATCCTGAGAAACCGTGCCAACTTGTAGATACCATTTGCAGGCTGTCAGAAGACTGTAAAATGCTTTTCCTGTTGGTGATCTGTACCGCATTTTCCACCTATCTCGTTTGTAAATGTAATCAAAACACCAGCCAGCGGCAGATAAATGCTGTTTAGCTTTCAAGGCATCTAATTTCCAGTTTTTACCATTCTCACCAGAGGAACATTTATTATAATAGTCATTCACTGATTCAGGGCAATATTCTGGTTCGATAACAACTACACTAGGGGAGCAATCATCCAGAGAACCAACATTTGCCATTTGTCCCTGCGTAGGTCCAGAATCATTCTGAGAGCCTGCACCAAGTTGCAGACAGCATTTGCAGGCTGCACGGAGAGTGTAAAATAACTTTCCTGTTGGTGATCTGTACCGCATTTTACCCCCGGTTGCATTCGACTCAAAAGACCATCCTACAGAAGATAGGTGCCGTTTTGCTCTCCAGGCTTCTACATACCAGTTTTTACATAGGCCACCAGAGGAACATTTTTTATAATAGTCATTTACCGATTCAGGACAATATTCTGGTTCAATATCAACTGTATGACGGTTGCAGAACTTTGTCAACTTAGTGGACGCTTGGGGCTTTTGAATAAGTGGAGAAGGTACCTTCTTGTGGCTACCTGGGCTCAGCGGAGACAACGGAGATGGCATTGCTAACTCCTGATCGACAGAATCAAACAGTAGACAGATCTTCCGAAGTGACCTAAAGCGTTTCCCATCAGGGGAAAGATACTCTCGTTTGACCATCTTGTCAAGTTGCACAAACTCGATTTTCCAGCCCAAGTGCACAAGATGTTTCCTAGCGTTAATTAATACCTGAGGCGTAACCTTGTTATGCAACTTGTACATCTCATTAGCCTCAACAATAGCATTGGGAAAGTAGTTGGCCTCAGGATCAAAGTCAGGTACAGCAGGTCTCCGCTCAAGACGTTTTCGGTGCATGAACTCTTCATTTGGTAATCTAACACCCATGCTCGGAGCTCCATCATTGTAATGACTGTAACCCGTTTGAGCTTTATCCGGATTATTCAATAACGCATCACTCTGTTCAGCTTGCTGATGGTGGCAAGTAGCTTTAAATGGTATATCAGCTGGAGGGTTATCAACTAGTCCTTCACTTTGCAAAATGGATCCAATCACTGATTCTGAATATTCCAGTAGTGATTGGCCTGAGACTGCTGAGTCCCAGGCGGAATTTAGATTTTTCTCAAGATGCATAACAAATATCTTGAAATTATCTGATAAAACCTCCAACACCAAGTTTCTCCAAATGCTTCGTTCGGAAGAATTCCAATTGTTAAGCTCTCCGAAGCCAGTCTTAACCCTCAGCTCGTACCAAATTTGCCTGACAGACACAGGTAAAGGCCAATCATGCACCAATTCCTCTAGAATTTCAAGAAATAACCAGTTTGCTCGGGGTTTCCATTCTTCTGTAACCTCATCCCAGTCCTGACTTATGCGCAACATATCACTCTGAGCTACAACCTCGTCACCCATATCAGGAAAAAAGACATTCCAATTCTCATCTTTATCTTTATCATCAAAGATCACACCTTCCCACCAAGCATCTCCATAGAAACAGTCAACAAGTTGTCCATAGTGGAGATGATGTGGCTCCAGAATACATGAAGGTGGCAACGGCCTTATAAGACTCTGATGGTTACCTGACCTCCTGATTTCACCAGTGACAAGTCCATCAAGTAAAGGAGTTACCTTGACAGACTCAATTAAGTGGCTGGACCCATCGTCACTAAGAATGTGATCATACTGAACCAAACGAGAAAGATCTTCACAGCAAATTACAGTTGCAGTGTGCCATGATCCAAGAAATCCATCCTCTAATCTCCGAACCTGTGTACAAAGAATAAAAAAAAAAATGATTTGTGATATAGTGGAGAGACGAAATTAGCAATTGTTGGACTTACATTGAAGAGAATTCAACAGCAAAAAGAGGCACAACCTCCGTTCACTACCCAAACATCCAAATGTTAAATGCCCTTAACCTCATATATATTAGATATGTGATCTGCTAATGTAGATGAAATTATATAAATTTGAGAATCTGAACCATGACTGCCTTTTCTTAACACAGATACAAGAGGCTAACCAGTGAGATATATAATTTAGTAGCCAAAAAACAAATGGAATAAAAGCCCAGAAATGAAATTCATACATAAAACAAAACAACAATTTGGTTTGTTTACTAAGCAAATCAACTAGGCACATTCTGTAACCCAGACTCTTAATTTTATTATTATTATTTTTTTGAAACGGCTAAAAGTTTTATTAATTAAGAGTCGAAAACATACAAACAAAGTGAAAGAGTACTTTCGCCTAACAACGGGAAAGCCTCTAACAATAGCCAAACCGGAAAGTACATCGAAACCTCTATACAATATCCTCAACTCAATACCCAGACTCTTAAATTGGCTTGCATACCCGATACTCGTACATGGGTATGGCGATATTAGTACACTTCATTTTAGTCAAAAAGTTGATTATTTTCTATGACACAGCTGATACACACCCGTTGGTAGTTGGTGCCTGAGTCCGGGTATCCATCCACATCAAAGACATAAAATGTGAAGCAAACCCATAGGCTAAAATCACAAAAGGAAGCAGCATAATACACAAATTTAAATGACAACCAAAACCAAAATGCAGTTGTAATCAAGACAAGTTATCTCTAAAACAGGCTAAAATCATATTAACTCAACCAATCATAAACCATTCAGTAATAATGAAATAAACATTACTTCGTATTTCTCTTTTTATTATTATTATTATTATTTTTGTTTTTAAGTAACAAAGAGAAAGAACCCAGAAAATTGGCTGTACAGATAGAAGAATCATGACAAGAAAGTAGTAGTAAAAGAGAAGCAGAATGAAAGTCTGAAACCTCGACTTTTTCATGAACAGTGAGAAGCTTCCTGGGATTGGTATCGAATTTCCTCCGCTTTGATTTAGCCGGTGATTCTTGGCAGTCGGTCGCCATTGATGAGAATGATTGATGAGAATGATCTGAGTGTAGCCAAGTGTTATAGTATACATACAGTGTGTGTGTTGAAATTTGTACCCTTTTTCCGGTGGTGCTGAATAATTTATTGACATGTGCTATTTACAATGCACCCACCACTTTATGTGCTGTCTTGTGACCGTGAGTATTTGGTCTACTCTTTTGCAGAGTCCAGATATAGTAAAAGATCATCAAGAGCTAATTCCCCCATTGAAATGAATCAATGGAGCTAATTACTGTAGTAATTACTCAGTCTTTAGTAATTCCACCTTCTCTTCATATCTACTGTTGCGGCCTAGTCATAGTGCATCAATAAAAAAAGGTCCATTACTTTTTGTGGATACACTAGAACATCTAATATAATATAATAGGCTCCGTTAGATTTTTAATTACAGATTAGGGGTCGAATTTGACCAAACCATGCTTAATTCGCCTATCCAAAATTCCATTTTGCAACCACCAAACAAGCCTTACCAAGTGGCCTAAATTGTAATTGAATTTGACAGTAAAAACCTTTAACGTTTTAGTTACCGTTTTGGCCTAAAATGTAATTGATATTTAAAAAAAATGGAGTATTCGTTACCGTTTTATTTCAAAAAACTAGTCGTTATGGCCTAAAATGTAATTGACATTTGAAGCAAAAACTAGCCGTTGGAACTTGATGCCTATTTATACTCCTCCAACCATCTCATTTGAACAAAAAAAAAAAAAAAACACTTACAAACTCTATTATCACCATACTTCCACAATCTGATTTGCAACACCTACATGGGAGATTCCACTTCGAGTACGGTAGGGTGGCGCGGTCGTCCTTTATGTTGTTATCCGAGTTGTCGTAAACGAACCGTTCTTGTTGTTGCGGGGAGTGGAAGAGTGTTTTGGAATTGCAAAACGCATGGTTTCTCTCATTGGGATGATGGTGAAGATGATACTTTTGTGCCACAAATAAGATCAAATAGTAATGCTCATGTGCCAAAATGCAGCAACACTTCTCATGTGCCAAAATGCAGCAACACTACTCATGTCCAAATGAATCCATCGAGAGAGGCTGATGGCATGCACAATGGTAGAAAGGGAGGGCTGCTAGCAGACAACTACAATGTCATACATGCTAAACCGTACCCTAACTCGTAGATCGGTGTTAATAGGAAGCAATTTGGTCGGAAAATGGAAGAATATGGGAGGAGGAAGAAGTTTGGCGGGACAGTGGAGAAGGAGACGGGTGGGAGTGAAATGCTGTAAAATGGTAAAGTGTGGAAATGATGAAGATAGGGTAAATAGATTTAAGGCCGTGTTTGTTTCTCAGCAATTACTCCAATGGCAATTCTGTAAATACATTCCAGTCAACCCCAAAAACTCATTTTGTGACCTAATATTCAATTGTTTGTCTAATGGAGACTTTTATGTTATTAGGTGTCCTAACAAGCCCCTAATCTGAGATAAACCCTAAAAATAAATTGGAAAATTTTTTGTAGGATCCATATTTTTGCATATAATACCTCCCAGCCCCAACGTGATATTATTATAGATTCTTATAGTCTACAATTGTCAATTATACCCATAATCAATCTTTGGTACTAATTTATTTAGGTAGTTATTGTATTAAGTGTGATTTGTATTAATTGTGATTAATGAAATGGAATAAACAAAATCACTAAAATAAGTCCTCATTAATTAACAATGTTACGTTACACAATCATCCAAAAAGAGGCACCGGCCTGGCATTCCAGAAACTTTGCGGGCAATTGAAATTTCCGTCCAAGTATTCCAATTTCCGGCGAAGTAAGTATACATATTGGCATCAGCTCTTGGAGCGGAGTAAGCCAATTTTACGTGGCAGGTTACCTTGGTTCCAATGAAATCATTAATAGGTGCCTGGTTTTTATTAAGTACATACGGAGTGTGAGTACGATTAAGTGGGTTTGATTGTAATGTTTTCGGTGCTTCTACTAATGGAATCACGCACCAACATATGGTTCCATGCACCAGACAATTAAGCCAAGATACATACCAAAATTAAGCAAAAGCAGGAGGACGACGAAGAAGAAGCACCTTCAGATGATATAGACGCAACAATGGTGACCTTCAGTAACATAGAAATGATGTTTGTGTTTACTAAGGAGAGAGAAAGTATGTATCTACTAAAGAATGAGAAGAGAAGACGTTTTTTCCTCCATAAAAATATTTCCGAATAAATGGCTAAATTCAAGGAACTTAATATTTTAATGCTGAGTAATTAAGAGGGTTAGTATTGTCAAATTAATTTTGGATGTGGGGTTGAAAGCAATATAAATGGGTTCCATAATAATGGGTTTTTAAGGGTGGTTCTCATAGTAATAAAATTTAATATTATGGGGCTAATAACAATTTGCTCAAATAAATTCTTAGCCCCATATTTTCATATTTTATTGCTATGAGAACCACTCTTAAAAACCCATTATTATGAAACTCATTTATATTGATATCAAGTTCACTTCCAAATTCAATTTGACAAAACTAACCCTATTAATTACTAAGCATTTAAATATCAACCTCCTTAAATTTAACCTTTTAATTTAAAATTTTTTTAATGGTGAAAAAAGTATTCTCTTCTATTTCATTAATAATAAACACATACTTTCTTTATCTTAGTTACAGAAGATCACCATTGTTGCGTCTTGTTTAATTAATCCGAAGCTGCTGCTTCTTCCTTTCCTGGACTCCAACCCAAGATACACCAAATCACGAAGTCCACGATAAGGACCAACAGAAGGCTACAAAAATCTACACATAAGTGGTTACATATTCTTTATATGGTTCTAACAATTGTACACTACGATGTCGTAAGGGTGCATGGTACCAAAATATGGTGCCAACTCCTGATGGAAATTTTTTTTATCAGGTCATATTAACAATTTTGTAAAGGTACATGGTGCCATAAAGGTACATGGTACGCAAAAATGGTGCCATTGTGCCGTACATGGTATCAAAACATGGTGCCATAAGGGTATATGGTACCAAAACATGGTGGCTCAAAATGGTGAGCCTTATTGAACCAACAAACTAACATGAGATTTGGTGCTACTTCACCACAGGTTGGTGCCATATTGCCTCTGGGCAATAGAAAGATAATGAACGACAAGAATAGGCCATGATCATTCAAATTAATAACTTCTTCCAATCCAACAATTAACATGTCATACCAACTATATTCACGGCAAGAAAAAGAAAAGAATATAGACCACAATATATGGACATGGCCGGAATCTTGTGGATACGGACGACTTTTGTCAGAACTGCGGTGACTTTTTTCTTCCTGGTTTCGACCGGATGCCTAAAAATTATTCGATGTGTTAATTTGGCGTTAGGGATAGTTTATTTTCCTTTTCATTAAACACATTTAATACTCAATAACTACCTAAATTAGTTTGACAGATTTAATGATTATGGGTAAATTAGACAACTTCCACTATACTAATCTATAGGAAATTGACGTTTGGGGCTGAGAGGTATTATATGGGATATTATGGATCCTATAAATTTTTTCCCCATCAATAAAAATAAATTCTCACTATGTATTTGATCTATATCTAAATATCTAAAGTATTATGTGTACGGGGTCTATCACTATCACGTAAATTCCACACTTAATTGCATCAATGACATATTTATAACTACAAAGTCTATCAAATTGATCATATATACCGAATCTAATATAAAATTTTCCTTCTAAAACATCGTTAAGCCATATATATGGAATATACCGAACAATATACTCGTTTTCTTGATGTGACGCGGCTCGGGTCTACTGTTAGCCTGCCTATTAGCAATGCTATGAGCTCCTATCACAACATGACACGTGGCCAAGTATTCAATATGAAACTTTCTTCACTCAATCTCGGTTAAACAAACATAACAACAAAAAGGAGAATAAAAAACAAAATCACAAGTAACAACATGTTATCTTCTTCTTCAATACCAGCGACTCTGAGATTGCTCCATTTTCGTCAAGCGACATCGCGCTGAACAATGAACAATTCGGCACAGCAAGGCTGAAAACTCAGAGTGCAGCAAAATTAAAACACCAATCAATGAGTTCACAAATTGAGCATCAACAAATTAGCATATTGGATAACTAAATTTGCAGATTTTGAGTTCCTTTGAGAGTTTGCGCCGCCACCGGAAACGTCCCCGTCAGCCGTAGTTGGGGAAGAAGAAGGCGTTTAGTTTTGCGATAGGAGCTCACAGCATTGCTAATAAACGGGCTAACAGTAAACCCGAGCCGTGACGTAGAGGCTTCGTAAAGTATAAGGTACCAAAATCCACTGATTGTTGTTTTCAGATACTACTACCTTATTACTAGAAACAGACATGTAAGTGAAAATTTATTCATAAGAGTGCAAAAACTTAGTTACGTTGCAGCATCTATGTAAGTGATCATATGACAACCTAATATCATACATTAAACATAAAGCTAAGCGCTTCTTAAAACTATGCTTACAGTCCCATATTATATATATAGTAGGTCACTTTTGCTTCTTAGTTCTTGCTCACAGCACAGGAACCGGATCAACACTATTCGATGTCAAATTTCCATTCGCAATTGAAGATATATGCTCCTCATACGCAGAGTTGTGCACCCCAGTAGCAGCCCTTCCAGACGGATCAATGTTTTTCGACCAAGATTCATCCCATGCCACAGCTGCAGCAGTGCTACACGCAATGCTCGCTCCTCCTGGAACGGTCAGTGCAGCAGAATTCTGCATTTCCATTGTGAGAGTTTTACTTGTAATACATCAAACATAATACTAATTCTTTAAGTAAACTTTGTTTAGAAAGGCCTAGAAATTAAAGTACCTGTGGGAAGAATCTCTCAAATATCATTCTGTAGTAGTAAGCCTCCTTTGTAATTGGTGTATTATGAGGGAACACATGTGAGGCATTAAGCATCATCTTCTCAGTAACCTACTCATCAACAAATTGAAAGTCATTATCAATCTCAAAGTATCAGTAATATTTATGAGCAAAATTCGTACTAGACTATGAAAACCTGGGACCAATACGTACATGTTGTTCGGTATGAGCTTTGAGTCCGTCGATCCAACTGTAGCCCACGCCATCACTGAACTGTTCCTTTTGCCGATAGAGGATATGCTGTATTTCACCGAACAGTTCCAAGTTAGAAATGTGAGAAAAGTAATAATAATCTACTGAAAAACTTGCAAGCCATTAATTGTGATCAATACCTTTGGTAGATATGGAAATTCTTCATCGTCAAAAGCCCTTCTAAGACACCACTTTTCGATTCGACCTTCCTCTGGTTTGATCTGAGATGTATGTCAATTTAGTCTTTGATTGTGACCTGGTTATGTTAAAATCATGTTCTAATTCTCACCATTTTCCATTCAGGGTCAATGCTCATTGCTACATTAACGAATTCTTTGTCTAAGAACGGAACTCGGACCTCTAAACCCCATGCAGCGGATGACTTGTTCGCACGCAAACAATCATACTGATGAAGAGCTTTAATCTGCAGGGCAGTGGATTTCATACTCATATTGACATCATTTAGCATTTAGTGTGTAACAGGACAATCGGGTAAGAAACAACACAGTGTTTACTGTATAGTAAGAGGTCTTGCACCTTCCGGCATGTTTCTCGGTGGAACTCTTCTTTGTTGGGAGCCTTGTGGAAATACAAATAGCCACCAAATACTTCATCAGCGCCTTCACCTGATAAAACCATCTTCACTCCAAGTGACTTTATTTTACGAGACATAAGGAACATGGGAGTGCTTGCTCTAATTGTAGTTACGTCATATGTCTCGATATGATAGATAACATCCTCAATCGCATCAATGCCATCCTATATAACAATAACATACTAGAAATTCACTCACTCTAGAAGATAACGCGAAAAGAAGAAAAGAGCAAGACGAGTCAGATGAGCTGAGAACCAAGTGTATACCTGAACACTGAAATGAAATTCATGATGAATGGTACCTAAACAATCTGCAACTTCTTTTGCAGCTTCAACATCAGGCGAACCCTGCAAAGTTCGGTCAAAATCTTTACATAACAAAAGATTTATATTATAATTCTCCTAATTAAATGGCGGTAGTTACAGTAACTACCTCGAGACCAATAGAGAACGAATGAAGCTGTGATCCCCAATGCTTGGCAGCTTTTGTGCCTGCCATGTGACGAGCAGTTACCGAAGCAACTAGAGACGAATCGAGGCCTCCAGACAGAAGAACTCCAAAAGGGACATCAGTCATAAGCCGTTTAATCACGGCCTGCATCCATTTTTAGCATTATTTCCTTTTACCTGTGGACTGTAGAATATGTGAACTAACAGAATCTTACATTTTCGAATGCATGCCTGAGAACTAAGGGATCGTATGGAGTTGAAGGAATGGCCTCAGAGAACCACGGAGGATTGTACCACCTTTTAAGACCTCCAGTCTTGCTGGAAAAGATGTGCCCAGGTGGAAAGGTCTCAAAATGTTCGCATTGATCGTGCAATCCTTTTAGTTCAGATGATATCCAAACGGATCCTTGAAGATAGAGTGAGAACATAGTCAGATAGTATCTTATTCTTATGAAAAACAAGTTATCTGCGCCTACGTAGAAGGTTAGACTAGTGTCCATAACACTGTTTTTCATAACGTTAAGGAAAAACAGGTCATCATGAGAGAGCTTTTGTCTATCTTCAGAATTTGGTAAAACACAGTAAAATCAATGCAACAAACCATTTCCATCGAACATGAAAGTGCAAAATAGAAAGTGAAGCAGTAATACCATCTAGTCCCCAGCCGATGTAGAGAGATGTTATGCCAATGCCGTCGCGAGCTGCAATGAAGGTGTTATCACGGGTATCCAACAACACCAGTGAAAAAACTCCATCCAAGGCATCCATAAAGTTCTCTCCATACTCCTCGTACTGAAAGAAAAGGAACTTACTCATATCAACAAAGAGTTCACAACCACCTCATGCACATTATATATATATGTATAGTACTTATACATAGTATGCCATTACTTACAAGATGCGCGATGACATCACAGTCACTTCCAGTTCTAAACCGGTGATTAGGCAACAGACTGCGAAGTTCTACATGGTTGTAGATTTCTCCATTTACCTGAACATATAGAATCACAGGAGAAAACTTGATGACTAATACTATTATTTAATAAATAAAAAAAGAGTCAAGAATATAACAGTGTAATACGAATGCATGTTAGTAGCCAACCGTGACAACGATCTTCTTATCTTCATTAAAAAGGGGTTGATCACCAGAGGCAGGATCGACAATGGCAAGCCTCTGATGCGCCAGATAACAGCCACCGTGCTGATACAATCCGCTCCAATCAGGGCCCCGATGCTTCAATCTATATACATATGTTTAACAAATTAAAAAATATAACAATTCAAAAACTTGGATTAAACCCTCAGGCACCTATGTTCATCTAATTATTAACAACATTATTTAAATTGTCAAATACTACAAGTTATTCTCTCATTAAATTGTAGTGTTCATACATTTTAGGATTCACAAATCAGGAACTTAAGCCTCATAGTGTATAGTAGGAACTATGGAATCAAACTGCTTGCGACAAAAGGCCTAGTCAACGTTTGGCTTGCGCTCCGATTTGTGAAAGCTCGAGTCATCGAAATTGCTTCTCATATATAGTACTTCCTCCGTCCCGGTCAATGCTTCTCATTTCGTTTTGTTAACTGTTTTTCGGAAAAAAATTACTACTAAATTACAAATTGAACAAAATTCAAAAAAATTATATATAAAAAGTATACCATTGATACTAATTTAATATAATTTTTATAATTTTTTTCTTAAATATAATATAGAAGTAATTTACAATCTAAAAAAGTCAACAAAATGAAATGGGAAGCATTGACCGGGACGGAGGAAGAAGTATAATTTAGATGGGAGTTACTTAGCAGTAGAACCGGACTGCAAAATATAAGGAACTTTAGCTAAAGCATGCATGTTGCATATACATATAATTAGTTACACCTTTAAAGTAAAATCTTGATAGAAGCTGAGTGATTTAGAAAACACTACTCCAAAAGACAATTTATTCCTATCATTTTGTACTTGTAATGAAACTATGAAGAAACATGGAACAAAGTGAAAAGGGTAAATGAGAGAAAACCAGAGAAGAGAAGAAAGAGATACATGCCTGCGGGAAAGCTCGAGGATATGAGCTCTCTTGGCCTGAGAATCATCGGCACATCCCCAAACACCTAATATTCCACACATACTTAATTACTGTATCAATAAATTATACTAGTACTACTAGCATAAAAGATAGAAATACACACTAGACTAGATGTGTTGCTATGTTGATGATGATGATGACTGAGAAACAGAAGGGATATATACATATGATATATATTCTCTATCATATAGAAGTTTAAAGCAGATTAGATAGAATTGGAGAAACAGATAGATAAATGATACTAGTAGATGATGCATGCAGCTGCAGTCTGTTCAGTTCGGTGTTACAACTTGCGGGAGACTGAACACTTACACGTGTACCATGCAATCCAACTACTGTCGGTGTTACGTACGTCTCAATTTCACCACCTCCAATTTCAATACATGCCAAATACGATGATCATATCCACAATCATATAAAATACTCCCTCCTCCCCCTTTCGGTTGTTATGCAACTGTTTACTGTGGAATCGAATACTTTCGGGTTAGAGCATGCATGGACATAAAAAAAACATCACTCAAGCCAGAGTGAATACAAGTATAAATCGAAAATTGGTTTTTTATGAGGTTTGTAATCACGTGTTTGCCAAACACGCCCTCCTCTACAAAATGCCCCAAATCCAAACCCTAATTTGAAACGTTAAACTCCCACATCTAAAATCAACCCAAAAAGTGAAATTCTGATTACACATAATCATTTAAAAATTAAAACACAAATAACTGGGCTAGCCACTCACTTAGCCTGAGCCAATGGCACAGTCCTAGACCAGTTACAGTAAATAACATCAAAGTTTGCATACAGTCAACACCGGGACACATGGCTGGGAGAGATCACTTCCGGCCGAGCCACCACCACTCTTCCGCCGCCGAGCAACACCGCCGTGCGCAGGAACTCCGCCTATTCGAGGAGCACACCCGTGAAATTCAAACACTTCTCCACGACAATCAGCGCTTAGCCGCAACTCACGTGGCACTCAAACAGGAACTCTCCGCCACCGAGCAGGAAGTGCACCTCCTCTCCGCCACCGCCGCCTCCGTCAAGGCGGAGAGAGAAGCTCAGGTGCGTGAATTCTACGATCGCTCCTTTAAATTGGAGGCTGAGGTTCGGTCAATTAACGAGCTGCCTGCCGAGCTGGAACGTATCAGGGCCGACATTAAGGAGCTTCGGGCCGAGCGTGAGGAGATGCTGGGGAAGGTCAAGGATATTGATGGTGATCTAGAGAGGACGCATTTGGAGCTGGAGGAGTTGAGGGAATTGAATGCGGAGATTGAAGCCATGCGTAAGGAGGTTCAAAGAGGAAGGTATATTATTTATTATATAATTACAACTTGGAATTACACGTGTGATGTGATATTGCCGTGATGAGTAGATGTTAAAATGTGATTTGCTCTTTTTATGCCCTTTAAACCTCAGTTAGGAGTATATTATATTTGTATTGGAGAAACTTAAATCTTCAGAGTTAGGCCTGTGTTACTACTAAAATTGTTAAATTGGAGAAAATGTGTTGTTTCATCTTCTTCAGTTGTTCCTTGTGTGGAGTGACTTATCAGTTAAGGTGATTGTTCATTTAGAAACTTCATATAGTTCCAATTACAATGGTTTCTGTGTTAGTACCTTGAAATTAGTTAGACTGTTAGAGTAAGCTAAAGCTACTGGTTTATGCTTGTTCTAGTAAAATTGAGAAATAAATAAGCTGTTTTTTCATCTTCTTCTATTGTTCCTTGTGTAGACTGTAGAGTGATTTATCATCTTCATAATTGATCTCATCTAGTGTACATTCTGGTTCTGTTTGTTCTTGGAATAGTTAATTACAGGATGTTTCTTCTATTCTTCTTCCTCTTGAGCAATTTAATGGAGATCAACTCAGATACATGCACATATTATTAAAGCATATGTTTGCTTGTTGGATTTTGTGGTTGGTGCTACAAACTTGCTTTCTGTTATGATGACTTTGGCCATCATTATATTTTCATCAGATTGTAATTTGTTTTAAGAATGTCATTTTCGTTGTTAAGATGTGAATAATTCTAATACATTTTGTACGCCCATGTGTTTAAAAAGGGATGCAGTTGATTATGAAAGAGAGATGTCTACCAAAAATGATGAAATTAGTGAAGTAATGGAGAAACACATGGTCTCGTTGTCCCAGGAAGCACAAAAGCTACGTTCTGAACTTGCAGATGCAGAAAAGAGGGCAGCAGCAGCTGCAGTTACAGCTCCTGGTCCAGGTATGTGATTATGATGCTGCACTGATCACTTCGTACACGCTTCTCTTTTTGTTGTGTTTATTCAAAATCATGAAAGCATAACAGGCAGATATTTTCAGATCCTGTATATGCAAATGGATATGCTACACACCATGGAGGTCCTGATCCTGTTTATGGTGGAAATTCATCATCCGATCCTTATGCTGTTAATCAGGTTCAGTGCACTCCCTATAAGTAATGTTGACTGAGTTACTGTTACTTTAAATCTTCTATTTCATGGAGTCATAATCACTCCTTAGTTCTGCCTCTTTGATATTCTCTTTTTGGTATGAATATTACATCAGACCAAGTCCTAAAAGTCGATGAAATGCTAGTAGTAAAATTCCGTTCTGGAACTATAAATACAAGTCATGCCTCGAATGAAACTCAAATCCTGCTGCTTACTATTTGTTCCCAGTTTGTTGGAACCCAAGGCTGATGTGGGTTCATTATAAAGAAAACAATGTTGCTCTGATGTCACGAAAAACAATTCAACGAGAAACCCATTCTTTTGGACCCAATGTGCGTTTCTCATTATATTTCTTTATGATTTTGGCAGTTGATGGATTTTCAACTTAAGGCTAGTGTCCTGTTTATTTATTTCTGAATTTTTGTTACTGACTGTTATTTCATTATTGTTTCCATTGTGAAGGCTTCTGAAGGGCAGGGAGAAAATTATTTATGAAGAGTTGATCGGTTATTTTACTTCTAATAATGCTACTTATGCTAGAAAAGTTGCAGTTTTTAATTAAAGAATTTTTTTCCCCTAAATCTGCTGTACCCAAAATGTGTAAGACGGCCCTGCCTAGATGTAGAGGCCATAGAGAACAGCAACTGTAGCTGACATTCAAACCTTATATGTTGAAGTACACACAAACTCTATTCTATATGAGAATTGCAGTACTTGTTTGTATCTTAATTTCTGGTGGTGCTATTACGTTTCCAAAGACAAACGAAAATGTAGGCTGATCAAGCCAAAATTACTATATCTACAATTCAAACAGGATCAATCAATTGGAAGTATAGAACATTCCAGGAAGGAATCTAGTTTTATCTTCCTCCCTTCTTTTTCATGTCTAATGTTGGATGATATTCTCGAATTGATATTTTTGTGACAGAGCATATTCAAAATCTTCTCATTTTGTGTGTTCTCATATAAATAAATTGAGTTATTAGTACTCAGTTGGCTATACTGAATTCATATTGGCATCGACCGTGATCTAGGACTGAGTATCCACTCCTTTTCATTTTTTATTTTTTTCCCTATGATTGGTTCATTTTATATCCTTCTTCTACTAATGTTCTTTTCGCGAATTTACAGTTTTTATATAAAGATAAGTTTGGGAAATAAGCCTCAATGAAAAAATTCAAATTGTGCGTGAAATCTGATAATAACTCATGAGGTGGGATGGGAAAATACACTTGCTTCTAGATTCATCGCCATGCAGTATCAATGAAGGTTGTACATTACTTAACTAATTAAAACCCCAAGCCATTTGTAGCGTCACAAGGATTCTATAGTTTCAATATGTACAGATGTAAATGGACCAGACATTCAACTTCACATGGACGTATTTTTAGCAAAATCTCTTGTGCAAAGAACTGGCACAAACCATTTAAAAAGGTTTTCCATGTAGATCAAGAACAGCAATATCATTTGGACTTGGATGGTTTTCCTGATTTTTCAATTTAACAGCAGCTCACTCATTTCCTCAATAGTGGACAAAGCTCGGTCGGGATGCTGTTCGTATGAGAAGCAGAAAATCAAGTGGCAAACAGCTGTTAGAAGAAATCGATGAATGCCTTCATTTTAGCTTTATGGTTTTGCTCATCTGTGACACAAGAACTCGTTTCAGTTCCTAAGTCGTATAAAGTGCTCACTGCTCAATGCTTATGCCATACACTCTTTTTACGCTTTGAGAGCACAACATCGCCTTATTTTCATAGGCCCAAATTCACTCTATTTGAAGTTTTTGAAGTGCATGCTCATTACCATGAAATGTAGTCTACTACAGTTCTTGAGTTTGCAGGCATGAAAGTAATGGTTTTTGCTCGATTTTGGTACTTAATAATACACGAATTTATGTTAAATTCTTGTTCATTTTGTGAGATTCTCAGCTTGATGCAAGGGATTTTTATATGAGATTGGTCTTGTGATGACTTGAGGAAACTACTACTTTTGTACGTTATTATCTTTTTATTACGATTTGCATATTAATGAAATCATAAAATTTGTCATAAATTATCTTCTATAATTTTTATACGCGCAGACACACAGACTAGATTCACGTGTTCATTTTAGCTTTATGGTTTTGCCATCTCTGGCATAATAACTAGGTTTTAGTTCCTGAGTCAGCACTCAGTGCCCTACACACTTTTGCGCACTGAGATCAGAGACTTGACTTACTGTGCTTTTGCATTTGCTAATTTGCGCTTTCTTCAAGCGCTTATTCACTCTATTGGTAGTTTTTTAAAATGTTTATTTTGCCAATGCATTGTACAGTACGGTACTTAAAATGTTTATTTTGCGAATGATTTTTAAAATATACCGTAAGTTTACTACGCCGCCCATTTTGTATTGTAAGTTTGTCACTCCCAAAATCTGTACTATAAGTTTACAACAATTCTAATTTTAGTACTTCAGTATATATTCTGGCCTGGTGAACTAATATTAGGGCAAATTCGCCTCTAATTCACCCTCAATTTGTCTTAAACTCGTAAATTTGTGATAATTCTTTACTAATTCGCCTCAATAAAAAGAATGAACAATTTATAAAGAAAAGAAACATCAATTTATTTAAAACTCGAGTACATAATAAATTTTCATCAAGATCAACAACCTTCTAACTTCCACACTTCGCGATACGTCTCTCCGGAATCAATCCATCAAAATAATAATTACCCAATCTCAACTCTTTCTATTTCTATTTGAATGATTGTATAAAAGTAGTGTAGGAGTAGTTGTAATATTTGCCGTTAAAAAAAAAAAAAAAACTCTTTCAATTTGGTGGGCATAATAAGTTTCTAGTTGATTTTGATAGAGTTTTTCTTACTTATTATGTACTGGAGTTTTAAATTCATAGATGTTCTTTTTCTTTGTAATTAAGATTTTTATTTTTATTATTTAGACGAATTAGTGAAAAATTATCACTAATTCACGAGTTTAAGACAAATTGGGGGTGAATTAGAGGTGAATTTGTCCTAATGTTAGTTCACCGGGCCAGAATATATACTGAAGTACTAAAATTAGAATTTTTGTAAACTTATAGTACAGAATGTGGGAGTGGCAAACTTATGGTACAAAATGGGCAGGGCAGTAAACTTATGGTACATTTTGGAGTAATTTTCCTTACCATTCATTTCGAGTGAATTTCGTTATCACTAGTATGTATCTCAAAAATCTCCAAGAAGGTAAATATTGTAAGATTGTTCTATAACTGATTGATTTAAAAATAAAAATAAAAAAGTTGCACCTAATAAATATGAAAAACATTATCTACGAGTATCATTTTATACTATTTTGATATAATTTGGAGCGTCCACATTATAAGACACCATTTCACGAATTAACGTTTGATTTTAATTTGTAAAATATGTAACCCCCAACTACTGAATAATAGGACCAATTGACTCACAATTTTTGATCAGCAGCATCTGAAGTCACACAAGGCACGGAAATTTCACCATAGAAAATACTCGTGAATGAATGAATTATCCGAAGATATATCAATTAATCTTTCCATCCATAGAAGTTTATCTTTCTTTTTTTGTCTCATGAAACTATAATCTCTCGTAGTATTATGATGCATTTCCTCTAATTTTGTACATTTTCTCATTTATTATTTTATTATAGGATACATACATGATAGATCTGTGAACCACCCAAGATGGAAGGAGTACATTAACATGAATCATGAGTTGAAATAAGAAATAAGATGAGATCAAGCGAGGTTCATTGGTCCATCTGCTGTTGAAATGGAACAAATGCGTTTGCACTCAGTTACAAGCTATGCGGCCGGAGTCTAGCTAGCACCACAAATTTGCATTCCGGTCGAGTAATGGAAGTGTGGAACTCCAAAAATTATCATGAATCTACAACATTTATCACGGCCTTAAGCTTGAATAAACTTCTTGATGTTGTGCTTGACTTGTTTCCTCTGATTCAAGATACTGTGGATTCTCTCAAACCCAACAAGTCAGGCCCTTCGTACGATACATCTTCCGAGCTTTCTGGATTTTTAATGGACACGCTTTCAATTTGTACCTCGTCCTGGATATCGGAGTTTCAGTAATTCTTCAGGATCGCATTCCCTTCGGACGGACTTGATGACACGTACAAGTGATGCATCGGAACTAGGCTTGGTGAAAAAGCGGTGGTTGAACAATAGATGTGACATCCGTGAGCAGTTTCTCACGGCAGCAGCTAAAAAGGCTGGGCTGCACTGCTGGTGAAGGTACCTTTCTATACTTCCACTGAAACATAGTTGGCAAAAGGTACAGTTCTAGAAGCCGATCGATGGATCACGCTTCTGAAAGATAGTTTTATTGCGAATTGAAAGTATTTCCTGAGAGCTATTGCCTATTGATTATTTAAAAGGGTTCAAACTTTAAAGCACCAGCTACCTTGTGATCATTTCCGAAATCAAGTTGGTCACCAATGTCATTGATTATCAAATTGATGCAATGGGCAGAACACCAAAAACCAAGATTTTTCAGGATTTGGTGGCGGGGTTCACAGCCTATAGTAACAGGCTCAATTGGTAGCTTTGGTGTCTAGAAGTTTCGATACCTAGTACAGTGAGTGAAAGAAAGTTGGAAGGAAAATGTGTAGAAAAACCAAACAACCTTTTTACTCCGGCCTACCACTTAATACATGCAATGAACTTTATTCATGTTGGTGTGTGACTGTGACGCGACTAGTAAATTTTTGGACAGGAATTGCGAATTTGCATATTATAAGCAAAGCCCGATAACTTTAGCAAGCTGTTGAGAGAAGTACACACAGTCACCTAGGATGAATATGGAGGCTCTAAAATGTCAGACAGCTAGCTGGAGAAATAGAAAGGATTCTCAAGTCCTAGCCGGACATGTATAGCCAAGCCAACTCTTAAGAGTTTTCACTTGTGACTTGGCTTGAAGGTTTACAGATCGAGATACTTGGGATAAGCTGAATGAATAGTACCAATGAAACTATAACTTTATAACTTCTTTATAACTTTATAACTTCTTTAATTCTATGCCCCAGTGAACAGTATGGAGTTACACTTGATGCAAAACTAAAACCTAGTCATAAGTGAACAAAACGTACGTGATTGACATGCATGAAAATAAAGCCGTCAAGACAATATTCATTAAGATTATACAACCACAAGGCATCTACTTACTTTTGCCACTAAGTTGTTTATGTTTGGGGCAAAACACAGATGAACAAAGCCTGACCATTTACCTATTATTCTTATCAGCACCTTCATCAAATTCAGCAGATCCTGTAACTCGAAAATCCAGTTGTTTCTGATGCTTCAACCTGCGGCGCTCGTCAAAATTCTCCCACCCTTCAAACTGCACAATGAGATCCTGTCAGTACGCCATTGCAGGGAGAAGAAACAAAAAATAATGACATGCCATAATTCAACCTATATGGCCCATAATATCTGTTTGCAGATATTGGAACATTCAACCATTATATTGGCCTTGTGTATTTTGGTCTTGTTCTTGCAAGCTAAGTTGGATTATTTAACATACAGATGAAACACAGCATGGAACTCAAATGAATCAAAGATAATAGATGAAAACTTCCATTCTGTTTCAAACAGTCTCCCAATTTACAAATTTTCATCCTTTCAGAGCATCAGAAAACTATATGCACCCTACTGGAAGCTTCATTTCGGAGGGAAAATGTGTGCATCTTATCTTTAATACCAAACTAAAGGTGCCATTTAATTCTCAAAACTTATTGCAATGTCATTCTTATGACACAGACATAAAGTTTCCTCTTTAGGTTATAAAATAAACTGATTGCACACAGTAGAAGACAGCATAATCATGCAAACTAATTCATAAAACTAAGAGCCATGCCTCTGGGTCTACCTTAAAGGAAAGGAGGAAATTACTTCTAAAGAAAATAAGTACATTAACAGTAGAGAGTATACCTCGCGAAGAAGATCCATTGTTATTTCTGTGCCATGAAGATCAAGTATTGAAAGCTGCAGGCACATCTTAAATAGGGTTTTGGGAAGAAACTTCAGCCCATTGTTACCAAGGTACAATGCCTGCAACGGAATTTGTATAGATAAATAAATTAATATAGTTATGTTTATATGTCCGATAAATAAATGGCTACAGAAACTATTAGGGGCATTTATATCCACTTCTCTTCAATAACGATGACAACGAGCATCAAAACCTCGAGTCATCCAAGTTAAAATATGGCCATTGTTCAGAAAGAAAAAGAATAATGAGGGGAAAGATAACCTTAGAGGAGTTCCTATGTTCTAATATTCTTAGATCAATTATTAGGCATGCTTTCCCTAAGATACCATAAATCCCAAAGAGGGGAAATCAGGGAAGTCACCTGAAAAAATTTATGATGTCATCAATTTCTGTCCAAAACCCTAACATGGGCTAACAGCTGAAAGGTCGTCTACTGTTCAGGAAGTGTTGATCATTTTCAAATATAGAGAAGGTTTTATGACAGGTGAATTATTATCAAGGCGAGGTGGACTAATGTAAGTAGTACTGTAGTAGTATCTCATGCTTATCTTTAAAACAATAAATGTTGAATGAATTACCTTCAATTTTTTTAAGTTGCCTACTGTTTCAGGTAACTCAACCAGAAGATTGCATGAAAGATCAACCTGCAACAAATCATACTTGGTAAAAAACGATAAATGACCAGCAGAGAAAATGATACACATGAAACTAACAGACCAGACACTAAACGCCAATGGAAAATAAAGAGAACAATTTCTTACTTCAAGAAGGGACACGGACCCACCTATACTAGTAGGAATTTTATTTATCCTGCAAGATAAGATAGATCGTTTAGTAAACTGAAGGATTATCATGGCAAGCAAACACCATAAAATGTAATGAATTTTCCTCTGCTTGATATCATAGAACATTGTGCAAAATAAAATTCCAGGTGGAATTAGTGTTTTGATAGAAAAGAAGCTCCAGTTCCATAAAGAAATCTGAACTCTGAAAGAAATGAAGTTTACACTGGAGAAATACAGTCACATAAAAATAATACTAGTAGAAACTGAGTAAGAACATAATGAAGTAATGCTTTGATACATCATAGAGAATAATAGGAGGGGATAAATAGACATTTGCCCTTCAAATATTTGATTTTAGTCAAATTTACCTGTTATTCTGGGCTTTCAAGACCTCAAGCTTAGTCAAGAGACCTATGTCAGAAGGGAGACTTGTCAACTTGTTGCTTCCAATGTGAAGCTGCTTCAGGCATGTCAAAGAACAAAGTGCAGGAGGCAATTCAGTCAAACTGAAACAAGGAAAAGAAAAATAAAAGGTCAAATTGAAGAGTGATATTAACACTATGGGATAGAAATACTGGTGATGCACATATCATTTGAATCCCAAGACTGCTATATCGTGCTTCCTGCTAGATGAAACAAAAGCCAAAATACCTGATCTCTCAAACTGTAGCTCGACAAGTGCACAAATCAAATGAGTTGATACATATACTGTATTGAATAGCTACAGTAGTAAAATTTTGTGGAACTGCTTGATCAACGTATGAATCATTAATCACAACAGAAAGAAGCTGTATTTTAAATTATCACAGAACCTTTAAGAACTTGAGAGCACCAAATATGAAATTAAGGAAATGTACATAACTTAACTTTGTTTCATTATACTACTAGTAATATCTTTGCCATCATATTATATTAGCAATCTGTACATTCATAGCTTTGATGCAGTTAATTAGTAATGCCGATGATCGCTACTTTATAGGTTTCTTTAACATCATTTCGTCTTTCTCGTCTTAAGCATACTGGATTAGACAACTTCTAAAAGGCGGATTTTACTTTTGTAACTTTTACCAATTTATCTACATTTAAAAAAGAAAAGAATAAAAACAATAGAAAAAAAACATTTTCGTTTTCATATTTTAACATTTTTGTTTTTAAAACTTTTTTTTCCATAAAATTTTCTCCACTTTAACTTTTTCATGCTTCATAATCTTCAATTCATCTATAGATGCACATGCTTCTACCAGAGGTTGTTCAAGAGAAATAAAGAGGAAAAGAAAGATGGGAATGCTAGAGTAGGAACAGAAACTACTAAAGCAATTCAAAGAAAGAAGCTCCATTGCTGTGATTATAAAGTAAAAGTAACAAGCTGGAGAAGCAACACATACTTGTTTTGGTCAAGTGTCAGAACCACAAGAGACTTCAAGGATGTGATTCCTTCCCAATCCATGGACTTGTCAAGTAAATCATTTCCACTGAGATGCAATTTCTACATGGGCATAAACGAAGAATAAAGAGATGTCTGCTGCAACTCAATCCCTAAATCAGTAACTAAAGGAAGGGATTTAACACAGAAAGTAGCAAGTAAAGTTTCATTACCTGTATGGAGGTTAAGCAGCCAATTCTAGATGGCACTTCATGTAAAAAGTTGCGGCTTACATCAAGGACTCTAGCAGTCTCCGCACAGGTCCAGACATCGTCAGGTATAGCCTTCCAAATCCCAAAACACAAGCATATGAATTTTTCAATGTAATAACAGAAGGATCAACGAAGATATTAGTAAATGTGATGAATAACTATTTTTAAATAAAATAAAAAAAAGGCATCAAAATTTACTTATAAAACAGGTGGCTCAGATGTATCAAAAATTGTCTAATCAATTCTCTTTGACCTGAACAGTGGAGGTACAGATACTGACCACATTTACAGCCAAAGATAACATTGTGGTACTGGTAATGTAATTGTGTGGATGCTCAAAGAAAAGTTTGATAATCTAATCCAACTGAAGCCATGATCAAAACTGCCCCATATTTGACTAATAATTGACAGCGTCACAGCATGGACGTATAAGGGTTGGACATAAACAATTTTTATATGCACTGAAGTAGATTTTACTAAAGATATTAGTAGCACTTTAGGAGCTTTCTCTTTTCAATATTGCATAAATCCATCTTTTCTTGCCAGCACACACACTTATGCTTATGTGCCTTGGGCTCTTATTCCATTCATCCATTTGTCTCTTCATACTGTTATACTTTGACAGAATGAAATCGGATCGGCCAATATCAGTTATAGATACTGTTAATATTGGTTCACGAGATGACAAAATAACTACAGACAGTACGTTGTTGCATGTTCATGTGCTAGAAACAATATATACCATTGTAGTCCCAGTTGCCAACTGCCAAGTACCTAATATTCTATGTGAATTAATCCTTGATAAAAAATAAAAAAAAATCACCCACCAGTTCTGAAGCCAATTCACTATTTACAACCAAGCAGTACGCTCATTGGCTAACTATACATATGTACATCATAGAAACTCAGAGAAACATACTCAAAGGGCACTGTAAATCAGAGACTGCTACATGAAAGAGCTACCATCAACAAGTGACATTAAAGACTAATTTAAATATACATCAAACAACAGAAGATTCCACCCAATAAAAGTAAAAATGCGAAGTTTAGTATTCAAGGAAACTATATATATATATATATATATATATATATATATATATATATATATATATATATATATATATATATATATATATATATATACCTGGAGGCCACATTCAGACAGTGCTATAACTCCTGTGGCTTTCCACCGCTCTAATTGAGTCTTTGTGACAGAATCCTGAGTCTTCACTTTCTTACCCCTGGTGAGATCAGCGGACCTTTTTACAGCCGGCAATCCCAACACATCCTTCTTAACCGGGCCATCCTATTGACATGTCCCGAATTCATTAAATTGTTGATCACAAATTAGCTATACGGATAAGAGTTTGTAACTATAAAAGGCATCTCACAAGAACATATATGACAAGAGGAAACAGTAATAATAGATACAGACCCCTTGGTGAAGTCCCTGAGAAGCCATAAGCATAATCTTGGATCCATGAATAAGACCTGAAGCAGCCAATGTTGAGTCATCGGAGAGAACTTTTCCTGAAAATTGTGAAATAATTGGTTAAATTAGAAGCAGCCGACACAAGCAGAGAAAGAAAGAATTAGACCTTTAAAGATGAGCTTCTGGCCACGAGGAAGGACATTGGTGAGGTCTTGAAGGAGGTTTTTTAGGTCTTTAATGGTGGAAACGGCGTCGATTTCGATGGGAATGGATCGGCCGCTGAACTTTACACTGAGCTTTGTGATTTGCTTCTTGCTGTCGTCCTCAGCTCCTTTTAGGGTTTGGGAATCCATTATTCTTCTTCTTCTTCTCACAAATGTAAATTTGGATTCAATTCGAGCTTCCAGAGAGGCAGGCAGAGTGACCAATAATTGGTGTTTGTTCTTCTTCTATGTTTACAGCTGCGAGTGAAAATGGGGGCTCTTTTGAAAATTGAGTAAAAATAGGGGCTGATTTGCATTTCAATGAACGTGCCCAAACTGTTGCCCATATCTTAACTTTGATGCTTCCAAGGTATTAGATGACCTGCTTTCTGGTACCGCTGCCTTGAGAACTATACGTCCAGAAGCGGACAAATATAGTCCTTGGGTGGACCAAGTACAAGCCTTCTTGTATTGATGAGTTTTGGGTATGGTTTAACTTCGACGAAAATTCATGCAAAAGTGTTGATAATTGGCTCAGATATGCAATTAACAAGAAAGTGAAGAGGCTTGATGTGAACCTAGTAGCATTGAATATGCATCCTTGGGCGATATCTTGTAATTTTCCTAGCTTACCACCCTGGGACTCTTTAATCTCTCTTGAGTTGGCCTATGTAGGCGTGACTGGCCAACTTCTCCATAAATTCTTGTCTGATTGTCCAAATCTTCAAGTTTTAGCCGTCAAATCCTCGAAGCCACTCGTAGACTTGAAAGTTGTTGGTCCTTATAAACTAAAATATTTAAAAGTTTCTCATTGTGATGAGATGCAACGTTTGGAGATTTCTGCACCGAATCTTATACGTTTTCATTTCGAAGGGAAAGGAACAAGTATGTCTTTAAAAAATTGCCCTAATCTGATTGAAGTTTTCCTCCAGCATTTTATGCACAAGAATTTGTTCTGTGACTTTTTAGGTCTTTCAAGTTGCATCTCTCAACTTGAAGTGCTTACTCTAGATTATCTAGACGAATTTGAGGTCAGTACTTGAAACCTTCTCTTTTTTCCTCTTTTATTTTCACGGATCCAAGGCGAACAAAGTTGTGACTTTTATGTAATCTTGTTGTTCCTTTTCAGTGTGTTTCCGAAGTGTTTCCAGTAGCCCCAAGACTCAAGATGCTGCATATTAGAACTGATGCATATACAACCGCAGAACTATTCGCTATTACTTCAGTGATAAAGTCTTGTGCTTCCATGCACAAATCTATTTGTATCTATTTATAATAGATGCCTCATGTAACTCGGGCTTATTTAGTACTCATACAATTGATACAATTGATTTTGGAGATTATTGGTTGTCAGGCAGTCGTTGGATTTGCTATGCATCTGATCCAAACTTTTGATCCTGTAGAGAAAATCCAAATCATGAGACAACTCCTCCTGGACCGCTAAGGTTAAGAGCAAAGGAGGGAGCTGAGAGATTGTTTGCACTTGTTAAACCTGGGACTGACATGGAAATCCTTTGCCTTGATACCGAGTAATCGCATTGTATTCACATCCAAGATCATGTTATTGTTACATATTATTATTGTTTTTTTTTTTTTAGGAAAAACATATTATTATTGTTTAAGAGCTCTGAGACTTTTTAATTTTATTCTTAGCACTGTAACATTGCTTCAAATAAGCTCTCCTCCACATAATAATAATAAAATGTATTGTCAAACTGAATATTTGTTTTTTAAAGAAGAGCGAGGTAGTGATATGTCTTGGGCTTTTGGCATAGGTGATAGTGGCTGTTAGTATAGTACAGGTCTATGTTTTGGTTTTTCTAGTACTATTTTGAGGTCTGAGGCCAGAGGAGTATGATACTGATATCATATGATACATTGGTGCACTTAGGATGTGAATCCGAATCCTTGTCAAATGTCAATACCAATTAAATAAACATTAACACCATTTCTAAGCGTATAACAAACAATACGGTACTAACGGTAGAGTTAACCCTTAAATATAATGGACATTATTATAAGAATTGTAGAGAGATGGTTTTTTTTTTAAAGTTGTTGTTAGTTGGATTATAAAATGTATTGACACTTAACTTGTCATTCACTTGCACACTTTTAGACTTTTTCTAACTAAATTTCTTTCCATGACTAATTCCCGTCACGTTTTTTTATTAGTAAAAGTCCAGTGGAGGAAAAGACACTGGAATTCCTAAAATAGGGCAAGTAACTTGAATTTTTTTTCTTCCACACTCAAATTGGCTTAATCATTATTATCCACAAATCACTCTTCATTCATGAGCTAAATGAGCTCTTCACCTGCCCAACAATTACAGTAATGTCATCAAGCTTTCCACCGGTTAACTTCATCCCCATGATTTTCTTCCACCAAGGAACATCGAACCCCTTCTCATCAATTAATACAAAGAAAACTAAAATCAAAAATTGTTAACGGTACACTTATTCAAAAAACGTACATACAGAAATTACCTGTATTCTAGCTTCTTGCGAGTAAGGGGAGTCAAAACTAGAATCCTTCGAATGCATGTGAGCCAGACTAGCTAATTCCTTAGCTAGCACCCGCCAAAAATATCAGTGAGAATACAGCAGCCAGAAGACGGACTTTGAGCTTAATTAATGAGACCGAAAAAGAAAAGTTCTTATACCAGCATCAGATACATTAGCACATGAGCCAACAACAGCCACTATCTCACGATCAAAAGCATTGTCAAAAAGCCCATCAGAACCCATTACAACAATATCCTCTTCCATCAACTCTATGGTAGTCACCTGAATCAAGAGAAGCAGCTCAATGTACACTATAAAACAACTACGCACATCTCTTTAAATTTAAACTACTGGAAAAAATTAAAAACAGCGGTAGCTTAGCAGAATGGTTTGCGTAGATAATAGCACACCAGCTGGATTGGGTTCCGTTCCTATTGCTTTTCTGAACTTTTCATCAGTCAAATAGTGGTTCTGAGAGTCTGTTGGATTCATTATTCTGGATATTTGTAAGAAGTTGATAGCTTAAAAGCCTGAGAGTTTGAAATTCGTGGCTTGTTGATGTAATGCAAAGAAAGCTCTGTTGTGTTCTTCCACATGTTTCCTTTCCTTTTCTTTTTTGTTTGTTTTATAACTTCTTTTGTTACATATATGTATCCCAGCATTTGTAACATGCCCCCCAATTCTAGTAATAACAATAAAAGGGGAGCGGAAAACTTTCAGATAGAGTAAAATATCTTACCGTGGCATCAAGAAATGTCTGACTTACAGGCTCTGAACTCAATTGGTATGGACAGTCAAAATAATGTTCTTGCGGAGATGTAGAATATACTACTTGACCTGATACACAAAGAGCACATACCATATTATATCAGAAACCACTGGCAAACAAGCCAAATGCTTAGTGTTATAACACAGAACAAACTGAAAACAAAACTTGGCTCCTCACAAGGAATGTAACTACTCAAACTAATTGGCGCCAAGGAACAGGATGCACTACGTAAGGTGCACAAACCCCTGATATAGGCATATAGCATTGGCATAAACCCCTCAAAGAGGTGACATCACAAATCATCATGTAGAGTTGCTTTCAATCCACATAAAAGGCAGAATTACCTCTTCGAACAACTCTCACACCGCAGTCCCCTACACTGGCAACCTTTAATATCCCAGTCCTTTCTAGCATGGCAACAACGCTAAGAGGCACATTGGAGTTTCCAACAAGTATGAATGAACTAAATAATACACAGCATAGTAGTGATTACTGGGAATATCTGAAAGAACATACGCTGTGGCAGATCCAATGGAAGATGTAGCGGCATGTGCCTTTCTTATCAGCGTCCGAGGATCATAATTAACCTATAAATAAAGAAAATAATATGATTTCCACAAGTTACAAAGCAACTGCATAACCATAAAATCCCAGGCAGCAAAGAATCAAGAAAAAGAGATAGTATATCAACCAAACCAAGAAAATGATAGATACACAGACAGACAGACAGAAAGAAAGAAGGAACATGATGACCTCTTGGTCTTCCACTAGGCTAGAGGCGTTTGCAATCAGTTCACGCGAGAAAAGAGCTGGATTTACATCTTTCTCAGCCCAACTGCACAGAGAGTACACATGTTGTAATTATGAAGACAAGTTTGTAACATTGCCCTTGACATTTTTCGTATAACGAGAAAAGGCATGATTAATTTAAACACAACAAATATAGCAGCACAGCAAAGAGAATATATATCAGTATGAGTAATTCAAAAAAAAAAAAAAAAAGAGTACCCAGAAACACCATCAGCCACAGCAATAACTCCACCACCATAGCTACTAACGAAAAACGCATCTTCCCCGCCTTTCTCGACCTACACATTGATGATTCCAGGGAATTAATTCCCCAATTCCACAATGGAAAATATCCAAATTGCATTTTTCAACAAATTCAATACAAAATTAGACAGCAACTAATCATGGAAAAAAAAAGAACAAAGAGAGGCTTGCTTACTTTGTCAGGATGTGGAATTAGGTGAGTTCCAACAGTTAAACAAACCCCTGCTTCTGAGCTAAAAAAAAAAGGGGGGATTGGATTGGATTTCCAGCAAAGAATGAACACTAGTAATATATATATACTAATATAATATTATTAGAGGAGGAAATGCAGAAAATTAACATACCTTACGAAATTGGAAAGAGATGATGGTGGTGGGAAGCAAAGCAGCCTCCTGTTTTTATGAAACGAATCGGCGGTGATATGATGGAGAAAGTCTCTTCTCTTTGTATTGCCTGCCGGAGTATTGGTGAGGAATGGTGTAGACAACAGAGCAACCGCCATTATCTCTTTTCGTCTTCTTCTCTCACACTCGGCTGATATAATTATTATAATTAGCTACAAACTTTCTTCTCTGCCACAGGAACATGTTGTCAACATACCTATCGGTTTATATCCAGCAATAACTACAACCATTTTCATCGAGCACCAGTGGTCTAGTGGTAGAATAGTACCCTGCCACGGTACAGACCCGGGTTCGATTCCCGGCTGGTGCATTTTTTCATTAATTGACCTTTACAATACTTTTTTCACTAATTGACCTTTACAATACTTATTTTAATTATATATGTGGGAATGGCTTCAATAACATCTTTAATAAATATCTCTTTTATAACCTTTAGACAAAAATTATACTTATGAATTTTATCCCAAACTCTATCATGTAAACGATCCCTTATCTAGTGTTTTTACTAAGTACTAAACACCAGTGTTGATTTCTCCAAATTAATCTCTTGCCCCATGCAAGACTACAACGATACAGAGAATATTACTAATTTCCAAAGTCGAAGAAGTAGAAGCATGACAAATAAACGGGTATCATCCACAAACAAAAGATCCTAGGTGCATGAGATCAAAATTTTAAATATTCATATTGAAATTTAAACCTCGACGTGCAAAAATATACGCAAGTTTCATTTCTTTTTGTTATCAATATATATAACATTGAAATTGAGTAGGTTGTTTCTAACCTTTCATAATTTATCGAAGGGGCAAAATGTGATATAGTTTGTGTTTAGCGAATTGGCTTCACCTTATAAGGTGATTTCACCTAATTTGACAAGTTAACCATAATAAGTCTGTTCGATAACGAATGTTAATAAGGTGACTAATTTGAGAAGCTACTCCATGCACATTACTACTAAAAAATAAGATGAGTGATCAGTTGTCAGTCGACCTTATCAACTTTTAGACAACTTATTGGCTATCAGTAGGGATGGCAATGGGCTGGGCCGACCCGGTCAGGCCTGGGAAGACTAGCACCAGGCCCGACACATGGCCCAGTGCGGGCCTGAACATAAGGCCCAAGTCCGGGCCTCAAATTTTTGAATTTTTTTTTCTTTCAATTAGTTAGTAATCAAAATGTTTTTTTTTTTTTCCTTTTTAGTTATGTAGTGTAGTATTTGTATAATGGTGAAACTATTTAATTTATATCTTTTTGCTTGAGATCAAATATTTTGATCACTTTATATCATTTAATATTTATCATGAACTTGCTTATCTGACATATTGAAATTAGTTAATACGTAGTATTAGATTACTTAATAAATTATATCAATATACTAAAAATATAGTATATCAAATGATTGTATATCACTTAATTGAAATCTTATAAGTATAAAAAGTAATACAAATGTATAAAGTACAACTTCATTTAATAATATAAATGCATAAATATTATAAATTCAATAGTTACATATATATATATATATATATATATATATATATATATATATATATATATATATATATATATATATATATATATATATATATATATATATATATATATATATATATATATAACATATATACAATTACGGGTCGGGTCGGGCCTACGGGCCAAGATGTTAGGCCCGGGCACATGGGCCTAACTATAAGCTCAAGCCCGGCCCATGGGCAACTAATGACGGCCTGGGCCCGGTATATCGGGTCGGGCCCGGGCCCAAATTGCCATCCCTAGCTATCGGTCACCTTATTACTTTGTTTTGCCAAACAGACAAATGATGTGATATGCTCTCACTACTATGTAAGTAGTAAAAAAAAACTTTGAGTGGGTTCAAGCTAAGTGCCCCCACTGGCCTCGCCCTTTTCTATATATACCAAAGGAAACTGCATTCCCGTATAGAAACCCTACTTAGATATTTTCTATTTCATAGTCGTCTTCCCCAAATTCATTAGATCCCCAAATCAATCAAATCCCCAAACTACACCTCCATATAGAAATTCGAATCAATATTTTCTATTTCATAGTCGTCTTCATCTTCCCCAAAATCATTAGATCCCCAAGTCAATCAGATCCCCAAATCAATCAGATCCCCAGATCTATCAGAAAAATGTCCGATATTCCAGCTGATGCTTTTCGCGAAATATTGCAACGTGTGCCTGTGGATTCCTTATTCACGATGAGATCTGTTTGCAAGTCCTGGCGCGAAATCATTGACGGTTCTCAATTCACAAAGATACACATCCATCGTGGAATCGGTGATGGTTGGATCCTCTATAGGAACAAAACTGGTAAAATCTTTTTAACACCACTAAATCACTTGATCTATCACAATTTATCGTTCGACTGTAAATGTGATAAAACTAGAAAGGAAAGTTGCTCGAAATGTAGCAAGTCAATCACCGCTAAACATATCAAGGCTCCTGCTGGTCGTGGTATACCGCGCGTAGGTAATCTTCCTGTGCCTTGTTGCAATGGATTAGTTCTAATCTCTAGTATTGTCAAATGCTTTGGTTGGGTTATTTGGAATCCTTTTACCGGTGAGTCCTTGCAATTACCTCTTTGTGATGAGTTTCCAAATGATGGCTTTACTGCTCCCTACAGTGGGATTGGCTATGATGAAGCCAACGATGATTACAAGGTTGTGAGGATTGCCGACTCTCACACTTTTATATGTTCCGTCAATTCAAAAACTTGGCATAGGGCTTGTGATTTTCCGAGTGATTGTAGGATTGCGCCGTTAATGTATAACGGAGTTTTTGTCAATGGTGCATTGTACTGGGTTGCCTATACGGTAGGGATAATAGGGGTTCGAGGTTGGATAGTTGCTCTCAATTTAACCACCGAAGTTTATCAAAAAATTTCAGTGCCCTTAGAAGTTGGTATAGTGCAAAATCATAATGCTTTGAAACTTGTTGAATTAAGTGGATGCTTGTTTCTAACTTCTTGCAATAGGGTGGGGTGGTTTCTTGTGTGGATGATGAATGATTATAATGGTTCTGACAACATAATATGGACTAGAGTGATGTGTTTGAACATGGATGAGCACTTTATTGAGGATCTTAGCCTAATAGCTTACAAGAAAGATGAAAAAATAATTCTTCTTCGCTATAAAAGTGAGATGTCTCTTTGGTATGATATGGAAAAGGTACAATTTAGACAATTTTCAATGGAGGTTAATCCAGATGCTAAAGGAAATTATCATGACTATCAGAGTCTTAGGTGTATCTATGCTCCTTCTTCCCAAGTTATTCCTGCTAGCCTTGTTCGTCTTCGGGGTAATGATGGTGCAAATGAGAGAGCTACTTCAGAAGCAAAATCATTGAATAGGAAAAGAAAGAGGGCTCAACATCATGAAACTCTGGAGTTGAAGATAAGCTTCAAATCCCCAGGTGGAGGTGGTGCTTAATTTGGATGAAGGATGGAGGTAGGTTTCGGTAATAAAATTAAGTTGTCTTTAAAGTTCATTTATCAGTGTTTGTAAATATAATATATATGTGCAAATAATGGAAGTATGGAACAATGTAATGTAATGTACTCCTTATGTCAATGTAATGTAATGTACTGTACTCCTTATGTGTTTGAATTTAATCGGTTGTTCCCCCATACATGTCACGTGTCGCACTATACAAAACTATATAATTCCCAAATACGATCAATGCATTCTTAAAAATAAGATGACCTAAAATATCTATTATGTCTTCATTAAACTATGTTTAGAATAGTAACTTTTCAGGGAGAATTGCATTTTTTTACCCTTACCAGGAATCCCCTCAAATTTAATTTAATCCAAACAGCTCCCTAACACGAATAAAATCCAAAATCCAATTTAATCTGAATTCATACTGAAATAAATCACATACACCCAATAATGATAATATTGTCACAATATATATAATGTAGCTAGCCTGCAGGTGAAGTGATAACAATGGAGCCAGAGACAACGAGGTGATGTCTCAACATCTCCCTAACACTTTTATTTCCACTGTCAATTGCAGACATGATCAATATATCACACTATCAAGTGAGTGAAGTTACCGCCTGCAGCGTTGGGTAGATAATCGTTCATCCTTTCCATCGACTTCTTACATCTTTGACAATGTATAGTCCATTGCATCCACAAGAAAATCTACACCCAAGGTAACAACAAACCAGTGTCATCGTTCATCCCAAAATGAATGAATGATGCCCGAATCAATAAGTCTGGAGCTACTTGCAAAACTTGCATGCAAGTCTAGTTTCCAGGAGGGCTTTTTACTTTTGGAATAACACAACCTTTTAACATATACAGGACTTTGCTACTATTGACATATCGTGTTTCTACTAATTATAGATAACACGAATGAGATCTTCGTAAAAAAGGACATGGTGATAACAGAAAGCAAAAAACAGAAGAAATGAAAAGGAATACCAGAGTCCTCTTTGGTGAAGCATAGGGGTGGAGTGACTCTGAATACGTTGCCAAAGAATCCGCCTTTTCCTACCAGTACTCCCATTTCTGAAAGCAAGTCCAGTGTGACACAGGAGTCAGAAATCGGAGAGAAAAAAGCAGATAATTAAAATGATTTGTTATGAAGTTACAAGATTAACCCAATGACAAAGGAAAACACACCTTTCATCTGCTCCATGATGTGAAGAGTCTCAACTTTGGCAGGGGTTTTTGTGTGGCGATCAGTTACAAGTTCTACCCCTAGCATCAGACCTCTTCCCCTCACATCTCCAATAACTGGACAACAAAAAATTAGAGAAAAAGACAAGGAACAATTACTATAAAACAAGAAGATTTGACTATTGAGTGCAGCTTTTGCCAGTTCCATAAGAAGCAGAACATACTCTCGTATTTGTCTTTCAAGGAATCGAGACGTTTCTTCAGATATGACCCAACATTAAATGCATTCTCTTGCAACTTTTCCTTTTCAATTACTTCAAGAACTGCAAGACCAGCAGCAGTACATACGGGATTACCACCAAATGTGTTGAAGTAACTGCGATGAGCCAGCACCTTAGCAATCTCAGGAGTTGTAACCACGGCACCCAGTGGTATTCCATTTCCGATACCCTGGAGATATTGAAAACTTTAGCCCACAAATGTTTAATGTAGGAAGTGTCATCTTGAAAATCAATATTTAGCAGAAAAGCATTTTCGAACTTGGGTTGAATCGAAATTCAGAAACTAACAAATCAAACAGAATAGTGGAAACACCGAGTAGTGGAAAGGTGGATAACCTTGGCCATGGTAACAATATCAGGAACCACACCATGGCCCTCGAATCCCCAGAAGTGGCTTCCTGTGCGAGCGAAACCAGACTGGACCTCATCGGCTATGCAGAGCCCCCCTGCCTTCTTTATGGAGCTATAGACAGCCGGCAAATATCCGGGGGCCAACTCCATTATCCCACCCACTCCCTATAAATATAACACAAAGCATGACACGTTATTAACCAGATAAAAGTGTTAACATGGAAAAAGGCAAGGGTTTAGAACAGAGATATGAACTTCTCTAATATTTAAAAACCTGTATGGCCTCAGCAATAAACGCAGCAACACGCCCGGATGTTCCATATGTAATTATGTCGTCAACATCTTTAGCATATTTCAGTCCATCAGAGCCAAATACTCCTCTGTACTGGTCAGGATTCAGTGCATGGTGGACTCCAGTCTGTTGCAATCAGAGGCCAAGATTTTATCAAACTGTCAAACATACATACATACTCAAACAACAACACCCATTCTCGATATCAGAAAAATACATTGTTATTCAAGTAACGATTAGCAAACCATATTTAACAAAAGGTCAATGACACATAGCAAACTGAAGTATTGGTTTTTTAAGTATTTAACATATGTTTTCTTGAAAGAGGTTTAAGAGCTGTTTGTCATTAAAACCAATGATCATGGCTCAGGAGTGTAAGGCTTATAACCATTTAACATTACTAATAGATGCATAAAACTTGAAACTATCACTGAAGATGAAGATGCATTAGTACACCCTTTGTCAATGTACCTGAACAACATTGAACTTGTAACTGCTCTGAGCAGTTGCTCCCATAGTACCGGCAGCATTGCCATGATAGCCGTTCCTAATGGAAATGACATCATTGCAGCCTGTGTACAGACGTGCCATCAACATAGCGAGCTCATTCGCCTCCGTCCCAGAATTGGTGAAGAAAACCACCTTAAAACAAACACAAAATCCATCATCTCTCAGTCCCATGGATCAAAATCCCAGTTTCACACACTCATGACAAAGAAGAATTTAATATCAAAACCTCATCTCAAGTCAACCAACTTAATTAAAAATGAAAACTTTTTGGCACTTTGAGTCTGTTTTCCCTACACTGGAAATCATGCTTACTTCACAAAACAAGCAATGAGTCAATTATTCCATTTTAGTCCGTTCCACTTGATTATACCAGTACAATTACTACACGTAGCAATCAATAGAAAGAAGAGGTAATTAGTTTGGTAAAAGAAGAAAACCTTGAGATCAGCGGGGAACTTGGAAGCGAGTGCCTCGGCGAAATCAGCAATAGCAGGGTTCAAGTACAAGATAGTAGAATGCTGCAAACGTTGAGCTTGATTGACAATAGCATTAACAACATGAGGATGGCAGTGACCACAGCAAACGGTGGCTATTCCACCAAAAGCATCCAAGTATCTCCGACCCTTATCATCAAACAGATACTGCATCTTTCCATCCACCAAACTCAACTGCTTCCACAAAATCAAATTAATGAGTACCATTTTATAAATTAAAAAAAAAAAAAAATGAGTAAATTCATCATGAATTGGATAAGAAAAAGGTAGAATCTATTAACTGGGTTTTTGTAGAAATGGAAGACGGCAGGGCTGAGAAAGGAGTGTCGTTTGTTGAGAATTTGTTGAGGGGAGGGGCCGGAGTAGGGTGGAGGAGTGTAATCGAAAGGTGGCATTTGGGGAAGAGGAACGGTTTCATTTTGTGAAACATCGTCCTTTTGGAGGAGAGTGGATTGTGAGCGGGTGGTCAAAGGAAGAAGAAGAAGGCGATTGGAGGAGAATGATTGTGTTGGGATGATGAGTCTCTTCATCTTCATCAACATCATCATCTTGTTTGCCGGGAAATCGAAATGCAATGAAGAAGAAGAAGAAGAAGAAGAAAGGGTTGTTTTGTTGATGGATTATTATGATGATGATGATGAAGTTGTTGTTATTTATATAGTACTACATACAGTGTTGTTATCAGGATGATGATGAAATGATGATTAATTAACCTTTGCTTTCAATTCTTTTTTATTATTTTCCTTTTCTTTTCTGGGATTCCCTCATTAATCTTTCATTAATGTATTTACCAAATTTCTTATTTATTAGAACATTCACAACAGTTTATTTATAAAATTCCCTTAAAACCGTTTTAAACTCATTCTCTATAATATTTTAAAAATTTATTCTACAATTCATTAAAATCATATTCCCTTTTAATGATATATGTATATATAAACAATAATTTAATAATCACATATTCTAAATATAGTATATAAATTAATGATTAATACACTAAAAAAGTATTAGGCATGCACAAGTTTAGGCATGTGAAGAGGCTTATCTATTTATTTTTTTCCAGACAAATTTTAGGAAATCTAATTTGTTAGGCTTTTACACATATTTTAATATTTTTGTCAATATTTAACCAAAAGGATCCTTTTATGGAAACCGTTTTCAATGATCTTACTCTTACTCTGGTGCTTTATATTATTCAGACCTGGAACTAAAACAACTTTGTGTTTTGATGCTCAACTAGTTAATTACATCTTACACCATTACTCAAAATCATCATGTAAGCTTTTCGCTCAAGGGTTCAGATCATTTTTCAACAGTGTTAAAGTAATTATTGATCTCATACCTTGGTGTTAACAAATGTAATTAACTACAACTCCCCCGAACTAGAGAGACTCTGGGTAGTGGTGGATGTGGTTCACAAAAGTAGTTCACTAGGATTAATTACTCCTCTGTTTATTTAGATTCACACACAACACTCATTGTATAAACCTCCTAAAATTTCAATCCAAAAGTAAACGTATAGAATTTAAAAAAAAAACGGATGAGTACCATTTTAGAATACACGCGACGCAGGCGAACCATGGGCAACTAGTTTGTCGCTCTCTAGTGCCCATATCGTTCTTAATTTGTTGCTCCCAAATCCCATAATCAAATCAAAGTGGAACAAATAGTATCTATCTTACTTCCAATCAACAATTATCACGAAAGAGAATTGAATTGAATTCGTGTTCTCTAAAATAATGAGCTCCAACCAAACCAATTGAACTATCTCATCCTATTTAATTTTATGAAAAACTTTATACGAATTATTTTCTAATTTTTTTACCAAGAAGCAAATATGGGGTATGGACCATTTGATTTAGTTCTTATCAACATGCTTTTTCATTTTGCGATGTGTTTACCATTCTACATATCAATATTGACACGTGGCACAATGACTAGAAATTATTTTATAAAATGATATTCTTTTACTTAAAAATAAAATAAAATAGAAACAGAACCTTAAGATAAAATTAAACGAATTGATGTCCACCAGTGCTTTAGTTAGGAATCAGAATTTTAAGTATAATACAAATTATATAAGGGCTTGATGCTCCACGAGAACAAATCCTCATACAAAAACGTGTTAGATCTCGCCTATATTATAAATAGTGGCTCATATAAACTCAAAGAATGATCCGTTAATTGAATTGCATTTATCTATTTGCATGTAGATTTAGTTATACACTTTGTATTTGTATCATGATTGTGCTATACCCCTCTTATTCTTCTACAGTACTTTGAGGATTAATGAACTTTTTTGGTTGTTTCAAAAAAACAAATAGTTTGTGTTTAGTAAAACAAACCGATAACTTAACTAATATTTGATAACACGTTTCAATATTGGTAGATTTAGTAATGAAATAGTTTTCTCGTCTCTGACTATGTACCTCTATCAGTCACATTCAAGGGTTGTTAATTACTTGTTAGAATTTACAACCTTTTGGACTGGATTTCGGATTTTATGTTAAAACAAGCATTGAAGGCGGTAGGTTAGCATTAGTACTGATGATTGTGATATGCCCCTATTATCCTTGTACAAACGTTGAGTTTAATTTGGTGTTTAAAAAAAAAAAGAAAGGTAAGGAAATTGGCAGGTAGTTTTGAGGTAAATAGCATGGGACGTGTTTGCCTAGAATGTATGAAAATGACTCTCTTACTTTATTGGCTTGGTTGCATTCGAAGGAAAATAATTATTGGTTTGGTTATTGTCCTCGTATAGAAAGTGAAAATTAATGAACCCCCATAACTTAAGAAGCAATGTGTGAGATAATAGACAGACGGACGATGCTGAATGATGCGAAAGTGATGTCTCTTTGTTCTTTTCAATTACACCAGATGTGTGCATGGCCGGTGATGATGAGTATGCGATGCATGATGATGCCAAGTAGGTGTAAATGTGTAATTCGCATCCGATTTCAATCGAGATAGAACCGCGTCGGTTTAAATTCAATTCTTATTTGGATGTGATAGGTCGAGTAATTTCCAATCGAGTTAATTCAATTTTTAGTATCCCACCCCCTTTTATACAGAACTGGGCCTTTTTTTTTCCTTTTCTTTTTCTTTTTCCTTTTCTTTTTTTCCTTTCATGTGGTATGTTAAATTTGAGTCATAAATGAATCACTCATATCCAAAATCATTCACGGTAAATGAAAGCAAAGTAATTTAAATCATGTGATTCATATTTATTTTAAGTTTCACAAGGTGGACCTCACATGATCGACCTTTGACTAGTAGTAGGACTCTAGTGACTATTCACTATGTTTTGTTCATCAATTATTGCATTTGATATTTATAAGTCAGGTTTCTCTTACTAATGTGATGATGTATTCCAGTTATTATGACAAATAATTAATGTTGCATGCATGCACTTAACCTTCAGCAGATCACCATGTTAAATTGTTGTTATACTACATACTACTTGATCTACAGTATTTGGGGGGTTGGCCGGGCAGGGGCGGAGACAAAGGGCGGGCAGCTGCCCACCTAAACTCCGTGTAACACCTAATTGTACAGTGTAAAGAGTGCTGTTACGGGAAGAAAGTAAGACATGATTATTTTATCGTAATGTACTACTTGAATAGTTGAATGTGATTTGTTAGGATATTAATGATGAATGTTGAGAAGAAAACTCCAATTTGGAAGAGAACCAGGACCTCAATGGTGTTGCGGTAATATTTGGAAGATAAAACTATTTCCAAAAATAAAGTTTTTTTCTAGTTAGGAATTCATGATAGGATTCCTACTGCGGCAAGACTATATAAGCACAATATTGTGGATGATAATTCTTGTAGGTTGTGTAACCAACAAGAAAAAACCTTAGACCATCTAGTCCTACGATGTCAAATATTCCAGCAAATAAGATGTTGGTTAATGCAAGGGCTGGAAGAGATACCACAAACTTTTTCACATATTGTTTTCCAACTTGATAAACATTAAGATCAGCAAAAACTACTGATTATGTTTGGGTGGTTGATTTGGAAGACAATAAATGAGAAAATGTTCAAAGGATTGGAACCTGACTTGTTCAAGTTTAATATGTGTTTTACAAATTTGATAAAAGATTCTAAAATAGCCCTTCCTGACTCGAGAAATCAGAAATAAGATGTCAACACAAATAGTTTGCAAATGGGAACCACCCCCACCAAACTGTTTGTGTGTCTATATTGATGGTTATAGTTTGCACGAATTTGGATTTGCAGGAGTTGGAGCAATCGTTCGTGATAGCCAAGGGTATTTTATAAAAGCAACAGCTATATTTTTGGGCAAAACTGATCATAACATGGTGGAATTTTATGCTCTCAGACTTGGGTTGAACATTAATTGTACTCAACTGCAATTTGAGAGTCTCATCATTCAGTCTGACTCACAGTATCTAGTGTCTTGCCTTAACAAGAAGAAATCTGCCAATGTCTACCAACAAATATTGCTTGATGATGCACGGAAGGTAATGGACAGTTTACGAAATGCGACTTGGCGTTTTGTGTATAGAGAAGCCAATCAAGTTGCCGACAAATTGGCTAATGAGGACAGTCATAGGACGTTTGGTGGTAATCTTGCTTTAGCTTCTAGTAATTGTATGTATTTTGTGTGGAATGTGTGTCCAAGTTGGCTCAATCGTGTATTAGATTTAAACTCTATTTGTTATGTTAGATCTGTAAATGTAAATATTGTTTGAGTGTAATGCATTTCAAGTTACTTTAAAAAAAAAAAAAAAAAAAAATTCCAAATTCCACTTCCACCATCTTGTTCTTGAGTATTGTTATTGTTAATCATGATTATTTGAGTCCAATGCTATAAAGAGAGACCCTTTCTTTAGGTGTGAGAAACATGAAACTTATAGTAATGGTTTTTGACCAACACACTTGGTTTAGAATCATTCAGAGGGATCTATGTAGTAAACAACCTTTTGGATTTATGCTCTAGTGATAATTCAAATTTAAGTGAAAATACTATGCGAAACTTTTCAAAACGGTTTTATGTTTCCGATTTTTTATAAAAGATGAAATCACATGAAATTCATACTTTTGTCTTCAAACATTTCTCTACATATTTTACATTTTTATTTTTCAAGCATTACGGATTTGCATGTCCCACGAGTTAAATTTAATTTGGAGTAAAGATTAGAGGTGTAATTGGATATTGAACAGTAGGTATTATGTAATTTTAGTTTATTACACAACGTGGTCCAACTCTCATAAGCAATAGCACACATACACAAACATAAGATCAATTAGGTTCGTTCATATCATGAGGTGGGGTTTATATTTAAAATTTTCAAATGTGCAATAAACAACCATCTTGCAACCTGGGTTATACTCTTAACTAGTAAAGTATCTATTTACGATGATAATGAGCCATGTAATGTACCAATAAAAACTAGACACATTTCAGGTAGACCCCAGACATTGTATGTCTGAAATGCCACAACTCCGGCATAGGTGTGAGGTGAAATAATTTGTTCAATAATCAACACACTTGTGTTCACCCAAAAGCCAAATGTTAGGTATGAATGTATGATGTTAATTGTGTTATACTAATAGTAGATAGTTTGGATGGGAAGAGAATCATTATTTGCATTTGGGATGAGATGGGATGATAATTGCCTTTTGTCATGTAGGATTATTCATGAGGGTCATGTCAAGTGAATTGTGTGATGTGTGTTTGCCCCAATTATAATGGAGTTTTGTATGTTATCTTTCTGTCCTATTTTTTGAATATTTTTGTATGTTATCCATCTTTCAGAGCTGCTTTGATAGACTCGAGCACCAAACTGGCAATGGCCCTACTCACACCACTTGTGTATGTAATACTTAAGTTAAGAAACCTGTTAAGATTAAGAGGGACAAATAGTTCATGTTGTTGTTGGAATCTAATCTAAACATAGTTCTAAGCCTCTAATACTATTCTTTTTCTTTTTTTTTTTTTTTTTTTTTTTCTGTGAGTGATGGTTATCAATTTGATGACAGTCTAGTTTAATTAACATCCCAACTACAACTAGGTCTATTTTATAGCAAATTATTCAGGTTGCTGGATTGATAATGTAATACCTCTATCTTTAAAATGCACAAGTACAGTTCAATTTGATGACTTCAAGTCTCTAATCTAGCTAGTAGTTCCCAACTATATATCATCGAAAGTAGCACAAGCATTTCCAGCGTTCGGAAATTGTGATCCTGGATGCGGCACTATTTGGGTTAACGCTTACATAGAGTATAATGCACCATCTTATAACTCCGTGATGCAGTTGATTATGAAGTCACATGATCGATAACTTACTCATATACTACTCCGTAAGAAAGTCCGTATCACTTTGTAGAAGAATCTCCTCTCTTGCCTCACAAGGCAAACAAAACTTGTGGCGTACAGCGTAAACCCACCAAAATAAACTGACGAGCTTAAGAAAACATCAAACGATTGTTTTCAAAATGGAAGAGACCAACAAATTGTCCCGTAGTACCCATGTGATCCAAGTACCATTAGGGATGGCAATGGGCCGGGCCACCAGAGGCCCGGGACATTTGTCAGGCCCCGGATCCGAACATTTCACCAGAGTAGCCTTGACAAACACTACTAGTACTTACCCCGCGTCACTATCTGTACAGAGCGAGAGCTGAGAATTCTAGAGGAATCCAGATTCTAGTTGTTATAGGAATCCAGACCCTTCCCATATGAGTATCATCCCATATTACTTGATCCACCAATACAGTCCAAAAACCCATATTGGTGAATCAGCTATTAATGGCCGGTAATGTTGGATCTAACATTTGAACCCATCCCAAACTGAGTGATTTTGTCTACTTCAAAGATATTACCTGACTCACACATTGGATATTTAAGAATACATAATTCATCAAGAATGTGCCATGAAGAAGGTGATTTGGGCATTGACACGAAAGATCAAAGAGAATTCTATCAGTGTTCACTACATAAAAAATAAGAAGTAATTATGCAGATTCTATATTTACGACGATCGTGACATGGTTTATTGTAAATGCATCCATATTTCTGCAAAGTTATTAGAATAAGAATTTGCAGGTTACTCCGTTCACAACACCTTTAGATAACAAATGGTTTCCAACAACTAAATAAATGAAAAGAAAAATACCAAGGGTATATGGAATACATTTTTCATCAGTGGTGGCTGTATAGCTATAGCCTATAACTATAAGCTATTCAGTGGACTCTATAGAAAAGAATACCACTTTGGGTCACATTTACTTTTATATAGTATATACTATAAGTGAATGATTAATATATTCACTTCCCCCGAGTAATGCTTTGAACCCTTAACCTTTCACAATGGAGCAACTTTTAATTGGGAGGGGTCTACCCGATGAGATTAATTCTTGTAGTCCACGGGTGATATTCCTTGGCCAATAGCGAAGGACAAAGAAGTATCTCACGTGTTCTATATCCCTGGTTAGTATCCACATTTGCCTATGGAAAATACTGCAGGAGCCAAGGAAAACTGGTATGGAAAACAAGTACAATAAAAACACATTCCTAGAGGACTCTAATATCAAATATGAAAGCAGAAACATAAGAAATACTGTGGTAACAAGAAATCAAATAAAAGTAAACAAATTTACAGTCATTTAGTTTGTCCAAACCAGGATCACCCGTATGCTTTTCTGTAGAAATCAATTTTCTTTTAAACGGCAAATCCAATGAATATAAGCAGGTGCTTTGAAATTGAGAAGTTCTTGTAAAGATGTTAAGTTGAATTACTTATGAAAAGCAATTCACATACCAATATGAAGAATTGGTATCATTCATCATAGCCATTCATATAAACAGAGAAACTTCGTAAGAAGAAAAAATCACGTACATTGCAATTAAGAGCTTTCCATATCATGCTTGATGGATATTACAGATTGCAGCACTAATGCTTTTACAATCAAGCTCCATTGTCTTCATCCAGTTCTCAAAATCTCCAATTTCCTGTAAACGGACGAGTACAAGAGTAAAATAATGCCTCATCAAGTGTTAGATTCAAGTGCAAATATTTGAGTAGATGATAGTAAGTTGAAGTTTCAATATTTCAATCCAAATATAACACACCTATATCCTTAGAGCGTACTTATAAGAGCATATAATGCTTATAGCACTCAGTTATCATTTTATTTTACAAAATTAATAAGAAGTTAGCAATTATCCATCTACTGTGCGCTAAAGAAACAGATCATCATATCGCTCTTGAATGAATTTCATTCTTTAAGCTTGCATTCTTAGTGCATCATGACAGGCATGATACAATAGAAGTGAGCATAAAACGCTATACAACCGAAAGTCGTTCCAAACTCTGTTTTCCTTTTTTAAATCGAAAAATTAATACTATAAAACAACGCAACACGTCTTGAATCTTGATATATAAAACAAATATAGCTAGAAGACAGGGGGACTTCAATTTACTCATTAAGTATGTTGAAGCACAGAAGTCCTAAATTTATTAATTCCCATAAGCTATATAACATGTACTGTTCCACCACCCAAAAAGTTCATTTAACTACAAGATACAGTACTTCAGACACAACCCCACATACAAATTACTCACTTACCACAGTTAAGGATCACACACACAGGTCAAATTCAAGGATACAAAGGACCACCAAGTAAAGGAATTATGCACCAGTCAGTTAACCTAGACAGTTAAGAAGTAGAACTATCTGTGAATGCAACTAAGCAACTGTCGAAAATAATAAAGTAGAGTCATTTGTTTAGGTAATGCATAGATTAAGAAGGTACTTATATTAGTCGTTTGATGTGGTTCATGTTGTAATAACAGGATACATGTACCATACAAGATACAAAATGTTATGCTAGTTCTAATAACAGGAGAGTGTTAGGACTTGGGACATTTATACTTGCAACTCCAAGCAAATCTGTAAGTGTCCGTTTACTACACCATATAGCTAGTCATATCACTACCAGTAGGTCTGCTAGCTCACTACAATCTAACTTATCAATGTGACACCACAGGAAACAATACAATACTTTAGTTAACAATTTCCAACAATAACTTACTATTTTCTTTAATCCAGCGACTAAATAACCTTGCCTAAATGACGATGTTGTAATAACTACAATGCAGAAACTGAGAAGCCCATTAAAAAGATTAACCTTGACAGCAGTGTTGATAGCATGAGAAGCAGTGAGCCAGTGATCAGTCTGCTTGGAGAACCGAACAATAGCAGCAGCAAGTGATCTAATTTCCATCTCGATTCGCTTCTCATTGAGAAAGACCTCTTGAACATCCCCATTCACTGCATCAACCAACAGGTCTGACACTCGCGTTGCCATGTGAATAGCTTCTTTCTTTGCTTTCTCTAACACACACAAAATGAGGTTCATTCAGCAATATGAATAAATAAATACATACATAAAAATACTGGGGGCTTTAATCTGAATATAGTAACTAACTAACTAACTGACCAGTTTGTTCACGTAATTGAAGAGAGGTATGATTGTGATCACTAATCATTTGCAGCAACGAAGCTTCGAGACGGCTTGCTGCAACTCCTTGATGCGATCGCTTCATTTGAGTGAAACTTATCAGATGCCCTAGCTATCAATTTGGCAATTTCTCAAATATATACCCAAACACAATTGAAAGATTTGAACCTGACGTGATACGGAATCAACTCCTACAGTTACATAGCAAAACCCTAATTGAAAGAAAAGCTACAATTCGGGGACTCTTGGGAAATTGGTTTGTTTTTGGCTTTCTGCAATTCTATAGTTTTTGGAGGGGCAAATCCAGTAAGTAGAGATATTAATAAGGACCGATTTGCAAACAGGAGTGACTACGTGCTTGGATGCTCCAGGGAGGATTACAGTTTTCTTAATTCGGCAAATTACACGTAGTTTGGACTTTGGAACAATATTTTCCAACTGGGATAAACTCCATAAAACTCACGATACATATTGATATTGGTTAGAGATAACTTACAAAATATTGTTGAGAAGATAAATACTACTGCAACGCTTAATATCATACTAATAAAATATATATTGAGCATATATGTAAGTCGGTAAATATTGATGAGAACGTGATAGATATTTCAATGGTTAAAAAACATAGCAATTAAATGAGCAAAATTTAAAAAATTCATATCACTGTGTATCTATTGTTGTACATCACCAGAAACCATTGTAGATCATGACCAAGAACAGTAGTAGCACGACTAGTTTCAGAATTGACATCTATTACCAACAAACATCCATTCAAGCACATATTTTCATAAATTTAGATGTAAACTACAAGAACAAAAATTGATCTATATTAAATTAAATTGGTCGATTTCGAGGCTCAAAGACGATGAAATACATCAGAATTATGTATGTGCATAGATATAATCATTACCCATATATAGTGAACGTTGAAGTTCCAACAACGGGTTCCCCTATTATAGCTAGTGTACTTTCGCCTCTGGTTGGGTTGAATTCTATGCGGGTCAGATGGACAGGTGCGAGTACTATTCCAACAACACCCTCCTACTTAATTTTATGCGCGAGTGGAGAACGAATTTTAGTGGGTATCACTCGCCCAGTGTAGTGTGTACCGTAGCAATACTAGCTCGAAGCATCATGCAGTTATCCTTAAAGTCCTCTATGTTTAAATTTTCACGTGGTTTCTTTTGATTAGAAATTAAAATACGTAATGGAATTCCATTAAGATTAGACCTCTCTAATTGAGATTGGATCACTCTCTTAATTAAGCATTTATGTTCACTGTGATTCCATGTGCTGTCAAAGTCAACTCCACAAGGCAACTTTGAATCTCAGAATTAGAAGTACTAATACTTCCGGTGGACTTCCGGTGGTAGTTTGACAGTGGATAAGCTAATCTTACTTTGCACTGCATTGTCAGTAACTATCGTGTTTTCCAAAATATATTCTTAGCTCATGTGAAGAACATGTATAGTACACAGACCATGTAAGAAGTGACGCTCTTGAACAAACTACAAACACCGTTCTTTGTTGTGATACACTGATATTCCATCACCGAAATTACTAAAATGGAACATAAATTTGCTGACAAAATAGAGTTGGATTTTATTTCATCTACAGTATTTGATAGATCGAGAAGTGTTAAATTTAATAATTTATATTAATTCTCTCAATACAAACTATAATAAACTATAATAAAGGGATGAAATCCGATTATGAATTATAGTGCAACAATTCAAACTAATTTGAACTATAGTGCAACACTCGTGATTATTCCACAATCCACATGATGTCTAGTTACATATTTTTCAAGAACAACATTATGACATCTCTAGAAATGGAAAAAAAGGAATGAACATCATGAAACTCAAGCAAATTCTCTTAGCAATAGCTTAACAATACTGGAGGTGCAGCCACCACGAGACCTCCCACCTCTAGAACGACCAGTACGAAAGCATAAAGTCGAAACAGGCGAAGAATCCTGTTCATACTCATCTTTGGACGTAGAATCAAGCGACATCCTGGGGCTCGACAAAAGCTTACCTTGCTTAGACCCACTTGGGCTGCGAAATGGAGAAGAAGGGACCGAATGGGAAGACCAGGGCGATGACATAGTTGAAGAAGCTGAAGCTGATGTGGAAAGAGAGAGACGCGAACTTTCCTTTGGATTGGCCTTGGGAATTACCAGTGGATACTTTTTTGAGGTTTTCGAGGTGGAATGCTGAAATGAAGGTGGCGGTGTGAGAGGAGGAAGTAGAGGAGAATCCCGGGATCCAATCTTAGGCGTCCCTGGACGGGATTCCCAAGTGAATGGAACTGCCGCGGAACCATCCTTGTAGTATACTTCAAGCGGAGAATCAACAGTCGTGATCTCTTTAGGTAGACGCACGGAGGAAAGCCTCCCTTCGAGTGATGGCCTAGTCCTGATCGATTTCAGTGTCACATTTTCTCCCATGATGCTAGGCATTTTCACTCGAAGGCGATAACTATGAAGTGTGCTTGGTTTTGAAAAATTTCTTCATTGTTTGCGACGATATATAATATGGCCATGACTCAACTCAATGGCAAGTGTATATAAGTCAACTATTAGATGAAATCACGGATCAAATGAATTTTTTAATTTCTTATGTTAATCATTTCACGTGCAGAAAGCCAGAAAGTATATAGTTGGTTATAACGGTGTTAGATAAATTAATGTTTTGCTTGACTTGAGAGTTGATTTGTGATTTGAAATCTAGGACTTGGACTCTTGGTTTTTTTACCGGTACTTGTGTATCGGATTAACCCGAACCAATTCAATTTTGTTATACCAAGAGTAATCGAGAGTTAAAGTTGAAACCTATTGACCGAAAAAAGTCAAATTGGGTAATTTATAGCGGGACAGAGGAGTACTTTTTTTTGTTTTTAATTGTAATTTTTTGTTTTTAATTGTCAGCATTTGATTTTAAAATGATTTTTTTTAAGAGATTCATAGAATGTGTGTGATGTTTAGTTTAGTGATAGATATACGGATATGTATCTAAAAATGCGGATGTGTATTTTTTTTAGAACTTGGAAGTTGGATCAATAATTTATTAATTTGAAACTCCCGGTTCAGTTCAAACTAATTTGATACAATATTGAGGTGCTTTTAATGTAGTTTAAGGCTAAGGAGTCAAACAAGCAAGCAATTCCATGAATCATGCAATAACATTATTGGGATTATTGGGAAATTATTATGTAATTATGACTTCCGTAACTCTCCACGTACTTCCATCCATGTATAAAATATGTGCAGTAAAAAGTCAATAATGTACACTTCACTTCAATATTGTTGTATACTATTTTACAAATTTTACAAACATTGAACCGGTTAAATCCACTACAAACCGATGATATTGAAATTTGCGATTATTTGCATTTTCCCACTTTTCGCCTCTTTTTATACTTTCAAAACAATAGGTGACATAGTGAAGTCCATATTAGTAGTATATTACATCTCATACGAATAAGTGTTCAGAAATGTTATAAGTATTACATATTCTTCCAAAAACTTGTCAATGGGGAGTGGGGTTATCAACTTATCATAGCATGGCACTAGTGAATTCGAAAGAGTTTGTCTTTGGGTATATCATAGCATACAGAAGTCAGAAGCCTAAAAAAAAAGCTAAAGAAAATCGAATCAGAAGAATTCTAATGAGTCTTTGTTTTTATAGTATTGTTTAAAATATTACTAATATCTAAATTCTGAATTCAAAGGAAATGGTTGTCATCTACACCTACACCCAAATTCCGCGACAACTCGTATCATGTTACCAAAAATTCAATTAAAGCTTTTACTCTAATCTTTTTTATTATGACGATATATAAAAGAAATAAAAAATATGTATATAAAGTATATAATGTATGTGTTAGTATCAAATTGAATCTCATTATTCCTGTTTTCGAATTGGTTTATCGATAATTTCAGATTGGGAAAACGAAGACCTCAATTCATTTGGAAAATCAAGTTACGACAAAGAAGTGTAGTTACGTTCAATTAAGTGCAATTTAGACTATTGGGTTCAAAAGTAAGTTCGTTTGTTTCATTATTGCCGACTCCAACAATTTCTTGCTGAACCTGGTGGGCCTTCTTTACAACATGTTCGTAAACACAAGTCTACAGTTATGGACCCGATTCCTTTGGGCTGCAGCAGTATCTTCATAGTCATGTCCCACTTTTAAGCTTTTTCCATTAATTTGATCACCTTTTATAGGCAATTTTATGCTCAAGCAGTTCCATCTCTTTATTATATAGTCAAATTCAACATTTAATTTCTCGAGTGATGTACTAATGTCCACTAGCTCTACCATAACTTTTGCAAAAGAAACTTGAAGTTGCTTTAGTATACACTCATTGCAATAAGTGAACGATGGTAAAAATGACGCATATAAGCATAATTAATATCTAGGTCGACCTGGTCCAAGGAGGAGTGTACGGGAACACATTCACATCCTAAATACACGAAGATGGTGTCGGTGGCTGGGCTATAATAGAATTAGGAGTATTTTTTCTTTTGTTGTATACTTTAAGAATATTTTACGGTTGGGTTTAGCCCATTATCTTTTCTTGTTAGCTAAGTTAAGTTTACTACTCGTATTATTTTCTTATTTATAATGAACATTCCATAATTCAAGAATATTTTACAGTTGGGTTCAAATATTCTGCTTGACCTAGCACATGATTGTGCTAGACTAGTAGGGCTGTAATCGAGCCGAGCCAAGTCGAGTTTTGGCAAGGCTCGGCTCGAACTCGAATTATGAATTATAACACTCGACTCGAACTCGAGCTTCAGTTCTTGGACTCGAGCTCGACACATATATATTTCTTTTTCGAGCTCGAATAAAAAAATAAATAAATTATTAAATAATATATATTTGTATATTTATATATAATAAAAAAATATAAACAATATATATTCATATAAAATAAATAAATAAAGTAAATATATAAAATAAATATAATATATAAAATAAATAATATATATAAAATAAATAATATATATAAAAATAATATATTTATTTATTTTTTTTTTCGAGCAGCTCGTCGAGCTTTTCAATATTCGAACTCGACTCGATAAACTAAATGAGCTAGAATTTTTGCTCGAATTCGAGCTCGACCTCAAATAATCGAGTTTCGAGCCGAGCTTTTTTCGAGTCGAACTCGAGCAACTCGAAAAAAGCTCGGCTCGATTACAACCCTATGCTAGAGTGTCCTACATCCATCGGTAGGAGCGAATCTATTTGATTTTTCCAATTATTTGTCATTGTTATTCTTATCCGTAGGTCCATGATCCTATACTACATTTAATAAAATATCATGGACACAAACAAGACATCACGATGTTCGATCCAACCCATTGTCATTCTTTGATTCAGATGCATATAAATGAAGCCAAAAAAATAATTTTAAACAAATATTTAGGTAATTATAAAATGTTTTTGTGATGTAGGCTTGTTATTCGGATTTTAGTTAGTTAGTTTGAATATTTAGGTGATCACCTTCGACGGTGGTTCGATTGATTAAGAGCCAGGAACATATCATTTTGGTCTTATATTTGAATCTCATTGCGACTGAATTTGTGATTTCTTGTTGAGGTGAGTCCTTCGCATCAAGTTTGCTACTTCGGTTGATTGGCTTACCAAATGGCTTCCTCCGCTAAGCTTTCGCTGCACCGTGTTTTGAAATCGCTATCCCAGATAATACCCAATGGTTCATGCAAAATTGCATTCACCAGAGTCCACTGTGTCCAAAAATAGGTACTACTATAATCCTACAGACGAATGAATTAAAAAAAGAAGGATGGACGACTGGACGTAGTCACAGTGAGAATGGGACTTTCCACGGCAACTTAAGTAGAGGGATGAAATAGGCTGTGGCCTTATTTCTATGGTTTAAGAAAATTTCCCAAGACTAAAAGGTCCTTGCTTCTTTTTAAATTAAAAATAAATAAAAATGTATGGATGGGTTTACAAAAAGAGACCCGGAAAAGTCAGAAGAAATAGGGGTTAACTCGTCATTTCGATGAGTGTATGTATTCTCACCGTATACTGCGTCGTAGGCTTTATTAATCATCGCGTTTCATCATCCTCCTCTACAGATTCTTCTTCTTCTGCTCCGCCTCATCCCTCTTTATTTCTCTCTCTCTCTCCTCTCTCCTCTCGATCGAATCGATCTCTTTCTGGTATCCATGACGCTCGGTTCAGGAGGATCTAGTGTTGTCGGTAACTACTTCTCCTCTCCGTAATTGATTTCGTTTAGCTTTCCTTTTTTCCAGATTTTTTCACGATTTATCTGCTTTTGTTCGATTACTGATTTTCACTGCCTGCTTGTTTGAATTGGTCACTGGATCTGTGTATTTCAACACTTGGATATCGGATTTTCCTAGTTTAGGTTTTGATCGAGTTGGATTCACCTGTTTGTTCTTTTTAGAAAGTGCAATTTTACTCTGTGTGTTATTTGATGATTGTTTGGCTTTGCTTGATGGAATTGCGGTGTGTTTTGTTGTTTGATTCCATGACATGCTTTCAATTGCTTTATTTTTCTTGAAATTGACTGATTTACCGATGGAATTGTACTTGAGAGGGTTAAAGCGGTGCGTCTTAAGATTACCACCGAGGCTGAGAGATAATTGAATTAACATGTGTGGCTTGGTTGTGGTGTACTCTCGGCTCCTAGTTTACCATGGGGTTTTAACATTGAAATATATAGATAAATGGAAGCATTAGTTAAGAGAGTGTGATATAGTTAAGGGGAACTCCTCTTGATTGATAGTCTGCGCAGAGCATGTACCCCTGAGCTATTAGCAGATTGCAGCCTCTTTAGCAAATTAACTTAGATTGGTTTATCTTCACATTTTAGAGTTGAATTCCACACATGCGTTTTCTAAACCTAGCAGAATATACTAGTTTGTTAGTGCTGTCTTTTTGAGTTTCACACGCTCCATAGCCCACTTCTCTTTGCTGCGTAGATTAGCTCTTCTTGATTTTTCCTTAAAATTAGTCATCTCAGATTATGGACTATGATTACAGCTTGAAACTTTAGTAATTTGGTTGCATTTTGAGTACTGTATTTTAGTATTTATGCATATTTTTACTACTACTGCAGAATTTATTTGACAAGCATATGCAATATTTATGTGCATATTTGATTAGTCTTGTCTCTTACCTGTTTGACTTTTAGTGAGCCCAATAGACCAGTTAGTTGTTTCATTGTGTACTACGTTTTGTTTCATACTGACATGTTTTGTGTTTCAATACAACAGATAGATTACTATCTGATGTATTTCATTTGCTCATACATTATGCGTCCTTCTCTTCTTCATGTATTGTGCAACTAATTTTACCTATTAACTCATTATGCTGTGTCTATGCACTTTTACCTGTCATGGGGTAAGAAATTCCGACCTTGATGTAAACTGTTTCAACTCAAATCTTCTTGTTCCTGCAGTCCCCCGAAATTTCAGATTGCTGGAAGAGCTTGAACGCGGGGAAAAGGGAATTGGGGATGGGACTGTAAGTTACGGAATGGACGATGGAGATGATATTTACATGCGATCCTGGACTGGCACAATAATAGGTCCTCATAATGTAAGTATTCTACCATCTTATATTCTGCCCATAAGTATGTGATGTTCTATGAGCTTGAGCTGTTATTTAGGTTGCATTTCAAAGAATCATGTTTATAATATTTGTGCAAGGGTCTTGGCCTCAGCATGTGAAGTTCAAATTGTTGTATTAGTTCTATAGCTGATATTTTCTGTTATGGCTCTGATTGGCTTTCATATGAACATGCTTATATGTGGCCTTAATAGTAAGATGCAGTGGTTCTTTAAGTATTGTATGCACTGCCTGAGGTGTAGGTTTTAGACTTTAGAGCTGTCTGGTTGTGGTAAATATAGAAGTTCATTGCACTGCTGTTATTTTGTTAGAAAGATTCAAGAATTGTTATGTTTGGATAGATATCGCTTAAGTTAGTTAAGTTCTTGATGCTTGTCTTAACAATATAGGTACTCTTTATAGGCTGCAGATTTATTTACTTTTCCCTTGTGGTTCTTGGTGTGCACTGGTAATGAACCTCATGGTTGAGGCTTGGTGTCAGGCTCACATATATTGTCTGTGCATTTCTCTGCCAAGTTTGTTGTCAAGGGGACTTCACTACCCTATGATTAGATTTTGTGCCATGACCTGCCCTAGATGCCAGATGTCATAAACTATGGAGTGTTGGTTACACGTTAATGCTATTCTTTTTCTTTAAATGATCTTATATTGCAGCATGCTTACTGGAAAGAAAAATAACCTATTGTGCAGTGTTATCAGCTATTAGCTTTAATAAGATCATTAATTTTGTTGTTTGGGGCTGTATGCATGACTCAGTTCACTCTTTTTTCCATGTTGATTTTTTACCTTTGTAAGTCAATTTGTCATCATATTTTTTTTTCCTTGCTAGTCTGTCCATGAAGGTCGTATATATCAGTTGAAGCTATTCTGTGACAAAGACTATCCCGAGAAGCCCCCTGGTGTTCGTTTTCATTCTCGCATCAACATGAATTGCGTAAACCATGAGACTGGAGTGGTATGAGTACAGTCATTTAATGTGTAGTGATGATGTAGCTTTTATTAGGAAGAAACAGTTTTAGCATTTTTCAGCTATGTTAAATTAAATATTAAAGTATAAAGCGAAGCAGATGTTCAACTTTCATGCTCTAAATCCTCCCATCCATATTGTTGTAAAAAGGAGGAATTAAAAAAAAAACCTCATCTTTGTATGGCCGTAGCTCCTTCACCTCTCTTCATTTTTCTTTTGAAAGAAAAAATAACAATTTGGTCTGGCCGTGTGTTGAAAAATCAACGGAACACCCCCCCCTCCCCTTTGCTATATGATTATATTACAATACATAATTCCTCATCTGAAATTCTGCAATGCTTCTTATCATCTGTTTTCTTCTCTGAACGAGTAATAAATTATGGTGTTGTAGGCTGAAAAAACTATCTAGACCAAGCATTTGAAGTGATTGATTAATAATAATATCTTTGGTGCAGGTTGAACCCAAGAAGTTTGGTCTCCTTGCTAATTGGCAGAGAGAGTACACAATGGAAGATATACTGACACAGCTGAAGAAAGAGATGGCAGCTCCTCATAACCGAAAGCTGGTCCAGCCACCTGAGGGAACCTACTTTTAGTGTAAAGATATACAAGTCTTGTTGACAATATGCTACCTTTCCAGTATCTCTCTAGTACTTTGACGCTAAGAAATGCTATCCCCAAAAGCTTTTTCCTCGTCAAGTCTTCTAGGTTTCTGCGTGAAATCATTGAACGCATTGGCTCATTATAACCAGTATTTTGTTTCACGACTTGTTTGAATTGTTTCCTTGTGATGGAGATACAACAACAATTGTATCAATGTTTTTCGTATCTGTGAAGGATTTATTTTGTACTCTTGACTTATCTCACAGTTGCCTTTTGCAGTTCTTTTTTTTAATCATAGTAGTGTCTTGATAACTATGCTGTTGTAGTGTTGAGTACATTTTGAGGTTGATATGTATTTCCATTATTCCTAGCTGGGACCTCTTATGCGCCAGCTGATGGTGTGGAAACCTTGCCTCACTGTGATTAACCTGACAATGGTTGAGTACCAGATGTGTATCCACCTAAGTTAAACCTGCATCACGTATGGGATTTGTGCCTGTTGTGGCTGAATATTTACTTGGGCAATGACTTGCGGTTGAGGTTCCTGAGAATAGATCTCCTGGCTGCGCAATCGCAGGAAACAGACCATTGTTATCAGAAGCTTTAAAAACCATCATGATTAGGTGTGTTTAATAGGAACACATCTTGTAGCTCAATCAATCGCGGGAATCTGAGTATTGCTCCTCTAATTTGTTGTTGCAACAAAAACCATTTCTGATGCATGATATTTTCAATTAGTAGAATCAATGATATCAAATCATCAATCAACTAATCAAGGCTAAAATGATTCATTATGCTGAGACTTGAGAGTTTTAAGCGTCAAGCGTACATAATTAAGAATTAATGTATTGAAGTTGTAAATGTCAATGGCCACCCACGTGTGCAATTCGTGTACACAACTCGTGCGTGCCAGCTTCCATGCCATTTCCTTTGCTATGAAAATACCCAATTCGGTTCCGATCAATTTTCGGTGGTCGAGTGGTATGTGTGCTGTAGTAACAAGAATAGGTTGGAGCTCAAAATTTAACAGAATTATAAGATAATTTAGGATATTTGGAATTATAAGTTGATTAATAAATAGCGTAGGAATAGAGTAGGGTATATTGGCCTACCTGTATACTTACGTATGGATAAAATGGAATGAATTTACTAAATATCTAAGGGCAGATGCTGTGAGCAACTCTTCCAAGTGCGTTTTAAAAGATTTCCACGTTGATTAATGAAATTGAACTTTAAATTTATGGTGGTTTTAGTTTTGTCATATCATGCGATTGGGAATTGGGATATGCCTTTGGTAGTCAAACTCTGTCGCAAGTAGTTTTTGGATGATTTTATCATTTAGAGTGGATTTTATTGACTACTACTGTCCAACAAATTACATTGTCCTTTTCTTTCGATTTTTCTTTTTATCTTTGTCATTTTCATTTTGACAAATTACAATTAGCCACATCTAATTTTAAACTTATTATAAATTGAGTTCTTGAAAAGAAAGGATACACATATCATACATTAGTAACATTATCAAAATTCAAGTATCAAGATTTGAGTTTTGTTGATGTAAAATATGTGATTGAAATAGCCATTCCCTATTTAAAAAAAATACGATGGTGTCCATTCAGATTAATAGCACGTAGCGAATATCAATTGGAAACAAATAAGAACAACAACAACAGTGTGGCTTACTATTTACACTTGAATACATTAATTAGTTATGAAGTGTAACTCGGTTGGTACAATATACTTCCCCAACTTCTTCCTTTCTTCACATTGTGTTTTTGTTACTCTTCTTTAGTCTTTACAAACAATGGTTGGAGGATTGAGTTACCATATTATAAGAGTATAGGATTCGAATGCAAATTGACCATGAAATATACCCAATTATTATGAGTAGTAGCTGTAGTACTAGTACTAGTATTTGTTTCGTGTGTTTGCCCAGTTGGTGGATGCTGACTGCTCCTCCTCCTCATATACATCTCATCAGCCCTTTTCATTATTACTGTTAGACTACACAATTCCAATTCCAATATCATCAAACATCACGTCTTTTCTTAGCTCAAGAAACCTAGCTACTAACCTGTATCTCTCAATGTCCCAACAAAGAATATAACTAGTCTCAACTCTTTGCTTACACAACTCTGCTAACTTCCATAACCTGTCTGTCCTCCCAGCTTCTAACAACAGCAAAAGGAAACTTACAAAAAACATGCAAAAGGTCAGGTTTGGAGAAGACCAACAGACAGCTCCAAATGAATCCACAGTTGATGATTATGATGACAATTATGCCGAAGTCGATCCAACCGGTCGATACGGTCGAGTAAGTTCTCCGTCTTTTTAACTGTTTCGAACTTTTAGATGAGATGAAATTCTATCAGTTCGTTTATAAGTACGAACAACGAGTACGAACTGACTATATGAAATATGTTATATGTATGTACTACTACTAGTTTGAATCAGTTCTTGGAAAAGGAGCAATGAAAACAGTGTACAAGGCAATTGATGAATTTCTGGGTATAGAGGTGGCATGGAACAGGATAAAACTGGGAGACTTGCTTCATTCACCAGATGATTTGCAGAGGCTATACTCAGAAGTTCATCTTCTTGCAACCTTAAATCATGCCTCAATCATCAAATTCTACACTTCTTGGATTGATGTTGAACAGAGAACCTTCAATTTCATTACAGAGATGTTCACTTCTGGCACCCTCAGGCAGTAAGTAATTAAATTAATCTTCCATCTTACCACTATAATCTCGTACATCCTATTCCGTTCCAAACCAAATGTTACATTTTGACTTTTCAGTAATTTCCGTTATTGATTTTGACCCGATGTATTACTTGTCTTCCTTTCATTCCATCATCAGTTACTATTATTCTGAATTCTCCTCCATCGTTTCTGGACCGGTATTTTGTGAACACACTTTATGTTGTTTGGTCCAACTGTTCGGTCCTGATTGAATTAGTCATCATTGTTTTTGGTAAAGATAAAGGAGATACTACTAAGATTACAAATTTAGAATCTATCAAACAGAGGAGCTGACAATTTACAACTTTGCATCCGTTTGTACTCGATTGTTCTAGATCACTAATTAGTTACACATGTTTTTGGAGCTAAGCTGGGACATTAGTCCAAAATAGACTTTAATGTATGTGCTACACCGTACATATCTCTCTCATCTTCTTTGTCTTCCCCTTGTAATTTCTAAATATCTGACATATAAACCGGTCCGTAAGTTTATATTTATCCATTTCTTTAAGTCATGCCCACATCATTGTCAACCAATACATTATCTGATCGACTGATCGTACATCACATCATGAACTCTAGAATTAAGACACCCCGGCCTAATCAATTTGTCTAAATCTTATTGGCGAACTATATAACCAGAAAATTGTTATGCAGTATCTATTAAAACTTAAAACTAGTGTGTAAGCCTAAAATGTGTACACCAACAACTAGTTAGAAGTCAACACATCATTTTAGAATCAAGTAGGCATGAATCTACATGTCTGCATGTACCAATTAACATCATTGAATTGAATATACATTAGCTCACCTAATCAAAGAAAATAATTTAAGAGTTTAATTAGTTGTACTTTTAATATTAGTCCATTAGTCTTCTTCTCAAGCCAATTAAAAACTATCAGAAACATCAACATAATATAACATAACATCAACTGAACAAGTACCTTGACAAGTACAGATAAGTACAGTTTCATATTTTTTATCTGTGTATGTGAACTTGTAGAAGCAAGCAGAAAAATGGTTCATGTTGCCTTAAACATACATGTATGCACCAGGTCCAGGTCTACTAGACCATATGACTCCGAGTGAGCCATATGACTCGAAAGAATTGTGTATGTGATCCGATTGAGTCTTGTTACAAACATGTTGAACTTATACTTGCACATTTTTGTGCATAATGCAGATACCGAGCAAAGTATAAACGCGTAAACATTAGAGCCATAAAGATATGGGCGCGCCAAATACTTGAAGGCCTTGTGTATCTGCATGGCCTAAATCCTCCTGTGATCCACAGAGACCTCAAGTGTGACAACATATTTGTGAATGGTCACCTTGGCCAAGTCAAGATCGGTGATCTAGGTCTTGCAGCTATTCTACGAGGCTCGTCTAGGGCACACAGCATTATAGGCACACCAGAGTTCATGGCACCGGAGTTGTATGAAGAAGACTACAACGAACTTGTGGATGTGTACTCGTATGGGATGTGTGTCTTAGAGATGATTACATCCGAATATCCATACAGCGAATGCACCAATCCTGCTCAGATATACAAAAAAGTCGTATCTGTAAGCTTATATGCATCAATATGACATAAATGCATGAAAACACATCAAATTATATGTTTCTGATGAATAGTTCTGTGTTTTGTTGTTTAACAAGGGTAAGAAGCCAAGGGCATTTTACAAGGTCCAGGACTTGGACGCGCAACGTTTCATTGGGAGATGCTTAGAGACTGCACCGAAGAGATTGTCTGCTAAAGAGCTGTTGCTTGATCCGTTCCTTGTTTTAGATCATGTCAGCGATGATTCAGACTCGAAGCATATTAAGAACCAAAAGCCGTTCCTAAATGACACCATTGAACTCGAGCAATTGGGTCTGAACGACTATACACCGAGGACTAATATGACTATAACAGGGAAGTTGAACCCTGAGGATGACACTATCTTTCTCAGAGTTCAAATTGCTGACAAAGAAGGTATAGTAGGCCTTTAACACTGGTTTCAGGGCACCCCTGCTTTTATGTTCAAAACACAAATTTAGACTGTCAGCGTATTTATGCATTTGTGCATTGTTATGTTTTCAGGTGATGTGAGAAACGTTTTCTTCCCGTTTGACATCTTCAGTGATACTCCAATGGATGTAGCGAACGAAATGGTTAAGGAACTGGAGATTAACGACTGGAATCCAAGCGAAATTGCAAATATGATTGATGCTGAGATATCCGGTTTGGTTCCAGACTGGAAGGTAGGAGGCCAGTTTCACTTAGGCAATAATCAAGACGATGATTTCGATCACCGTAATCCCTTCTCGCCTTCTTCATCATCTCACATGTCGGTCTTGAGTTCGGTCAAGTCTCATGTGATTGATGGCAAGCCTCAGATTTGGCATCAAGGTACTGTTTCACAGTTTTCTGAATGATTCTTTTGTTCATCATATTACTGAGGTTTTGTAGATCATTCATTTACACCGAGTATCAAGCATCAATTTGTAGTCCACTTAGTTAAGATACAAAGTTCAAGAACCTAATGAAGGATTTAAATCGTGTTAGATGAGTTGTTCGATGACACCAGTTCGCAAAGCTCATCGCATTCAGAGAAGTATTCCAACCTGCATTACTACTCTGCAGATGAATTGCACAGCCCAAATACAAGACATAACAGCCAAGTTGCTTCAGATCATGACGTCCTGCAAGGTACTTCAAGATTCTATCCAGGGAAAAGTGCAACCACTGGACAACAAATTGCACAGATTATTAACAAACAGTGCCAGGATGTGATGTCTGAAATGCCTAAACTGTCCAGGAACCGGTCCTTAGTGGACACGAGGAGCCAGTTGCTGCATCGGTCGTTAGTGGAGGAAGTTAACAGAAGACGGATGTTTAAGACAGTTGGCGCGGTGGAAAACATAGGGTTTCAATCTCCTTTTGACGTTTCCAGGAAGAATACACAGCGAACTGGTGGTAGAAGGCAGCAGGACCAGAGAGGAAGAAGAGTTTGATGCTTCATCTGCTGTAAGTATATGTATATTCTAAATATTCCTCAAATAAAGCATTGTAAGTTGCAAGCTCTGATTCTATACATGTAAATGAGCTTGAGTAATAAAATGCATAAACTGTATTTATACACAGTAAAACCGAAAGCCATGCTTGTTTTCGACTTCATGTATACGAAAAATTCTTAGGTAGATCGGGTCTACTCAGCATACCTCATAATTAACAAGTGAATTACAACCACACGATCTACGAATCAGTTGCAGACTAGGTCTAATAGAAGCTTCATGTTGCCAAATTTAAATTCCTCATCACCATTCTCTATAAATAGACAAACCAAACAAGAACTTCTCAAACCTCTAAAAAGGTAGCAAGATCAACAGATCATCTCTACATTAGTTTACCACCACACCACCATTATTCTTTTCATTGTTGTAAACAAAACAACAACAAAAACTTGAACACAAAATTTCTCCTCTCCACAGCCGGTCTCTATTTCTGCCATGGCAGCAGTGAAAGAGACCGTCTTTTCGTCCATGCCACTATCGCCTGAAAACGCACTGCTAAACAAATACAAAATCATCAAGCTTATTGGTCGTGGTGCATTCGCAAAGGTGTACCTCGCCAAGGAGATCGCTACCGGCCAGAGTGTCGCCGTCAAAGTATTCGACAAAACCAAGCTCAAGGTTTCTGCCTCTTCCAATGTCAGTTCCAACATCAAGCGTGAGATATCCATCATGAGCAAGCTTCGCCACCCCAACATTGTCAAGCTCATCGAGGTCCTTGCCACGAAAACAAAGATCTACTTCGTCCTTGAGTTCGTAAATGGTGGCGAATTGTTTGCTAAGGTCGCTAAAGGCCGTTTCAGTGAGGATCTTTGCCGAAAGATTTTCAGACAGCTCATATCCGCTCTAAGCCACTGTCATGCGCTAGGTATCTTCCACCGGGATCTCAAGCCGGAGAATCTGTTACTTGATGAGAATGGTGATCTCAAGGTTTCAGATTTTGGGCTCAGCGCCTTGTCTGATCAGATACAGGTAGTTTCTGCTGCAAACTCTTCTTAAAATCTCCATCTTTGCACTTTCCATGCAAGATGTTCTGTCCTCATGCATGCTTCTACTTGTACCTATGCTTAAATGTGTTAAGAGTTTGTGAACACTCCCTCAGGACGACGGGCTACTACACACGCTTTGTGGAACACCGGCATACGTTGCACCAGAGATTCTATCTAAGAAAGGATATGATGGAGCGAAAATCGATGTATGGTCATCCGGGGTAGTTCTCTTCGTGATGGCTGCTGGTTATTTACCGTTCCAACATTCAAATGTCTTGAACATGTATAAGAAGATCTATAGAGGAGATTACAAGTGTCCAAATTGGATATCATCAGATATGAAGAGGTTTCTATCTCGCTTAATGAACGCGAATCCTAACGCTCGAATCACCATTGAAGAAATCAAGCGTGATCCATGGTTTACCAGAGGATACGGAGTAACCGGGTCAGGAGGAAATGTGGACTTATCCAGTTCTGTTGCCAAGGAGAGTCTGAGGGACATGAACGCATTTGACATAATAAGTCTTTCTTCGGGTTTGGATCTTTCTGGATTGTTCAATACTAAGTACAAGCCCTTAGAGGATGTGGAGCGGTTAACCGCGGAGGGATCTCCAGAGAGGGTGATGGAGAAGGTGGAGGAGGCCGTGAAGGCAGAACACGGGGGCGTTCGGTTGAGAACCAAGAAGAAGGATTGCGCGGTCGAGGTTGAGGGGCAAAATGGTGATTTCATAATTGGTTTGGAGGTTTACCGGTTGACCAGCAATTTGGTGGTTGTAGAGGTGAAGAGGAAAGCTGGGGAGAGGACCGCGTTTGGCCAATTATCTAAGGATAAACTTAGGCCGTTCATTACGGGTGACTCATTCATTCCCGATTATTAGTAGGATAATAATAAGTAGCAGATTACCGAACAAAATATATTTGTTCCATAAGATCCATAGGTGGTAGATACTTAGTATGTGCTCACATAAAAATAGTATAGTTATCGCTATGAATATACTTAAATCTCGGGTTAGTTAGTGAATAAGTTGTACAGCACAGTTTTGGTTAGATAGAAACTAGTAGTTGTATGACCTCGCTAAGGCACATTAACCAAATGGTCAATTGGTAATGGCCTGGATGCCCTCTTAAGTCTGTGTGTATAGTGCACACGTGTATGTATGTGGGTACAACCATATTGTATTGAAGTGATCTTTTATAATTTGATTTGGTAGTTGTATGATTTTATAATGTAAGTTTAGAAATATAGGCTCCGTTCCTTGAAATCGTAACCAGCTAACAAAAAGAGGGTGGGCAAATTGCACATCAAAGTTGGAAAAATATACTTGGTACTATATCATATATCATAGACACCGGCAAACCATGAAACAATATTAAGCAATCATACTGTAGTATATTCCAGGTTTAAACATGCAAAGACAAGCAGGTACTTTGCAAGATACAATACAAGACAACTGAGATTTGACCACTACAGCAAAAACCCTTTGTATAAATGTTCTAAGGTACACAAAATGTTGCAAACCAATCCTCAAAAATCCTTGAAATTGAAACTTGGAGCCATGAGTATTATAACAGAGTTACACAGTAAGTAACTAGGTATAGATTGACCGGCATTGATGTGTCATTGTTTCCTTGTATGATATATAGGAGTAGCAGCAGTAGGAGTATATAATATAAGAAGACAAGCTTCCGAGTATATTACTAGTCCTCTTGAAATTGTAGACCATTAGAATTCAATGAGACTGGGTCAGAATATACCTGACCCCAAAAGATAATTCCTTTTTTTACCACAGTCTTCTTTCTGTAAGACAAGGGAGAGGTTCCGAACTTAAAACCCTTTCATCCCTAACTATGAGCCTGTCGTCTGTTAGTCTAACTTCACACCCAGTTCCCCACGTTTGTACAGGTACACCATTTTTTTGCGTACATGATATTAACGTAGAGGGGGGAACTCATCATTCTCGAAGCACATTAGTGTATCATCGCTGGAAACACAAAAGCAACAATTTTTAGATATTACTATATCATTAGAAATCCATATAGCCCCACAGGCCCTATATAGTAAGGAAATAATAGATGTTTGTGTCAAAATACCTTTCTTGTTTCGTAGCTGGTGATGCACCCTGCTTTTCAAGAGAAGTAACTCCCAACTCTTCAGCAAGATTCCCGACAGATCCAAATTCAAGTTTGCATGATTCACCAAGAGTCCCATTCTTTTGTTCCTCATCACCAACTGGACGAGGAGAGCGACACTGTACATCTAATTTTCCTCTACTTTGAGTTCTACCTTTACGGGGCAAAAAGGGCAGAACTTCATGTGCAACATTTTCAGAACAATCTCTCTCGTTGAGAACAGGAGATTGGCACTGTACATCAAATTTTCCTCTACTTTGGGTTCTACCTTGTGGAGGTAAAGAAGGCAGAACTTCATGTGCAACATTTCCAGAACAATGTTTCTCGTCAAGAACAGGATATATGACTTTGCTATGGCCAAACTTATGATGCTCATTATGATTGTCTGGCTCCCTGTTTTTGCCCTGCCTCTGTGGAGGTTTTACCCGGGAAAAACCATTCTGCAAAACATCAAGGTAAGACAGCAACTAAAACATGTAATCAATCAATGGTTGATGATTATGCATACACCAGGAGTTTGACTTAACAACTTGTTCCCTTACAGCTACACCAGGTATTCAATGGTTCTCATTTCTCAACTAGGTACCAGTGAAAACAAGTAACAAGAATCAGGAAGCACACAACCCTTTATATACAATTTTCAGTTGGCATATTAACAATATTTCAAGATTCACAAATATGAGCACATTGGCAAGATTTCAAGGTGCAACATGTACGTTCTTTTTTTTCTAAATCAGAATTGGTTGAGGCAGAAGAGATAGTAAAAGTATTGGGGAAAAAGATTACCACATGGGGGAAGTAAGTGCCTGTTCCTTGTGGCTTCCGTTTCACTTCAGCGGGAAAAGCGGGCAAGACAGAATCAGGAGATGCATACACAAATTGTTCTACAGATCCTGGGAGTGAATTCCTCGGATAGAATTGGCTCCGTACAATATCCCAAGCCCTATTGTTACATATCCCAGAAGTTGCCAATAGAGGATTATTCCCTTGAGATCCATACAACGTAAACCCATTACAAAGCTGGCCATACAGGAGACTCCTGATGTGACTGTTATAATCGCCACAGAGGTCAGCTAAAGGATTGAAAGCTTCTGATTCCCCTATGCTTGCTGATTCAACAACTTCTCCAACATCAGCAGATGCATTTTTCAAAATGCTGGCCTTAGGAGTAGAAGAATCCAAACCAGCAACTAGGGCATGTGAGTTCTCAATGCACCATTTATATGTATTATTATACAGTTCGCGATGGTGCTCCAAAAATGGTTTAAAACAGAACTTCGGGGATGTGGTGTCCACCAAGTCACTTCCTCGAGAATTTACAATTTCGGAACTTCCGTTTTCAGGAGAAGATGGAGCAGAGAAGTATTGGCGTCTAATATAAAGGTTTCCAGAAAGAAGGCCACTGTTTTTGCTGCTTGATGTATAGCTCAATGTGCCATTACCCAAACTTGAATTGGATGTTGCAAGGTCATGCGCCCTTCCATACACATCTTCTGAAATCTCTTCGACAGAATGTTTGTCATGATCATTCTTGAAAAGTAATGCTGATTTATCCTCTATTCCAACACTTGTTTTGTCAATGTCACTAACAGACGAATCTAGAAGCACGTCATCCTCAGAAAACATCTCTAAAGGTGATGTTATAGATGCTGTCAAGGACTCTTCATCACCAAATCTTAGGCTCAGATGATGAGTTGCACTTCCGTTCTGATTGTCATGCCTAGAAAGAGTGTTTGCAAAAAAATCAGTGACCTCCCCAGCAATATTATCTCTTGGTCGCAAGAGAAGTTGACCAAGCTTGCGTGCCCCATACTTGAAAGCACTTTGTATGCGGTAGAAATTGCCTGGAAGGAAGAAAAGCCAAAGGAATTATTTTGCTTCCAAGTTACAAATCCATCATTTGTTATACTAAAAATTAGTTCTTTCTCCAGATTACACAGAAGAAATGGGAATAAGGATGCAGTATAATGTTACATTCATAAATGAATGCAAAGTAGTATGGTAGATGCCAGTTGTATTACATGCAACTGAAATGTATTTGAATTCTTAAGATCTCCCAATACTACAGAAAACAGGAGTTTAAAATTAGGTTTAATTCAATTTTTCAGCTTGCATTATATGACATGCTGATATCGTCAAATCTTTTAAACTGCTACTATTATCTTAATCCTAGGCATATGATCTACAATCCTATTAGTGAATTCTATAAGTCACAGAATACATTTGGTGTCACTCCATGACTATATTTTCTCAATCCATCTCATACAGTAAAGGCAAATTCACTAAAGAACAGTTTCAATTACCTCTGCTGACACTGCGCCCAAGGTTATTATTTTCCCTCAGTGGATCCATGATATTCAGATATTTCACCTGAAATGGTTTAGGCTTTTCTCCAAGCCCCTTCAATGGAACTGAAAACATATCCATGCAGTTCTCCAAAAATTCCTCTGTGAACATCAGACTATCCCATCCAGTTTCTGGCATCTTGACTTTATTGGAGAATGATGAGAGACAAGAGATCAATATAAAAAACAATGTCAGCTATCAGAAGCATGGTGCCCCAATTATGCAAGTATGGAAACACATACTTCAATAGATGGAACCAGAAAAAGTGCAGATGATGTGAGGTCCAACAATCTAGTATTAACTGAATCACATAGCTTACCTGTTATATCAGGAAGGGATGATTTGAGAACAGGCCCTTTCAAGCTGATGCAGTAATTCTCCCAATCAAATTTACTATAATACGCCAGAAACCTGTAGAGTACCTACATACAGTGAACAGCATAACACACTCAAAAGACGCAGTTGCATGTATGTGGCTTCACCAGTGCTGCAAGTCACAGTAATTTACCATTAATGGACCAGTTAAAGATGAATGGAAAAGATGGAATATGTACAGCACAAGTGTTTCCAGTGCATATGTTGATATTAAACCATGGTGTGCGCCAAGGATGCGGCTTTCATGATAGCACCAAGTTTTCACCAGGATAATGCTACGTTTAAATAGATGATTTCTCCCCACAATACGATCTACCTGCTTGACAACAAGTTGAGTGAAAATTGTTAAAAGATGAAATTGTGGGATGTAATTTTAGAAGTCACACTGAAATTACTATTCCAGTTTTTTAGGAATCCAGCATTGTGTTCATCATCAAGTCCACTGGCACTTCAAGTTACAGAAGAATTGACAGTATGAACAGTCATTGCTCTCAAGGTAAAAGGAATATTACTAGCATGCTATAAGTTTCATCTTCACATCACTACTTTGCAAAGTTTGAATCGAATAACATTTTGAAAAATGATCTTAACTCTATCTGCTAACATCCCCCATTCAACTTAGGTCATTCTCATAACTCTATAGTCTTGGTCAGGGAAGACGGTTCCATTGAACCCATAATATCCACGGATAGCACTTTTATATTGACTGAGTTGCAATTTGAAACTGCAGGAACATGTAAGATAAGTGAACCAATAATATTCACGGATAGCACTTTTATATTGACTGAGTTGCAATTTGAAACTGCAGAAACATGTAAGATAAGCCAAAAACGCTTCATCATCAGTAGCTTCAACTTATATCAGCTGTTCCCCATGAAGAAAACCATGTTTTTTTTTTTGTTTTAGAATGAAGAAAACCATGTATTTGATCAGAGAAGATATTGCTTTGTTCTATCCCTAAATGACAACTTTCTGAAACTTAAAATGATTCTGAACTTTTCTACACTAACAAACTCTAGATCACTGATTCACCAAAAGGCCCATGTGTTTACCTGCTCAAGGAAGCAAAGCGTAGAAAGTCCGCCTAACTGGTTGAAGGATATATCAATTATGAAGTTCCGCACTAGGCATTTAACAAGTTTTACCTGCCATTAAGAACCACAAATAACACTGTTGAAAACCTTGACGAATGACATAAAAAGTCTAAAACAGAATCCCAAAAAAAAATTGGGTGAACAAAACAACTGCTTATTTGATAGCTTTCAGCCCTGGCCTCCTAAACATAACATGTTAACTGGAAACTTCATTTGATTAACTCAAATTTTCTAATTCACTAATTTTATTAATAGAGTGGTAATGGTGCAGGTCAACCACAATAGGAGCTTGACCTATAAAAAAGGGCAAACCTGTACTTGAAGCCACTCCCAGCGGGCAGGGAGGGAGGGGAGGGGAGAGGAGGGTTGGGTTATATACTATACACAGCCTTAATCTTGCATTAGTGGAAACAGGCTGTCTCCACAACTCAAATCCATGACCTCTGGGTTGCCAGAGGCAACTTAATATTGTGCCAATCAAGAATTGCTGGATAGTAGGAATGGTTGTGAACTCTTGTCTGTAATGGGTATGTAAAATGAAAGATACAAAGATATGTATATAAAACTAAATACAAATTATATTTGACTTGACAATGCAGTTAACTGATTGCATCAGTGATCCAAACAGAGTCATTGTTGTAAATGAACTTCACTCCAAAAAAATCAACAACGAATATATCCCATGGCATTTTTGTAACCAAAATAGAATAATCAAGTAACTATTAAGAGCCTAGGCTGAGTGTAAGCATAAACAAAAATAGTGAATTTCTATTTGTGATATAGGTTACTCATGTTGAAGAATATCACAAAAAGACAACAGGTAACGGTCTCTAGAGAAATACTGAAATCTTAGTCCATGTAAATGAATAACAAAAATTATCAAGAAATAAATGTCAGATCAATAAACCACGAATAATGTCCAGAGCAGAGAGAAGGATTTATAACTACCTCAGCATCAATGAACTGTGTGTCCCTAACTTGGTACTCAGCATCTTCATTTTGCTCTTCAGTTTGTAAAACATCAAGCACATCAAGGGCCAAAGAGTCCTTGGGGTGAGGAACTTTTAGTGCAGTCAAATCAATATCTCCGTCGGGTAGGTACGTCTTAAGTGGCACTGATCCATAGGGGAAAACCTGTGAGACAGTGGTGCAGAAACTACTGGTGTTAATATCACATAAGTTTTGAACAATATGACCAGAAAGTAAACAAAGTAGAGACAGTGATCTACTCAAATACAGTGTTTAATACTTAAACTTCCAATTCGACCCTTTAGTAGAAATTACTATATTATATCAGGATATCATGCCACAGAAAACCCAGATACAGGAACTCAATAGCAAGCCTGATAATAATGATGTTGAAATCAGTATGATCGCCTCATAATCCAATCGTTCTGCTTGGCTGGCAGTATTTTATAGACAACAGATACAAAATTTGTTCAAATTCAAAGGGGTTTCTGATTTCACTTGGCAGATACTCCAATATATGAATGGATATTAAGTTGATACAACTCTGTTAATCTTTTGTTAAAACAAACACATTCAAGGTCGCAATCTACCTAAGCCAAGTGGGCAAAGACATTATGTCCTGAAAGACCCTTACTCGGAAACTACATAAACTAACTGTTAGGTGACATTTAATCTCTCTTGTTATGCGGATATGCTTACATAACCGGCAACTCGAGATTAGAACACCTCCAGAATCTAGAAATCGGAAAACGAAAATGATAAAAGTTACAAAGGTGCAACCTACCACATTACGATTTACGCCAACTCGAACAAACAATTTTAATTTACTATAGCCCGAAAGCCGAGGCAAAAGAATAAATAAAAACGCTACATAGCAAGTCGTAAAATTGCTATGGTGACCAACAAAGTATAAGTGTATCAATGTTTAGGAGAATAAACAAATTTAATATCAAAAGCAACAGCACAGTAGCATATATACTTGTAAAAGAGCAGTAGAATATTCCACTTTCCGAGCATCCATAAGTAAAAGCATTAAAGAAATACTGTACTTGCAAATTAAAGAAGACAGAATATCCCACACGAGGAAAGAGCATCACAACACACAGCTCACTTCCGTTAACATAATAAAGTATTCCACCATTTCCAACACGTACATGTATATAAATAATATACTACTTGGTATAAATTACGATCATCAGTAAAATTAACAGAGCACAAAAGCCTAAACTAGTCCACAGACAGTGTCACGCCAATTTGCAGAAACAATAGTCATATAGGTGATGGATGGATAAACATTACAGCATTAATTAATTTAAAATTAAATTAATAAAAAAGGACGAGGAAATGATAATGACCTGACAATGAAGCCGATTCTGGATGAGCCTCTGAACATAATCAATGACGTCTCTTCTCCGCTCCTCCGAGTCCAGAGTCGGATGGACGCAATTCACCACTCTCTCCGCCGCTTCCTCGGCGACTGCCAGACACTCGACGCTGAGCGACTCCGGATCGGGAGGCGGAGGTGACGACTTCCACCACAAACGGTCGGTAGCATCGCCACCGAGATCACCCATCGGTTTGTCTGTCTGTCTGTCTGTCCTCCACAGAAATCAACAACAAACAAACAGAAATGAACAAGGAGGAGAATTTATATAGAGGTAGCCATTTTCATGAGAGAATTGTGAGAAAATGAGGAGTACAAAAGGGGGGTTTTATTGAGAATTATGAGGGTTTTGTAAGGAAATCTAAAAAATCTGAAATATCATGACACCATATAATCAATCTCTCTTTCTATGGAAAGAAGCACATTTGGTTCACAAGATTGTTGAAAAGAGAAAGAAATTTAAGGACAAAATTGTCAAAACAGAGCCTGCTTCAGTTTCGCTTTAATTTTATCCCTTCCTGCACCTCTGCAGCAATCCCACTTTTTTTCAGTTATTTGCAGTACAAAGAACAAAAACAAGTACAATTGCCCCTCATTTTATTTCTTTCCTTCCCTTTTTATAATTATCATCATTATTATATATTTCTATTTTCCGGTTAAAACTTACTCCTATATCCCACCGATAGATAGATGTATATTGTGTAAAGCTGTAATACGAAATTAACTATTACGATTTACTTTCGTACTATTACGAGTTACTTTCGTACTATTACGAGTTACTTTCGTATTATGACTTTCGTATTACAACTTTCGTGGCAAGATTGTAAAGATGAGGTTAAAAGTACATGAAACATATCCAATACTAGAAGGTTATTGTGGGGAGTGGTAACTGGTAAGTATCTCTCTTTATTTATTTACATAAGATATATTTGAAGTAAAAATAACATACATTAACTTATTATTATCCTAATAATAATTCTAGACATGATGATGATAGTATATTTGCAAGGAAGTAAGTACACAACAAACAAAGGACGAAACGGGACGCGACGAAAAGAATGCCTTAGTTATAGATAAATCATAGATGGGAGAGAGAAACCGTTTGAGAGGAGTGTGACGTTTCACTGGAGTGTTTGTTTCATTATATACTGCCAACTTGCTCTCAACAAAATGTGTCTTTTTAAACTCCATATACAATTTTAAGAGAACTTATTGGCATGATTTGTTCGTAATAACTTCAACGATAGTTTCTTTGAATCAATGTTAGTATAGATGATTTTGTGGAGAGTTTATGGGTACATGAATGAGTGTGTTACGATAGACATGTGTTGACTTGTGGCTCTGCTTCAAAAATGCAGAGTCCATAGTTGACTTCACGGGTCAAAGTTTAACCGTGTCAATTTGGAGTTGAATTGATTTGTATTTGTTATTTTAATAATTGCATATCAAATTAAATCTGAAAAGTTAGCGTGTAACTATAGTATATTGAGCGGCTAATTAACCTAGCAGCCTTAGAGTACAAATTCAAATGTATATTAAGTCAAGTGGGATCCATGCCCTATACATGCAAACTAGGGTATGGTGGAGGTGTCAAAATGGTTGTCCAATATGATATTTTGAGTTATTGAATAGATGATCATTTAAGTTACTCTGGAGTCTGGTACAGGGGGTTGTTCCTATCCCGCCTCTTGTGAGATATATTTTTTTTCTGCTCCTCTACTGGAATGAATATAATGTCTGCTTCACGCGCCTTTTTTTCAACGATGCCAGACTATGTATCTGGTAGTGTTCCCGAACATGAACAATGAGAGGCGGGTTCAATAAAATCCAACTCCATAAAATTGAATTTTTTATTTATATGAGTATTTGATATAAGCAACAAACAATATGAGCATGCCCTTATATTTTGGTTTGCATAATTGTCCCCTCAAACAAATTCTAATGGTTCTAAATATATGAAATTAGTACAACATAACTGCTCATTGGCGACGGATAAGTCGTCGGTAATTAGGACGTCACCAAAAGTGGCGTCGCTAATGAAATAAGCAACGGATGATTTATTCCGTATCTATTCTTAGCGACGGATTAATTAATCCGTCACAACGTTCATCGTTGACCAAAGTGGGGACGGATAAGTTCATCCGTCGCTAATCATTGGCGACGAATAAATTTATCTGTCGCTATCCAGAGGGACACGTGTCTGCATGTGGTGTAAGTTTTTTAGCGACGGATGATTTCATCCGTTTCTATCTGTAGCGACGGATAAGAGAATCCGCCGCTAAATCTGTTGGAGAGGAAAAACAAATCCTATATTTTAGCAGCCAATTAATTATACCCAGACCTGTACAACCAATATATACATCAAGTCTCAATTATGTGTAATGAAACGAGCCATAAAATAAACTGAAAATGGTGGAAAATCATTAATATAAATAGACAAATGTTGGATATTCATTGCACACGAATGTATGGTGTCGAATATACTATACTAGTTACAATGCATGCAAGCTAACTCTAAACATCCAACATTGGGACCGTAACAAGTCCAAGTCCAATGGATCCCAATCCACCAACATGCCTGTAAAACAAAATGGAAAGGAGAAAGTTACAAGATTGAACCTGAAGAGAACATACGTAAATTCATATCACCCAAGCATATACGGTGGCTAACATACCACTCACATAGCCCTAAATTCACTAACACATGGTGACTAACATATCACCCAAACACATACAGTGGCTAACATACCACTCACATAACTCTAAATTTACTAGCACAATGGTGACTAACATATCACCCAAGCACATACAGTGGCTAACATACCACTCACACCAATGAACCAGTTTGTAAACGCACCGTGATAGCAATAATACATTGTGAATCACACATCTGGCATAGGAGGCTGAAGTGGATCAGGGAGGGGATCTGCAAAGACAAAGAAACCATACAAAATGAAAGATGTAAGTTCATATGTACACATCATATGCAACTTATTCAGTAATTAATAAAACTTTCGTACTTAGTGCATAAATAAAGAAAGCACACAGAAAATACGTGTAAGTATAGTTCGTACCCTCTTCATCGCCTGTGGCTAAGTCCACATATGTGTCATCGTGAAGCTGTATGACTTCATCCATGGCATGAACGAGGTTACTATCAAGTGCGCCCAAGTCCACACTCGCTTCTTGGTAGGAGTTAGTCGTTGAGTCATCATCCTCAATGTACTCGACCTTAGAGCGTGCACGTATATGGATAGCAGCCACCCAGTCAGTTTGGGACCGTTTCAGGGTGGGATATGAAAGAAACATCACCTAGCGTGCTTGAGTAGCCAAGATAAAAGGTTCATACTTCTTGTACTTCCTCTTCAAGTTAATGTCAACCGATTCACTCTGCTCATTTATCCTTGTACCTTCTGGGGTAGGATCAAACCAATTAACTTCGAACAGGAAGAGCCTTTTCTTAGCCTAGACAACAAAGACATCTCCGTGTGTGTATAGCATCCTGGCCATATGCGTTTCTTTGCAGCTTCCAACATGTCAAAGAATTTTTGGTCCTCTGCATTTGGTGGCTCCTCTACATCATTAGGAGCAAATAGTTGAAATTCCTACATTTTTTGGCGTTGCAAGGGCACTTTATAGACCCTTTGCTCACACGATTGGGATGTTCCAATGCAAATTCAATGAAGGCTCGAACGCCTTCCTCAAAACTAGGAAGGATGAAGCCATCAGCAACACGGTTGTACATTCAAGAACGATCCATCAAATAAACTACCTATATATAAAAATACCAATCTAAACAAAATAATATTAAGTACAAGATAACATAAACATAAAATTCAACACCTAACATCCATACATTATATAGTCAATACTCAATTTCAACATCTAACATCATACTCAATACTCAATATCACTAAGAATTCAATTTCACCATAAATCTATCAAATTATCAAGTCCAAGGATAATATAATACTCAATACTTGTTAAACAACCTAGTAGGAACTAAACATAAACATGAAATTGCTCAAACACATCGAAAATCAACGAGTTCTCAAATATGTAAAAGTTAGGGTTTATGCTAATTACCTTCAATTTTGTCAAAATTCAAATTTTTGTTATTTTCGCGTGTTGAGAAGATAAGAGAGGCAGAGAAGGAATGGGGGAGGAAGAAGACGATCGCGATCTGTATACAGAACTTAGCGACGGATGATATTTCCGGCGCTAGTTAGCGATGGATGACCTTATCCGTCACTATAAGTTGATTATCCAATTTATTTTCCTTTTATTTTTATAGTGGTCAACTCCTTTAGCGACGGATAGTTTTATCGGTCGTCATTTTAGCGACGAATAAAACTTATCCATCGCTAACTGCAAGCCGGATTGGATGTTCCAAAGGACGAACTAAGACTAGAGCGCAGTTCGTCCTTATCCGTCGCTAAGATTAGCGATCCGTCGCTAAATAACGACGGATGCAATCCGTATCTACATTTCCGTCGCTAAAAGCCATATTTCTTGTAGTGAAAGTGACATTATTTGATATTTCATGAAATCAAAACTTTTGCATGCCCCTTCATCACCGGCTCACATAGTAGTCCGCATTCAGATGGATGATATATAACTATGTATATTGTAAAATACTCAAGAAGTTTTGAGTGTGAGTTGCAAAGGTTGTTAAAATTCTCGTGTGTCCAAACCATCAACCAAGGTTATTTTTCTACAAAAATTAAAAATTCGAGACAGTAGATCCACATAATGGAGTTGTAACTTGTTCTTATTCGGGCGAATCTAATGTCCGCTTCACGCACATTTTTTTCAACTACGTCAGTCCTTTTATATGTAGTGTTCCCAAAAAAAATAGAGGTGGGTCCAATAAATCTAACTCCATAAAATTGAATTTTTTGTTGATATTTGATATAAGCAACATCACGAGTCTGCCCTTATATTTTGTCTTGCATAATTATCCCCCTCAAGTTTTAATTATTCAATTTTAACCCCTTTTTAAATATATTTTTATGTAAATAAAATAAAAATTCGAAGAACAACTCCACATAATTAAGGTGTAATAGTTGATACTCGAAGTTGTTAGAGGCTTTAGAGAAGAGCTATAGAATCATAATGCATCCAAGATTATATCACTCGGCTATTCTCTCTATATCACTCGGCAACAATGTTCCAACAACATGATATTGTGGAGTTTACTGGAGATTTGTACGATGTACGTCAATCTCATTTGTGCCCTTATTATTTTCTTTTTTTTTCTTTTTTCAGCAATCATACTTACTTGGGTATTATAACCGAAAATGACAAGGCCGACCGATAGTTTATACTAGTTCGAGTCCAAGACGGAACAATTTGTTTTTATTTTATTTTGTAGTTTAATATGATATTTCTATAAAAAGTTCAACGTTTATACTGCTTTCTATAAAAAGTTAGAGAAATTTTAAATGTTACTAAAACATTGAAAATATTAATAAAATCAATTCGTAAAAATTCTCAAGCATGGAAGTATTTGAATACTGGTTTGGATGGTCTGAAGTTAAAATTAAAATGTGTTCTAAATGTAATTTTGGCATACAAACATTAAATTAAATTGTGGAAAATAACATATTAAATAATTAATAAAACATATTCTAAGACGCTTTCGCTCTTTTTTTTTTCTTGAAAACTACGCCTTCACTATTGCTCTCCTATTATACTTTTATACTAGTAATTTAGTCATTTGGATGGAGCTTTTTAATTTACAAATCAATAAATTTACCATTGTACCATTCATACATTCATGATTTAAATTCATTAATTCAATTTTTTTGGCAAATGTTCAGTTCAGGACCTTCAGGTATAGTGGATGAAGGAAATACATGCTGCAGGAACAGTGTGTTACAATTCCTATTTCACCTCCGATGTTTTAAACAGGTACTTTATTTACATTTTTATTATTTTTGTTGATATTTTCATAAAAAAGTTATTTTATCATGTAAGCATACTTAATCTTGATAGAAGGGTTATCCACACTATAATCAATCGAACATGTTATCATGTCCTTGAAAATAAGTAACCTTCAACCAAAGTGGACCGTCAACCAATTTATAAGGTAAACTTGTTCATCACTTTGTTAAGCCTAGATGATCTATTGTTTTCTTTCACCAACATATTTGCCATTTACCACCCCCACTGTCAAACGCACTCCAAAAGTGATCATCACAAGCTTGCTTAACATAGAGGCACTGGTTGATTTTTATTTTTTTTTTATTTTTTTTATGTATGTGTTTGCCATTTACTAACCAACGTAACTATCTTCATGCAATCAAAAGTCATACATTCATTTGCTCCTCGTAGAACACAAGCTACGATCCTTGTGCAATTCATAGATCATAAATTCGCTTCCTGCAGCGCCCTACAATCTAATGTCCGCTTCACGCACATTTTTTTCAATGACGCCAGTCCTTTTATTTGTAGCGTTCCAAAATATATATATATATAGAGAGAGGTGGGTCCAATAAATCTAACTCCATAAAATTGAATTTTTGTTGATATTTGATATAAGCAACATCACGAGTCTGCCCTTATATTTTGTCTTGCACAATTGTCCCCCTCAAAGTTTTAATTATTCAATTTAACCCCTTTTTAAATATATTTTTCTGTAAATAAAACAAAAATTCGAAGAACAACTCCACATAATTAAGGTGTAACCGTTGTTCCTTGTGGATGTTATATGTCCAGGAGTGAAACCAATAATTTTTATCATCCCGTGTGTTTCGTTTCAATAAGTTTAAAAGATTTCACAATATAATTTTTTTAAACAAAAAAAGTAGAAATAAAAGACACGACACCATATTTAAGCTAAAATAGTAATGTGTAGCTTTGATAATAGGGAATATTACTTCTACACCCCCACTAGATGACCTCTTTTCATGATCTGAAGGACTATCTTACATTTTATTACATCCAAGTCCATTTCCCCGTTCCGGCATTGACCAATAGATTTCACATTTTGTCTCTCCTCCATCCAAACATGCCCTAACATTTTTATTTCTTTTTTTCTTCTTTTTTCTTTCTTTTTTTCTTCTTTTTTCTTTTCTTTTTCCTTTTCTTATTTGTCTCTTCTTCTTCTTCTTCAAGTCCTTACCGGAATCCGACAGGGAGCTTGTGCAGCTCCCGATCGGAGCTTGCTAAGCTCCGATCAGGGAGCTTGTGCAACTCTTGATCAGAGCTTGCTAAGCTCCGATCAGGGAGCTTGCACGATTCCGGTGACACAACTCCGGTCACCGGAGATAATCTGGTGAACGGAGCTGTGAAGAAGAAAGGGAATAAAAAAAATGAAAAATTTAAAATAATTTTAAATATTAAATTCATTTTTTTAAAAAATAACTTTGTATCACATTGTACCAAAAAAAATATTAGGGTTATGTAACGCCCCAGATTTCAGAAGCTTAAAAGGGTTGAGAACGCTACTCATACCATCAAGGTGCACCTTTCTTTTCGGGAATCCACCTAGAAGAACTTCAGAGTTAAGCGTGCTTGCTCTGGAGCAATTCTAGGATGGGTGACCCACTGGGAAGTTCCCGGTGCGCGCACGAGTGAGGACAAAGTGCGCGGATTAGAACCCGTGTTGGTTTGTGGGTCCAGCATATCACCCCGGAGAGCGTCCATGAGTAACCACGCCGGCCGAATTGGTCGGGTCGTTACAAATGGTATCAGAGCGGGACTATCCGGAACTGCAGGAACTAAGTGCCATACGGGGCAAAGTGCTACACCGTACCGACGGTGGGAGCCACCTCTTGAGCCCGTAGGGGCCACCTCTAGAATCCTGCACGGATGGTTGGTCTCGGGACAGCGCGCAACGAGGACGTTGCGCAATTTAAGAGGGGGTGAATGTAACGCCCCAGATTTCAGAAGCTTAAAAGGGTTGAGAACGCTACTCATACCATCAAGGTGCACCTTTCTTTTCGGGAATCCACCTAGAAGAACTTCAGAGTTAAGCGTGCTTGCTCTGGAGCAATTCTAGGATGGGTGACCCACTGGGAAGTTCCCGAGTGAGGACAAAGTGCGCGGATTAGAACCCGTGTTGGTTTGTGGGTCCAGCATATCACCCCGGAGAGCGTCCATGAGTAACCACGCCGGCCGAATTGGTCGGGTCGTTACAGGTTATTTTATAATAATTTTTAAGGTGAATTTGAAATTTGTATAAATTATTTGGTTTAATTTTGAATTATTTAGTGTCAAATTGATAAAATAGAAAATAGTAGGGTGTATTGTGCAATAAACATAAAATAAGGTTGTTTGGGTGAGGGAATAATCAGAAATTCGAATAGGGGTAATATTGTCTTTTCCACGTTTTAGTTCGCCGAAAGTCAAGTTTGTGGACCCGGATGTAATTAAAATGCATCTAGTTGGAGGCGAATGTAATTGATAAACTGATGGTCCTTTACATGTAATTAGAGAATTTAAGAGGGGGTCCACATGTAATGAACTCTTAAATCAATAACATTACTACTTAAAACTAACACACTGCTTCTTAAAACTATACCATTTATGCTTAAAATAATAAACTCTAGGGTTGTTACATTTAGTACCCTGTTAGATGTAATTTATTACATTCAGATCCAAACTTTATCAACAATTACATCTAAGTCCAAACTTTTTCTTTTTACTTCGACAAACCCGTCGCCACATAATTTGATGTCGTCATTTTATTTTTTTTAATACTAAGTAATAGGCTATTTGGAAAAAAATAATTAAAAAATTACTACATTGTCATGACGTTAGAAAAAATTAAAAAATTATTTTCAAAAGAGAAAAACATATAATGTTAAAATATATTAAGTAAAAAATTATGATATAATAATGATGTTAAATAAAAGAAGGGCGTGACTTAAAAAAATTAACATATGACTTTGTTTACAGTATGTTATCGTATTTGGGCGATGTACGTTTTATATACAAATACACTCTTAAAAAGTACGCGGGGTGTGCTATGCTAGCTACCTAGTTTGACTCGGTGGTATAATTATTAAAGACTTGCTTACCTTGTTTCGAACTGTTTTTACGATGTCCCAAAATCTCATACATGTTAAAAGGATTGAGAATGCTATTTTATATCAACAAGGTTATTATTGTTTTTGGGAATCCATCTTGAAGATCAGTCTCTCGGAGTAATCGCGTCAATCTAAAGGGTCGGGAATTTGGACCATCAGTGGGCGGGTGTTCCAGTTTTTACTATTTTGTTTAATGCTTGAATATTGAAAAAAGAAAAACTCAATATAATTAGAAAAAAGCATTTATCTGTCAATATATGTTAATTTTGATAATATAAAAAGAAGAAAAAATAATAAAAATAAATGAGTGGGAATGAGTAGTAAGTGTGACTTAGTACTAAAAATGGAATGGAGTCCATGAGTAGATGGAGTAGTTGTTGTTATACTTGTGCTACGCCCTGGTTTGCTGCCTCCTTTCGCCGTACCCATCTCCTCCTCAACACCATCAAAACTACAACTACAACCAGGAGGCCTTACATTTGCGCCCTACTCCAAAATCTCACCTCCAATTTCTCTCTCCCCTCAACAATGGCACCAGCAATCGGACGCCCTACTCTCTCTTCCGACGACCTTGTCGTTAAGCCCCCTACTGACAGGCGTCTCTACCGATTCGTTCAGCTCCCCAACGGCCTCTGCGCTTTGCTTGTTCACGATCCTGAGATATATGCCGGCGAACCGATTGCCAGCCCTAATGATGATGATGAAGATGATGAAGAAGAAGATGGTGATGACGGAGAAGAGGATGATGATGAAGAAGAAGATGATGATGATGATGATGACGAAGATGAAACTGAACCGCAAATGCAATCTAAAGGCTCGTCACAGAAGAAGGTTTTAGTTACTGGCAAATTGAATGTTTAGTTAATGTTGAAGATTTATTCAAGTTATAATAATGAGTTGTTAGCAGTAGCTAATTCTTCTGTTATTGAAATTTTGCAGGCGGCTGCGGCAATGTGTGTAGGAATGGGGAGTTTTGTGGATCCTAATGAAGCACAGGGACTGGCACATTTTCTAGGTTTATTTCTTGCATTTGCTTTTGTTTGGATTAAGCATACTTATGCTTGTATTTCTTTTGTATATATTATTAGAAATGGGGTTTAGAACAGAAATTGAATAATTACATAGTAGATAGGCCATACAACAGCGATTCAATGTGTGGTTTGTGTTTTGATTACGTACAAGTTAAGCATTGGTGTATATAAGAGTCCCCATTGTTTGTGTTGGTAGACTCACCATGAAATGGCTGGCTTTTCTACAGTGTTTTTTGATTATTTAGAATTTAGTATATGCAGTTGCAGCTTTTGAAAAGAGAGTGTGTGTTGTAGAATGATATTGCTGAGCAGTAATTATCTGAAATAAAATTCATAACGTGTGAATCATGAGAAGCAACTATTAAAAGAACCATATTTAGTTTTGGGATAAGGTATATCTGCACGTTGGTTCTGTCCGAACATCCTTTTCCGCCTATCAATTGCTCATAGATTTAGAAAGAAGATTGAAGTTTTGTTGAATGTTAATGAATGCTTGAATGTCACTCATCATTCTGATTTGTTGGGGCAAGAGGAACCATGAGAGTCAATGCTGTGAAAATTTAACTTTTGTTCACTGGCCAGTTCTAATAATAGAAATTAGGAATTTTGAAGAAACAATAGGTGCTAATGAAAACAGATCACAATTTTATTTTGGTAATCTACTAATCTAGTTACTTTGACCTACAGTTCAATCAAAAGTACATGACGACATATCTCTGTATTGTAAATCATACTTGATTATAACTAAGACAATTTATATTCAAAATTCTTTTGCAGAGCATATGCTTTTCATGGGAAGTACTGATTTCCCCGATGAAAACGAGGTTTGTCTGAGAACTTTCTTCACTCTCTGCATAGTGTATACATTGATCAAACATTATCAGGACCTTATGCTTCTGATATCAATGCCTTGCCTACATCCTCATCAATATGGAAATTGAAAAATATAGACGTATGTAAATGTTTCTGACTCATTGTAAGTTGCAATTCTTTTTTTGGTAACTCCCCTCTGTAACATACTATTGGATATCATGTTCATGTCCAAATATGTGCTTGTTGGCTACTGTCATTACAAGTTGTTAATATAGTCTGTCCCTCCATATTTACTTACTTCCTAGTTCCTGCCAGTTTGTCCCCATATGGGTTGATGGAAATTGTGCAGATGGAGTAAAAGATTAGATAAAGGAGAGGATAAAATTATGCATACAGTGGTTTTAACATTGTCGAAGTTTTTCTGGATGTTGGCTTTGAATTATGAAATTAATGTCTTGATTTTATCATAAACTAATTACCTTTGGTACCCTGACTTCTACTGTACATTTCATCTTGTGTAAAGTATAGCATGCCACTGTTATCAAAACATTTCTATGGTGTGAGACTGAGGTATTCCTCTTTTGTAGCCCGTTATGAAATCAATGTCAGAAACATGGTAGTTAATCTCAAAGAAATGGAGAGCTTTTTTAAGGGAAAGAATAAATAAACAAGTGAACCTAATACTGTTACATTTTGAAATATCTTTCAAAAAAAGTCATGCTATTCATGAATTATGATCATTCTTTTGTTGTGTACCTGTACCTTGTGGAATGTGTAGTCTTGTGTAATCTGATGTCACTTTTATATTAATCAGATAGATATTTGGTTGACTAGATTTACTCCTTTTCCTTTCCAGTATGATAGTTACTTGTCGAAGCATGGAGGCTCATCAAATGCATACACAGAAACAGAGCACACGTGTTACCACTTTGAAGTGAAAAGGGAGTTTCTTAAGGGTGCTTTAACAAGGTAAATCAACAAGATTTTTAATTTCATGTGCAATTTTAAGTTGATAAGCTTGCATAGAATATCACAAACTTTTTTCTCCCTGCTAGCATATCCATACGCTGCTTTGATTTATAAGGTTTATTAAACACGTTTCTATCTTCTCTCATTTGTATCTGTTGAAACCTAGAAACTCTGTTCATTGTAATGGAGGCATGCCAGCCTCTATAAAGTAGTCTTTGTGTGTTCATATGACTCTGTGCCTTATGTCTCTATTCTGAAGTGTTCCTTTATTTCATTGTCATGCTTAATTCGGCTCATTATACATGATAGTTCACACCCCACCATCTCCAGCAAAACACTTTTGCAGATCAATAATCACAATTTTTCAGCACTTGAATCAAAATATATAATTGGTCGTTTACTAAAGTGTATAGATAATATGTACAAACGTAATCCTGGTGGAAAATATAGTAGGCCTTACTACATGGTTTTCTTCTGGAGCAGTGTTGTCAATCGCGTATTGCGGGGCGTCGCACTAGGTCCAAAAAACCGGGATTGTGGATCGCGTTCGCGGGCGGGATGGTGGAGTAAAAAAATATATAAATAAATAAAAGAAAAATTTATAGAATGAACATATAAATACTTGGTAAGTCAGTATATTACTTCAATATGTGTTTCCCCCCTAGTTTTCTGCTAAAAAGTGATAAGTGGTTGCAAAATTGACATTTTACCACTTAAACGCATCCTGGCTATCACGGCTGGGAGTGTGCCCAGGATAGCAGCCCGCGACAGCCCGCTATGTATACCTGTCCCACTACAGGGTGCACTGTCGCAGGCAGGCTGGTACGTGGCGCGATTGAGCCGGGATTGACAACACTGTTTTGGAGTGCAGAACCTTGTTTATGACAATACAAAGATGCATTTAAGTACTTGGACACATTGATTGTATCTGAAGCGGAGATTCTGGATAAGAAGTAATTTAAGAGATAGTCCATCTAGATAATTTATATTCTTGTTGCAATGCATTATGCCATGTCCTTGACACAATTAGAAGTTAATTTGGCACTTGGCAGTTTGTTGTGGATACCCAACATGCCCAAAGAAGTTTAGATATGGGTTTCTGATTTCTCTTTGTGGCTGTATATATGTATAAACCATGCATGCAATTGCAATAATATCCTTTATTTCATTGTAATTTTAAGGTGGATACCGGTCTGTTGATAGGGTATACTTATATCTTTTAGTTCATCCTGTAAGCGGATTTCACCATCTTCATTATATTGCTGTCATAAAAGATTAAGAGGATATGCGTAATCTTAAATTAAGCTGGTATTTCAGGTTTGCTCAATTTTTCATTTCACCACTAATGAAAGCTGAAGCCATGGAGCGGGAGGTATTAGCTGTGGACTCAGGTTGCTCAATCTTTCCATTTTTGTTGCTTATTGGCTATTGAACAAAATCGTTCTATTACAATATATTTCTGATTGCCATCTTTATGATGTTCAATTTCATGTTAATTATGTTTGGTTTCAGAATTTAATCAGGTTTTGCAAAATGACTCTTGCCGCCTCCAGCAGCTTCAGTGCTATACATCTGCCCCTAATCATCCTTTTAACCGCTTCTTTTGGGGTATGTTTACCACTTTCTTTTCTGGGCTGTGTTAAATATTTTGGTTGCAATACTGGTTTTGATGATGGATGCAGTATTGTCTCTGTTGTATTTACTGGCTTCTTGTTATTCAGGGAATAAGAAGAGCTTGGCAGATGCTACGGACAAAGGAATTAATTTGCGGGATCATATTTGAAATTATATAATGATTATTATTTTGGAGGATCCATGAAGCTAGTCGTAATAGGCGGAGGTGAGTTTTTGATATGCGTAACACTATAATGATTCAAATCCTTTGTTGATTTAAACAAATCTAGTTATTTGTCCGGTTATGTTTATGAATGTCATTAAGATTTAGTGGAGATATTCTTGGTAAAAAGAGAATGTTGGAAAAAGGAGTGAAATCCATAATGTTGTTTAACTGTAGAATCTGTCTTTAGCCATTGGTTTGACTGGTATCTATATTGCCTATGTAAAAGAATTAGAGAAAGAAACTTCAGTGCATTGGTGTCCTTCACTCTGTGATGTGAAATTGAAATTCTGCAGAGACTCTTGACGTCCTTGAAAGTTGGGTGCTTGAATTATTTAGCAATATCAAGAATCGCATTTCAGCTAAACCTGAGATGGCATTTGGCACCCCTATTTGGAAAGTTGGCAAAGTATACCGGTTAGAGGCAGTGAAAGATATTCATATCCTTGATTTGGCATGGACGTTACCTTCAATGCGAAAAGATTATATGAAGAAGGCTGAAGATTACCTTGCTCATCTCCTAGGACATGGTAAAGTATTCCTTCCCTTATGAGCCTTACTGGTGCTGTTTGTTTACTCTCTTTTAGATTATGAATGAATGTTTGCTCAGTGAACGGAGTTTTTTTTGTTTTTGCCTCAGCACCTAAGAAGCATGAATACGAAAATGCAAAACGAATACAATACGAAAAAACGGCAGGATTTAAAATATCAAAATACAAATACGTTAAGCATACGTTTTTTCCATACATATTTATATATATATTTTTCTAGTTATGAATATTGCTTAGTCCCAAAATAGTGATAATCTTTAAAAAATATGACTTTCTCTATCATAATGTAATAACTAAGTTATAAATAATTTCATACTGTACTCAAAGTTGCCATATCCAATTAATACTACACCGCCACACGTGTTTTGTAATCTGAAGATGAGAGAAGGTAAAAAGCTGGCTTTGAAATGAATAGAAAAATATTAGAAACAAGCTCAAACATAGATGAAAACGTTTTGATTCCGTTTTCAACCGTTTTCGTTTTGAAAACGTATTTAATGAAAATACTCATCAATCTAAACGTTTTCATGCTACCTAGCTCAGCACTATTGCTCATTTGCCACTAATCGATGTGTTTTTTGTGCTTCTGCGTCATTTTATTTTGCTCTATGGGGTAGGGAAACTAGTTGCTTTATGTGTATGTCTTAGTTGTGTGCTAAGAAGCTAAAAACTGCAAGATGCCGTCTTGTAATTTTGTTCTTTACTTTTTTTCTTTATCAAAGTTCCTCATATTTAGCTGAGTTAGGTGGAGTTGGAAGAAATGGTGGTTATGACTTGTGCTTTGTATATGAAGGAAACCTAGTTTTTTTCAAGCACCTGCTGTTTCTGAAAGAATGAATGCTTACGCTATTGGTGATTTGTCTCACTAGTTTATGTTTTACCAAACTCTTCGAGAAATTTTATTTAAATTTATCAACTGTGAATAGAAGTCAGTTGGCCCAAGATATTAAGAAGAAACGGTATCAGAAATGTTAACAGGTTTCAATGGAGGCTACCATGAGAAATTTACATATATGGTTTATTGGGCGTGGATCACCTGTTCAGTATTTGTTGCGTAAGCATTTTTTATTCTTGTTGACCCATTTCCTTGTGTTCTGATCTGTGATTGCATATGTGATGGAATTTCAGAGGGCAAAGGAAGTTTGCATTGCTTATTGAAGGCTAAAGGCTGGTCTACTTCCATATCTGCCGGTGTTGGTGAGGAAGGGATGTACCGTTCTTCAGTGGCGTTTGTCTTTGGCATGTCTATACACCTCACAGACTCTGGCTTAGAGAAGGTGATTTATCACTTAATTTCCTTCTAACAATTGGATGAATGACTCTTGCCTGCTTAAGTCACTTTTGCAACTGTTGTGTTCTAAATTTAGCATCTCAACAAGGAGATGGGAATTGTAAATTTATTTAACTTTTGTAGCAATATCTCAAATTTAGCATCTTTAGATTGCAGTGCCCCCCCCCTCCCCGAAAGAAAAAAAAAAGAAGATGATGATGATGATCTTAGCATGTGAATGCCATTCAATTATTATTATTATTTTTTTCGCGCGAGTGCCTGTTTAAGATGCAAAAGTTATTGGCTCACTAGTTTATGTGGGGAAAATTTTAAGTACATGTAGAAACACAACCTATCTACTCGGTAAGGCTTACTCTAGTCCAAGTAGCTCATTGTAAAACGCTATTGTTGCAACTAATATTCTGGAGGCTTATTTGGAAATAGTAATCGGTATGTGATCAATGTACTCTTGGGATCCCTGATATTCATTGTATCTCCTGGTTGTGATCTGGCTCTTCAATTTAACGTTAAAAACTAAAATCTTTGAAGGTGCGTATGCTCAATTTTCTTATGTTATTGTTGGCGCAGATATTCGAAATCATAGGCCTAGTCTATCAATATCTCAAGCTTTTAAGTGAAGATTCTCCTAAGAAATGGATATTTGAGGAACTCCAGGATATTGCAAATATGGAGTTCAGATTTGCAGAGGAGCAGCCTCAAGATGATTATGCTGCAGAACTTTCTGGTATTTTAATCAATTCCATTTTATTGTCTTTCACCTTCTCCCCATAGTTATGCCTCTGATGAAATTGCAAGTTTATTTCTTTTTGATACTCCACTAAATTGAAAATGGTCTTATGTTAATTGAAGAGATTTAATTAGTTTGGGGACTCATCTCTGTCCTGGAAAACATGTATACTGTCAAGTCATTAGTGTACATACATACACACACACACACACACACACATATATATATATATATATATATATATATATGTCTATATATATATATATATATATATATATATATATATGTATGTATGTATGTATGTATGTCTATATATATATATATATATATATATATATATATATATATATATATATATGTCTATATATATATATATATATATATATATATATATATATATATATATATATGTATGTATGTCTATATATATGTATGTGTATGTCTATATATATATGTATGTGTATGTCTATATATATATATATATATATGTATATATATATATATATATATATATATGTATATATATATATATATATAGATATATATATATATATACATATATATATATATATATATACATATATATATATATATATATATATATATGTATGTATGTATATATGTATATGTATATACACATATGTATATATGTATGTATGTACATATATATATTGGATTCTGTTCAGACTTTTTCCTTCTCAGCGTACAAGAGCATTCTTTGGAATATTTCTGCATATATACTAATAAGCACAATTAATTCACTGCCATTTGTGTTCGCAGAAAATCTGCTTGTTTATCCTCCACAGCATGTAATTTATGGTGATTATGCATATGAAGTTTGGGATGAAGAGATAATAAAATATCTTTGGAGTTCTTTACACCCGGAAACATGCGGGTTGATGTATTAACAAAGTCTTTTAACAAATCACTTGGTAAGTTCTTCACACCTGATACTCTTTATTTCTTTATTTACTTCTAGAGTTGACAAATAAATTTGTGAAAGCATGCTGTTTCAGAAACATTGATACGTGATAACACGGGAGCTTAATGCTGTTCTTTTGAACTTTGATGGTTAAATTACTGTTCCTAATTCATTCTGGGATTTGCTTGGGTGACAATTTAATTCACATTTTCTGGTCAAACTTAATTGACAAGTTATGTCAGTTTTCGGGGTTGATGGTTAATTGATTTCTCTTGATCTGGATCAATATTCTTATTAAATTAGATCTTCGCCAAAAGTGAAGCAAATGCACTTCAAAGCGAAAACACTTAAAGCATGTTTTAAATGGAAGGAATTCTGAATACTCATGCATACCAAGACTCAGGAATGTTCAAATCACTCTCAGCTCGAGAGTTGTTTGTTGTTGGGCTACTTTTTCTTTTTGTCTCTTGTAGGTTACAGAAAACTGTTGTTAGCTCTGTGCATGGAATTATTAATGTCTAGCTCGGTGGACTGATGTTTCATTTGATTGGTTAAGGAGTCTCATCTTATAATAAAACAATAGAACAAACTACACATGCGATTGCTTTGGTAATTTTGTAGTTCATAATCGGGTCTATACTTCGGAAAAAAGGACCAACAAAAAAAAATCAAGAAAATGAAAAGCACTGTTTCTGGTTTTGGTATGAGATGATCTGATTGTTCATTCTAGCGCAGTTTTTAGATATTGTTTAATTGTTTTATAATATTACGAGGAAGTAAATATTCACTTGATATTCGACACCTAATTGATTTCAGATGCTCAGACTGAGCCATGGTTTGGGTCAAGATATACGGAGGAGGATATTCCAACTTCTCTGATGGAATTGTGGAACGATTCTCCAGCAATTGATTCTAGTTTACATCTGCCTTCAAAGAATGAATTCATTGCACGTGACTTTTCAATTCGCGCGGACAATGACCACTCTTCTGATGCGCCTTCTACTAAATCTATACTTGATGAACCTCACATGAAGCTGTGGTACAAGCTTGATAAAACTTTTAAACTGCCTCGTGCGAATACATATTTCCGGATAACACTGAGAGGAGGAAACAGTAATTTAAGGAATGCTGTGCTGACTGAACTATATATATTGCTCCTGAAAGATGAGCTCAATGAGATTATATATCAGGTTACTTTCTTCCTTGAGCTCTAGGCTTTGTGGTCCTTAGCTTTCATTTCGGGAGCTTACCAGAATATTTTCTCTCGTTTTGGGTGTGTCCCTAAATGCAGAATTCTACAATTATAATTACAAATGAGAATTTACGTGTCTGTGCAGGCAAGCGTGGCAAAGTTAGAAAGTTCTATTTCTCTTTATGGAGATAAGCTGGAGCTGAAGCTTTATGGTTTCAATGATAAGCTCTCAGTTCTCTTGTCCAAAGTCTTGGCTATAGCTAATTCATTCTCACCGAAGGATGATCGCTTCAAGGTATGTCATATTACTCTTCTCAAAATTACTGAATCCAACAAGAAACCTGTAGTAGTCGTATTCTGTTAGGCAACTAGGACAATCTTTTTGTTCCCTGTATCGATATGTATGTAGCCATAAAGGAATTTTTTTGATGTGCAAATGAAGTAAAGGATATGCGGTTCTATAAAAATTGCCAAAATTGGATTGTACCTCTCTTCTAGAATATGCACTTTACGTGCACCTGATAGGTTAAAAATCACATAATCTGAATAGTTCCTTTCGAGTACACTTACATTAGTTGGGTTTTACATGACTGGCTGACAAATAGCTAGAAACAAATCGAATTTACTAGTAGACAGATTATCAGGTTTGGTTGTTGGCCCTTCGAAACAGTTACATTCAAACCTTTTAAACATAGTAACAACTAACAAGATTAAATTTAGGGTTAATTTAATCCCTTTTGGTATCAATTTGATCCTTTCTGCAGTCACGTCTTTTCAGGTAATTTCTTTTATATCCTTTGCGTGTGCTCATGATCACTTTTCAACAGGTTATTAAAGAAGATATGGAAAGAAGTTTGAGAAACACCAACATGAAGCCTCTGAGCCATTCATCTTATTTAAGACTGCAAGTTCTATGCCAAAATTTCTGGGACTCAGACGAGAAGTTATGTGTACTAAATGATCTGTCTCTTTCAGATTTGAAGGCATTCATACCGGATCTTCTTTCCCAGGTTTGCAATCAATTGCAACCTTTATCTTAATTATTCTTGTCAGGTGAACTATTTTGAGTTTTTGACAACTAGATGGTAGATGTATATTGGCCCTGCTCTTTGAAATTGCAGCGGCTTTGTTTATGAATTCTTTTATCACATTTATATGTTGTCTATATTAAGAATTGTATAGAGTGAATTATTGAAAAAAGCTTGCAACTTAAAGAGCTGTATAAAGCCCTATCCTAATGATCAAAATCTATGTAGCAAATATTTGACCCATTACACATGGGTACTAAATGGTTAATCCGCTTTTCCCCATTTCTGTAAACGGATTGGTTCAGTACCCATTTAAACAGGCTGGGTATTGGAAAAGCCATAAAAGCATGACAAAATTGGCACACATAGGCATACCTATTATTAATTGTGTATTAAATTTATTATAATGAAATTGACGAAAAATCTAATTGCTAAACCATCAATAGAAGTTTGTGAAAGAGTTGTTTGCCATTAAGTTTCAAAATCTTCCTGTAAAGAATTATGATATACTCCTATTTGTTTTTATACAGTTGTATATTGAGGGCCTTTGCCATGGGAATTTGCTGGAGGAGGAAGCTGTTTACATATCAGATGTATTCAGAAGTAATTTAACTATACAGCCACTTCCATTTGAGTCGAGACATAAGGAGTTGGTAATGTGTCTTTCTTCATGTTCTGACCTTGTCAGAGATGTTAAAGTGAAAAATAAGCTCGAAAGGAATTCTGTTGTAGAGGTAATCTACAAAATCACCGTTGGAGCACTTTTGTATTTCTCAGTAACAACCAATTTTATGCTTTCCCTCCGGTTTGCAGCTTTATTTTCAGATTGAGCCAGAAGAAGAGGCGACCTTGATTAGACTAAAAGCGCTTAGTGACCTGTTTGATGAAATTGTAGAAGAACCTTTATTTAATCAACTTAGGTGTGTTCAGATCTCTCTCAATTTAAGCTTCTCTCTCAATTTAAGCTTCTCTCTCATGCACATTTGCACCAAATTTGGTGTTTAGCTGCACCCTTGCCTGCATGCAATTTGATGATCAATAACTCGTACTTGTACTTAATGCAGGACAAAAGAACAGCTTGGTTATGTTGTCGACTGCAGCCCTCGTGTAACGTACAGAATATTAGGGTTTTGTTTCAGGGTTCAATCTTCCGAGTATGATCCAGTCTATTTACAGGGGAGGATTGAAAGCTTTATAAATAGCCTGGAAGAGATGTTGGTGAGCAGTCAATGTTCTTACTTCAATATTATGATGCAGCTGTCAGTTTTTGTGTTATATTGCTATAAGCTTCAGTTTCCTTGCTATTATTATGTTCACCCTTGAAATTATGTTTACTACACCCTGTTGGTGTGCTACAGGGTATATGGTAATGGATGTTTTTCACAGAAACCAAAACTGTTTGTGCTTACTTTGGGAAACCTCAATGTTAAGAATCTCATAAATGACTAAAAAGACGCTTAATAGAGAATTAAGAAAACATGTAAAGACCCTAAAATAGTAGGACCTGAATGTGCCCTCCTGTTAGAGTAAACATATAATATCTGATCACAACATTGAATTTGTCTTGGGAGTTATAAGGGTGGCCGATTGGTAAGGGTGCTGGAGTGGCATAGGAGAGGTTGGGGGTTCAAACCCCGACGGAGGCATAAGGTGGTATAGGCGTATTTGGAGTAGGTGGTAAAGGATTAGTGTAGGAGTAGGCTTGAGTTCAATTTGGTCGTTTAAAAAAAAAAAGTCTTCCAATTTTCTGCATCTATTTGAGTGTACAATTAATCCCAAATCCATCTAGCAGCAGTGCTTCAAATTTTGAAGGAGAGGGTGGAAATTTCGACTCTTTTTATTTATTCATTTTCTATTTCATATTTAGTGAAAAGAACATGGTAGTATCAATGAGATGTTTGACGGCACCATTAAAATTCTCACTTATTGCAAGGCAGAACAACTTGAAGTTTTCACTGTTTTTAAATTTGACAACATATATCATTTATCATTAGACCATAATGGAGAATTGTTCATGAACTTTGATTATAAAAGTATTAATTTGGAAATTACCTGGAAAAGAAAAAACTCTCTATGACCTGAAAATTGAGGGAGTCTCAAATTTCTGAGGTTTGGTTTACGTGAAAAACGTGCTTTGCTTGGAGGGTGTCTGTGTATCTGTTATTTCCCTTTGTTTCACCTCTATAGCCTCTGACCATTGAGTGGTTGTCGATGTGTTTGCACTTTGTTAGTTCTTTGTTAGTAATATGTTGTAAATAGTTATTTGCTGAAGCTCTGTTGCTATTGCAGAATGAACTTGACAATGATTCATTTGAGAATTACAAAAATGGTTTGTTGGCGAAGCTCCGCGAGAAAGATCCATCTCTTCAATATGAGACAAACCGTTTATGGGGTCAAATAGTTGATAAAAGGTAAATGATTTTTTTCTCTTCCAGATGTTACTGCATTATTTGATGAAGGCAGGTGTTCACCATAGTTTAGGGGTCAATATCTACTTATCTAGTTTTAGTGGAAGTTTAAAAAGTGTTTCCAAAGCATTGAAGTGCACGTGTCACATTTTATTGGAGAGGAGTTGCTTAAAAAATAAGTCAAGATTCAGTTTGGTATTATGTGGAGTGTGGACCAGTTTGCATATATAAATTGAAATGGTTATAAGAGGACCAGTTTATATGCTCAAGAGATGGTTATAAGAGGACCAGTTTATGTGGACCAGTTTATATGCTCAACTTGGTGAGTTGGTGTTATTCAATTCAAGAGATCAGCTCAGTCTTAAATCAAGCTCATCAACTTGAGTAGTTACCTAGGTTCATGTCCAGGATCCAGGACTAGTATTATTTTGGAGAACTGAGAGCATCTTATTTTTGGTTTCAGGTATATGTTTGATTTGTCAGAGAAGGAAGCACAGGAACTTATCAGTGTTCAAAAGAGTGATATTATCGACTGGTATAGAACTTATTTAAGGCAACCATCTCCAAAATGCCGTAGGCTTGCCATCCGTGTCTGGGGTTGCGATACTGACTGGAATAACAAAGACACTCGCGTGGCACCTGGACAGGTCATTGAAGACCTTGCAGGTTTTAAGAATTCATCTCAATTTTACCCAGGATTTTGTTAGTTATTCTGGGAGATTTCATTAAATTTATTGTTTCTTTATATCATATATACTCGTCAAAGAAAATCAAGTGCTATTTCAATACTCGGGACAATTGCATACAAAGCTGTCGTTTATTGATTGCCCTGTGCTCTGTGACAACTGACAAGTGATTCGAAAGCACCGGGATTCTTTACTGGCCTAAAATCCATGAACCACTTCATATTTTAGTTTACAGTATGATTCAGAATGCTAGATGTGCTGATAGTCTATAGACTCTATACTGCAAATGTGAATTTTATCTTAACAACCTAAATTAAAGAAACCCAGTCTCTGAATTTTTGCGTGTTGTGTATTGAAAAAAGTGTGCTGCGTTAATCCAGCCGAACCAATTGATTGTCGGGTCGCATGCTGATTTTCCTCCAGTCCTCTGTTTCGTGGGGGGTGTTGTGTCATGCCCATATCTGTATTTCTTTTACACAGATGTAATGTAATACATACATTACACAACTACCTCCTATTCCTACTCATAAGGAATAAAGTTGCATCAAAACTGATTGTCCAAACATCAAAGATCATATTGCCATCATCTATCTTATTTATAGAATGTTGGCTCGCCAGGTCCTATTATATATGGGCCGTTTCCTCTATAATTTGTGGGCTTGGGGAAATTTGGAGATGTTACTACCCCAAACTGTACTCATTAGAGTTTAAAGTTTAAACATAGTTTCATGATAAAATTAAATAATGTGCAATTTGTAGTGGAGTTATCTAACCTTACTTCTACTGTAAGGTTTTATTAGAAAATAAAATGAAATTGACTTCGGAGCCCGACTATTGAAGATTTCACGTTTAAGGTACAAAAAAGGGCGATAGTCCATGTCACAATGAACACAATCTTTTCCTAGTCGTACACAAAATAAAGCTAAGAGAACATAAGCTTGTTAAATAGAAATTCTATTGGAGGTCTTTTCCTACGGAAAAGAAAGAAATTCCTATAGGGCAACCCTTAGTTGGAGACTGATTTCAGGATGCTTGGACGGAATGAATCTCCGCGCGGATAAAAGATTTAAACTAAACCATTGGGCTTTCTTAACAAAGTTGGTCAAATGGTTGGGAATCGTAGGGGACAATGACAAAAAAAAAAGAAGGGCAAAGTTCGTTTCCTCTCTAATTTGTGGGCTTGGGGAAATTTGGAGATGTTACTACCCCAAACTGTACTCATTAGAGTTTAAAGTTTAAACATAGTTTCATGATAAAATTAAATAATGTGCAATTTGTAGTGGAGTTATCTAACCTTACTTCTACTGTAAGGTTTTATTATTATTATTATTATTATTATTATTATTATTATTATTATTATTATTATTATTATTATTATTATTATTATTATTATTTTATTTTTTAATTTTTATTTTTTAATTTTTATTTTTTTTATTTTTTAATTTTTATTTTTTTTTATTTTTTTTATTTTTATTATTATTATTTTTTTGTTCTTGGCATTGGATGTGCATGGTAGTCTCCTCTTTTCGTAATGAGTAGCTACTAGCAAGGTGTCAGAGATCATATATCACTGCTGAAGGTGTATAATTCGTGTAAAGATATAGTAGTTTTTTTAGTCTGGTGCATCGAGAACTATATACGAGTTAGGAGCCTGAAGAGAGCAAGTGATATACGAGATCAACTGGTGTTATTGTTGGAAAGGGTGGACATGAAATTAGCTTCGAATCCTAGGGTATTACAATCACGTCAGTGTTCTTTGCTCACTTGGCAAGGCTACTCTTAAGAATGCAATTAAAGTCCAACACACTTACCAATGAATAAATCTGGAGGGATGCTTTGCAGCTCTTCGGTGATCCTGTGCATATTGGACACCAATCTTTTTGTTGCATCCATGGATTTTTTTGTGTTCCTGAGAAACAGTAGTAAGATTGACAATTCTCATTAACACTATCAAATTCAGAAGGTATGTCTTTCAAGTAAATTCCGGCGACAAGGTTTGATGTATTCTCAAGTGATCTATCAAGTCGAGTGTTTAACATTTTTAAGGTTTAGTGCATCTGGAAAATCATCTGGAGTACTACTTTTTCCAGTGTGTGTTACATAAATGATGTTTTTTGTCTTGAAATTTAAACAAAGACAGAACCCAACTTATCCAGCATCGCCCTTATCTCCGAAAATCTGTGCATAATTTGTTTCTCTGGTGAGTGAACTTAGCATACCCCCACCGAAATCTGTATGCGCTCCTGTGCTGTTAACTGTGTTTGAGAGTTGTACCTAGTAATTCATATGAACTTGGTTGCAGTGAGGAGTATACTGAACCATTTGAAAGCACATGAATGCTTAATGTAACATCGTCTAGCATGTCGACTCTGAGCGGTTACCTGAGCAACCACCTGCTATAGTATATATGTGCTTGTATAATCCTACAAACCTTTGCTCCATGCCTCCATTAACTTTTTAGGCATAATTTGATTTCACACCAGCCACTTCTCTAGCAGATCATGCACCTTATCTTAGCGATCTGCGCTATTTAAAATGGTAACGATGTTCTAAAATCTATTTCACTGTATCAGTTTATCTTTGTTTGTGCTCCAGTAGCAAAAACGTTTCTAATCCTCCCTTATGCGGAGTCAGTTGGCTTGGACTCCAGTTAGCTGCATTAGGTGCCCTCGATTATTTTCACTGTCATGCACCTGTGAATTGTGATTGGTTCATCGTTGCAGGGTAAGAGGGATTAGACAAATCAAGCATTTCTTATGGAGAGTTACAGAATGCCTTACCTACCGCTGAACTGATCCGTAGACATATGGAGGTAACACATTTTTGTGTAGTTTTCGGTCATGAAAAAGAGTCGAAGAGTTTATTGCATATCATGTGATAGTCATTTTGCTCGTCAATTTTGGGCTCTGGTGAATTTTCCTGTGAGCGTTTTCAATTTTGCTGTTGACTCTATATGGGATCGGATTAATGGATTCAGGATCAGACTTGATATACGTGAGTTGGAGTTTTTTGTTATCTTGTTCTGGAGTATATGGTATAACAGAAACAAGGTCAACATGTGCAATGGGTCAGTAATCCGTTGAAAACATTTTATTTTGTTGTCCATTACACAGTTTCTCCCCGAGATTCATAGATCCAATATGTTTGAACTTTGAACCAGTTGGGGTTGCAGTTATACATGATGATTCATGACTTCATCGTCTCCGCTGCCTTTGGGTTGAGTCAAGGTGAACTTTGATGTGGCTATCCCAAGACATGGAGGTTTGGGAGGAATTGCAGCAGTTATACAAGATGATACAGGGTTGGGTTTGGTCTGGAGTCGCACGAAATTGAAAGCGGAGTTCGATGTTGAGATAGCTGAGCTGTATGCGGCTAATCTTGCTGCTGAATTTTCCAAGTAGTTGAATTACCACTCCACTATCCTCGGCGATGCTCTACAAGTTGTTAAACGTTTAAAACAGTTGCAAAACTCCAGGTCTGCTGCTGGTAATCTGTACTACTCTATTCAACAGCTGCTCTCCTTGTTTACTGATGTAGAAGTGGTGCATGTGAGACGAGAGGCTAATCAAATGGCTCATCTACTGGTTTGTTTTCCTGTTTTTAGGATTTCTATTCTGTTCTGGGTTGTTCAAGGCCGTTCTTAGCCTGTCTGATGAAACTTTCCGTCTGTGTCAATCCAAACAACTACTATACTATATACAATTTGAGGCTGCGGCTTCCAGGTTCGAATCAGCCAGCCAACAACCATCCAGCATCACTTGTTTCACATCTGTGCTGCAAGGAAAGACTGAAACGTGTTCTCATTTTGCTGTCAATGACAGTTTTCAAAAACAAAAAGAATGAGCAAGATGAGAGGTGTATTACTCTATTCGTGGCTTACTCTCTCGTCTTCTCGTAAATTAATTTCTTCATGGCATTTGCCTTTGCTGAATGCCACAGAGAACTGTGAGACATTGAGTTTTTAACAATAACAGTAAAATATGGAACCGCATGTTGGGATCAAACCTGCTGGAGAAGTACTTGATTCTTCGCTGTGGAGAATACAGATAGGAAAATCAGAACTGATATCAGTCGCAACATGAACAAGAAGAAAACATCAACTAGTGAAACAAGATGTGAAACCTTGGTAGACTCAAGGTCTCTCTTGTGTCATCTTCAAATGGGTTAACATCATTATCTTCGAAAGTCAAATACCTGTCATCAAGTTGAAAATTGTTAGAGAAGACAACTATAGCTATAAGAACTTGTGCACATAATTAATATTTCATACCCACGAGTATGTGGAAATCCGAAATCAGGAAGTTCATCTGCCACTTGACGCCTTGTGTATGGAAAATGTTCCTCTGGCTCTGTTCAAATGACAGCAAAGAGGTCTTAAAGATCGCAGGAAAATATAAGTAACTTCACATCATATCAATGTCCCCAACTATCTCCAGTCGCTTTAGAACCTTGACTTTCTATTTCATTCTTTTATTATCCAATCCAATTTCGAAATGATTGAACATAATCCAAGACTCCAAGTACTTAACTAACCAATACACTAGTTCACTCCAAAAGGAAAAATTGTAAAAGACGATGATATTAATGCAAGTACATTACCAAACATGGCGCCTTTAATATCAAATGCTCTTCCTTTCATCGTGCTACTCCCTCTTGACCTGTGCAGTAGCAAGAAATCAGATTAATGTTGTTGATATTTGTAAAAAAAATTAAGTGGAATGAATCAATGATCTTTACTGGCATACCTTTTATTCTGGAGATTCCAGCTTCCCAAACTCATATCTTCGAACCAATGATCTTTACTGTTAAAATAATCATCACAGCCAAAATCTCTTTGGTCCATCCAGTTCTTGTTAAAAGATTCATACCCTCTCACGTCATCAATTTTGTCCTCAAAGAAACTAGGACCTGCTAAAAGGAAAACCCAGTGACATATTAAAATTATAGGCCAACAAATATCTTGCATTTAAGAATGTGTCATGCTAATTAACAGGTACTAAAATCTTCACACAAGTTGTAATTCGAAAACTTAGAAATGCTAATAGGAAGAAATGTTCATAAGTCAAGTTTGTCCTCAAAGAAACTAGGACCTGCTAAAAGGAAAACCCAGTGACATATTAAAATTATAGGCCAACAAATTTCTTGCATTTAAGAATATGTCATGCTAATTAACAGGTACTAAAATCTTCACACAAGTTGTAATTCGAAAACTTAGAAATGCTAATAGGAAGAAATGTTCATAAGCCAAAAATAAGAGTAGAAGTGTGTGGTTGGTTTGCTGTGATTTTCACTAAATAACACACTTCAATGTCATGACTTAAGAGGACAAAGCTGCTAGAGTACAATTCAATAAAGACAACGTGCTAGCACTAAATAGAGGAACACAAGAAAAGGAGCAGAAGTCAAAACTCCATGATATTAACTCAAGCATCCCAAATGGGAAAACCAAGTTCAAATATAAGCTTGATTTACTGTGTCCATTAGAGCTTTACAAGCACTCTGAGAATATTACAGTAATTACTGCCTAAGATAAATTTGTAATGAGATGAGACTTAAAAAGCAGACAGAACATGGAACCGTTGCTAATCACTTCCCTAGTCATGGTTTTTTGCACAGCCTACATAAACCATAAGATAAAGGAATAGTACCATTCCAAATTTCACTTTCATGGACGCCATAAGTTTGTTCATCACAGCCAAAAGCACCCTGAAAACCACTGCAATCCAAGTTGAATGGAGAAGAATTTCTGGGTTTTATTAAATGGTTCGAGTCGCCAATTATATCGCATGATCTGAAAGATTCTCCTAAGAAATTGTCATGGCATGAAAGATCAAAATCCTGCATCTTAACATCCTGCAATCACAATTGATGAATTAATTTGAGAGTATATTAAAAATAACCTGAAAGTTAGAAGCAATAAAGGAAAAAAGACCTAACATGTAAGTTTCCGGTATCCTGACTCAAGATGCCTTCAATGTAACATTGATAGGCATGAGATGTATAATTAAGCATTTTGACATTTCTAAGTGAATTGCATGATTGTTTGACTAAAGAAAGGTTCTTTATTTAACTACAGAATGATTATGATGAATTAATCCCTAACTAGAAAATGTTAAAATGCTCGAAATAACACATACTAATTGTTTCACATAAAAGTTAGTATTAAAAAATAAAAATAAATAAAAATTAAAAAAAGAAAATGTTGAAAGTTCAGTTTGCAAGCAGGATGTCATCCTCATATATTCATTCATTGGTGAATGTAAAGGAACTAACCAGGATTAAAGCACAGAACCAACTGTAGAAGGTACCATGTACATTTCATACCAAGTAGCTGGGCGATATTAGCTTTCTTACCTCTGCAGAAGAAAGGTCAAATAAACCGCTATCTAAGAGCTTGCACGGAAAAAGGTTTTTCCTTGCTTGTTTCTTTGAAGAAACATTTGGATTACACCTGTAAGGCAAGAAACAAGGCAGTGAGGAGGAAGATCTGTGAATATAAAAAGAAACGCATCTGATCTTGAACTATAAGGTTTCAGATTGTTAGAACATAGTATAAACTAGTATAATATTTTCAGGTAATTGTCCACGGGTTAAGGATTCAAATGTAGGTATAGGTCCCTGAAATATTGAGTTTAACTTCCTTTTTTTTTTTTTTTTTTTGTCGATACAAATCATAATACTGTATGCAAGAGAAGCATCTATTGGACCACAACAGTGACTAGATGACAAATAAAATATAACTGGGGAGAGAGTTATAAAACTATCAATAGAAAGTGTGTCAACTCCCCTCAAGTCTTATTGAGATTACGTTTAATCGTGACGAAAATGATATCCATCTGTCAACAACTTTTAGCCTGGTTGTGCCGGACCACTTAGTTAGAACCACTATCCATAACTGCTATATAAGGAGTTCAAGATGTTACCTGCCAGGCATTTTTGGTGAGCGAACCGGAGTTTCTGGATCCACTTTCCCTAGACCTGACAAATTAAAACAGTCACTCATCACAAATGGATGGTTAAACAGTTCAAGGAATTCAGTTATATGTCTCATATCTGATCACAAACATCACAAAGGAATTCAGTTATATGTCTCATGTCAGATATTCAGCAATTTGCTCTAAAACTTCTCTACAAACACCAATAAGAAGTAATGCAAAGTAAAAGATCTTAAGTTGTGAAGACTAAGAGTGGAAAAGGGAACATTGGGCTTACAGAAAAAACAAAAAAAAAAACCAACATTATTCTTTTAATGGAAAACTTGTTTACTTCCAAAGCAATTTGCTCATTTACAAATTATACACATTGAGTTAGATCTTAGAGTTCAAATTTCAATGTCGGAAGACTTGTAGCTTATCAATCAAACCTGGCCATGTTATTTGAGGGTGATTCCATAATGCCATTCCGAGAATAACATTCAATTTGTTAAATTTCTTCAGAAAAATTAAAGTCGAAGAGTTTAACGTTTATGACTTTCTCAACTAGAAGCTGAACAGTATCCCATTGGTAACTGCGGGAAGTTAAATAACAATTACGTAAAAAAATCTACAAAGTTAAACCTTCAACTGAAAAGGCAACATGAGATTCCTGTGCATTTACTGGAATTCTGTGTGCTTCATTTGGCCTATCATCATCATCAAGCAAATCGAAGATGGATATTTCTGGGAAGAATAAGAGAGCGAGCAAAATTAGTTATCACTGTGAGCAATACCAATCCCTGTCTTACCAGCTTAGTTGGAATTGAATTCCGCAAAAACCATAAAAGAAATTTTTTCTGTTCAGCTGATAATACTCACCCCCCGCAGTGGGCAATTTGAGATTATCATGTTTCTTTTCTCGTCCAGCCAAAGTTCCACTAGGATCACGTAAACAGCCAGAAACACTGTAAGTGATGTGCATTAGTTGTGCTTGAGCAGGAGAGTTCTATTTACAGACAGCAAGTGTATGGCTTATTAAAGATAGAAGCGGACAACAAACAAAACTGTAGATGTGATATATAACACAGTTAGAGTGGATAATTTATGGCATGAAAAAGAAAATGAAGAAGAAAGAAAATTAAAGTCTAGTAAAGAATTCCAAAGGCACATATATCAGATGAGACGGGCTTACTTCTTTAAAGGATCATTATCAGTGTGGAAGCTTGATGGATGTTCTGAAAAAGAAAAGAAGAAAGATGGTATTTTCATCAATAATCAACTGATGATATCAAAACTTGTAAGCTGTTAGCTAAGGTAAAAGCATACGTTCTTCTTGACATTCAACGAAAGGAATGTTTTCATTGGCATGGAGAACCGGAGAGCATGAATTCCGATAATCCAAAGCATCATAATCATTATCATCATCACCATCCTCTGAATCATACCTTGCTTGTGACAGACAGAAAAGAAAATAGTGAAAGTAGCAAAAGATACATTAGCCAGAATATAAGAATGTTGGAACAAGAAAATACGGCTTCAGGCAGAAACTAAGTTCACTAGTGTAATCAACTATAACAGAGTCCCACCTGACAAAATTTTGTTTTACTTCAAAAGTTATGACATGTTAACCTGCCCGAGCTGAAACTAGTCCATGAAAGTTATCTAGAGATAAGGTCAACAAATGACGTTGTTTCGGCTTGTTGTTTAATCTATGCAACCACTTTAGGCAAGCCATAAGAATTTCCTCAACAGCTGCTTCAAATTTTCTTGCTTAAATTGGAAAGAGAGGCAAGGACATCTCATTAACAAGCAACCCAAAGTACCCCCACGTTCTAGGCCTATCATCAGGGAAGGCTACATGATTAATTTGACTATACATAATACCTAAACAAATTTTAACATTTTTACAATAAAAACACTTCTTTCTTTTTATAAAAAATAAAATAAAATTGGAGAATGTGATGAATACCATTGATATGATGTCATATTCATGCACCTCAGCAATAATAATTATGAAAATTTCAGCGAGTAGCTCAAAGATGAAGCATACCGTTGAGAAGAGGGGACATGTCATTCTTAATTATGGTTGGTACTATGTTTGGCAAACTCATAATATCCAGTGATCTACTACTTTCATAATTTCGGATGCATGATTGTTTTCCATCATCATAGCCCTCTAAACCTGTTGTCTGCTGCTGCTGTCGTCTCCTCTGCTCAAAATACTGCTTTTGCCTATGTTGATTAGACCCAAAGTCAGCAAAAAGAAGTGTTCTTAAAAAATAAAAAATAAAAATAAAAAACATCTATGACAAATTGCAACTGGTGAATTCTTGAAACTTGCTTTAATCCACAGTATCAACCTGAAGATATACTAGTAGAAATACAAGAGGATAAAGTCGAAGTATGATATTATACCTTTGATATGTTGATTTTCTTGACTGTTCATTTTCCAATCCCCGGAATGTGTAAAGGCCACCAATTGCCCAAAGAAAGAATTATGAGATCATGTCAATATATTTCATCCATACTATAAAGAAGAAGCCCAATTACACAATGCAAAGTGGAAATGTCTATTACTTCTGTCATAAACAACTTCAAAGATCTCATTTGTTTTTACTGTATGGAAAAGGTACATAGTAAAGAGACGGGACAAAGTAGTTTTGATCTAGTAGATATTTTCTAATCACACTCTGCTTACTGAGCAAATAAGCACATTCATTACAGTATAAGAGAACAAGTTACAGATACAACGCACAGTGTTTAATATGAGGATACAGCTCACATAATATAATAGAGCAGAAATCATCACAGTGGATCCAAGTACTCTCACATTCCAGCATATTCAATTGTGATTGGAAAAAATACAGCCATCAAATTATGCACGTTAACTGGCTAGGGATTGCACTAATAGATGAGCGAACCAGAAATTTCGGGAGGGCAACACATCAGGAGAATAACTTCAGTCACAATATATCAGAGAATAGGACTGATAACGTCGGTAGACCACACTTCATACTCCCATTGGCCATTGGTAATGTTGAAAAAATAACTCAATGACTAATTTCGTGATTTAAACTCTGAACAAGGAGTAAGTCCACAAAATCATTTGTTACAACTTACGCACCCAACAAATATCACACAGAGGAAAGGTAACAATATCGCAAATTCGCAACTCACTGCTGTTCCTAAAGCTAATAGAATAGTATAGCTGTTCTTAACCATCTCCAGCTCACGGATCATCTTAATTGACACAGATGTCATATAAAATGGTACCAAAACTGAACAAAACTTACCGTCGCCACTTTCTTCCTTGATCCACCCATCCATTGCAACATGATGCAGCCCTAAAAGATGCCCAAAGTAGCTCGTTAGGAAAAACAAAGGCAATGTAGCTAACAGATGAACATTGAACAAAATTAAAACAAAAAACACTACCAATTTTACTTGCATCAAAGAGTAATAAATCTCAAAATCCACAACTGAAAATGCACTACACCTTAGCTAAGAGGCAACAATGGTTCGTAATTAAGTCTAGGAATGGATGAAAATTGAAAAGGCGAAACAAACTATAACGCACCGGTGCATTCTCCAATTCATGTGAAGATGACCTAATTAGCCAAAACCTAACGAGAATTTCGCTAACAGAAGCACCGGTGCATTCTCCAATTCGCCGGAAATAATTAATTAATGCGAATTCATAGTGGTACGAAAGAAGTCGAGTAGTATAAGGGTCGAAGAGGAGAAAATTTCGTACCTGGAAGAGAATCGCTGAAAATAGCCTGCGGAGATGTCGATTCGATTTTGTTAACAGGGAAGACTGTGCTGTCAGTCTGTCGTCAGAAATGGAAAAGCTTTTGTGTTTCCGTGGCGGTAACTTCAAAAACGCTGATGAGCTTAAGCTAGCGGTGCTTAAATACCATCACAAAAACAAACCGATAAAGTTAAAACTTATTATAAGATGCACCTCCCTGAGTTTAAGAAAGTTTAAAAATTAAAATGGCTCAAAATGGTACTTATACAACCACCTTTCTTTTCCCCCACTCCTCTAGAGTTAAGTGTGAACTATGTGTTGCCGTGTTGGTGTATGAGTCCATCATATCATCCCGAATAGCAGTTTAGAAGTAACCGTGTCAGAATAAATGATCGAGATTTCGCGCCACTTAAAATGCGCAGAAAATAACATGTGTTGGTTTGTGAGACTAGCAAATGCATATCATACGTACATGAAAGCAAGAAGGAATAACCACGCCGAAATAGTCGGACCTTATGCTCATTAGTGGCCAAGACGTTGGGAAAACATATGCGTTGATTTGTGGGACTAGTACGTTAGAAGACCATGGTGCATGTCTAATTCAAAGAACTATGAAAATAAGAAATCATTCGTGGAAGAGAACATGCAATATAAAAAATTTATATGAAAATACAGGATGATTCGGGTATACTCTCTCCCTCCGTCCCACCGTAATTTACTCACTTTGATTTTTTCAGTCACCAATTTTCAATTTTGACTCCCAATTACTCTTAAACTATAATGATAATGTATTTGACGAAATCATATTATGAAAATATAGAACCTATATTTTCATAATATAATTTTATTAAATATTTTTGGATATAAAAATTTTGTTACCGTCACGAAGTCAATTAGCATGAAGAAAAAGATATCGGCCGAACCTGAAAGATTTTGATTGCTATGAAATCTAGACAACTCCTAGGGATCGATATACATTGGCTTCAGAGTTCAGACCAAATTAAGTGATTGTAATTCCTTGCAGCTTAAAAAAGGAAATGGAGAAAACATTATTTTTGAGAAATTTTGATTAATAATATAGATTATTAATACATTTAGATATTTAATTAATATGCGTCATTCTCTTCCCTGGAAAACATCCTAAATCTACCCAAATCCCCTTCGTCTTCATCATCCCATGGAAAGAAGAGGAAATAAAAGGTGCTCGATAATGATGATAATTAGCAAGAATCATTTTTTAAGCTCAGCAGATCACAACAAGTTTTACCGGCGAGATTCAAGACCAGTTTTTATTGATTATTACATCAAATTCCTATGTGATTGATGCTACATTCTCAATCACTCAAAACTCACAAGTATCTAAATGTAACTAACAAATTTACAAGCATCCACACGTTGACAATCATGTAAACCACTTTGGTTTAAATCATACATGTGTGTGTGGTTTAATATGTGTGGTTGTAAAAATATTGATTACTTTTGTAGATGATGACACTACGGTTATCTTCTAAAGAGTAAAATGAAATTATGGAGTAGTTGTTCTCTATAAGAAGGATGCTAAGAAACTTAACAAGGATGTTAAGTGATAGGAGTAATCGTGATTTGGAAGTGTTTCGCCATTTGATTATGTGTATGCACTTTGTAGCATAAAATGTGAGACTAACGCTACTTAGTCCCTCCATACAAATTAAAATGGCATTTGAAATAAATAATATTTTGAAAGATTTATGAAATGCCATACTTCTCCCATGATTCGAGAAATGTGGGGGGCAAGCTTCATGTCAAGACATAAAAATAAAAAATCCCTTTGAGATACACTTGTGAGTGTAGAGATGTTTGGTTCTTTTACGTACCTATATAGGTAAGGACTTGATTTGGTGAGTGCATTTTGTTTTGGATATGCATATAACACTGTTGTTTATCAATTCTTGGTGGTAAAATCTATGAACTTGATATGTTAAAAAGAACATTAGTTAAAAAGGCTACCTGTCGAGCACATATAGTACCAATCATAAATACAGTACTATATAGTACCATAGTTGAACTTTTGTTAGAAAACTATATGATAAACTTGGTACTATATGTGACATGTAGCCTTTTCTTTTATCTTTACGAGTTTTGTTTTATTTACAAGATAATGTGACGTTTAGCGATATTATCATTTTATGTATATATATATATATATATATATATATATATATATATATATATATATATATATATATATATATATATATATATATATATATATATATATATATATATATATATATATATATATATATATATATAGTGTAAAAGACTAGTACGTTAGAACTTAGAAGACCGTAGTGTGACTCTAGTTTATAGAACCTTGAAAATGAGAAAAGATTCGCGCAAGAGAACACGCAATATCAAAAATTTATATGATAAAATACATGATGATTCGGGTATAATAATTAGTCCTCTACAATCCTCGCTTATATCGTTACTTCAACCACGACACCACGTAAAAGGATTTGTTTGTGGACAAAGTCGATCAAAATTCCCATACTAAACAAACTCCAGAACATTGACCTTATTAATGGTTAATTGTCAATGTTGCATAACAGTACTTATTACAATAAGTGTACGTAAATTTCCATGTGCATCCCATTAATAAAAGGGAGCCCTTAATAAAATGTAATGACACTACGGAAGAAATTCCACTCCCTCCTTCAACCCCTCAATTCTTATTACATGTAAAAGTAGTAATCAGACACAGGTAATGTGTGTTTGACACGAAATGATTAATCACTTACTGTATGCATTTGAATTTGTTTTAAGTTTGACACAAAACACGACCATTATAGAAGTTTTATAGATGTATTTATTACTTATGATGCTCTCAATTGTCAAATTTCTATTACTATCTATAATTAAAAGAAGTTGTATCTATCCAGATGTGTTTACTACTTATGGATACTCTCAACTCTCAAGCTTATATATTACTATATATAGTTGAAAACAAGTTGTGGGGGTGTTACTAAATAGCGGAGGAGAAAATTGGGGTTATGTATGAGACATCAATTAGTGTATGCATTTGCGGGTTGCCCCTAATTGGCCCTAGTTCTTAGTAGCAACTAATAATAGGTAATCCTAAATTTTAGAGGGAAATACAGCTCATGAGCTTGTGACACTTATCTCCTAGACTTAGCTTCTCTCTTCCCTTTGTTTTGGCAAAGGAGAGTGTGATCATTCTAAGTATTGAGAGCTCTCGTCTAATGGCGGGGTTTGCTTCAAATACGACCACTAAAAGTCCTGGTCCACAAAGAAGTCTCAGTCGTCGTGTCTCGTTTAACGAAGCAACCATAGCCAGGCACCAAACCTTTTCTGATGATGGTTCTGATGTGGAATCACTACAAGAGTCCAAACCTCCAAAAGGGTGCGGTCGCATTTGCAACTCATGTTGTGCATGCGCGTCCATTATTGCTGGGATTCTATTTCTCATGGTTCTTGTTGGTGGTGGGGTGTATTTCTCCTTCCTACAATCCAACATGCCGGAAGTCCGTCTCCGCAGGCTCGATGTTTACGCCCTCAATGTCACTGACACGAATGACAGTACAATCCTAAGTGCGAGTTTTTCGGTAAACACCCCCTCCCTCCGTCGAGGTTAATTTTTTTTTTTTTTATATTTATTCAACATACTACCACTCGACCAAACCCTTATAAGTACTTCGAGGTTAATTAATATGTGTATTACGCTTTCATTACTAGTGGTCCATAAATAAATTTGACCCCGATTTATGGGCCCTTAGTGTCTTTGTCTTTAGACTAACCTATTGTACTTGTGATTTCTACAGGTTACCCTTAATGTGACAAATAAGGATAACCGCATCTATATATCATATAGCCATATGACCGCAACAACAATGTCGGAAGGAATAAACCTCGGAACAGCAAATCTCCCCGACATTCATCAAGGGCCCCAGTCATCGACGGACTTCAAAGTGCAAACTGCGGTTGACTACATACCAGTGGAAGATGCAGCAGGGTCGGAGTTGTCGCGCAAGGCAGGAATTCAATTAATGGTGATTAGTGTGAATCTCAGAGGACACGTTGATTTCTCTGTGAATGGACATAGAATGACTGGTTTCCCTTTCAAGATTACATGTAACAACATTGACCAGTCTGAAATTGACAATGGACATGCTCCTTTATGTTCAGCAAAGATGAGCCCGTTATAGTAAGTATATACTATTCTTCGTGGTGTTGTGGTGGTTACCCCCTAACATTTAAGAAATAATATTTAACAGCGTATATGATTTTTATAAATGGTATTGACCGTGTTATTTAACTTTTGGTGCAGTTAATCATCACCAAATATAGCGGAGGAGATTAGAAGAGAGTCGGTGTGACGATAACGGCTATGAGCCGTTATTAGATGGTTCTTATAGCCGTTATTAGTTTACCTCTTTTTTTTTTTTTAAAGATACATTTTGTTAGTGGTTTAGATATCATTCTCTCTGTTTCTTGTAAACAATAGTATTATTTGTAAGTTGTATGAACGATGTGCTTAGTAGTATCTCTATAGCACATTGTCGTAGATTTGGCATTATAATTATAAACCCAATAATGGAGAAAGTGTTTAATACAGTTACCAATTTCAAGTTTTTTCTTTTTCTTTTATGAATGAATTAAGTGTCACAATTTAATAATTTTCACTTCTTTGAGATTTTAAACTATCCCAATTTTTTGTTTGAGAAGACTCCAAAGAAAAATGGAGCAGGAGAGCAAAACAACTTTGATAATTAAAAGCAGTACCCATAAGCATTTGAAGGGTTTCTTGTCTAATGAAATGTCCATTAACCAGTATTTGCCGATTCGCCAACCAAGAAAGCGAAAACCAACCTAAATACAGTGAACTAACAAGAGTGACCAAAATCCCCATACTCATTTCACAACATGAAAATTCACTCATTTCAAATTAAATCAATCCACAGTCAATCAATAGCTTTAACAAATCCAAGAAGATGTTTCACAGCAACAAACAAACAAACAGAATCATCAAGCCCTATATACACAGTTTCAGCACACCATAGAGGAATAAATGAAGTACAGAGAAAAACAAAACAAAAAATCCTTAATTAAGCTAAGAGATAGAGAACCTTCTTCTTCTAGGCTTGGTTAAATCTACAGCTTCGTCGTCAAGATTCAAAGTATCCTTCGATCCATGCTTAAACGGATTCAGCTTTCCCAGAGTCTTGGACATAGATGAGAAGAATGTAGGCTTCCTTGAACTGGTTTTGGATGTTGTAGCCTGATTTTTCTTTATATCTGTTATGTACATTTTCATCTTCAACAATTCAGTTCTTAAGGCTTCGTTCTCTTTTACTAGTGAAACATCCGCCTGCAGCTGATTTCTAGTTGCCATGGCATCTGGCATCTTCTGATCATTTGCACCACTCCGTATCTTCAGCTGATCGTAGTATAGTGCATGAAGGACTATTTGCACTGGTAACCGCTTATTTTGTGAAGCATGAACCCTGGCTTCGTAGGACAATTTGAGTGGATCCATCACGCTGCATACTTTCTCTCGCTCGATTTCATCAAGGTTTGGATGAGCCTGAAATCACAACCAACACCAGTGAGTTTGGTATCGCCTAATTCTTCGCTAAGATAGTCATATTAATTTGACTTGTAGAACATGCGTATTCTTTCACAGATTTGTGAGTAATTTGAAAATGCACGACTTCTCATATCTAAGGATCAGAACATAGTTCCATGCTATGAAACTAAATCTAGTACACAGAGATGTTGAATCAGTATATAATCACCGAGAATTGAATCAGAAATATCAAGCACGTGTACTAACCTTTAAGAAGATATCGACTGCACGGTAAAGATCATCATCTACCTTCCTTGCTGCCTTAGGCACAAGATTCGCGATCCCATTAAATTTCGAAATACTAAGCTCAACATAAGTAGCAATCTCCCCGAGATATGCATCAACGGTCTTGGCAACTCTCTGCATCGTCGTAGAACAAACTTCTGTAAGATCACCTGCATTGAAAACCGCCACATTCTTTTCTTTCTCAACGAACCCCGAAATGATCCTCCTAACACTCTCAAGATCAAACAACCTCTCACCATCATAAGTATAAGACAACACTAGAAGATCATCAACTGTCACGTGCTCTAAGATCGCCCATATTCTTTTCTCTAACTCATGTTTACATTTATTCTCAGCCCTCAAGAAAATCGCAGTCCTCAGGAGACAGCACAAGAAATTTATGGGAAAGGCAGATTTTTCGGATGGTAAAAGAGTCACTATGGACTCGAGAAGTTCCCTTTGGCGTGTCCTCGTACCAGATTCTGCAATATCTGTTGATCTTATTCCACTCCCAGAGTGATCACGAACTAGATCGCGAAGGGATCTCTCAGTATACGTGATAATAGCACTAGCTAGAGTAAGTCCCTTTGCACCCCTTGACTTCATTGAGACAATGATCTTCTCAAAAAAACAAACATCCAATATCGTTAGCTCTTCAGTCCACCAATTCGTAGGTGCACGGCTTGGAAAGTTCGCCTCAACACAAGCCTATAAAATGAGTTAGAATAACCATCAGTCAGACTTGCACAGAATTAGAGATTTAGAAGCTGAGAAACTAGAGAAAAGCTTTTGCAATAAATAAAACCAGCCTCAGGCACTATGACAGTACCTTGGCGCTTGCAATATCGACGCATCTTTGGACAATATTAAGATCCTCTGCCATAGGAAGGAGATCTTGGCAAGACTTGAGCACCACGACGGCACCTGGCAAGCTTGTTAAGGCGACTTGAGATAAGAAATCTTCAGTTCTTCCAGCAAGATTATTATCACAGTAAGTATCAGTCATTTGAAGATACTCAGCAGCACATCTAAGGGCAGCCACGTTATGTACCGTGATCTCAAAGTTGACACCATAGCAGAATTTGGCTGCTTTTTCGAAATTCTCTGCTCCTCCAGGTATGCCTGAGAGATCTATTCTTGTAACGTCGCCTTCTTTCGAATCAAGTATCATTTTCCTTATTCGGTTACTCTTTGCTACAAGCATGAACTGCCAATATTGTCCAACAAGTCAATACACAAAGGTCAGTTCAGGTACTAGTAAGACCATATAACTCTAGCAAGCTACCCACAAAGTAAGCTAGAATCTACACAAATCTAACTGATCCTTTCTGGAAAGCCTTTCTTGGTTTAGGAACATTCTTTTCTCAAAATCAAATCAATCCTTTCAATTCGTTCCAATTATTTTATTTATTTATTTTCCAAAACCAAAAAAGGCCTATAGATGATGTATACAGATTCTACAGATGCTGTATCAGATCCTAATAACTCATCTGCACAAAATCATGAGTGTGAGAGAAGAAGCAGATGTAACAAAACTAATAAAGGGACAGTTAAACTGACTCAAACATGGTGATGGTGGCTGTTTTCAAGATTTTTTATAAATTAATAATTAGTATAGCTTATGTGTAGCAGAATCATTGGAAAACTTTTTGCAAAATCTTTTTCTAATTATTGCTAATCCGGATAACATAGAACTTCAATTAACATCCACTTTCAACTTATTCTACTTCATATATAGTCATCAGAAGTTGTAGCAAACAAGCACTGAGGCACAGATCAAACCAGAGAAAGCAACTATAGATACAACATACAAGATCACCATAACGAGTAATTAATAGTACTAGTGCAGATGACTTATGTTTAGGCCAAGTAAAAACCCACCCAAGAAACAAGAACATGCATATACCTTGTGAAGAGAAATTTTAGCATCTCCAATTTGAATATTAACATCAGTTGGAATTTCTTGAGAAAAGACCCTGTGGTAATAACATTAACAACAAGTAGTTAAGCAACCAATATATTATGGAAATTAAAAGAAGAGATAGAATTGGATATTGATTAAGCAATTGAAGATGCATTACTTAATACTTACCATTGGCCTGTTCTCTCCATGGCAAGAGAGAGTCTACCACTATTGTTGAGAGGGGTAGCCATGTCTTAGTTTTAGAGGGGATGTTTGTTGTTTGGATTTAATTGTTTGAAAATAATAGCTAGGTGTCTTATATAAAGACTTGATGATGTAAGTTTTATCTTGTACTTCTACTAAGTTTCTTTTTCTAATCTGCATAATAATCACTTTTGGTAAACATTGGCTTTCTGCGAGAGGACAAAACTTTCAGTTCAGTCACTGCAGGTAGCTAGCTTGGTGTTGGAGTTTTTATCGGTTTATCAGATGTTAGACTAGTCTATTACACCACCAAGACACATACATATGGTATGTATGTGTCTTGGTGGTGTAATAGACTAGCATGAAATAAAGGGTTTTTATCTTAGCCTAACATGGACGGACATGGTAGTTTTCAGCTTTTAACTTCTAATGTTGTACTCTTGTACCTACTTTTTATGTTATTTGTTCCATCTTGTTTTCCCCATTAACACTTGTTACAACATCATATATACTTCAAAATTCGTAAAGGAATCGCAGAATAAGTCTACTTGGAATTATGAATGCTAGCAATTAATTGATCACTCGGGTAAAATTCTACAACCAAGAGTTTTTACCTGGGCTATAGTAGAATGGCTAATCATAAATCTTCTTGATCTATGGTGTCCAGTCTAACAGATCAATCGATATTCATCCACTCATCATAATTGATTCAAAAGTGTACAAAAGTGCTACTCCAACCCAACTACAAAGCAAACAAACCCTAGTCCAGTGGCCCTGATAAAAATAAAAAGTGACTAAATTGTAATGTACTCAAATGTTTACCAACTTTAGGTGTCAAGCAGCTAAATGCCCGAATGAATTCTTAATGCCCCTCGGCCTGAAATTATATTATGAAAATTTAAAATATATATTTTCAAACTTTAGGGTGTATATATATTTTTATAATATAATTTTGTTAAATATTTCATCATCATAGTCTAAGTGTAATTTGTAGTCAAACTCAAACTATGTTGGCTGAAAAAAATCAAGACGAATTAATTATTTTGGAACAAAGAGAATGCATATTTAAGGGCAAGGGTTATTTATGGTTTAAGTGGGACAATACATTATGTGTAAAGATCTTGAATTTTAGAGTGATTAAGCGATCGAAAATGTTACGCATACCAATAAGTACCAATAAGGTACATTTTTTTCTTACAGAGTTAAGTGTGTTTGATCAATCTTGAGTGGCATAATTAAATTTCCTGGTGCACCAGAACTATTAAGTTTCTTGGTTCACTCACTCACTTCTCACTTGTGAGTACTATAAAGTTTCCTAGTCCATTCACTCGTAAGTGCAACTGCTTGGAAAATTACACATGTTATTTTATGGGACCAACATCTTACCCGGATGGTAGCCAATGAGTAACTGTGTGCGGTCCATGGGGTCGGGGCCTTAACTCATCGGCAGTGTGTTACAGTATGGTTCCCTTATTGTTTATTAAAATAACTCTTAAAAATTCAACGGTAGAAAACGTTAGTTTTGGATAAAGTTTAGAATTGATGATGAATTTGAAAACTTAGTAATTTCTCACATAAGCCAGCAATCTGAACTCATCCCAAAATTTACACCTAAAAGGCTAAAATGTTACTACATGAGTGAAACTAATCCGAGGTTGAATTCTCGGCGGGCTGCCATACATACTCCAAAGCTGATCAAGTTTTATAGTGAGTACAATGAACAGGTCAAGTCATGTGGCCTGTTTGGTGGTGGTGGGGGTGGGTGATTAATTGATGATTACGAACTTGATTTCTCCTCCGCCACTCGTGTAAGTGGCTCTTATTTCACGAGACAGCCAAACAACCCAAATTCTGGTTCCTCAATTACCACGTCATCAATACCCATGTCACCTCGGCTTGAATCATTAATTTTCAGACAGGATAATCAAGCCGCATTGGCCCACAGTATCTGTATTCAGCTAATTATTTCCGTACACGTGGCCGCTCAAATCTTTCCATCCATGTTTGCGCATGCAAAGACATTTTTCCAATTAAACGATGGAAAACGAAAAATTGTTATGGATAGCCACGTACGTAGTTTCTTAGTTATGTACCGCCGATTGGTTGCACTTTTTAAAATACAATTCGCCGATGTTTTTTTCTCTTAATAATAATTCACAAGTTGCGGTTACATACTGTATATTCTGGGCATGCACACAAATAAAAGAACCTAAAAAGAACTATCGGGCGTCATTAAGAAAGGACGAGCTAGCCGCTCAAATCCATCACATATTCACATGGCCAAGAGAAATTGAGATTGGAAATCCCTTGCTAGAAATACTAGGCAACAATCTTTAAAAATGACCAAACGCACTACAACCACATCACATCTCATCACAATTCCCTTTAAATTATTCATCCAAACATTCTTGCTTATCATAATCCACTTCCCAAACCACAAGGCCTTACTGGTGGCGAATCTAGGAGTAAGTTTCGGGGGGGTCAAAATATAAAATTTTAATTGTTTAGGGGGATCAAAATTCAAAATATGCTTAATATTTTTTTTTTAAACAGGGGATTAGAATTTCAGGGGGGGTCCAGTGACCCAGTGTCGGAGACACTGGACCTTACTCGAGAGTAACTAATTTAGCAAACACGCCAAGAAAAAGAGTAGGTCACTAAATAGACTATATTGATTATATGTACCCTAACATTTCTAAAAAGTCAAGGACTTCGTGTAATTGTTACAGTTGTATATGTGATATTTTCTTCTTTCTTCAAATACTATGGTAGTGCTAAGCTAATAATACAAGCATTTCTTATGAAATTCTGGATCCGTTGTGCTTTTATGTATTTATTTGGTATTTCAGAAATATAGTAGTATATGTATTTCAATATTTATGCAAAATTTAATTTATTGGTGGTGGATAATCCTGCTTTAACCTTTTGATTGAACACTAGGCAAATTTAATTGGAGACAGTGACTGCAAAGTTCAGATCACATAACTTGATGCTAGCTATCCACGCCAACTTGATGCCAGCTTTCGCTCTCCCCATTTTCATGATTAAAGTTCAGATATGACTCGATCTGAAATGGGATGAAAGATCAAAATTCGAACTTGAAAACTCTAATTATAAAATGGCATGAAGAATTATAGTGGCAAAAAGACCCCAGTGGCCAATTCGAATAACATTGATATTCGGGTTCAGTCGAACTGAGATTACATGAGATTTTATAATCCGAACAACACATCTAAGTATGTAACCCGGACATCATTAGTGTCTAATCTAAAATAAATCAAAATCCGAAAAATTCAACCTAGACCTGGCAAACGGTCATTCGGGTCGGGTGAATTCAAATCGGATATTTCGGGTCTGTGTTTTTTTCCGGGTTGAGTTCGGATCGGATTGAATTTGTTCGGGTTCGGGTGACATTTGATTTCGGGTTTTGATCGGATTTGGGTCATGTTCGGATAATAAAATTTTAAGTCATTACGGATCGGGTCAGATTCAGATTGGGCCCGCTCGGATCGGATCATATTCAGATTCAGATACAATCGGATTTGGGTCTTATTCGGATTCCAACCATTTCAAATTCGAACCACTTAAGATATGTGTCATTTCGGATGATAATAATTCTTGCCATTTTATATTCGGATCAATCGGGTTGATTCGGATCTTAAAAACTTCACATAAATTTTTGCCAAGATACTCAATTAACCTTAGTACAAATTATATTATAGTTTTAAATTAAATTTACATGTAGGCGCTATGTGAATATGTGACGCCTAGAAGATATATGTTTTTTTTTCTTTCTATTTGCCTAGGCAATTAAAGCACTTTAAATCTAATTAAGTGCCTAGGAAAATTAAATTACGGCACTAGTAGAGCAAAAACGGAGAATGAAACTAATAATAAAGTGTCTAGACAAATTAAATCAAGAGGTTAATAATCAAAGAACGACTATGAAACTCAATAAAGTGCCTAGGCAAATTAAACTATATAGGGCCCTAATTCAGATATAATTTAATTTGGATTATTTCAGATCAGATGAATTCGGGTGAAAATTAAATCGGATCGGATGAATTCGTGCTAATGTTAATTCGGGTCGGATGAACTCGGGTCCATTCGGATTAGGGTCAATATCGGATCAAAATTATTTTGGGTCAATTCGGATTCGGACCGGTCTCGGGTCACATTCAAATAATTCAACTTTTATATTTCAGATCTAAATTCGGATTCGGATCGAATGATTTCGGATCAGATTTTCGGGTCCGGGTCACTTTTGTCAGGTCTAAATTTCAACCTATTTGACAAGTAGGGGTGGGCATAAAATCTGAAACCGAATATCCAATCCAAAAATCCGACCATCCGAACCCAAACCAGTTTTTGAATCCAAATTGCGGATCACCCTTACTAGCAATCCGAATTTTTTAATCGAATAAAATCCGCGGATCATCGGATTAATCCGATCCGATCTATAATTCTTTTTTTTTTCTTTTATAAATTATAGCTACTATACAAGTATATACTTAAAGCCTAAAACCTAATTAACCCTAGAATCCATTTCCGCCCCTTTCTGATTGTGTGTATCTTCTCTCTCGCCTAACCATTCTAACCATTCTGCTTTCCTCATCCATGCCTTCATAATCCTTCCTTCTTCATTTATGACTTCATAATCTCTCCTACCTGCAATTCTTTTTAGCATATAACCCATAGCTTGAGCAATCGAAGGGAGTAATAGGGCCTGATTGGTTTGCCCGTTTCCACCCCCAATCGCACTTTGAATGGAAACACTTGTCCGCTTGGTTGCATTTTAGGCACCATGCATTTGCCTTTCGGGTGGCCCAAAAGCCCGACACTATTCACTCAAGTGTGTTTCGAAACACACCCCACGATGCGTTTCAAAACCGGGAGGAGGAGGGTAGTGATTTTGCAAAACACATAGAAATTATACTGGAGTGTGTTTTGCAACACTATTTCGCTTCTCATTTTATCCTCCATATCACATAAGCCAATGACTATTTTGCCCTTTTAAGATTACAACATCTGGGCCAAAATTGTGGGGCAATTTGGGATTTTAGCTACTCAGGCTCAACGGTTTTTTGGAGCCCATGTCCAGAACGAAAACCCATTACCTCTCCTATTTTCTTCTTTTTTTTTTTTTTTTTAATTTAACAGTTCATAATATACTTAACGACTTAACGTAAAATCAAAAAACTCCCATTACCTCTCCGGTAGTCTTCCCTCCTCCTCCAACGTTTCCGGTCCGGATTTACTGTACCAAAATATATACCATTCCTGTACCATTATTAAATATAGAAAAAGATTGACAAATATTTTGACTATTAAACCTACGCAACATAAAATCATTAACATTTTTTTAAGCGGCACATAAAGCATTAACATTAAATTAAATCGGACATTCTAACATGCGTATTCTTGATAGTACTTATATTTTTATTAAACTACATTTTTTATGGTATTAAATTATAATATTTCCTATCAGTCACTTTTTAGTTGCTTTTTCTCGGCATGAATGAGAAAGATAAAGGAGTAAGCCATATATAAATTAGGACGATAAAATTAAAACATTAAATTTTTTATGTGGATTTTTTTTTGGTATTTAATGGTTTCGTTAAATTCAAAATTACTAAATCAAAATTCCAGCTTAATGTTAAGTAGGTTAAATAGCAATAAAAAATCATAATTCCCACCTAAATTGTAAAATTGTGTTTATGTTAATAATTAACAATGGCAAGGAGAATGAACAATTTGAATAAAGAAAAATATAATAATGTTTGTCAATATTTTTCCGTATTTACGAAATGGTATACATTTTGGTACAGTAAACCCGAACCGTGATAATTGCGGTTTCATAGCCTATTTTCATCTCTTCTCTTGTTTGCTCATCCATAACAAAGACGACCCAGTAAAACTCCCAAAATCCGTAGAAAATCCCTGGATATCCTCTAAACGATTCTTGTCGGCCTGGGCTTCAGATTATTATTGACGGGAATCCGAATATTTGTGACTGCTGCCACTATTCCGTCTATGAGGGAGAGTTTCCCTGGCAAGAACAGTTATGCAGACGAACAAGGTGTTTGTGAAAATGCCAGAGAGAATTTTATTAATGAAGCAAATTGGTGAAATTTGTTATACCAATTTCACCTCCTTTTTTCTTTCTAGGAATTTTCTTCAAGGTTAGCTGCATGGTTTGCTGCTTGCATAGTGAAGTTTCCTCATTTTCTTATGGGTCATAGAAGGTTGTTGTACAATGGACATGCCAATACTATTCAGCCTGACAAAAGCAAGCTCGTGGTCTACAAGTATAAGGTAGTCGCCTCGCCATGTCTTCGTTCATCCTTATTTTAATTTTTAATATGACAGTACTAGTATTCTTTCAACGTCCATCTTTGATAGTTGCAGTTGGGATGCGTTCAAAGACCAGATGGAGTGGATGCTATCTGAAAGTGACCGAAACCCTAGAGTGGATGTTTGTGAATGATTGGCTGCCTCGTCAATTCAATATGAGGCCTACAACTCCAGACTTTCTGGGGGTCGCTGATTTCGGATGGCGGTTGGGATGTAGACCTTGGAAGAGGATGTTGAGGCCATTTTAAGCATTCCCTGGGTTCATATGGTTTATGCTGGAGCGGTTTTGGCATGGAGTAGAGACAGTGGAGGCGTTTGCTGCCCGAGAAGCTGTTTGGTTGGGACCAAGTCTGGGAATCAAGGAAGAAATCAGAGGTAGAGAGGAAAAGCAAGATGACAAGATCTAAAGATCCGAGATCGGCAAACAGAGAGGTCAAATGGGTTGTGTAGTAATTAATTAGTTTTCTGTTTGCAGATCATCCATGAGAGTACCCAGATCTTGTTTGCCTCATTCTTGAGTTAGAGATTTTTATTTCTATCATCAATTTTAGTTTTGTGTATATTTATTTACAAATTAAGCATGTGTACAACTAAATTTGGGATTATGCGGATTAATCCGATCCGATTATTTTCGGATCAATACGAAGCCGAACCAAAATTTCGGATTGACGAAAATCTGAATTTTCGGATCGGATTAATCCGAATTTCGGATCGGATCAAATCGGATCCGCCCATGCCATCATGCTCTCAGAGATTGAAGCTTGTAATACCACTGAAATATCATAGAAAATATACAACCAATTACAGTAAAAACTCTCTAAAAGAATACTCTATAAAGTAATAAACTCCTTATAGTGATAAAAATTCTCAATCCCAACTTGGTACCAGTTATAAATAAGAATAAACTCCACATTGTGATATTCCATAACTTTTTCAAGTCTCATCTTAAGTAATTATACCTCCATATATATAGTCATAAATTGCATATATAAATAAGTATATTATGTGTTACACATAACATCAAATTTGATATCCAAAGTACTTGTGAGAAGTTGTATGTGAAATAGGCTTTTAACTTTTGAGTTGCAATCACATATTTTAACTTGCATGTGCTTAGACCTTCTTGTTGAACCCAAAACAATATTAACGTGTCAAACGTCCTTCTTTTGTTATGAAAGTTTTTATACTTCTACACTATCATCATTTGGATTATCCCTATCTGTATCTTGTGTAATTGATTCAACGATGAATAAGACATTCATTTCCATCTAATTGTTGTAATGCAATTATTTAACATGACAAAACAAGTTTAACATGTATTTTAACACTTAAAACATTATATAGTATGTTATTTTGTTAGAAAAAAATTACATACAAAACTCTACTTAAGAATAAACTCCTTATAAGAATATTTTTTGCTGGTCCCAACGATATTACTGTATGGAGTTTTTACTGTAATAGCGTATCAATTTGGTATTTTACGCTCACATGTTTAATGATATCGTTGTTTTGTTGACATGAGGGCGCATGCAATTACTTTTAGATTATTTCTCATAATAAGAAAATTAATTAGTGTCATGGTATTCATTCGACGTAAATTAATTATCTACTCCTACCCACTTGAGATCGATTTCAACCTCTTTGGAGAGGCCAATCGTGTGTAAACTTAATGTGAGGCGGAGTTTGTCTCCGAGGAGATTCATACCGAGATGCGCATGAGGCGGATGGCTCTAATACCATGATAGAATTTCAACTCTCCCAAAAGTTTAAAATATTGAGGAGGAACGAAATTTAATCGTTTAAATTAATTATCTGGATAAGTGTACGAGTCAAATGTCTATCGATCAGTACGATATTTCCTCCGATGTAAAATTTGAATACGATACATTTAGTTTGATTTCATATAAACAACGGTACCATACATGCAATAATTACTTGTATAGTTGTACATGTATATAAGTATAAACACTTGTAGCTTTGTAGGTACAACACCATAAATATACGGTCCTGTCTCAAGGTATCAAGGTATTGAATGATACGGTTAGGGTTCATCCCGGGTCAATCTGGTTTTGGACGGGCCACGGGCGCTACTTATATATAATTAACATTAATTAGCAAACAATTTAATGATGTGATCCGGAATAACATTTTGGCTCATGTTAATGTAGTACACTGGTACGGTCACAATTTGGCCCATATTAATGTAGAACGGTCACAATTAGACCCTTTTTTTTCTTTTGGTGGAATAACTCCCCGGTTTCTTTTTGTCTTGTTGGAACTTTGCTTTAGTTGGTAGTGGTGTAACATTATTGTGAGAACTTGAGATCATGTATTATTTTTCTTTGTGGTAATGTATCGACCATTTCAACTCAGGTGGTTTAGACTATTGGTTGTATTATAACCGAACATTTATTATACTCATTTTTAATGAATCTATAAAAAGTTTAGCCATTTACCAATGAGGTCTAGCTCAATTGGTTAGACTGAGGTGTCATGACACTAGAGGTCATAGGTTCAATTCTCGCCAAGTGCGAGATTATTTATAGTTTATTACTAGCTTTGTAATGCTACTTGTGAAATTGGAATGGTTTGATTATTAAAAAAAAAAAGTTTAGCCATTTTTTTTTTTTTAATAAATAACATGAAACTAGGGTGCAAAGTGCAATACCATGTAAAGTCGGAACAAGGGATGCACAAAACCTACAAAACAATGTGCTATAAAATGATCATCTTTATCCATTGTTTTCCATGGAAAAGTTCAGTCTTGTAAGAATGTATAAACTGGCAATGGTATTTTATTTACCCAAAACAATTGATTAAAGGTGTGAACGGGGAAGATTCTATCTATTACTCATAAACAAGACCATGTCTTTGGTAATGTTATGATTATCTCATTACAATTCAGAGTGTTATGTTGTAAAAATAAATTAGTATTATTATCATCTCATCACCAAGAATCGTTAAAAAGGTTGTTCAACACTTCAACAACAACTCCCCTTCACAAAAGTCAAACCCATCAGTTTGATTGATTGAATAAAGTAAATGGAACAAGGCACCACCCTGAGCACGATTCCAGAGTTTAAAATTCAAGACGTTAACTCATCGGATCATCTTTCCCAATTATTCAACTATGTAGCTAACCTCATCAATGGCGACTCGGTCAATTCCACTACTACTACTACAACCACCACCCTCTTCGTCTTCTTGTCGTTGTTGCCTTTTCTCTCTCCCAAGATTTCAATTACTTTCTTGGTCTGAAGAAAAAACAAACACATGCGGAAATTTCTTGTCTCCTGTAAGTAAAATGGATATTTAGTGGTGGACCCTTTGTTTAATTCTGCCTAATTATTCAACCCTTTTGCGTGTTTTGTTCCTTGGTTCATAGTTTTTGTTTTCTTCTGGAAATGTGTTTACTCCTTTCATCTTTCAATATATGCTTTTTATCTGTCTTGTAATGATGATCAATATTCCCTTTGCTGTTATTAAATTCTTTCCTTGTAAGTATTAGTGGAATTAGTCATGTTGGAGGAGGAATGAAGTTTGTGGTGATAATCAATTCTTTTCAGGAGGGGGCTAAGTGCTGCAAAGGGTTGTCAATTTCAGGAAAATGGCGATGAATCGGGTTAGTTGTGGGGATCTTGGAGTCATTTTGGTTGTTTGTGTTTGCTTGATTTCGCTGCTTCTAGGCACCGATGGGCAGAGAACGGATCCGAAAGAAGGTACTGTGTTTGAAGCAGCCACAACTTCCAGTGGTTGCTTTGCTTGTTTTCTTTGGCAACACTTGGTATAGCTTTGGTGAATGTATATCTTTATGGTTAAGTCTGGTTTGAGATAATGTTGTAAATCACCCTTGGCTGAGAAAGTATTACAGAGTTATGTTCAAGAGATGTTTCACATACTATACTGAATAATGTTCAAGAACTTTAAAATTCTGGTTTCTTACCTAAATGAGAACGCTTAAGCTCACCAAATGCAGGCTTCTGCATGTAGTGCTCAAATATTTCTTCAGGTTTGTGATGGGTATTTTCATTTGTATGCGTTAGTCTTTGTACTAAAATGTGTTGTAGAAGGTATCTAATAAGAATGCTTTGGTTAGTCTTTTATACTAGTTCATAATTGGGACAAGTGGGGTCTCGAGCATCTGATTTGTCAGATAACTCTGTTGGGCTCAACTAAGCAACTCCTCGTAGTTTTGCTGTTAGTAGTCCTACTCTATTCCACATAGACCTCACAATGTACTTTCGGTATGGTCTTATAGTTGCATAAAAGACTAGTTATACTTCAGTTTCGCTCTTTGCAACATGGCTTAGTTAGAATGGATAATATGAAACTCTAGCAATCAACACAGCTGCCATGAACGTTGCCCAACTCACTTGCAAACATGCCTTCTGTTTATAAGTCAACTGGAGATGTTGTAATGTTGGAACATGTGATTCTTTTAAAGTCAGTAGATACGCTTATGGAGCATTTATATGTATGTGAGATATTAGTACCCAAAGTCATACATATGGTGATGGTTCTGCATTTTGTATCTGTCCTGTAAACTAACTTGGTAATCAAAGGAAATTATTTATTTAATTTGATGTGCAAAAATCAATTTTGATGATATACTTTAATGATGATCACAATTTACAAGCATGGCGAGGTTTTTAAATGCTGTGACTTTGTGTGCAGTGGATGCATTACGTTCCATCAAGAAGAGTTTGATTGATCCTTATAAGAATATTGTCCGCTGGAACCGGGGTGATCCATGCACCTCAAATTGGACTGGAATACTCTGCTACAATACGACACTGGATGATGGTTATCTTCATGTCAGAGAATTGTACGATTTCATTCTTGCTGTTTCCTTTTTTTCCCTTTCCCTGCCTTGTATTAATAAGATTGTACAAGAAAATGTTTGGAGGGGTTTTTCCTTTTGTCATGTGATCGTACTGTTTATGTGCTCCTGATAGCTTTTTACTATTGCTACTTTGGGTCTTATGCATCATACAGTTTTTTTATTTTTTATTTTAAATAACATTGGATTTTTAATTTCTTTTTTTTACCAGATTCTTCTTTTAATTTCCATTATACTTCGTCAACAGGTTCTTTCTGAACCGGAATCTCTCAGGAAGTTTATCGCCACAACTTGGCCGTTTATCTCATCTGAAAATACTGTGAGCAACAACATTTCATTTTTGTCATAAACTGGCACCAATGCTATATTACCACTGTGGTTTCTTTGCTGGTCCATAAATTATAACCACTCCTATATTTTCCTCTTGGCAGGGATTTTATGTGGAACAGCATTACTGGAACTATACCAAAGGAGATTGGCAGTATTACTACATTAGAGCTGTTGTATGTTCAATGCTCAATCTTTCGGCTCGTTCTCGTTCTTCTTCTTCTCTCTTCTTTTTTTTTTTTCCTCATACTTCTACTTCCATCCTTTGGTCACAGGCTTCTTAGTGGAAATCAACTTACAGGTTCCTTGCCAGACGAGCTTGGTAATCTTTCCAACCTAGACAGGATACAAATTGACCAGAACCAAATATCTGGACCGATACCCCTTTCATTCGTTAACTTGACCAAAGCAAAGCACCTGTATGATTTTATCCTGAAAGCTTTTCTGCCAATTTCGAACTTTGTCCGAAATTACAATCAGTGCATCTGTTTTCATTCATCTGATGTTCATGAATTTTTCTCTGAACAGCCACATGAATAATTGCTCACTTAGTGGACAAATACCGCCACAGCTATCTCAACTCCCTGGACTTGTTCACTTGTGAGTTGGACTTGTGATTTACTGTTTGTATCTGAAATATATTCACTGTGACTGACTTAAAATTTTCTGCAGGTTGCTCGATAGTAACAACTTGTCAGGAATTCTTCCACCGGAGCTCTCGGAATCACCAACTTTACTAATACTGTATGGCATCTTTTCCTCATTAGTTTTTCTTATCATGCGCTATATTATTATTATTATTATTATTATTATTATTATTATTATTATTATTATTATTATTATTGTTATTATTATTATTATTATTATGTATGGAAAATATATGCCACTTGTACTTGTCCGGATTCTGTCAAAGTCAGTGCTGTGTAAATTTTAATTACTATTTATATTACTTATTTCCAGTCAGCTGGATAACAACAACTTCCATGGGGGCACAATACCATCTTCATATGGAAACATGTCTCGTATATTGAAGTTGTAAGTGCTTTGTTTCTCTTGCTTTCTCATGCGGTATGCTGATATGATTCTGAAGTGGATTCAAAGACATAAACATGTTACAATATTATTTAATTTTCCTCGATGATTTAGAGATACAGAAGTTTCTTCTGTGGTATTGTTTGTAATGGTTTAGCTATTCACTGTATCAGGAGCTTGCGTAACTGCAATTTAACGGGGCCAATTCCTGACTGGAGCAACTCGCCAAGTATTGCTTACATGTAACTAAAATATTATTCCAGTAACGGTTGGGTTAAGAAACTTGTTTTTCGTTCAACATTATTCTAATGTGCCTTATACCTTTCATTTTCTCTTTCTGCCGATTACAGAGATTTGAGTTTGAACCAGCTGGAGGGACCCATACCAGATGGTGCACTCTCCAATAATATCACAACTATGTATGTAATTGATTTGATCTCTTATAAAAAGTTTTGGCATCTATTTCAGAATGTTAGTAGGAGAAACACATGTACGCCTCTGGAACTAATAGTACTCTTCGATGCAGTGATCTATCAAACAACAATCTGAATGGCACAATTCCTGATAGCTTAACCAGACTTCCTCTCTTACAAAAATTGTGAGCAATCTTTTCCTCGTGTTATGTCATGATTGAAAGAAACTGATGTATAAACTTTCTTCTGACTTCTCTATTCTTAATTTCCAAACATATTGTGGAAACAAACTTAATGTTTTTGTTTATAATTCAGGTCACTGGCAAATAACTCATTAAGTGGTTCAATCCCATCAATCATTTGGCAAAATAGGACTTTAAACTCAACAGAGAGACTCTTTCTGTAAGTACTTATACTAAAGGAGTGAACAATTAATGTGGATTATATGGTCACTGGCTTTCGTTGCCACTATACTGGAAAAGAGAAAGGAGTGGCAAACCTGTGCGCTAAGCGCTCATCGGTTCTCTGATAGTTTGAACATAATTTTAATATTTTTTTTAACCTCACTTTTATACTTTCTGTGATTCTGCAGGGATTTTGAGAACAATAGGTTTACAAACATTTCAGGCAGCACTCAGGTCACTCCTAACATCACCATTGGGTATGCATGTTTAACAACTACAAGTGTGTCTTTTTCACATTTAGAATTTCATGTACTATTACTTTTAACTTTTCTTAATTTATTCAGGCTTCGAGGAAATCCTATATGCTTAAACAGCAACCTAGATCAGTTTTGTGGCTCTGAAGGAGTAGAATTTGTTAATTTTGTCAACATTACGACTGTCAATGGTTGTCCTCCTGATTTATGTCCACCACCTTTTGAGTATGCCCCGCCAATTCCTGCCAGGCCATGCTATTGTGCTGCCCCAGTGTTTATTGGGTACCGTTTGAAGAGTCCTGGATTCTCAGATTTTCTTCCATACGTCAATCATTTCAAAGAGTACATGAGCTCTGGTCTGGAAGTGAATCTCTCTCAGCTTGACATTGATTCTGCAGCCTGGCAAACTGGACCTCGTCTTAGAATGTATCTGAAGGTTTTCCCAGCATATAGCAATATTAGCACGGGGTTGTTTAACAGAAGTGAGGTCTTTGCGATCCGTGAAGCATTCAGTGGGTGGAAGATTCACGAGTCTCAAGTGTTTGGACCATATGAGTTTCTCAATTTCACAACTCCAGCTCCTTATAGAGAGGGTATTTCACTCACACCAAAATTTTAATCTAACAAGTTCATTTTTGTCGTATTACATTCTGCTTGTACGGAAAACCGTATAATAATTTTTTTTTTGGCAGTATATCCTCCACCTCCTGGTATAAGCAAGGGGGCACTGGCTGGTATCATAATTGGCACGATAGCTGGTTCAGTTATGATATCTGCAGTCGTGTCAATTGTTATCATGAGACGTCATATCCGCAAGTATCATGCTTATGCAGTCTCAAAGAGACGTTCAGGTGAGTACCGTATAATACTTGGTAACAGAAGCAGTCAAGTTTGTTTCACTTGTTATGTGACTTGTATGTAAGTCAGCGAAATAGTAGATGTAACTGTTTTGTTGTTCTTGGACTGAAGGATGTTTTCTAGCAACTCGTAACCTACCTTTTGAAGAATTGTTGTGTGGCATCTACAGTAGAATTTTGAACAAGTGAAGTAGATAAGATTTGGAACACTTCCGTACATGTACAGAGTTTCATATTTTATACATAAGGTTCCACCTCATTTGTATAAAAGTTTTAAATACCTTTAAAGCCTTTGCACATTTAAGATGAAACTTTGTGCAAAAAACCTTTACACATTTAAGATTTTAAAGGTGAAACTTACACATTTAAGATGAAAGCTTGCACCGTCGATCATTAGACCATCTAATACAATATTTTGTGTAAATTTGAATACCATGTTATATTCTTTCTGAGTTAGTTAACTCATTTGATGTATTAACTTTCAGCAGTTCTCATATCTGAATTTTAACAGTATACCTTCTGAATTATTAAATATCTTTTCATCATGTTTGAATGTCTATCGTCAATCTTCTTTTCCCATGGTTTGCATTCTATTTTTAGAAGGCATGCTTAGTTTATCTGGTTTGTGTTTTGAAATTACTCCATGGTCTTTCAGCATCAAGGATCTCCATCAAGATTGATGGTGTGAAAGACTTCACATATCGTGAAATGGCAGACGCAACAAACGATTTTACGAGTTCAAGTGTGATTGGGCAAGGAGGTTATGGAAAAGTATATCGAGGTATTCTTGCCAATGGAACAGTTGTGGCCATAAAGCGTACCCTAGAAGGGTCATTTCAGGGTAAAAAGGAATTTCTCACTGAAATAGAATTGTTGTCAAGGGTTCATCACAGAAACCTCGTATCGTTGATTGGATATTGTGATGAAGAAGGTGAACAGGTAACTCCAATTTGTTATATGTATGCTGCCTACATTGTTTCTATTGATGAAAAATCGGTCCTGTGTTTTCTATTCTATGTATAAGATTTTGTTCAAATCTTCAACACCTTTAATAACTAGATGAACATGTAATCGGATGGCATGTCTGAGTTGAGGTGGTAGGCCTCGGTGGATTCTTCCACTCCCAAGTTGACTTGCGTTTGGTCTGGCAGCTGTCAGTTCCTTTTAAATTGTACGGCTAACCAAAATACCAAATCACATTGCATTTTTGTATACATGAAAAAATTCTAGTTAATCATGATAAATGCTACTGATAAGTAATAAATCATAAAAGAATTGTGAAAATATGAAAGTATTACATGCCTGCATAAAGACTTTGACAATTTGAGTTTGTGCTAAAGGTATGGAACACAAAAGTAGTATTGATTTGTGTAGTATTTCTGTAGTTATTAACAGTTCAGTTAGTTCATCAATATTTTTCTGTTCTATGCCATTGGACTACTTCATTGCTCATTTTTATCATGCCTCCATAATGCAGATGCTGGTGTATGAATTCATGCCTAATGGCACCTTGAGAGATCACCTATCTGGTAATTATTTCTTTTACTGAATCAATCAGTCGCGTTGGGTTTATCTGTTTATGTTTACTTGCCACACAGAAGAAGAAATAGCTAGTCCAGTAATTGTGGCTCACTGTAATGAATTATATAAAAACAAAACTACTCCTGATCCAGTCTAAACGACTAAAGTACTTATATGGTCGAACATACTAATTTCTGACTGAGCCGCTGTAAACAAATATACAACTCTCTGTTTAACAAGATGTAGGAAAGACTTCCTAAGTCAGCTAAAACTCGAATAGGTTAATATTTCACAATACAAGTGAGTTGCCTGCATGTTTATTTTTACTTCTTCAAGTGAGTAGTTAATTTTGGGGGTTATGGACAAAAAACAATTCATCACTGCATAAAATTAACACGTGATTTTTCAGTATATAACTTGGTTTTATTCCAGGAAAGAGTAGAACGCCTATGGATTTTGCCTTGAGGGTAAGAGCCGCACTGGGTGCAGCCAAAGGAATCCTTTACCTTCACACAGAAGCAAATCCTCCAATATTTCACCGGGATATAAAAGCAAGCAACATATTATTGGACTGTAAATTTACTGCCAAGGTTGCCGATTTTGGACTATCACGTTTAGCTCCAGTAGCTGATCTTGACGGAGAGGTGCCTGCTTACATATCTACAGTTGTCAAAGGAACCCCGGTGAGCATTACTAAAGAGAGCAAGTTCCAATTAGAATTAGAATATCGCACGAAAATTGTTTCCAAGTTTGTACTGTGTAATCTTCTCTTCGAAGTTGAGATTCATGGCTTAATGATAGATTTGTTTGCACCTTCTCTGTTAGACTACTGAAGGGTCTTTTTTGTATATTTTCTGTAGGGATACCTCGACCCAGAGTATATGTTAACTCATAAGCTGACCGACAAAAGTGATGTCTATAGCCTTGGAGTTGTGTTTCTGGAGCTGTTGACTGGAATGCACCCGATTTCTCATGGCAAAAACATTGTTAGAGAGGTACTGTGCATTTACTTGTACATTGCTTATAGTTCAGGCATGGAATTCATGGAACATGTAGTCGAAATTTTATTCAATCCTTCAGTACACTGTAAGGCAATTATTGCATCCACATTCTCTTGAATCACGGCCTAATTATATCAATCACCTAAGTAAACCCCAGTGAGGTACATTTAATATCTTCAGGCTGGTTTTACAGCCAGGGATGAGGATGTATTTCTCTCTTTTAACCCAGGACTTGGCAAGCAAACTTTCTCAACAATCTTTCATTGTGAAGCAAACTAGTTAAAAGGAACAACAGAATTATAGTAATATGTTGTGATTATGTTACTCTGATACAGGTAAATGTTGCCCACAATTCGGGTATGGTGTTCTCAGTTGTGGATGATCGTATGGGGTCTTATCCTTCTGAGTGCGTGGAAAAGTTCCTTACTCTGGCTCTCAGGTGTTGCCAGGACGAGACAGATGCACGTCCTTGCATGTCTGAAGTGGTTAGAGAACTCGAAAGCATATGGCATATGATGCCAGAATCTAACACCAGTATGACAGACTCCTCCATGTCTAATGCTTCATGTGCCACGACTCCTCAATCTTCATCGTCTTCCCTGAAAAATCCTTGTGTTTCTCAGATTATTTCTGGCAGTGATCTTGTCAGTGGAGTCCTTCCCACGATTACACCAAGGTGATGATGCAGTTTTCTGTTCCATTAAGTGGTTTCGTAATTTGTACAGTCATTTTTTATTGATACATATACTATAGGAGCATTTGTACATGAAACGCAAAGAGCGGTGTAAGTGATGTTTTTGGTAGTTTGTATCCTAATGGGGGAAAGAGCTGTAACTGTAATGTGTAAAATAGGGTGGGACTGGTCTTGTACCACATTTCGCGCCACACTCCCTGTCATTTAAATCAAGGGTAAGTGTCAACACTTGGGCGTGGGCGTGTGGTGGTGTGAGTTTAAACGTTTGGCGTGGACGGTGATATGAAGTGTGGTACATGATCCATAGTAGAAATAGTGATGGTGTACTAGATATGAGATTAAAGTGTTCCCTGTATATTATTAATAGCTAAATTTGAAGATGATGGATGATTCATCCTGTTTATATTTAACTTGAAAAATGAAGCTGTTGTGACATTCTTTTGTGGTTATTTGGAGTAAAGATTATCAGACTTGGGTACACAACAATTCTACAGGATTTCATCAACTTGGAATGTAACTGTAATTCGTAATCGGGCGAAGTAACTGAGTTTCCCAAACTGATATCAGCTGTCCAAAATCTCCGGATCAAATCTAAGCCGTGCAATCACATGATACAAAAACAGAGCTACAAGAACTGAGTGAGTGAGTAACATTGGGATGATGATGGATGATGATGTTGGTCCAAGTTTCAGAAGCTGATGCATATATTTTTATTTTTCCAGTTTGTGATAAGAGTATATAGTACAGTATGTCAATTCAAATGCATACCACAACATAACAAGCTTGTGATAATAAATAAATAATTAAAGAAAAAAAAAAAAAGGAAATTCTAACACAGGTGATGGATGGATACCTACTCTGCTTTGATTCATTGATTCTCATCAGAGTCACTCACATTCACAGGCTCACCTACTCTGCTTTAAAGCTGTTGTATGTTTGGTGGTTACCCACAAGAATGATCGATGCAGAAATAATTTTCATTTTTAAATTAGGAGTCACGTAAATAAGCTTTGCCTAATTTTATGCAGGTTTTGAATTCACCCTATATATATATATATTAAACCTTTCATTCTTTCATTCATTCTCATCACACTCACGGAGTCACTTCAATATACTCTCTATTATGCTTTGCTTCAACGCACATATATACCGAAAGACCATCGACGTCACTCAATATAGAATAATTAAGGAGAACCGCTTTGAGTTGTAGTGCTAGCAGAGCTGATAAACTGTCATTATCCCAAAATATTCCACAAGAGTCCTAGAAAACGACAATCATTTACTTAATTTGTTACCCCGAATCATCTCACATTCTCACGCATAGCTGTGTATCAGTGATGGCATACATACTTTCTTACGGCTACCAGAACTACCAGAATTGGGCCATGCTCACCTACTATATTGTATTCTGCAACGGGGAGGAAGAAATTAATGAGTTTTCCATTGAGAATGACACTTAACTGGCTAACAGAATTGGGCCCTGCTCATCTACTCGTTAATTTCTGTACGTTGCCATGCTCACCTAGGTTTGTACTTCTGTGATTCTCATATCTGACCTTAACTTTCACTATTTAAAGTTGGAACTGCTGTTGTTACTCGAGGATGATTAGGGCACTCTGTGAGCGCTTAAAACATCAAGGCATAAACTGCTTGAGCTTAATTTTGTATTGCTAACCTATCTACACTTTTCTTTGTTTTTCCCCCTTACTGACAGCCCTCAATGCCATTGAGTCAATGTTGTTGGTGTTGGCCGCCGACTGCTTAGATGCAGGAAATTGGTACACACAACAAATAAATAAATTCACCGGTCAGAATAACCTGCTGTGTACCAATCAGCAGGATACTCAGTTTTTGCGTCCAAACCAATCTTCTTACAAAGAAGCTTCATCACATTATATGCAATTGAGGGTTACCTCAAGCAGTGTAAAAAAGAAGATTGTTTTTTGGACGCAAAAACTGACTATCCTGCTGCCTGCAATGCAATGGTTTTTTTTTTTTGTTTTTTTTTATTTACACATTTTTTGCTTGCCATTCTTACATGGCTCAGCTCATTAAAAAACTACTATGTTCTCTAGGAAACATTGCTTGTTCACAAGGACTTGGCACAGGATGGAGGTCTAAGAGACCTAATTGTGGAACTTCAGCTTATCTCATATCTTTTTCATTGTTGAAGTTCCATAATTAGGTCTCGTAGACCTCCAGTCTGTGCACGTAAAACAGCTTATTTTCTTTCTTAATGCCAGTTCACATACAGACACAATCATAACCGAAGATAAGGAAGTGGCTCAGGTGTTTTTAGGTCAAGTTGACAGGTAATCCGTTCTTGATTGTGTCTTGCCATATGTTGAGGGATAATGAGATCTTGAAAAACTGCTAGTAAGAGCTAATTGATAAGAAAGACTCAAATTGCATATCTGTTGAAGATCGAACATATAACTTCAAACCTGTAACATTTTCAGTGCTGATGTGTCTCACAATGTAAGTACAAGATTTGGTGATGGCTTCCGCTTTGGCTTGGGTGCAGAGGTACACTATTCTATGTTTATACTATATTTCTAGTCGATAATCAGTGGGAGTGTTATTTCAGTAACATTTAATGTACTTATCGTGGCTGAACAGGTGGGAGTTAGTACAGGCCGTATTCATGCCCATGGTCCTGTAGGTGTTGAAGGGTTGCTTACAACGCGATGGTACGTCTCTGATATCTTCTTGCCTATTTGCTTCCGCATTAGATATAGTCATGAAAAAATTGAACCAACTTGCATATTTCCAAGTGATCTGTATGGAAATAGGAAATACTATTAGGCTTGCAGTATATTGATCTTTATCATGTACACTGGTTTTGTAGTATATGCTTTTCACTGTATCTAATTTTTACCAACTATACTAAAGTGCTCAACGTTGATGATATGCTTGATACAGTGAACATGAACCTGAACTGCTTCTTGACACCAGTAATGATATGAAAGCAGGTGAATCTCTATGCTCAACCATAATTGTTCTCAAGAATATGTAATCATCGGCAGGATAAATATGGCCTCGGTGAAAATCTTGTCAGCTGTCGACTGTAGCATGTATTTGCTTATGTATCAAGCCTCTGGTATTTGTTTCATTTGTATCATGTTTTGACATATTTCCTTGTTAATTTCTTCACTTTTTATGTGTATTTCCCCTGAATTTTGAACAAAATATAATGGTGTGATTCTGTTAAACTTCAAGTACTTCTGATAATGTACATTTGTATTGAAGCCGTCGTCTGCTTGTTGTATTGAAGCCGTCATCTGAAGTGGTTAGAGAACTCGAAAGCATATGAAATATGATGCCACAATCTAACGCCAATATCAGTATGGGCGTATGGCAGACACCTCCATCTCTAACATCTATGACCGTCTCCCATAATCCCATTGTCAAAACTCAAAAGTATGAAAGTTTGTCCTTTTCAAGTGAGCAAGCTTACAAAGAAGCTTCATGACATGATTTTGTATGGTATGTAAAGATTTCCAAGTCAAGGTAAACGCATGATTTTGTATGGTATGTAAAGATTTCCAAGTCAATTAGGTAAACAAGTGACCAAGTCCATTTCATATACTCTCTCCGTACTCTCTCCGTCCGTCTTCTTAATAAAGACTCATTTGACTTTCGAATTCGACGTTAACCACAAATTAATTCTTAATTACACTAAAGTAAAATTATGTTATGAAAGTATAGTTCGTGTGCTTTTATAAACATTAATATTAGAAAAGAGATCAGTGTGATTTAGTAATTTGTTGTCAAAGTTGAGTTTAAAAAGTCAAATGAGTCTTTATTAGCAGGACAGAGGGAGTATATATAATAATATAATGTAATTATGTCCAAGTCAAGGTCAGCAAATGACCAAGGCCATGTTATATGGAGTATGTAATGTAAGTATTTCCCAAGTCAAGGTTTTGAAAAATAAACAAGCTTCAAAATCTACTCAGAACAGATATACTAAAGCTTTTTCGGTACTGATACACACAGCATTTTTCACTTTGGAAATTCTGAAGGACTAACTAGTATGGCCATGGTTTCAGAAGCTTTGCTACAGCCCCATGAAGAACAAGAAGCCCCAGTCGAAAACGACAGTCAAGAAACTGGAATCAGAATCAAGTTTGATCAGTTTCTACACAATCTCCAGGTGCAGAAGTCCATTGAAATTCTCCAATCTGCTATCACAATCAGCTTCATCACAAGTAACACCAAGTTAATGTTCTTGATGATTTTGGCTACTGTGCCTTCCTTTGTTTTCATGTTTATCTATGAGTTTAATGTCCACAAATTACTGGATGCTGCATCTAACTTTCTTGAACAATCTTCAACCATCTACTACTACTACTACGATTTTGATTCTGTTTATGAAAACTATCATAGTAGGAAGCCTTTTCGCAATCTTGTCCAACTTGTTCCCTTCCATTTGGTTCTTAGCCCTTTGATAGAGTTCTTCGGGTTCACCGTAATTGTAAACATTGCATCACAAGTATATGCAGGGGAGAAAGAATCATCAAGTCCCTTGTACGAATTCTTCTACGAGAAGAATAAGTTAAAAGGTCCTCTTGTAACTTGTGTTTTGGTTCAACTGCTCTCAACATCTACTCTTGTTGGCCTATTTTGGACACTGGCAAATCACTATGTTGTAACATCAGGGGTTTACTACTATTACTTTCCAGGAGACTCTCACATAAATATGCTCTCAATAGGCTTTCATGCATTACTTTTTGTGGCTGTGCTATACAAGTATCTAGACTGGAGTGCGACGTGGAACATGGCTATTGTGATTTCTGTTTTGGAGGAAGAAACTGGAATCGACGCGTTAGAGGTGTCTGCTTTGTTTGGGAAGCATAGCAGGACAAGTGGTTTGCAAGTGATGCTTGTTTACTTTGTGTATAGTGTAGGTGCAAGGTTACCTCTCTTAGCTGCTGATCATGTGAGTGTTGTAGTTATAGTCCTTGCTTTGCTATGCTTAGGGAGTTTGGTGAAATGGGTTGCTCTTGTGCTCTATTATTACGAATGTAAGTCGGAGATTATGCTAAAGAAGGGTGATGAGGAGCTGGGCAGAGCTGTGAAAGCTGCAGGTGTTGTTTGACAAAGATTTGCTACCGTGGAGCTACGAAATAATCACATATCGAACTATTCTTTCACCTTTACTAAAGAAAGGATTTGCTACCTTACTGGTGCGAAGAAACAAGTCTATATAGCTTGATGTTCATCTGCATATAGTACTACATCTTTTATGTGATGTAAGTGTGCTTTAGTTTTATGATTGAGTATTGTGAAGAAAAAAACATGTATTATAATCAACATCTTGTTTGGGTTTCTTGTTATCATAGGTTGCTGGGCTTGTGATCATTCCTGTACTTCCTCTCTTGTGTGAGCTTTCAATTAAACCTAACTAACTCAAATTTACCAACTACTCTCTCCGTCCCACTTTAAATTAACCACTTTGCCATTTATGACGTCCCATTAGAAATTATCCATTCCATAAATAGAAACTTTTTATTATTTTTTTATTATACTAACAACTCCTATTAACCATTTAATTAACCATTTTATTAATTTTCCTCCTAATGATGTACTTTCAGTCCCACACTCAAATATAATAATGTAGAATTAAGGGCAATTTACATCTACCCCCTGTTATTTTTTTTATTACATATCCTTCACAATAACATGTAGCCCGATGTTACACAAAAACAATTACAGATAGCTCCACGAACTTGACTTTTTGCGAATTAAGAGCTGGAAGTTACATTTATACCCTGTCGGAATTTCAGAATTTGAATTGAAACAAACAAGTTAAGTTTGTATTATTTACACATTTGCCTCTAAATTATTTTATTTTACAAAATTAACTTTAATGTATTTCACATTAACCACAAAAATTATATATATTTCAAGATGAACTAATATTTATTCTATAAGAACCCCAAATTAAGAATTTTTTTGAAAAAGTCCCAAAAATAAAAGAAAAACTTATTAAACTTATTAATAAAAAGCTTATTAACAGCTCCGATTGGAGCTTAAAACAGCTCCGGTGTAGGAGCTGACTGGAGCTCCTGCCGGAGCTGTAATTTTTCCGGTGCCGGAATTAGTTCCGACACCGGAATTTTCATCTTGGAGAAGGAGAAAAGGAGAAGATGAACAATAAAAAGAGAAGATAAAAAAAAAAAAGAGAAAAGAGAAAAGATAGAAAAAAGAAAAGATAAAAAAAGAAAAGGAAAAATCTGTAATTTTTGTGCTAAGGGCGTGTTTGGCCGGACAAAAATCAAAAATGAATAACGGACAAGTCAACTTTTTTCCGACGGCTGAGGCTATCTGTAATTGTTAAACTAGCGAGGGAAAATCCGTAATATGAGTTTCTAGTGGGGTGGTTTAATGTAATTTACCCTAGAATTAATGTTTTTTTTTAAATGTGTGTGTAAAATGAAGTGGGTAACTTCACAGGGGACAGAGTGAGTACACTATAGTACCTCATAATCACTAGCCCAACATCATCTTCCTAATAACAGAAACAAGTAGGCATATCAATTCAATAATTGCTCAATCTATGTATTATTGTACTAGAAATTGTACATGATTGCTCGAAGTCCCCTCCATATTTAATTTGTTTCTATTATTCTTCATTTCTGTGGATGATTTAAATCAAACTTGCTGCATTTGTATGTAATGAGAAACAATATAGGCCCCCACTCATCTCCCAGGTTTGTTTCTCTGATCCAAGTTTGTTGAATTCCCGGCTTTAATACGTTTGCAAGCGCAGTTGATGCCATTATTGCTTTGCTGCTGCTGCTACTACTTTTATGAAGAAAGACAGCAATTATTGAAGCTGGGAAAACTGGTAATGAGTTAATTCACGTGCACAGCTCACAGTTTTCTTTTTGTTGTTTTGTTTGTCTTCTTCTTTATTTCTGGCAAACACCAAGACACCACATATAGCTGTCACTTGGATTTTTCTTCATCACACTTTACTTTCAATATTCATCACCATCAGATACTACTCCACACTTTCAGACAATATCCATTATTGAGCCATTGTAAAGGATCTGAACTAAACAAAGAACGCAAACAAGTATTGAACTGAAAAGAAGGAAAAATGTACTCCTATTCAAGAATCTACCAACTATGGGTTACACTCTGCAGGAGGTAGATCGATCTGTTTTGTGTTCGTAGCTATGTCAAATATAAATGCATGAACGATTTTATGTTATGTGATGTGTTTGAGATGATTGCATACGAGTATCATGCTTTTTTACATTTCACATGTCGGTAGACTATAGGCTATCGTCAACCCATGTCTAAATCTAAATGCTCTACGTGGGTGTTTATACTATCTTACAACCGATGTCAATTAACTATAATCCACTTATACCCCAATTTCTCAATGAATTGACACAGCTAATCATTCGTACTAGACTATTATGCGGTCTTTCTGGTAGTGAGTTAGGCTAGGAATCTTCAAGACCGTCTAAGGAATTTTAATGGACCCAAAAGGAATAAGTAGTTGTTCAAAAGTCAGAACTTAACCAAAATACAGTTAACTAAAAGCACATTTTTGTTTCTCTTAATCTAAACCAATCACAACTGAAAACATTGGTCAACGCTAGTGTCATTATCCCAGCCAAGCCTTAACGAGGGCTAGGCTCGTTAAAAATCACTAGTCACGTCTAAGGCTGGGGAAAAGATTTTGGCAAACCTGTTGAGTTATAAGAATAGGCTCTAATTCGATGCCAAACACACAAAATACTTTCTCATCATCCCATTCTAAGTAGGCACTTTCTATCTTCAGTTGGATGTGGCTCACAAAATGTTATAACATAATAAGATCAAAATACAAATACAAAACTCCAGTGCAACATATCATCATGTATAAATCCTTTAATTTTTCATTCATAATCCCTTTCAAACTCACACATATCATGATATCAATCCAAAATACATTGTATAGATTATACTACTACTCATCACAGCAACACAAATCCTCATATATTTCTCACAATTCAAAAGAATAGAATTGAATTAGAGAATGTTGTTAGACCACAAAACCAACAAAAAATGCACCTACCTTACGGCACAAATTCGTTCTCTAAGAATGGCCTAGTCCGTGTCTCCATTGCCACAGGCGCCTTCGTGTCCCCAACCCTTGTCATCGGCAACACCACCCCTGAATCCGCCGCGTCCTCCATTCGCCTAATCTTTTTCCTATGCACACATTTCCTCAAACAAACTAACATCACCACCAACAATGTCAACACTAGAGCACCACCAATCACTGAACCAACAACAATCACCACCCTTTTCCTCCTCCCATTTCCACCCGAACTTCCACCGATGCCGCCATTGCCACTGCCACCGTTCCCACTAGGAGACGGCGCCGGAGAAACCCCCATTTCCGGGACAACGATCGAATAATGCCCTTGATTAGTGGTCAAACAAGTAAGACTAAAGTTACCACTACCACTGCCATTACTCTGCACCACATTCTCAAACTGAACAGAACCATCCAAACCGAAATACACACACAAGGGCCTGGATCCTAAACCGGGCCTGACATTACCGAAATTAACCCTAACGGGCCTCGCCGAGGCCCGAAAATCTAACTCAGACAAGTTCTTAGCGGATAAATCAGATGCATTGTACACCAAAAGCCCTAAAACCGGCGTTAAGAAAGTGTAACCAGGTAAAGGATAATAAACAGAGGAAAACTGACGTGAACTAAAATTGTGATATACCAAAATTACCCTCTGCACGTACGGCTGCTCAACCACACCAATCGGAATGTCGAACTCTCTGTACCCCTGGAAACCTCTCCGCCGCATACTTCCGCTCCTCAGCCGCAGCGCTGCCACCTGAACGCCGGTGAGGTTCGACGGGAGGTTCGCGGTGTAAATGACGCCGGTTTTGGGGCGGACGAGTGACCTGAACGCATAGTCCTGGAGCAGGGAATCGAGCTCTCGAGTCGATTGAGAAGAAGCGAGCTGAAGAATGGTTGAGATTATGCAGAGGTAAGGGAGAAGCATGGTTAGGAGGTTTTGGAGGCGGATTTGGTTGGTGCCATTGGGGGAGATTGATTGGGGGTGTTTATTAAGCAGAGAAATGTAGGTCAAGTATATATGGAAGGTGAGGAAATGTAATGAACTGCAAAAGGGAACAAATTTTTTATGGTGGCAATGGAAATGGCAATAACAATTTACAACTGTCAAATATTTTGGGGAATTAAATGATATAAACCGGAGACAGCTAACAACACTTGGCTTGCTTGGCTACTCACCAGATTCCACCACCGCTGGAGTAATTGCTGGCCAATACGGAGCTGACACGTAAGGGTGGAGGGTGAGAAGACCATTATACAACAAAAGTGGACTGTTTCTTGAATATATTGTTGACTTGGGGATGAAATCAAAACACAGAAAGGACCACTGTTATCAACTTATCATCATCATCATGTCACTCTGGACACACATAACAGAACTCTAACTCTAACGGGGTTTCAAGAACATCGGTTGGTGCCTTCGGGGTGTTGAAAATATAGTAAGTGCCGTTCAACTTTTCCATAGTTTAGCAGTATATATTGTCATAGTTTCGACGGTGTTGACTGTTGAAGCACGGCATGTTGAATTGTCAAAGACTCGAACTAAGAGAAACTGTGACAGACTGTTGAGGCACATTGGAACTAGAAGTTTCTTATATTTTGCTGACATGTCAGTTGTGGTTTCAAAGTTAGAGAATCATTAATAGATCAATCCGTCTGTAGGAAATTTACACGAATCAACAGTCACTCCCTACCCAAATGACACTTCCAATTCAGGTGAGGATAGCAACATAGTCCAAAAGTGTGTTTGGATCGGAGTCCCAATTCACAATATTTTTATTGAATTAATCGTAATCGTTAGTATTTGACTTTATCTGTTGAGTCAGCATGTCTTATCAGTTATAGTTTATATTACTCTTTTGTTAGGTTGAGCCCATTAGGCCTATGACATGTGATAAAACTGACAGTTGCTCTAGCTGTCACCTTCACCGTTTGATGAATTAAGTTATATTTTTCGTTGAATATATATCTCTCTCTTGCAAGTCACTTGATTTTGCTAGTTTTTTTTATTGGGTTAATTTCAAATTGGTGATACTTTTAAGACTTCCTATCAAATTAGTGTGACCAAAAAAGTTTCTATCAAATTGGTGAAACATCTAATTTTAGTAGTGATAATGGCTAACTATGTTCCTAAATCTTCTCTAACAATAAACCCATTACTATATCACATATATTATATTCAATCAAATTTAGATTAAATTATATCAAGTATCACTCATCACATAATTGCATCTTACATGTTACAAACGTTGTGGGAGGGAGTCTGATGATACATGAATTTTAGGGAGTGGACATGATTCTTGAATTTTGGGAATTGGACATGATACTTGAAGACGTTTGATTGATGCTTGTCAATTGACAATGATAACTGTGATGTTGTTGATTATCACTAGTTGATGCTTGGAAGTTTAGTGTGTTAATACAAGTCAGTCGAAGAATGCTTGAGTTAGGGTCCAAAATTGAGATCTGGAGCTAGGGAAATTACATTTTTTTCTTAGGATTATAAAATATAGTCAAAGGAGAGGATCGTGGTTAGGGTCATTAGAGATATGATGATGGTAAATAAAATAAATAGTGAAACTAACCAAACTTAGGAATCTGATGCATGATAGATTTTAACAAAGTATAACTAAATAATATAAATAACTAAATTAGCTCCTTAAATTCGGCAAGGTTAAATTAGTCAAGAAAAATATAGACACTAATTTGATAGAAGTTTATCATGTATCACTAATTTGATAGAAACTATTAGGAACATCACCAATTTGTAATTCACCCTTTTTTGTTTTTCTTTTTCCTCCTTCAAATTTTGTTCTTCGCGCCAACCAAAACTGTTAGAAATAATATGTCACATGAATTAGTAATTCCGGATTCGCGCCTACACCATCATGCAACTCACCCCCCCCCCCCCACCCTCCAGTAAGGATGTTTTCAAAATTATTTTAAAATACTACCAAAAGATAAGTCTAAAATTAAATTAATGGAAATACACATACGTCTACAAAAGGGTTTTTAATGTCTGTAAATTGAAATTGATTCGGTTTAGTATAAGTATGTGTATATATATATATATATATATATATATATATATATATATATATATATATATATATATATATATATATATATATATATATATATATATATATATATATTACAATTTGTGTAAAACGTTATGTCTACATAAAAGTCTAATGTTATGGACTTACGGGATACATACCAACTTCGGTTTATCAAATTCAGGTGGAAGTGGATTCGCTACTTATCTATAAATGGTGACAGAGGATCTGGATTGCGAAGAAGATACAAAACTGAAGGAGACGATACAGAGATGCAAAGATTTGTTTCATAAGCCATGGAACTTAGTGTTTAAATGGGTTAGAAGGTTCGCTAATGTTTGTGCTGGCAAAATGTCTAAATTAGACGGTATAAATTTGGATGATGGTTACCTTATGGAATCTATCCCTCCATCCCTTGAGCCCTTTTTGGAGTTTAATAAAGTGTAAGAACCGAACGTCCGAATGTCTTTCATTACAAAAAGAAAATCCTACTTACTTGCAATGACATCAAAATCGAAATGTTAAGGGAGTACATCGCATGCAAACAAAATTTTACGCGGCCAAATTGCACTAAATTTGAAACTTTTTGGGGTAAAATCTTACACTCACAAACTTTAGAGACCACTTTACCCAAAGGAAAAACTTTGGGGGGCAAAAGTGCTCTTTCCCTACCCTTAAATCCACACCAAACCGAATTCAACTCAAATTTTAGAACTCACAAAATCCACCATATTCTTCTGGGGTTTTTCTCGATCTCTCCAACAAGGTGATTGTATGTTATTATCAACTTCTGTTGTAGTTTTTCAGCTTTCCGGTTCCAATTTTGATCCATGCGTTGCTTGCATCGCCCTAGTAATTTGAATTTCATTGATTTCGGATGAAACTTAGGGTTTCTGCTATGTTTTAAATTCTGTGCAGTCATTTCATATTTGCCATTAATTGCGGTTCAGACTGTGCTGCATTATTCCTTGTTTAGACTGTAGCAGTTGAAGTTATCACTTTGTATTTAGTTAGATTAGACAATAGAAAACTGATTTTTCTAGAATTTTAGGTTGAAGTTGAACTATCTGCCTTGATAAATTTCCATTAGCAACGAATTACGAATATCCATTAGTTTGAGTTTGAGAGGGTATACCATTTCTCTGAAGTTCTGCAGTTCAACAAAATTGTGTTATCACATATTGTAGTAATAATATTTATTACCTCGAAAGAGTAGACCACCACGCATCTTTTCGTGATCTTGGTACCAGTCGATGAAAAGTTTTAAATGAATTTGAACAGAGGCTTTAGTTGAGGTGACACTAATGGCGGACTTAATGAGCTTGGGCATCCTCATTGACATAGTAGATGAAGAATGGATGAGAGATACACTGCCTCTTGATGGTAATATCTCTTTCCAATCCATGCTACTTTTTATGCGGATCATAGTTTTTGAAGTTTGTTTTCCTTACTGAAATGTCAAATGTAATGACTTTGGTTTGTATTGCCTTTTCTTCTTCAGATCTTCCATTGCCGCCTGTACTCGAGTCAAGGACCGATGACAATGAAGATTCAAGTAAGTTTTGTCATTGACTTATGTCTTGATAAAAAATTTGATTGTGTGTATCTTGAAAAATTGTAAGTCCTTGGATTAGTGATAAGGGTGGTTTTTCTTTTCTTTTGTGAAATGTTAAGAGGCAGAAACTGCATCCAAGAGGCAGAAACTGCATCATGACTCATGAGCTAAATAACATAAAGTTACTGTTCCCACTCTCACCTTTTGCTTCCGCTTTATGGGATATAGGCCGTGAGCATGATGTAGAGAGTTCAATATGCTCGCAAACTTTTATTAGTCAAAGTTGAGATGCACAGGTTAATGTTACAATTCTATTGTATTGCAATAACTTGTCCTTTAAAGAGAATGAGTTTGATATATGTTGATGAAAGTGGAATGCCTTTTCCTTGATTTGGTAGTTGATATCATTCTCCTGCTGTTATGCATACAACATTGTGAACTGTTTAAGAAATTTGAGATGCCTGCCTATGTTCTTAAAAAATGCACCTGCATATTTGTCAAACAACAATTATCCAGATCGTGAAAGTACTGAGATGCATCTTTTTCTTACGTTTGCTTCAGATACTTATGATTTTTTTCCCCATTTTCTTCTGTGCTGAGAAGACAATTCTCAATGCTGTGAGTAGTAGCCTGCGAGGCAATCTAAGGGATTTTTAATATTTAAAGTTTGTATAATTTCCTTGGAAATCTTCGCTGTGCTTGAAATGTTGTGAATATGTACCACTTTCGCTGTCTATGGTTATTTCGCAATATGTGTTCTTACTTCTTAGCAATTAACATTTAACAGTTCCTATTAATTTGTGGGAACCATCTGCTTATCGTTTGCTTCATGATGCAGACCAGGAAACTCAGCAGGTTGAGACTGATACATGGCATGATCTTGCATTGGGGAACCAATCATGAGGTGTTCGCTAAGGCTGCAGTTCTGCAAACCTATCTTCTAATCTCCATAGATAACAAAAGCTGTGTCAATCTGTAGGTTAGAGCATCCAAATATTAAGATAATTGCAAAACTCCGTATAAACCAAACTTGATGCATGTTTTCATTTGGTAGAATGTGAGGCGTTAGTTGCTCAAGTTCTTGCAAGTGTTCTTGTTAAAATATTTGGTTATCAAATTTGGTGCCATATGAGTTTATTTTCTTCCCTTTTGAACACGTTTGCCAATACCTGGAAACATGCCAACATATTTACACATTGGTTTCTGTTTCAAGACTTGGCTTTCGATTCACCACCTTTGCTAGCCCTAGATCATCGCCATAATCTTAGTTAACAGTTGAACTAGCATTACTAGGCTGCAACATGGAGCATAACATGTCATAGATCCAGAGTTCAGCAGAAAGACTCCTTAAGGATGATGGTGTACAATCAAGAGAACAAGTCGGAAACTTGTCAACAACTTCAAACAGAGTTTACTCCCATGATGTTGCTTTTGCATACTCGTTGTCTTTACCAGCAAATCACATTAGAGTGAGCATGAGGGATGCACACCCATTTCAAAAGAAACGTAATACCTTGCATGAAACCAAGCAGCAATTCTCTAATACATACTACTACAGTATAATACTATCAACAAGCTTAATTATTTCCAAATGAAAATTCACGACCATCGATAACAATAGGAGTGTTTTGAGAGATAAATGCGAAAGCATTTTGCTCCATATTCTGAGATCATCTGATTAAGTCTTTTGGTGTCAGCTTCACGATCCATCTCCTTTAAGACAGTACTTCCAAGATCCCCCCTGTAGATTGGACATCAACTTTCATTGCAGATTTAGCTCCTCAAGTTTCAGAGAGCCTATACAATAACATTTACTTCTTAATCAGCTGAAGAATCCATTATGCTCCGTGCAGTTTTCTAAATTAGTTGGAAATAGGAAATATTTATTCTGTATGTACTAAAAAGAACAGTGGACACTCACCCCAGCTTAAGAGATGTATCCGAGGAATCAGACTCCTGCTGAAGTCCATTGGAGTTGTAGGAATTGGTGAAAGATTCCGATGACAGACCTTCTCCATAAACAATGGTCTCGGTATCTGGTGGCGTGTTCTGGCAGCAATTTGAGATCTCGAACACCTTATCAAAGATAGTTACAAAATAAGTACATTCGATAAGCTTGCCATGCATTTCCGTACATGACCATTTAGATTGCTAGAGTGAGTGAGTTAGAGTGATTTGCTGCCATATAAAGTTGTGATCATTAATTCACCTTTTCTCTAAGACGTTTGTTCTCTTCCATGAGTTGCCTTCCCTGCATAATATGCCAGAATTTAGTTAACAAAACCAAACAAAAGATCGTAATAAACTTATCTAGATTGAAATATCTGTATAATTTGTTTTTGCATATCCATATGATACATCATACAGCACTTCATATTAAAATGCAATTATTTGGATGTTTCCATGAGCAGTCATACCGAATTTATACATACTAAGTTGTATCCTTATACCTTTTCTTGGAGTTGGTTGATCTCGTTCATGAGTTTCTCATCCTGTTATATGTCGAAATGTCAAATAAATTATGGAATTGCAAATCCATCAATGACTTAATGATTGTGTAAAATCAAGAGGACCGACCTTTTTCTCTATAATACGGCTCAATCCAGCTTGAAGTGACTTCTCCAGAAACTGCAACTCTTCGATAGTCAATCCTTGGAGCTCATCACCTCTCATGCCCCTGCTAATGGCAAGGAGTAGCAATTTATTTTTCTAAAAGTTTCTAATCTGTTTTAAAACGAAGTCTCGTGATAGTTTCATATATACCAGTGTCATCACTCATAAATTGAGATTTTACATCACAAACATACCTAAGCTCATGGTTTCTCTCAGCCACTTGTTTGCTTGATGATCTGGTGTAGCTGTTATCATCAACAAGCTGCATGACATTTCATTAACCTTTCAGCAGCAGCTTTCATGAAATAGGAGAAATAAACTAGGAATAATTAAATAAAATACTGGCTTCAGAGAGAGTCTACACCTGCGGCTCAAATGATGGCTGATCAAGCTTATCCGAGTTCTTCGAGTGTAGATTATACCTTTGAATTATTTCCTTCATACTACGAAAAGGTATAGAGAAGAAGGTCATGCAATCACTCGCATGGTATATATTGCATAGGTAAAATCCTTATGAAAAACAAAAACATTTTTTTCCTAATACTACGAAAAACTAAACCACCAAATAACCCAAGTGTTTGGCACACACGTCCAGTTAATACTAGTAACAAGAAAGAAGTGAAACTTCCCAGTATTAAAGGGACAAACAGATTTATTATGACAGTAGCTAATAAGAAATACACAGATGTGTATATGTTGCCAATTTTAGGAGTACAGTATCTTTCAGACGAAAACTACGGAAGTTCCTGGAACACTTGTATCCATATCCCCTTCAACATCTTATGTGCTTAAACTGGGACTATCAAACTCCTCCTTGCATCAAAATCCTGCCGAGAGTAAGACTTGCACGAGATGATCTAATGTGTTAAATAGCTCAAGAAACAGATTAGGACAGAAGAACAGTACTCCCAGTCCCATTTACCTATCTAACGCATTAGACCCATTTATATCATACAAATGTTACTCAGAAGTTAGAATCCCTCAATTTAACCATATCAAAGTGGCCAATATAGTACAAAAGTTGATTACACATTTACACTCATGTAACACAACAAGACATAGACTACGTTTTCGCAATCACAGCTACAAGAAGCAAGTCTACATTGTACAGATTGTTGCAATCCAACAAAATTAAAGTAAATTTCCTACTTGATTCATTAACAAATAACTATTCAAATTATTGCAAAAAACAGGAAAACACCAAAGCATAACATAACTTGCAAGGAAAAGTAACCAAGAAATATACTAATTAGTACATGCAATCCAACCAAGGAGTACCCAATTTCCATACTTAACTCCACTATCATTACAGCTGAAAGAAGGAAATCTGAATTGCACAGATTGCAATCTAACATACACCAAATTAGTCCCTAAGTCACTACACCCAATTATTGCAAAAACAGGCAAAGACCAGAGCTTTTACCAATTGGTTCAAAATAAGACTACAATTGAGAGAGGGAAAAGAGTTACCTTGAGCTGGCATAGTGAAAGAGAGCACCGGTGGAGGAGAAGATGATAAGAGCAACATCAACATCACAGAGAACAGACAATTCTTGAGCTTTCTTGAAAAGGCCTCTTCTTCTCTTTGAGAAAGTCACCTGTCTAGCTGAGCTGCTGTCTATTTTCTTGATCTGAATCTTCTCCTTAGCCATCTCTGTTTACACAAAAAAATGTCCCACAGTTTTACTACAGCACCACACAAACCACTCAAAGCCACTGCAAGTGGGTGTTTGTGAGTTAGTGGCATATAAAAGAAGGCTTATTAAAAACACCCAACTAGTAGATTTTGTTTTGCCATTTTAAGGGGGGTCAAGGGAACATGAGAACAAGCCCCTTTAAGGGATAATTGCAATAAAGGGCACAGGATGCCAAATACAGATAATTGTACAGTGACAACCACTAACACTAGACTACAATAATGGTTCTTGCATCTTGGCTACTTGTTCTATTATGATTCATTCATGGAATCATGGTGATAATAATATAATCATAATAATATGGATTATTATGGAGGACAAACTATTGTCGGTTTTGTTCAATACTTTCTACTTAATTATTTTCATAAATTAAGTTCAACTATAACTATAACTATAAAGATCCATGAAAATATATCAATCCAAATATAAAATAATTTCAAAGAATTGAAAATGCTATTCATTATTTAAAAAAAAAAAAATCTCTCACTCGAAACTCTAAGTTCACTTCTTCAATTTAAAATTATCCAATTTAATTTAAGAGTATTTGCCGACTTTACAAATTACTTAGTATTCAGTTTCTAATAATTATATAATTTGTACGTTGCAACTTATACTAACCTATTGTAAACACCCTATTCATGAATTGTGTTAATTTACGATATGGTGGATGAAACGGAGCTTTTTCAATTTTTTATTCTATTTTTAAAAATAATATTAATTTTGAAATTTTTTAAAAATAGCAAGTATCTTAGGAGACGTCTACGCCAAGAGAAAAATAGACCGACAAGGTTAATATTGAGAATATAGGAGTATTTAATTAAGAATATGTATTTTATTAAATTTTGTTAATAAAATAAATGTTTTTACTTAGTAGCATTTGTGTGCAACATTATACCCCAACTGTGAACTGATGATGCATTATTCGGGCAATAATCAAACTTAATCAGTGAGTATGGTATGAAAGAATGGGAATATGGGATGACTTGGGTAGAAACGGAAGATTTTGTGGTAAAGAAAATATACCATGGAATCTGGGACAAAAAACTAAAGTAAACTGGAGACACTTGGTAGCATTTGCAGGGCCTAAAGCCACCTTCATCGATCTTATGTTTGGGCTTGTAAATTGAAGAAACTAGCCACAAAAAAAGGCTAGCAAAGTTTGGCATAAACACAGATGAATGCTGCAGCTTTTGCGGAGGTATTGAGAGCGTTGAACACTTGTTCTTTCAATGTGTTGAAACAAGAAAAGTGTTTAGCAAAGTCATGTCATGACTGCAAATAAGTTTCAATCTGTCCACCTGGGTGTGCAGAGATTGAGAAAATCAACAAAACACAAAGCCTGGAAAGCTAAATTACTGAAGGCGTGATTGCTTAAACTTTCTATGAAATCTGGACAGCCAGGACTGCAAGGAATGAATACATATTTCAAAATCAACCGATGAGTGTAAGGGACAATATCACACAGAACGTAGTCCATAGGAGTGTTATATTCCCTTGGCTGCACACACATGTATATGGAGATTGATAGGAGTTTTGGGTTGGTCTGGACGGTCTAGTTGATTTTTGTACTGATACAAACATGATACACACAACACAAATGATTTTCTAGAGGGCAGCCTTATAATTTACTCAGTCGATTACATATCCTTGATCAAAACATGATACAGTGATAATTTGTTCTTTGATTTAGTAATCCTGTAAGTTTCCACGCGCTGTGTGATGAAGAATGATACTAGGCTAGTTACTATGATTAGACCTCATTTTGAAAGCAATGAAATCAACAATCAACAAGCACCAAGTTTGAACTGCGCTGATTAAGTATATCTCATCAGCAGTAGTATTTATTAATAGAACTGAATATGACATATCAGAGAAGCTGCATGGATGTGTGTTGCAGCATCTGATGACACCACTGCGTCCGTATATTTCCTGCACAGATGATCAAAATGACATTCTCAAGTAAATAATGTGCTCATATGTTCTCTACAAACCATATCAAATTAAGGAATTTCCACAAGTTACATCTAGTTTAGCTATCAAATGTTATCAAATGTTATCTAGTTTAGTTAATAAATGTTACTTATTAAAAAAAAAAAAAAATTATTAAAAAAAAGCTATCAAATGATCATACTGGAAAACATATGTTACCGATTGGTGGAGATTATCGACTAACAAATCAAATCTACACATGTGTTACGTTGGTACAGGACTCCTGAATGAAATGAAAGCATGTATGTACTGAATCTTAACAGACCTGCAGGCATCAAGATGGATATGTGATTGTGAGTTAAGGCTGTCGTTTATTGTCAGCGGCAGAGATCTGAAGTCTGGATGGCCTTTTCCGGTTTTGTTCTTCCTCATGAATTGCTTTAGCACAGTTAACTGCACCATCGCCTACACATTCCAAGGACAATACTTCAAGTTTCTTACCAAGTGTAGCTGGAATTACCGAGAGATTTTCGCAGTTGTTGATGTACAGAAATCTGAGTTTCAGAAAATGTTCATCCCTCGCTGTCCAGCGCTTTAGGCCAGCCCTCTCGATTTGTAAGCATATAAGGTGAGCGAAACCACAAGCAACATCCCAGTTATTTCCATGGAATGCATTTTCCTTCAGTTTAAGCACCTCAAGGGAACCAATCGCCGAGAATATAGACATGTTGCTCCAATCCAGATGAGTACCACTCAGAACTATAATCTTCAGCTCTGGTGGGAAACCAAGTGAAACAGGTATGTGTTTCCATGGATATTCAGCTGTTTCTCCCCTAGACACTTTGCGGACTAGCTTCAGCTTTTTGAGGGAATCCAAGTCTCGAAAGCTCGTGGACTGTCCAAATTCCTCTAAGTTACCTTGAATTACCAACGTAAGTAGCGCTTTAGCCTTTCTACAAACTTCAGGTGTGCACATTGCAGGTGACAATCTACTCGGCGTCTGAAGATTATCATTGCCTTCCCCGTCCCCGATTTTCCTAAAGAAAATTGAAGACCGTGTCTTGGAGTGCCTAAGTTGCCTCATCTTCAACAATTTCCTTTGACGTCAAGGGTGGGGGAGGGTGTCTCCACTATGAGAGTCTGTAGGTTCCAAAGATCAGTAACAATCTCTGGAAGCGCTTTGAAGGCCATACCAGCTACTGACAGAGTGAGGTATCTCAAGTGAGTTACTTGCTGCACAAACTTTGAGGGAAACCTTGGGAACTTTATATTTTTAGCATCATACACTCGCAGCAACACAAAGTTATCAGTGACAGATGAGATTTCTTTAGTTTCCAATATCAGGGGAGACTCATTGAAACGCAAGAAAGAACGTGCTTTCAAGAGCTTTGGCTTTTTCGAAAAGAAATCCACAGTGTGGGAATGGATACTCACTCGACGGAACTTTGCTAAGTTCTCACGTGGTTCGGACTTGCTGACCTCTTGAAATAAGTTAAGCTTTCCATAACCACCTTCTCTCTTGCATATTTCTCGTATAGAGTCATGAATGTGGCATATTTTTGCTTCACCATCAAACTTGGCTTTCCTTACCATCACTAAATTTCGATTGATTAGCTCTTTGAGATTGTTGTATGTTACTTCCTCCAATCTCATTCCTCGACTCTCTTGTACAAAGCCTTCGGCTATCTATCCACAAGCGAATAAGTTTACTGACGGGGATGTCAGAATCTTCAGGAAACACGCCTAAATATAGGAAGCAGTTTTTGAGCTCGTAAGAGAGTGTATCGTAGCTGAGGGATATAATACTTCCCAACAGTTCCTTCTCGTCTCTCTCGACTAGATAACTTTTCACACTCTTAGAGACTTCTCTCCATTCATTCATTTTAGCTGCAATGTTATCGCCTGCTAGTGATGTTTTCCGCTCCAATATTCCTCCAATGACTACAATGGAAAGCGGAAGCCCTTTACAGTCCATTACGATGCCCTCACCAATTTCTACCAGTTCTTGAGGCACATCACCAATCCTGTCGAATACTTTGTATTGGAGAAGCTCCTAGCCCTATTTTGGGGTTAAGAACCTCGGATTATAGGCTAGTTGATTTGAGGCGTTATTGCCCACATCCGTGTGGCGAGTTGTAACCAAGACCCTACCCCATTTGCTACCCATTGGCAACAGAGGTTTGAGTTTATTCCACGTGTCAATAGTCCAGATGTCGTCCATCACAATCATGAATTTTCCTTCCTCTAGATGACCCCGAACTTCCGTAGTTAATTCTGCTTCTGTTGTGAGTGATATGTCTGATTTGATTGTGGTGAAGTTTGATAGAATATCAAGAAGCACTTTCCTCATGTTGAGATCCTGGGAAACGTTCACCCAAATTCGAACAGGGAACTCAAATCTGATTGTTTGACTCTCAAATATCTTCCAGGCAAATGTTGTCTTCCCCAGACCGATGATTGAAGAAGTTTGCAGTTTATGAGATTCTCTAGTCAGCAGATCCACAAAGAACTTAGCCTCATCTTCAAACCCAACTATATGCTCACTCCTCTGCTCGAAATTTATAACATAGACCATTAGTAAAAAACAGAAGAAAGTAATTCACAGAACAAAGAAGTGAACTAAACCTATTTTTAAGAGCACTATGCATGCAGTATATACAAGAATTAATACTAAGCACACTCTACCACAAGAATTAAAAGCACCCTTATGTATTCCAAAACGCACAAACAGAACAGGCCAGTGCCAATGAAAACACACTCTACCAATCTTTTCATTTGACGGTCAACCGACCAACAAACACTCAAACCAATTGCTGCCTTAATCTAATCTAGCTAAGCAATTGAAATAAAACTGATATGCAAAATGAATTCATATGATCAATACAGTAGTTAGTAGCAGCAGTATGTTCTACATGTAGCCTTGTGCTCCTGGCATCAGCTTCGACCGTGTCAGGTACGTCAGCAATGGTGAACTCTTGGCGCCTAAACCTGTCCATGAGAGGTTTGACCCTTTTCAGCCTCATGGATCTGACCTCGTCTGCAAGAACTATCCGGGTTTTGAAATGTCTGTTGAACCAACTTCTTTTACCGGCCTTAGCTGCAGTTGCCTCGGTGACACACTCGTCGATGGTGTCTTCGATATCGTAAACTGTCTCCCTTATCTGTCTCTCCCAGTCCAAGAAGATCTTGTCCTTCTTGTACTTCTTGGACGCACTCTCCAGGATGGCCTTGAAGGTGCCAAGTTCGGTATTGAGCTGCTCCAGGTCCTCTGCGGCGTTCCCGATCAAGTCGGCATGATACAGCACCAGCTGTTTGAGGTTTTCTAGCAGGAATACAACACTGGCATCCATAGTTGAGGATCTACTGGTCGATCGGTCAAGATGAACAGGTAATGTTGTATGTATGTATAACTGGACAATTGGTTGGTGTGTTGTCGTATGATCAGTGCATTTCAACCACTCTCATAAGCAACACTAGTCAATATTAGGATTATACTCCCTCCCTCAGAAATTACCCAGTTTGACTTTTTTAAGTCAACAATTTTTAATTTTGACTCCCGATTACTCTTAAATTATAATGATAAAATATTAAATAAAATTATATTATAAAAATTTAAGTTCTATATTTTCATAATATAATTTTATCAAATACTTTGTCATAATAATTTAAGATTAATCAAGAGTTAAAGTTGAACTGACTGAAAAAATCAAACTGAATAATTGGATAATTTAGAGTGGACTATGATACTGTGTGATGGTGGTGTTGCAGCCACATAAAAAGGAATAAAGGATTAACAAAGACTTTTAAGAAAGTCTTGGTCGCTTTTTAATAGTTATTCCTACCAGCGTAACTGGACAATAGTTAAAAGGGAACATGTTACATGGGGAGTGATGCCCCGTAAACACATTTGGAAATAAATAATATTAATATCAAATTAAACATTAGAATACTCAATAAAAATCAAAGGGAAACATTGTTCGTGGATGGAGAAGGGTAGAAAGAATAACATAGAGAGGAGGGTAAAAAAAAAAAATTAAAAATTATTATACAAATATAGTTTTGCCTTTTGATACAGATTGAACTCATTGATGATAACGTTACAAGTGATGCGAGCAAAATTTAAAACAAAACGTACGATATGAACCATATTGTATCTGTTGAACATTTCAATGGATTTTTATATATATTTGATAATTTTCCGCAACAAAATGTTCAGATTAAGTTCAGTACATTGAGCACTATCTTGACACTTTCCTAATCAGCCAACTCTATATATTCAGCAACCATCATAAACTCCGATCAATACTTCAAATCTCCATTGCTAAACTTACAAATTAAGAGGTAATATGAGTAGCTTTACATCTCCAGCAATTCTTCTTCTACTACTCCTTGCTGCTGCTTCGATAGAGGCTAGGTTACAAGGATGTAATCCAAGCGGTCATATTAAGGGCGAAAATCCTCCACCAGGACAATGTAATCAAGAAAATGATTCGGATTGTTGCAAAGCAGGAAAGCTTTACACAACTTATAAATGCTCGCCATCGGTCTCTGGAAGCACCAAGGCGGTTCTAACTTTGAATAGCTTTGAGAAAGATGGAGATGGTGGCGCACCATCAGAATGCGACAATAAATACCACGATGATAACACACCTGTTGTGGCGTTATCAACTGGATGGTATAGTGGAGGGTCAAGATGCCTTAAGAATGTTACTGTGAGTGCAAATGGTCGTAGTGTGAATGCAATGGTGGTAGATGAGTGCGATTCTACTATGGGATGTGACAGTGATCATGATTACCAGCCTCCGTGTCCTAATAACATTGTTGATGCCTCGAAAGCCGTATGGAAAGCACTTGGAGTTCCCGAGGATAATTGGGGAGATTTAGATATTACATGGTCGGATGCTTGATGAAGTTTTATGTATTCTCCTTGATAAATATGTGTATTGTAAGATAGAAGTGCAAGTATTGTACTATTATATATGATGTGTATTTGTGTGCAATCAAATATATTCTTGTTATATATGCCTCTCTCATTTGACCGACAATTATTATGTGTTTGACGCGATCTTATCAAGTGATTTCACATTATTTGACCCTTTGACTTTAATATATATGTTTGTATAGTGAATCTTAATAAGTTTGTATAGTAATAAGTATAAAGTGAAATCAGAATATCATTATTCATTTTTATTTAATTATTTGTAAATCTATTATATCCCATCCATCAAATTACGATATGTTATACCCCGTGTGATTTAAGTAGAAAAAGAGAGAAAAAAAACCCAGCTTTTCCTTGGAAAACGATGTGAGCCCAAAGACCCAGGCCTGGAAAATTTACATTTCGTTGTTTGATTTCTCATAAGTCCATTCTGAAAACTGAAATTTTAGTAAACCCAGGAACTGAGATTCTTTTTCCTGATTTTTTTTTCCATCTGGATTACCAACCCATCACACCCTAAATTGCCTCTTGACTATGAACACCACCGCATTCACATAAAAATTACAGGCAAGTCAATCATTAGGCATGTTAAATTTAAAGCCATCCTATTAATCACCATGTGGTTTTGGATTGGGTAAAACAAAATGGCAAACATACTTGAATGATGATAACTTCATTTCAAAACTTACTATTCAACTTTTGACGGTCACTTGCTCAAATTGTAAAATACTATAAAATATTAAAATACTAGTCTTACTACTCCAAAAATAAAATAATAATATTATTTTTAAACATTTACAAACACACACTTAGAAAATCAGATTATGACCATTTTCTAATTTCTCAGAACTATTTTAGTGAACCAAAATAAGAAAAACACTTAAAAGTCAATTGGTCAAACTTTTTTTACTAGTAAACCAAAGGCCCCTTCTTTGAGAGAAATAAGAAAGGAAAGCTGGACTAGTTTGCTATGGAAGGACTCTCACCTGGACTTGTTTCGAATAACTAATCCAGCGCTATCCTTTTCTGTAAAGACGACATCAGTTTAGTCTCTTTTTGTAATTTTCATTTCCAATTGGAGAATTTTATTTTGCTCCGGCTAGGGTTTCAGAGCGCTATCATAAATGTTCTGAACTGATTCAAATTCAAATTCAATTGCCATTCAACCTCTTCATTAACTCCTTCAACCAATGAAGTCACTCATCCAGCTTCCAATTACTTGTTGATTATATTTCGCTCCTGTTTCTTCATAGGAGATTTTAAAGGTTTTGACTTTTGAGTGATTGTGTAAACCCTGAATGTCAAGCTAAGGAGATGGAAGCAAATGGCCGGAAGCCGATGGAGGCGGTGGCGGAAGGGCTGTGGGCGCTGGCGGAGCACCACGAGCAGCAGAGGGAAATAGGGAAAGCTGTCAAGTGCTTGGAAGCCATTTGCCAAAGCCCAGTCAATTTTCTCCCAATTATCGAAATCAAAACCCGAATTCGCCTTGCTGCGCTTCTTATCAAGCATTCACACAATATCAACAATGCCAAAGCTCATCTTGAGCGCTCTGTAAGTTTCGGTTTCATTAGTATTGTTGGGGTTAAATTGAAAATGTTGGCTCTTTTTATATTTCATCTGAAGGATTGTGCACGAGAATGGAAATAAGTTGTTATGTTGCCTTTTGTTCTTGCTGAGCATTATGTTCATTTGAAAAATGGATAAGCAGTAATTACACTTAAATTGACATGTTTTACACGTAACATCTAAAACTTAAGTTCATGAATGGATTCTATGGATTGGAATGTGCGCCCTCATCGTATTTGCAGGAAAAGGCAATTACATGTTTGGCGCTTCAGGCATATTTGGTTTTTATTAATGCATGATCTTGGATGAAATATAGTCTTTGCGTTGGTTGATGACTGACCAATTATTTTGTCCACAAACTGGAGATCATTTCTCATTCTATTTGGACTAAAACTTATCAAATTCTATTTGTGCCATCTTGGATGTTTCGATATGTACTCACACACACACACCATATATTTTCAAGCTTCTGATATTGACCATCTCCCTTTAACACCCCAAGATATACTCACATACATATCACTTACTGACACAAACATACATGTACTCTTATGGCGGGGTCTTTATTTGTCCCATGATAGCTATAGCTTGGCTGAAAATCACTATTTTCAACTCCTATATTATTAATCTTCCATTTATTGGAACCATATTCACATTTTCGTGATTTTATGTATTTTCTCTGTAACTTGTAGTTTCAAATACATTCCTTGTGTATTGATTTTTGTCTGTTAATAATATTCAGATCACTTGTAAAAAAATTGAAAGAAAAACGAAAAAATAAGAAGTTTTTTCCATGTGGATTTCTTCCGAGATTTTTTTTGTTATTATTATTATTATTATTATTATTATTATTATTATTATTATTATTATTATTATTATTATTATTATTTTCTTATTGAATTTCAACTTGGTGCAGCAACTTCTCTTGAAATCTATTCCTTCTTGCTTTGAGCTGAAGTGCAGAGCTTATAGTCTGCTCAGCCAGTGCTACCATCTCGTGGGAGCAACTCCTTCACAAAAACAAATGTTAAACAAGGGTGTAGAACTTGCTGCAGTTTCAGGAGATGGGTATACCTTCTTAAACAAATCTTATTATAAGTTTACTTTTTACGTCAACAAATAACAACAAATTATATTATTAATAGCTTTTCATACTGAAAATAATTTACCGGAAAATCACATCAATTAAGTTTTAGTTGGTATCTTATCCATTGTTGATCCAGCTTCTGTGGTTGGTCTTTCATTGTGCTGAAATGACTTAACTACATACAACATTCATTTTAACTCATTCTGTCTCTGTCAAATCTTTGTGTTTATGAGTAGCACATACCATATTAACATTGAGTGCTGCTTATGGATTTCTAATTGGAATACTATGTTTTCTCATTTTATTACAATCAGTAATAGTTTTGTATTCATGAGTGCATGTTTCATTCCTTGTAGGTTTGCTGGGCGATTATGGTTTTGCAATTTCAATTCTCAACTTGCAAATGCCCTGATAATTGAAGGAGATTATCAGGGGTCAGTTTCAGTATTGCATGAAGGACTGACTTGTGCAATTCAAATGTGTTATCCAGAATTGCAGGTTAATTTCTAACTTTTCAAGAAATGTATACGTAGTTTATCTGTTGTGTTTTATTTTTATTTATTTATTGGTTGCCCAGTATTTTATTCTTGCAAATATATTGTTGTTCAAAGTTGCTCAAAGTAATAAGGTTAATTGCAAGTAATGTTAACTTTGATGTTCTTTATTTCCTTGGTTCTTTCCTTCTTTCTCCTGCTGCACTCCTTGTGTTAATGTCATGTAACATTTATCATGTCATTTGTATTCATTTAGTTATGTTTGTTAACGTTGACAAATATTTAAATCTGTATGTACTTATAATGCTTATCAGCTTGCTTTGGTGGGATTAATACATTTTACTGCAAATCTGATTCTGGTTCTTCTGTGTGGCAATTCAGATGTTTTTTGCTACATCAATATTGCACGTACATATAATTCAGTGGGATAGTACGAGTCTGGTAGAGGAGTCTATCAAGAATTGCAATGTGATATGGGGTTCTATTGATCCAGACAAAGTAAGCTGATTTCTTCCAATTAGTTTTGTTATTGTTGGTTTGCTTTCCTCTCCTAGTTGTTAATGCTCAACGACTCTGCCCTGAAACTCTAATAACCGCGAACACAGCATTGGATACATTATGTGCTTCTGCTTCAGATATTTGATTGGGTTACATAGATGTGGTAAATTTAGAGTCAACAAAATCATTGTCTAACACAAAAGGTTCGCAAAATTAGTTGCATCTGATAGATAACTTTCCATGGATAATTTCCATAACTCAAAATGGGGTTTATCTGTGATTTGTTCATGTTCTGTTTGTTGTAGGGAAGACATTTGTTCACTTGGGTTTCAATATATGCAATGTTATAATGTTACACAGTCAAATTGTCAATCCCTTAATACGTTGACACTTTATTCTCTCCGAGGATGTACAATCATACAGAGAGTGTAGATTTTTTTCCCCTTACAAACTATTTACAAACAATTTATGGGGTTTATTATATGATTATAGTGCTTAATTAAGATCTATGATTAGATTTAAAAGTGATCCACTTAAATGACCTTACATCTTACTTGTACATATTTGTGGCTTAAGTTGTTTTATATAGTAACCTTTGTAGGATGTCTTAAGCTACATAAGTCGTTACTCTCTTGCAAAAGAAGAGTTTTGCATGTGCTAATAAAGAAAAATCCACAATGTACGCGTTCACCTTTGCAATGTATAGTTTGATATGTGTTTTTCCAGTCTTTATATTTTCAGTTAGATAACTGAATAACTGAATATGAGGTGTCTTCTTCTTTTCCACCCTTGTGCTTATCAGAGACAGAATTGCCTTGGGTTACTATTTTATCATGAGCTCCTGCACTTGTTTTATCTACTCCGGGTGTGCGACTATAAGAATGCTGCACAACATATTGATAAGCTGGATATTGTCATGAAATCTGACATGCAGAAGATGCAACCCATCCAAGAACTTAGGCATGAACTTGATGCATTAAACCATAGACTCTTGAGCTCTAATCTTCACTCTAGTGAGAGATCCTCCCTTGTTGAACAACAAGCTAATCTTGAAGAAAGACTTGGTTCTTACAATGGTATAAGTCCAAATGGAAAAGCAACACTTGAACCTGCACATTTTGGAAATCTGAAAAGAGCATGGCCTGATAAGCTTGAGCTGGCCCCACCTCCTATTGACGGGGAATGGCTGCCTAAGAGTGCTGTTTATGCATTGGTAGATCTCATGGTGGTGGTTTTTAGCAGGCCGAAGGGACTGCTAAAGGATTGTGGAAGGAGGATTCAGTCCGGGCTCCAGATCATCCAAGGTTGGCTCCCAGTATTACTATTCATGTTCAGTATAATTCTCTTCCCCACTACTATTGTTCTGAATGCCTTATTATATGTTTCTTAACATCAGATGTAAAGTCACATGCCAAATCTAATGTACGTCTCTATGGTCAAGTCATGTGTGAAATTTCTTATGTCATCCATTTTCTTGAATGCTTCTTGGTTATATGATATATCATTTTCCTAATAAAAAGAACCATAAAACCATGAAAATTTGCCCTAGGGTTTCCTTCCTAGCTAGCTACTATGTTCAACCATATTAACAAAGTCGGAAGACTAAATTCTGAAATTTTGGACCCAGAACAGTTGATTTCTCTCCCCAAAGACCCCAAATGCTACATCATGGGACCAGACTCTGAAGAGTTCTACAATCTTTACCCCCGAGTCCCTGACTGTCCTCCAAGCCCAAATGACACCCCTTTCCTTGGCAATATTCAGTCCAAGTGCTGAGACTGCAAAGTTACATTCTATGAGTGGCAGGCAACGCCACAATGTAGAAAAAGGTGATTAGCCAATTCCCTTCGAAGTTGACACATAATCTACCAATCTACTACGTCTTTACCCTATTGTCCATAGTCAACATCGAGAAGCTACTTGAGGTTGGAATATCACTTGTCCCATAGTTCAATTCTCTATAATAAACTAATAACAAAATAAGCAATTGGAACTCTATAATTTATGGCAGCATGCTCTTCATGATATGTCCCAGACGTCTTGATCGGTTGCCAATCTGTTAGCTCATTCTCTTTGATGTCTGTTCATTTTCATTCATTTTTGTCACCACTTTTTTGTAGTGCCGAGATGCTTCCAGAGTGCTAGACCTAATCTAAATGTGTCAACAGTCTGAAGCCTAGTTTGGCTGATAAAACTGTATAAAGGCAGTTATCTTTCAATCCACCTGAACTTGTGTGATTAGCCATGTTCTATCTCACAACCGTTAACTGTGAAATATATAATTGTTTTGCTGTTGACATTGGTGGTCCAAGGATAACTCTCTGCTCTAGTCAATACCGTAATCTGAAAAACAAGATTAATTTTATTAAATATTTGGTACTCTGTTCTGTAGCCTGGAAGACAATCTGTGCATAATCTGTTTATTTAGGTATATGCCTTTGGATGATTTATTTGCTGTTTTCATCAACTTTTATCTGGTCAATTAGTATATAATTGATGACCTTAGATGATTTATCAAAAATGCAGATGAGCTACAGCAGTTGGGGATTAGTCAAACACAAAAAGGTAAGATTCTTTCCTTTTTGTTTTGTGCATGTGTGCATATTTACGATCGTTGCACAATTCATGTTATATTATTATGTTTTAGCTCACATATAACATCAGCTCTAGATGTAATGTAAGGTCTCTATCAGAAACTCTTTTTCTTGTAGTGATTCATCTACTGATCAATTGCATGATAATTTAGCAGTTCAAGAAAAACACTAACTTATGTTCTTTTTTCAATGTTTGTATATCAGAAGTCGAGTTACAACACTCCGCAATTTGGATGGCTGGGGTATATTTGGTGCTCCTAATGCACTTCCTTGAAAATAAAGTAGCAATTGATCTTACACGAACTGAATTTGTTGAGGCACAAGAGGTAGGTTTTGCAGTAACCACTTTGATTCAATCCTTGTAGTAGTATTTATCTTAACCATGCCTCACACTTGAATAAATATTGAATCTGAGAACAGTACATATATCAGAACAGTACCTCCACTGGAATATTCATCCTGTTATCTGAAATTCAGCACAGTTGCAAGAAGATTGAATGTATATAACCTGTGAAATAATTATTGGAATTGATATCACAAAGTTAGGTTTCAGAGTTATCAATCATTCCTATGGTCGATTAACTCTTCCCTTAGGTAATCCATAAGCTAATATTCAATTTTAATTTTGTGCCTAGAATCTTATGAATGGGGGAAGAGCCTCGAGTCCAGTACTAGATTAGATCTTATGAGCTTTAGGCCCAATAGAGGAACCGGATAGTGCTGAGCCTGAGCTTTTGAAATGTTTCACTAGGTCACGTTATGCATCTAATCGTTCAGGTCAAATGTCAATCCTGTAGAAGCGCTTGTAATGTATAAAATCACTTATTTGTAGCCAATTCCTAAAGAATATCGCTTTGCCTGTTAGACAGTTGATGGCACTGTTAGGTGACTTCAGTGCTACGGACATCATTAAATTATGGGAGCACGACCATTTAGTCTCATTTGCTTCCATACTTTACCATTTGAATACTACCAAAAATTCTTTTACATATTACTCTCATTGGTTTTAGTACCAGAGTACTTGAATTTTAGTACCCCACTAGTTATGGTACCTAAATAATTGTATTTAAGTACCCAACATTTAGTATCCCCTAATTTTGGTACCGGGTATTTAAATTTTAGTACCCGACACTTAGTATCTCATTTGTTTTAGTACCCGGTACTTGTATTTTAGTATCCGGGTACTTTATTTTTTACCAATCAATCTAAAAGTAAGACCAAATGGTAATTAATGAGACCAAATTGTAAAACAAATTGAGGTTATATTCAAATGGTAAAGTAGGCATATTAATGAGACCATTTGGTATAAAAGCCATTAAATTATTAGTGAAAAAAAAGCCATTAAATGAGACCATTTGATAGTGATCTTGATACGAGTTTTGCGCGCCAGGCTTTGATGCAGATGATAAATTGGTATGATCGTTTTCCAACAATCCTCCAGTCTTGTCATAGTACTATTGAGGTCCTCAGGGGGCAATATGCTCATTCAGTTGGCTGCTATGCAGAAGCTGCTTTTCATTTTCTCGAAGCATCAAAGGTATTATTATGATTATATTATTCTGCAGGTGCATGCATCTTTTATGTTACACATCCCACTGCTTGTGTTATATCAGCTTGCAGTTTTCACATTCAGTTTGATCGTTACTAGCTACTAGTCAAACTTTTCAGCGGAACCCTTTTGATTCAATTTTTTTTTTTTTTTGCTTATTTCTTTTTCCCCGTAATCAGTTTCTGGTGTCATTGGTGACAATTTATGTTCCTTGACAATAAATTTATAGCTTGTGTCTGGTGTCATTGGTGACAATTTATGTTCCTTGACAATAAATTTATAGCTTGTGTCTGGTGTCATTGGTGACATCAGTTTCTGGTGTCATTGGTGACAATTTATGTTCCTTGACAATAAATTTATAGCTTGTGTTATCCTTCTGATGAAGTTTCACTTTTGACTATGATGTCATATGTAGTTAACAGAGAGCAAATCTATGCAAGCCATGTGCAACATTTATGCTGCAGTCTCTTACATCTGCATCGATGATGCTGAATCCTCAGCAAAGGTGATATCTTCCCCTACAAGTTCTCAATTATAAAGCATATCCTTTTGAACTTTGTTGATTTATTTGTTTAATTATAAGTCAATCTGAGGTTTCATGTTGGAGGTTCACTTACATTGTTGAACTTCTTCGCAGGTTGTTAATTTGATAGGACCGATTATTGGAGTAATAGATTCATTTGTGGGTGTTCGAGAAAAAACGAGTGCCCTTTATGCTTATGGGTTACTGCTCATGAGACAACAAAATTTTCAAGATGCCAGGTAAAGGATCTTATGAAATTATTGTTATTGATTTGTTTCATCCTGTCGTATTCTTTTGTTTCCATAGTAAATCTCACGCGATAATTTTGGTGCTACTTCTGTTTACTATCTCCATGGATGGTTTGATGCAAGTGCGGTTGGTTTTGTTTCCTTGGTTAGCTCTTAATATACATCAGGGTTAGAACATGATTATACTTTTCTAAAGTATTTATATATATATTGAAGTTGCAATACTTTAATATGCTAAGATTCAGGCAAAAATATAATCTCTGTTTTAATGTTGCCATAACCATAACTATTGAATAAAAGAACAAAAAAAAAAAAAGCCTAGTAATAATTTCATATAAATTGATAAAACCATTCATTTTTTCAGAATACCGAAAAAGATACCTAAAATATAATTTAAGAAAAATGATAAAAACCAATCATAGTAACTGAGCAAACACTTGGTTTAATGAGCTTGACATTCTTATAAATAAAGATTTTCACCACCTAAGTAATGTTGAATTGAGGAAAATAAATTAAAGAAGGCTTGAGAGGAAAAAAGGAAAATATGGAGTGAGGTTGAGAACAAGTTTAATATTGACTATTGACTCTAACACTCCGGTGTCATTGATCTACGTGTTTCTTCTATTTCTCGCCATCAATGATTTTAAATTTGAATTTGGTCCAAAGTATTTCAATATCTTACGAAAGGGCCTCAGTCATAATTCATGAGACCTTTCCTATGGGTGGCTCTCTCAACATTGTTTTGGCCATCTACAAGGCTCATTCCGAGGGCCTTGCTTAAGGCTTCTCAATCCCCTTGCCACTTGATCCAACAAGCTTCTCAATTCCCTTGCCATTTGATCCAACAACTAATGCTACATTATAAGTTATATTTTGTAATTGCAATCTTTGCATGAAAATGATGGTGGCCATAACAGCTTCTTCTCATGTTCTGAAGAATATTTTCTACCCACCAAATTGTGTCACTCAATTCTAATATTAGCTTAACTGTGTTCACTCTTTCATAATCAGTTACAGAGGTCTGCAAATTTTCTAAGGGATGTTCCATATGCAAATTTCATGAATTCGTTCTTTTCCTTTGATTTCTTTGTGTAAATGTATTGTTTCTTTGATGCAGAATCCAGCTGGCCAGCGGTTTACAGACTACTCATGCTCATTTAGGGAATCTTCAACTAGTTTCTCAGTATTTGACTGTGCTGGGTAGTTTGGCACTTGCACTACATGACACTGGACAAGGTAGAGAGATTTTAAGATCTGCCCTAACATTGGCGAAGAAGCTCGGTGATATACCAACTCAGAAATGGGTTCTATCCAATTTGACAGGTAACTGATTAATTCTGAGTCATTGTCTCTTATTATTCTGAGTGCTGCTTTATTTACAAGTTGTGCTCAAGTATTCTTGAAATTTCAGGAATTTATTAATAGATTTTGAAAGCGTATAGGTAGATACAACTCTCTTTAGCAGATAGAAAACATTTAGAAACAGTTACAATTCGTACAATGATGAAATAGTGGGAACTTGAGCTAATTAGTAATCTAATATGAAAAATGGCAATCCCATGCACTAAGAGCTTCCTGGTAAGGGGAGAGTGCGCATAACGCATGCAGCTTTACCCTTGCACTTTATCGAAGTGGTTCTCTCCCTTTGGACATATGGCTAATAGATTGCAGGAGGAGCAACATGCCTTTACACTGACATTCACACTCAAAGTAGCACTTAGAACCTGTTATAAATCATGGTGTAATAGGGAGTAGAATCACAGAATGCTTGGTATTTGATATGATTAGTACTTTTATCTGTGTGAGTTTATGTAGCTTCAGACGTGGTCAGTAACCCAAATATTTTTATTTTTTACTGCTGTTGGCTGCAGAATTATACCGGCAAACAGGGGATAGAGGGAGTGAAAAGGAGAATATTGAGTATCAAAGAAGGAAAGTAGATGATTTGCATCAACGACTTGCCATTGCACGTTCATCAGTCCACCATAATCAACTGATCGGCACAGCATCACTCCAAGTTAATCAATTGAATGAGCTTGACATGAAGAGAGTGATGGCAGGCCCTTCCAATACTATTAATCTTGACATTCCTGAATCGATTGGTCTCTTCACGCCCGAACCCATGCCTTCATCATCAAGGCTCATGGACGTTGACCTTGGGAGGCTTGGCAAGAGAAGATCATAGCAGCATTGCTGTAAGTTGATCCTTTTGAGAATTGCCGGTTCAAACTGGCTGCATTAACTATGAGCAATTGTTCAAATATGTGATGTCCCATCATGCTGCTGTAGCAGCATCATTTTAGAGGCTAGAGAGTAATTTATATCTAGGCATCTTAGGACTCTGCTTTAATGTATGCGAGTGTTGTGCAAATGTGCAGTCTATGTTTAGATTAAAATAGCAGCAACACTCGAGGGGTAAAAACAGTATGTACATGATGTATTCCACAAGGTAGATCTCCTTTTTCTTCTGGCTGCTTTGAGTTAATTTTTTTCCTCCCCGTCATAATGTACAGTGTAAATGTTCACAATCTCGTTAAGAGGCACATAAATGCAGCATATATTTCGTTTAATCAAGGAATTGAATGACAAAAATAGCTGTAGGTTGCCCTTGTTTATCCGTCTTATGTCATTTCTGCTAGTCCTGCTATCTCTTTCAGTGGTTTCCACACGAACTTTCTCCTGCCATAAAGATGAAATGATTCTAAGATCAATATTCCATAGATAGTAGTACATTTCTTGACTTGGGTTGCGGTCAATTCCATAGATAGTAGTACATTTCTCATACATACCAGTTACCGCATTCTGCAATTACTCGCACCTTAGGCCTCAGTGAAGGAAGGATGGCTAGGAACTGCAATTCTGCCTTGGATAAAACCTGAATGCAGGTAAAATCACCATTATTCGATCACCCATGAAATCCATCCTACTATAGCTAAGTAGTTAGTTGACCGTTATGCTACCTTAGCTTCAATAACCCAGACTACTAGCCCTTTGGCAGTAGGAGGGAGCATTGATAGCCTGTAATCAACTTCTGGTGGAAAATACCACCTAGCTATTGGCTGCTTCCCTACGTGAGCCTGAAAATTTTGTACCATTGGCATGTAATAATGGATGCAAAACAGGAAAGCACATGTTTATCACAGTCAGAGCAGGCATTTTATACCGGAAAAAACTTCTATAGACTCGGCCTGTTAGACCCAAAAATTGAGCTATAGGACTTGAAAAAGTTGTTTGAACGTCATTAAACATTCATTTCTCAAAAGGACTGCAAATTAATCAAAAACCAAGCCTAAACCAAATCCATAGAGGAATCTAGTATTTATTACTTACTGGACAAACAGGGTGGATCTTGGTAAGGGTGGTTTCAGGATCACCTAGGCCGCGCGCTGAGAGGTCCAAGAAATGGTATCCTTTATAGCGTAGGCGGTTGAGGTAGCGACCCTCGTAACCGCCCTCATGAGGAGAGTAGATGGCCAAGGACTTGTGCTCCTCCACGTCGGATAGCCATTTTCCTAAATCGAGCTTGACAAGATCTCCTCCTATGAAATCTTCCAAGGTTCTATTGCATTTGATTACAGACTTCTTAAGCGCTATTCCAGTTGACGATACACTCTTTCTGGAAATCGTTTTGATGATTTTGCTGTGGAAAGGGTGGTGTCTCAGGTCATGGTTGAATGAGGCGAAATATGTTCCTTGAAATGAGCAGGTTGCTGCCATTTCTGGTAAAGAGTTTTTATGTAAAGGAGAGAGATGATGTTGGAAGTATGCATGGATATATGGAACAGAAGCAAAGAGAAAGGAAGTATCTGATTGAATGAAGAGGAATTATATGGTGCAAATTGAAGATAAGGAACTTACCTAGTCATCCAACGTGATGTGGACCAAATGCATATTCATGATTCGGTATTTACCGGTCCACTCTGGGATCTGGAAATGGAAAAGAAAAACAAAAAGGAGAATTTTGTAAAATAGTTTTTCCTTAGAATTTAGATTTACTACGGCAGATAAAATGAAAACTTGGAATTATATACGGTATGTGAATTTCTTACATACAGGTTGTCTATATTTCCAGTGAGCTACGGTTTCTAGATACAAAAAGAGCGGGTATTTCTATTTAAATATTTATGATACGTAACGTATTAACGTATCTTTACAGAAGTAGTAATCGAATCACAATATTAAATCATGTGAACTGACTCGAACAATACACGAATCCATTCCAATTGCCCCATATAAACTTGTCTCGAGAATTTGCGAGGCCGAACAATCATGTATATATGTTGTAAGATTATGCAGGATGTGATTAAAATCAAGACCATGTCTTAATGTTTATATCTAGAATCCTTTCTTTTGATTATATTTCTTCAATCTACTACTCCGTTATCTCCGTATATCATTTGGGGTCTGGAAAGTTTTTTTGTTTACTCTCCGAGCCTAAATAACTCGAAAATCTTATTCATAATAAGTAATAACAAACAAATACAAATAGATTATAGGATAAAATTGATCAAACCCCCTGAACTTTAATACAATTGAGACATTGCCCCCTAACCTATTAAGTTTGAGACTTAACCCCCTCATCTATTTAAAGTGTTACGACATACCCCCTATATAATATTTTCCCTTTAATTTAATATTTTCATTCAATTTAATATTTTCCCTACAATTTAATATGTCAGTTTTACTCCAATTAATCCTAAATTCATATCGACAAACAAAAAACTTCGAAATTTTTTCTTCTCTTCTGTTCTGCTGATAGAACCCGCAGAATGATTACCTGCGAGAAGAGGAGGAAACAGACTGTTGATACTTTGTTTGATTCGAATTCGAATAGTCAAATCAACTAGGAGAGGGGCTATCAAGACTTCACGACTCCCTTCTAACTAAGGGAAGTATCTAAAGAATCGATCTTGAATCCTATTGTAGAGCCGGATCGTAAATAGTAAATCGTAATTTTAAAAATTATATTATAAAAATATAAGATTTTACTTATATAATATAAATTCAAATCTTATTTTTCAATACAATTTATATTACAAAAGTGAAAAAATAATATTTCATTAATTATACCGGAAAAATAATATTTGAACTTATATTATATTATATTATATTATAAAAGTGAAAATCGTTTAGTTTCATATCATAGTTTTCAAAATTAGTTTTTCGGTAGGTATTATGATTAATTTGGAATCAAACGGAAATATATAATTAAAGGAAAAATATTAAATTGAATGGAAAATATTAAATTGATAGTAAAATATTATATAGGGGGTATGTTTGCAACAATTTATACAGGTGGGGGGGTTAAGTATCAAATTTAATAGGTTAGCGGGTAATGTCTCACTTGTAGTATAGGTTGGGGGGTTTGATCAATTTTTTCCTAGATTATATAAGGTAGCATGCTAACTTCAAAATAATCCCAAAAAATACATATGTGAGTACAAATACGTCCAAGCCTACACATATAATGCTATGGCCATAAGTCTGAACTTTCTATATAAGGCTAGTAAGTCCAACATGCCACATAATAAGTTCAACAATAACTCCATTGAGAGCCCGACTAAAAATTTCAAACTCAGAGGCATTGATCACTAATTTGGTCTCGAATAGATTCAAAATTTAAACTATGATTGAATTAATATTACTGGTTAATGGATGATGATTTTATTGCACCAAAACATAGGCTAATAACGAAACGATGAGTTACAAAAAGATGAGAATTAATTTGTTAGGTGGAAAATTGTAATCCGTAAAACTCATTTGCAAATTAGTTTAGAAACCTCTATTATGATTAATGTTAAAACATAAAAATTTAAACGTTTTATCTTTCAGTTTGTAGCATTACGATTTTTAGTCCTTTTATTGTCTGTAAATTTCTATAATAGTTTATATATTTCGGAATAAATGGATAATTACTGTCAAGAAATTTGTATTCTTGTAGAGAAGTACTCATTTCATTTATGCTGTTTTATTTAAAACAAAACAGAGTGGAAAAAGTGAAGCAATTAATGAAAGGGAAATCGCCATATTGAGCAGGCTAAGTCGTGAAGTCATTTTGTTTGACGAGCTAAAGTTCTTGTAAATGCTGAAGCTCGTGGCATCTTTTGTGTCTTCTTCATCCATCCCTAATTATTACTACAATAATTTCATCACTCCAATTCTACATTTATACCCGTCCACGCGCCACCTTTATCGCCTCCGTTGCCCCTCCAGTCAGACACCCAGAACCTATTCTTCTTTTACAAAGGTATAGCAAATCTTCAATTACCACTAGCTCAGGTTGTTTCCTTGGTTATAAGATTTTAGATTAGTTGGTGATCTTAACCTTTTCTTTATTAAAATCTTAACCTTTTGCTTCTTCTGTTTCTTGAAATTCTGAAAATCCAGATGGAGTCTGAGAGTTTTACTTTTGGGCCTTACAAAATCAACCCAACGGAAGTGTTTTACACTACTCAACTTTCATATGCTCTTGTCAATCTCCGCCCTCTTGTTCCTGGTATGTCTACATCTTCGTTTTCAACTTGTATTTATCTGATCAGAGTATATCTATATAATGTGCCCAAATTACAGGTTTTAGGTTATGTTGAATGAGATGTGCTACTTTCTACTCTTTTTTTTGGGGGGGTTTCTTTTACTATGATCACAGCTTTATGTGCATTCTTCCATGGAAAATAAGCAATTGATTCAAACTTAATACAATTTGTATATAAAAAATTGATCAAGTGTGGTAATGCTGTAATTATGTGTGTGCAATGAGGTAATGATATTTCCCGAGGATTGGAAGCTTATTATAATTGATGCCTCAAATGGAAATGTTGGAACGGAGGGGGGCGTAGATGCAGGGTTTGGATTATAGGAGTGAATTAGCCTTGCCTGAATGGACAATTAAACAGATAACTTATTGGAGATATATAACATTTACATTTTGATGTCAACGTGGTTGTACATCATCATTAATTCATTATAGTAACAAATAACTATGCATAGAAAGTATCATGTTGCCTCTTAAAACAGATACTGAAACTCGTATATCAAGTAACAACCCAAATTTTGAGATGCTGTTTACAATTCAACTTTTAGCTCAGAAGCCACGTATAGTTTTGTATTACTTGTTGTTGTTTGTAGACATGGCTTGTTGGGGATTTCATTGCTTTTGAATGAGATTGTGGTTGGCTGAGGGGTGGGTATCCCATCCTTGAGCAATGGTAGCAGAGAATAAACGATCCCAATCTGTTGTTGAACTCTTTTAAAACTGATGAATGTTTATATAATGTTATCTAATTACTCATTGCGTAACCCTTCTTGTGGTTCTTGGGTTCATTACGAGCTGCATTTCTGGTTGCAGTGTGTTACAGATTGAATACTGTATTCAAATGATATAAAAATCTTGAAACTAGTACTATTTCGTTTCATTTCTGAAATATTTTTAGCTTTCATGTGAATTAGTATCCACTTTCTCCTATTTACTGGGCTTTATTGTTTCTTAATTTTGCAGGTCATATCCTTTTACCATGCCTACACTACACATCAAATTGGTGCATTTCTGCATGCTAATAACTGTTGTGTGTCTCCTACATAAACGATTTACAGGGAAAAGATCTTATATATGCAAACTGAGTTGAAATTGAGGGTTGTCATTTGTAAAAAGTTTGAAAACCATTTCCTGCCTAACCTTCAGAAAGTCCTAAGGTTGATCATATTCCGTCATGACTTATGATTCATGCATTTAAATTAAACCCTCATTACTTGGAATCAATCATCTTAAGCCAGTACTTGTTTCCAAAATTTGAAGGTTTTGGGTTTGCTGTTTGTTTACAGCTTTGGGTTGAAAATTAGTAGCATTAGAATAGTTAATAATTTTACTTTTACCTATAAAGAACCACCATATCAGCCAATCGGAATTCTAACCGTAACGTTTAAGTTTATCCATTGAAGAATTTATGCTTTGGCATTTTACTTTTTGGTTTACTTGACGGTCCTTACATGTACTTGTCTGTCCGAGACGTGAGGTGAAGCGTTTTCTTGATCTTTCTGTTGATGAAACTAGTGATCTATGGCTTACTGCTCAGAAGATTGGCCGTGAGCTTGAGTCCTATCACAAAGCATCGTCAATCACTTTCGCAATCCAAGTAAGGCTATAAGAGCTGATCTAAAATTTACTATAGTATTCATCGCAACTTTATTGAGACATTTAAATTTCCTGTATACATTTTATTGGATAAGCTTCTGCCTATGCTCATTTGTCTTTACCTAGGCCTACTTCCTAGAACTGTCACTATTAGCTTATAAATCTATTGATACATTCGCCATTCTCCCAAAAAAGAAATAAATAGGAGGAAAGTAGGAAACTTCTTTGCTGTGAATTGCTCCTTGAAAACAACATAGGATGTATATGCCCAACTTGTAAATAGCGCCCTGTCATTTTGGCTTGTGATGGTATCTTTATTACACTTGCAGATTGTTTAAGTAGATAATAGCACACGTGATCTTCCGTAAGTTGCTTTTTAATTGCTACATGTTTACTTATTTACTTCTAGACCGAATAACTAAGAAACATTGAAAACAAAAACCCTCAATACTGAGAACTAATGCATTGGTGTATAAAAATGTATAAACTGCAAGCAAAAGTTGAAAATGAGGATCATCAACATAGCGTACCAGTTTTTCTGCAAACAATCTAAGAAATGTTGGGAGTGCATATTTCGTATCATGTACAATTCATATCATAGAAACTGGTTTTTATCCTTCAGCTGTTGTCTGGTAAATGGTTACCTGTAAATTTGGATGACAGTTGAAGAAATTTTTTTGGGTTTGGGTACGAATCTGAGTCCATAATATTTAAATGAGAGTTGGCAATTTTCAGTTAAAAGTTAAAACTTGAAAGGTAGGGATTACATAGACCAGATTAGAGGCTTCTAAATTGACTGCAACGGAGTAAAATTTGTTCTGGAGGATTTACTCTTGCTTTTCTCTCCTGGATCGGCTATGATATTATATTATTATCACAATTCACAACTGCACATGGAGTGGGGTGTTGTCCACTTTGATTTCACGAGGAGAAAGGAGTTAATGTAAATAAGGAGAATATAAGTAACCGGTTTGCTTTATCACAGTTGATAGATGTTAGGTTTGTAAAACAAATTTGGTTCTATACATTTGGAATTTCACGAGTTAGGTTTTACATCACCATTCTTCATTCTTGTAAGCATTCCTGGACATTCATATCTGATATCTCTAACTGTGACATTACTTTTTAAAGTTCACATCCATGTTTGATGCTTTAGGATGGACCACAAGCTGGACAGAGCGTTCCTCACGTTCACATTCACATACTTCCACGTAAAGGTGGCGACTTTGAGAAAAATGATGAGATATATGATGCTGTAAGACATCTTAGCTCGAATGTATTGTAATGTTTACGCTTCCAGCTTATCTTGTTTCTGATGATGATAATGTTGGTGTTGGACAGATTGATTTGAAGGAGAAAGAATTGAAGCAGAAGCTTGATCTGGACATAGAGAGGAAAGACAGAAGCATGGAAGAGATGGCTGAAGAGGCGGATAAATACAGAAAGCTATTCTTATAGATACATCTCAAACTTGGGCTATTACAAAACATTTCTGATGACAAAGGTCTCCGTTAACTGAATGATTCAGATTTCCGGTCATGTTAAATTGTGCTTCTCAGTTAGATTCATATTATGACAAAACGTTAGATTTGTTAAACTACTACTCCGTACCAGTGGTAAACCATTGCATGAAACGCTCATGAAAAATTTGACTTGGCAATCCAGAGGAATTGCAAACTACTACTAATTTTCGCTGAAATTTTTAAAAACTAGTGCAACGTAATCTTTTCCAAATTACTGGGGTAAATTATTACTTATAAGAACATTTTGAGAGCTAATCAGTAATCACTGAATTGGGAGCTATTTAGTTGGATGTTCTGGATCTGGAGCACTAAAACTAGAGCCAAGTCTTACGAAACACTTAATTTTCCTAAACGAGGTGAGCGTGCCAGAACACTCGTCGGAGATGTATGTTCTCTTTAAAAGGGAAAAATACTACTCGGAGAAGTATATTATATTAGAAACAGCTTAACGAGGTTCCAACTTTACAGAAGACACCAGGCGACTCGAAGTATGAAACAATTCATTAGTTACATATTGTAGGGAGGTATGTTATTTTCTCAGGAAAAAATTGGCCGGGTATCAAATTGAAGATTTTTTGCTAGTGGGGACTTGGAGCAATGTGTAAAGAGATGAAAACCAGAGTTGTGTATCCAAGAAACAGACTCTACACAGAAATGTGTAATTGGAGTACTATATAATGACTTGCTTTAGTCGACAGTATATCCCATACAAAATTGCAGTATGTCGATATCAATGGTTAGATGTTTAACAAAATGACACACAACAGAACTGTTATCTCCTGATTCCTTTCAAGAGAAAAGGAAGAAGAACAATAACTAAATACTTCCGTTGATAAAAACTTGGCCGAGGCAGCCGCTCAGAACAGGAGCACCCCGAAGAAAACTCGAGCTTTTAGTCGATTGCAAGATTATACTTTTGTCAGAAAGTTATAGTTGATCAATGATCTTCTAAAAGATCCTCTGGTTCAACATCTACCCCGATCTTCCTCCTCATCAAAGCACATGAATCTGCATGTGAATGGAATTTCTTCTCCAACTCCATAAACCTCTGGACATCAAAGTTATGTGTCTTAATGAGTTTCCTATGCCTGGAGAGGAACAGCCTCTTGAGCAGGTCTTGGTATGAAGGGTCTCGTGACGTGATCATGAAGTAAGCGTAGCCTACAATAATTCCAGTTGTGGTAGTGAAGAATGCAATGGGCTCCATAACGTCCCAAGAAAATTCCCAGAATGTCAAGCGGAAAAAGAGTCCGACTTGAACTACCGCAAATCCCAACCCAGTCCATAGTATTCGTCGAACCTGCTTGTGGGCCAGCATGTCAATTATCTCCTTCTTGTCCTGTAGCTTCTTGTACTCTTCTCTATCCGGGTCCTCTTCAGGTAATAGCGCTAGTGGCACTGCTTTCCTGACCAAATCAATCACCTGGAACAAAAAATCATAGAAACAGATCTTTGATCTTGAGAGGTGGCCTCATAATTCACAACTCAACATAAATCGAATGCAAACATATTAGGAAGATCTAATAAACTATTGTCCATGCTCCATATCAATGTGGATAAGTAAGACAGATAAGGGTTGTACAACGGATACTACTCTGTACGTCTTACTAAAGGAGAAACTAAATCACCATAAATGATGCACAATCCCGGATTTGAATTCAACCCACTTGATCTAGCTCGGGTAACTAAATCCCCCTCCCCACCCTTCCCTAGAAGGTAGATAAAGGTCAGTAATAAAACCCCTCACAAAATCGAGATGCAGCGACCTAAACAAATAACCAACTTGGTCTGCTATACAACATCAGACAGATTCGAGGTTTCTCAACAGAAATAATATGCCTTTCTTGCTTCTACAAATTCAACAATAAAACACTCGGATATTTAACAATAAAACACTCGGATATCTTCTCTCCTTGCCACTCAAACCTCTAACAACATTATGCTATCACAATGCTCGACCAGAACACATACAGCAACTGAAACAGCTAACCAACCCTTCTGATATACATGGACAGACAGACAGACAGATTCTAGGTAAATAAACACTCCCGTGTGGTTTTCCAAATTCGACGATACAAAAACTTAATTGTCTAAAACGAATAAGCTCTAGTTTTCGTGTAGTATCATCGACAACTACTTGAGTCACAGAATCGTCAAACATCAACGGACTAAGAATAAATCAAAAAACGACAAAACAACACCAAACTGCGAAATTTGGAACCACAATATATTTTCTTCTAGCTACAATCAAAGAAGCAAATATTGATAATAACATGTGAAAATGAGGAACACACCATTAAAGCAATAGCAGTATCTATCATCATTAGAAGTAGGGCTTCATAAAGTTGTTTAAGAAGGTAGAGAGGGTGGGGACTGACTGGGGAGTGGACCATCAAAGATAAGTAACACCACAAAACTCATCTAGATTATATAATTAGCAGAATGTGTATTCTATCAACAAAATCCAAAATCACAGGAAAGTAAACACCATCTGGTTGCTGCTTATTGTCTCTACTATTCAATAATAATCTCTCTATCCCCTTTTCCTCACGGTCCACCAACAAAATCACATAAAACCCTAAACAATTGAATCAATCATTTCCAAGATAAAGACAAAATGATTAACGATTAACAGAAATAAAAATAATAATAACAATAATGAAATACCTTATCAGGATGAAGATAAACTTTATCTCGAAAGAGCAAAACAACACCGGCATCATCAAGCACCCTGGCAAAAGCAGCGGCCTCATCTGTGGATTTGGCAACGCCCATACTCCGGCAAGCTTCAATAAGCTCGTCGTACGGAATCACATCCTTCCTCTCCATCCCCAATTTCTCCTTCAGCGCCTCAACATTGACCAGCCTCATCAGCCGCCTCGCCTCTCCGTACGTCATGCCGTTGTCTCCCATTTCACCATCACCCTTCTTATTGGAGCTGCAGTGTCGGTAGAGCGATGGCGCGAATCGGTGGTTGGGGTGGAAATGATCGGAGTGGTGGGTGAAAGCGGGCCGGGTGAGGGCCCGTTTGATGATATTAATGCCTTGTGTTCTCCACATAATATTTGTTTTTTTTTTGTTGTGAAAAATAAAAAATGGTTTGGGTGGGTTAAATGGGAGTATTTGGAGAGGTAAAAGTGGGAAAGGTGGTGTAAATTGGCATGGACGAAAAACAAAGAAAGGAATATCGGATCTGATGAGATGATGGATGAATGAATAGAGGAACCGCACTACTACTGTGCTATAAACAGCAACGGTCGGTTTGGTTTGGTTTTTTATTTTTTTAATTTTTTTTGAAAAAGAGGAAAGTGTTAGAAGAAGACCGTTTCATACGTTAATGGCGAGAGTAGCCTACAAGTAGGAAATCTTAAAGATACAGTGTGGGCATTGTGTTTTTGCAGCACCAGGCCGCGTGGGGGCCAAATACTTTTAAGGGCTGCTGCTACATAACATATACTGTACAATATTTCAACAATATTAATATCTCCCTTCCATTTATAACTTTCTACTAGTTTGTATTTACTCAGTATTTTACAATTTTTGACTATATGTACTTTTAAATTACACCGCTACACAGATGGAATATTTAATAAAGCTATCTTATAATATAATTTTATTATACATATATATTGTGATATAATTTAAAAGGTAATTAAAGTTTAAGTCAAAACAATTAACGTAGAAATTTATTAATGGGACCGGAGGGTGATATAATTGGTTGGTGACTTCTGATTCACTTTTGCGATTCTGCTTCGGCCCCAAAGTTGGAAATAATCAATTAGTAATATGGACAAACAATCTTCGATTTTTTTAGGAAAAAAAAAAAGAAAAGAAATTGTATTGTTACACGTCATTAGTAGATTAAATTTTTATTAATATAAAGTTTAACGATTTAATTTGGACTAAACTGAACTTGTTTACTGTGTATTTTTAAAAAATTAGCAAGTTTGAAGTTAAGCATTGTTCAAATATAACGAATATAGTAGATAATTAATGTTTCTCTAATGTTTTAAAATTTAATGTAAATTTAGAAATGATAGTAATAAATACTCTAGAGTCTAGAATACTGAAGAACAAAGAAAATTCACGAGTATGTTGTGTATTTACCAATCCATATCTCACCTTACATGCAATTATGCATGCATTTCACTCATATAATATAAAAGGACTCGTCTATGTCTAGTTATGTAAAACCAAACAACTATGAATCCTCACAACCGGAGTTCAAATGCTTCTCATGAACTACAAATTGATCCAATCAAAGCTCCTACTAAAGCTAGTCTCTCTTTCAATGGGCACAATGTCATATTTGAGGGCGTTCCTATGGAAAAGGTCCACATGGCTATTCTAGTTTGGGCGGATACGAGTTCAATGATCCCGTGCCAACTGATAAGAAAGGAAATCAATCATCGGCCACTTTGCTACCAAATATTGATCCTCAGAGAGAAAAGCACCTTGCTAGGTTTCTCGAAAAGAAAAAAAAACGATGCTATGAGAAAAAGATACTATATGGTGTTAGGGTCGAAGCAGCAAAATGTCAACCACGCAATAAGGGGCGGTTTGTTTCAAAAACTGAGAACGAAAAACCATCAAGTTCATCGATGAAAGAAAATTACCCTACAGAATGCACTCATTGTGGCACAAGTAGGGAGAACACTCCAGTTATGCGAAAAGGGCCACATGGTCCTAGAACTCTTTGTAACCCTTGCGGGTTAACTTGGGTAAACAAGGGGTATATGAGAAACCTTTGCAATGGAAAATGTATGTCAAAGTATAATTTTGACTAATTTTAAATCTGAATATAGCCCATCACCACTTAAGAAATATAAGATTTTTTCTTAATCCATACCCTTATATTTTCTATTTTCAACAATTTTAATTCATTAACTTTGAATTTATTATAATTTTCTCTTCAACTCTAAAAGAAAATCTATACACTTATCTTGGTTTTATTCTTTTAGATACTAATGTGTAGTTAATTAAAAAAAGTTAAGCGATATGAGATTTTAGATAGTGGTGTGTAGTTAGTGAAAAAAACAAGTTTGCGCAAGTGAGTATTATGGGGAAACAAAACTTATAAGAATAAAACTATAATAAAAAAGACGGACAGACATTGGTTATAAGGCAACATACTAAACACATTGCATGTCATTTATCATAATGACCAGGTCATGTAGATTGTTAATAATTTATTGATGCAAAGTATAGACGGAAAAGGGGTACTTCGCCGGACAAAGTTGTTGGGGAAAAAGGAATAATGAATTTATTTCATTGGAAAAAAAATGAATGAAAATTATATCACATACAAGTAACCGACAAGTCCGGGTGGCTCGAGCTGGGTCAGTTGACCCAATCCCAATCTATATTTTATACATTAAAAAATACAAAGAAAGAGATTTAGCTGAATATTGACCTATAGTATTCCAGTTCATCTTGTATTTTTTCAACATTTTTCATATTCTCTCCTCTCTCATTAATTTTGTCTATCTATAAATTAGAGGTATTAATTTTATTTTGTACTGTATCATGTTTTGTCTAAAATCTTACTTTCCATTATTGAGCTTATTAGTACTTTATTTTCATGTCGAAAAATGGTTACCAATTTTCTTGTCTATAATCGAGCCAAGCTTTGGCAAGGCTCGGCTCAAACTCGAGTTTATAATACTCGATTCGAACTCGAGCTCGAGCTCGATCGAGCTTCAGCTTTTGGACTCGAGTTCGAGCTCGGCACATATTTTTCTTATTCGAGCTCGAATAAGAAAAATAAATAAATAATTAAAAAAATAAAATATATATATATATATTTCAATAAAAAAATATAGATATATAAAATAAATAAAATATATAAATATATAAAAATAATTAATATTATGTATACTTTTTATTTATTATTTCTTTCGAGCTGCTCGTCGAGCTTTCGAGCCGAGATTTTCAATGTTCGAGCTCGACTCGATAAACTAAACGAGCTAAAAAAATTGGTCAAACTCGAGCTCAAATAATAGAGTTTTGAGCCGAGCTTTTTTAAGCCGAACTACAGCAGCTCGAAAAAAGCTCGGTTCGGTTACAACCCAACCCTATAATAGATGTGGGGGTTGGCTACCGTTTCGTACGATATGTCACACCCCGTTACAACTTACAACCCTAATACTTGTGACATATTGTGTCATTTTGTAATTTGTCCTTTATTTTAATGAGCCATCTAACTTCTATGCCCACTTATTTTCCTGTTGACGTATTGGAATAACAAGCCAAGACCGAAGATTTCAAATAACTCGTGCTACGCTCATCTACATCTAATGGGTCGCACTCACACTAGCTCTTAATGATTACAACAACAACGCTATTGTAAGCTGCATTCCGTCTTCCTTGTTTACAAAGTACCAATCAATTCGGATATCATTTTTACTAACGTAACAATAGTTTGGTTTGTGCAGGAGACAACTTCGATTTGAGCGTATTGTACGTGTTAATTCATACGAGGACACTTATTATATCACGTTTACTGGTTTCTATAAAGGTTCGAGTGGAGAACACAGATTTCAGGCTGGTGGTGCAAGATATAGTGACTTCACTGACTTGTATGTATCTACCCCTGTGCTGGAAGGTATAATTCAACGGGAAATTTATTGGTAGAATTTGCTTCTGATTATCAGATTCTAGCAACCATTATGATTCTTCAATTGATGATGATGATAATGAAACCATAGCCGATACAGACTCTGTTGAGGAGCCGGAGGATTTGGGGACCGTTAAATTTTTGAATGACTATGGGTTCTGGCAACAGATGTGAGATTCTCGGGTAGATGAAAGGCTTGGCTCTTAGATAGTTTCCTGGCATACATCTGCATAATTTGTTGCACAAGCAATCTTAACAAAACACATGGAACCATAACACCACCAGTGCACTGTAAACTTTTGTAACATTATCTAAATGACGAGTTAAATTTTCATAACTAGTTGCGTCACGTCATCTACCTCCTTTTCATTTAAGCTATTATTCAATTGAATACATCCAGTGTAAAATCATAGGTACCCTTGGTGAACTATACAAGTCCCTATTCATTGGCTGTGTCTAGCTTTCCTCAAGGTTTTTACCATACCCTTGGTGATTTTCCAGAACCAGAAGGCGTTCATCATTGTCAGCACAGGAGGTACCGTAAGCAAGCTGTAATAACCTAGTGGGAACACTTGTTTCACCTGAGAAAATAGATTGAGACAGAGTACATTAGTCTTTATCTGGTTTTAGTATTTCTTTTGACAGTTAAAATTACATATAAAAAAACGACCATCGAGTTTTTGCTTATGTTCGGTTACACAAATTTTATCTATCAAAGCTTAATTATCCAACAAATTGTAGATTAATTGCTGATAAAAGAACTACCAAGATTTAGGCTTAGTTTATTCCATATACCCTTGCTATTTGGGATCATGCATCCCCTGTTACAAACTTCAGAGCGAATACAAAACACTGCTTTGGCTTCAAACAGTTGGACAATTGGTAAATGATGTGTTTTCAATTCGAAGACATGTTTAAACTTTTAATATCAGACTCTTTAGAAATGATGCAGCTAATTCAGCTAAATGAATATCAACTTATTGTATCTACACGTTATCAATATATAATTGGATTTTTTGTCATGCATAAACTATGTCCAAACAGTAATTTTGAAGTCTCACAAAATGTCAGAAGACTCAAAGAAATAGATCTCTAAGATCTGATGAGTGATGACCAAAAAGTAACATAAGAACATGCATGTCACTAACCTGATCAAAGTGGGTGAACATGTGGTAGAAAAAGAATACAAATAAAAGAACCCTTGCAACCTGAAATCAAAATTCCAGTGTTACAATAAAATACATAGCCAAAAAGATAACAATTGATAACAGAACCCTTGCAGAATAAAATAGATAACATTTTTGAAGAAGCAATGATTCAAAATAACAATCGACCGTGCAAATAAGCAACAAGAAACTTACTAAACTGATTATATAATTTTTTGTTTATAATCATATATCTATATCCAGTAATAATTGATTCTTTTTCTTATCAGAATTCATTCTCTAGCAGTGTAATTAGTTAATTATAGAATGTCCATGTTCCTAAGCTTAACATGCTTAGTCATCTGTGATGGTCTACTAATCTGCTCAAGTGAAAATAACTGGCCCGTTATCACAAAAAAAAAAACAAAAAAACAGTAAAACGTTTCTCCTGAATTACACACAAGTTGCTATGAATTTTTGTAAGTGTGATATAACTGGAAACTGGAAAGTACCCATCACACTGAATTTACTCCGACTTGAAAAAAGGATCAACCATTGGAGTGAAGAAATAACAGGAATACCAGATACACATAATAGGAAAACCACTTGAGCTGTTGAGCTGAGCAACATCCTAATATTCAAATAGAAAATCAAGTGCTTGGTATTTGGTAAACAAAATAGTTGCGACATGGTATGAAAATGAACGGTTGATGCAAAATCGCCCATAATCTAACGGAGCAGTAACCTCACAATTGATTGATAGCTATTAGTGGGACATTTTGCTGGAGTCTCTTACATCACATTTGCATAGGTTGTTATGTTTACAGTACTTTACTAGGAAGAATGTTATCATGACAGGAAATTTAATGTCTCGTGCATGAAAAGCAATTCAAACCATCAAACGTAGAAAGAGCTGAGCCCTTATGCCCATATGAAAATGCTGGATCACATAGCATGCAGAAAGTACGTAGAGATGGAAGCAAGAATAGATCATACCAGCCACCCTAAGAACAAAGCGACACCATTGTAGATGTAGAGTTTTGAATTCTTCATGCCAAGGGTATCAAGATACCTGAGCGTGCCAAACAAAATCTAATAAGTTATAAAGGGAGAAAAGAATAAGAAAAAGAAAAAGAGTCAAAAAGCAAGACATTAAAATTCACCATCGCAGATTTACAAACGGAGTTGTGGCTTCAGTAAAGAGAACCATTAATATGTAAATCAGTGCTTGACCGCTCAAAAGAGATTGAATGATTGAATACATTGACAGCCCATGATGTATGACCTGGCATAAAACATGAATAACTTGTAAAAAAAACAGAATGAAAGACCTATTATTTCTAACTCACTTAAGAACTACAAATGAAAATAAGAAACATTAAACAAATGTAAGTATTAGGAGAGTGTACTGGTAGTGGGTCATGTACTTACATACTCGGTACCACCTAATGCTGGATAGTTGTAAAGTATCATTGCCAAGTCTGATAGGAAGTACCCAATAGAAACCTGGACAGTCAAATAACCAAAATAAAACAACACAATTGAACTTATAATAATTACAAAATTGAGCATGCAATAACAGAACATCTAGACAAATTTCATAAGCAATTTCAATCGGGGCGTGCAAACCTGAACACCTGTTTTAATATCAATATTATTAGGTGCATCGCCTACAGAAGGGATAAGAAATCTTGACTTCTCATACAGAGCCTAATAACGGTTGACATGGATTGTAGATTAAAGTACTTGGGAAAAAATAGCACCATATAGACTAGAGGGTTCTATATCATATATTCTCATATTGACTCCAAACTACTACAATCTTTTTGCACGAACATACCCCGAGCATGGTGTCTGAGACAGTTGAGGATCTATTGAGGATCATCTTATCTTCTTTATCATCAAAAAGATCTGAAGCAAGTAGGAGATATAGAGAGCCGACCGCCACAACAATAGCATGGAAAGTGGAGAATCCCCTGTTAACAGTGAATCAACATTTTGAACATTAGGTAACAATAGCAATGTCCCTGGGAAAAGTTACATAATTGAGGAGCAAGAATGAACATAGGAAAGAGATATTGCCTGTTGTTCCATTCCAGTTTCTGCTTATTGTTGAGATTGCGATACCGTTTCATGAGTGAAGCGCTCACCACACCCATCAAGTCATAAACCTTGAACATAAAAAAGAAATGAATGTGTAAATAAACACACATTAAAAGCATGAGGACAAAATAATCAGTATTCTGATTCAACTTTGTATTACGTTGCAGACACCCTAACAAAAACTGGAATCACTCATATCCCTCAGTTGTGATCATGGCCAAAACCAGAATGAAAAACCTTTAAAAAGTAGACACGGTTAGTACCTAGAGTTGTGGTAGACATATAGTACCACCATGAGTAGCACACACACCCTGAGTCACTTGTGAATAACATGTTAATCTGAAATAAAGACATGTCGAGCAGCTAGCAAACTTCCAAATTGTAGTGGCATGGAAGGGAAAAAGGGTAATACCCGTAGTCATATGGTGTTTAGCCCTCATCTCTTGAACCGTTAATTGGTTTGAGGATTTACATATTTAATCACCAAAGATAACTATTCATACTTAAAACATGCACACTCATCTGAAAGCCACGTAGTTGAATTATTGCTGCAAAGTCTTGGGTGTCTCAGCTAGCTGAAGAGTAAATGGAAGGTATTAGCCTACTGGTTCTGTTCTGTATGTCACCCAACTTACTATGATGCAACACCCAAACAAACTGGCCAGTGGAATGGTGTGCTAGTGATTTAGCAATGAATGAATGCACAGCACAGACAAAATTCCAAAAGACAAGAATACACATAAGACTCATATCTCTCATATAAAAAAAGTATAAAAAAGAAACAAAAAATGATGAGTGAGAATAAGATAAGATGGGTTACAATTTTGCACATGAGAATACCGGCGAGGATTGCAGAGAGCCAGCGCATTTCCTTGGCGGAGAGAAGATGAGCGCCGATTTCCATCAACCCTCCTACTACACCTTTCTTCATGCCAAAACCAACAGACGCACTTACCTTTTTTTTTTTGCTGCTGTGCTGTTTATCAGAAGACGAATAATAAGACCATTGTTAGATGAAAATAAAAGAAAAGAAAATCGACAAGTGTGAAAGAGGGAAGAAGTAGCATACATACCAAAAGAGGATGGGATGGGATGGGATGGGATAATAAAATTGATGATTTGTATGGTGGAAAAGATAGAAAGAAAAGGCCTACTATAGAGAGTTTTTGGTTTGGGAAAGGTTTGAGAGGAGGAAGAGGAGTAACGGTTGGGAAGGTTCCAATTCTACGACTCCACCATTAATGACCTCATTCATTCATTCATTCATTCATTATTGGTGTCAAGGACTCTCTTCTCTGTGATGATGAATAATAATAAAAAATTAAAAAAAAAAAAGACAAAAAAGAGAGAAAGAGTTTTCCAGAAACGTCGTATATTGTAGGTAGGTGCAGAGAGAGCGAGAGAGAGTTAAAAATGGTGAGTTGAAGACTGAACAAGTTGCAGTGGGGTTCCTTCCTTCCTTCCTGGCTCTCACTCTCTCTGCTCACAACTCACATCGATCGGATGAATCACTGAATATACTCGACGTAACTAGAAACAATTTTTTTATAATAATATAATAATAATATAATATAATTTTTAATACTACTGTATCTTTTTCCGCAAGCCATTTATTCAGGCCGCACTTACTTTTTTGCGTATTCCTGCGCATGGGTTGCTAATTTCATTAATCAGTAAATCACTGTCGCAATTCCAACTCAAATTCCTCAACATCACCAAAATTAAGCAACTCTATGCAATTACTATAACTATTAGACCGAGGTTTAAATTTATCAAATACTAGAATTTAAAAATGAGGCTCAAAATAATATAATTAGATTTTATAGTAATACTAATAATTCATTTACGTTAATTTATTCTAATAGTAATAAAATGAAACATTCAGGATTTGGGAATAATCTCAGAAATTAATAATACATATACGGACTAACCAAGTGTTTGTCATTCACCTAAATTATACTACTACTAATTTCTACCAATGTGATGGTGGTGTTTAATTCTTTTATTATTTAGAAAAAAAAGACTCGACCTAAATAAATGAGCCATTATTTTCATATCTAACTTGTGGTTATCAACTTTGACCCATCATCTCCTTTACAACAATTTTTTTTTTTTTAAAGAAATAATCTAAAAGGATAGTATATTGGGGACCCTAGTATATTTTAAACAAGTAACTCCAAAGTTAATTGTCATTTTTTTTCTTTTCTTTATCACCAACCAATCGGATTGAATAATGCAAGTAGAAAGAATTAAATTATGTGAAATTAGGCCTTGTAGGGCTTGATTAATTCTAAGGCAAAAGAAACTAAATTGAAATAAAATAGAAGTAATTATACCCCATAATTGATTATTTTTTTTTCAAGTTCAAAACTAAAATGAACCACTTTAAAACAATAATGTAGCTCATTAAAATCATAATATAATCTATTAAAATAGTAATGGATGAGTGTTAAAATTATAATGAAATTGTCCATTAAAAATATAACAAATCATCTTAACAATAATGTAACTCATTAAAACCATCAAATCATCTATTGTAACAGAACAAAACATACAATACGAATTCGGTAATACCATCAGCCTACGTTTTCTTGACACCATCACCCTTCTTCCTTTTACCACCACCTTCAGACATACATGTAGTGCTACCACTAAACAAGAGCTCCCTGAGACACAATAGTGCTACCAAGAACCTCGATAGCCATACGTAGTAATAAGAACCTCAATCAAGATAGTAGACTAGTAGGTTGATGGTATTACCGAATTCGTCTTACTAGTACCCTAACATTTTTATCAACACCATCAGAAAGCACCAGTCACTCACTGCAATAAGAGGAAAACGTCACCAACACATCTTGCACCCATAATATCATTTCTTAAAACCATAACATAACACCTTACAACATTGTCCATCACAACTAAAAACCATGACATTACATCCCATTAAAACCTTCACAAAATGTCTAAAAACCATAGCATAAACACCTTAAATATTTTTAGCAACACAACTAAAAGCCATCACATTAAACCCCCTTAGATTTAGAACCTTCACGGAACAACTAAAAACCATAACAAGAGTATTTCAAACCATAACAACATACATTAAATCTACCAGCAACACAACTAAAAACCCTCACACTACACCACCTTAAAACCTTGATAAAATGGCTAACCTTCATTTTCTACTTTTGCCGCAAAGAAATGGTATGAGGTATTTCTACTGTTGTTGCATATTGTCAATTAAGATGTTTGGATATCAATTACAGTAAAGGCTTTAACGGAAATAGTTTTCTTATGACAACTTGATTTAATCAATTTTGAATTTTCACATATACTTTTTAATTCATATCTTTTAGATGTTAGAGGTCATATTTTCAATATTACTTAACGAGGATACTATTCATCTAATTTCATTCTCAATTGGGAAACAAAATGGATAACAAGGTTGAAGGTATTACAAACATTCACTGATTTACAGTACTAGTAATCTAGTACTATTATTATTGGAACATGATATGAATTTGTGGGTGTTCAATTTCCTCATGCACTTCATTTTCAACACTAGTACACTTTTTTCTTCCCTCACGTATACATTGCAGGTGGTCAGTATAAGTTGCTGCTTTAATTTAACTTGACTACATACAGTCATAATTCTCCTTGTGTTATTTTTGCAATTCAATTCTTCTTTTTTAAGAAAAAGAAAAAGACTAAATTAGAAAAGTTAACTCCGGAGTAACTTCTTTGAAAAAAAAAATGTTTGAGGCTTTTTTATCTTCTTTGAAACAGGACTAGCGTTAGAAGTTGATATGCAGGTGAATTACGAAAATTGGAAGTAGATGCAAATAGCACACCATTGCGAATGTCGGTGAATTACACGCCTGACGCCACAACTGCAATTTTGTTTACTATTTGAACTTTTAGAGTTTTAGCCTTTTAGGAGATCGTTTTCTTGAAAAAGTTACTAACCATGATTTTTCTTTCCAGTCGGTGGTCATAGATGGAATGCTAGAAATCCCATCATTTGCTACGTCTCTAAAATTGAGTTCGTAAAGTCTAGAACTGGCCGTCATTGTACTTTTAGCAAAAGATAACTTTTGCATAGATCAGATATTCAAACTCCGGTTACTTTGCTGACCTTTTGTGATATAACTGAATATAATGCGTTTGATTTTTACACGATTTTTAACTAGTATGTGGGTAACAAAAATTAAACGTGCAAAAAAAGAAAAACATAAAGAAATAAATGGAACGGATATAATATAACTTATAACATTAACTAACATCTACACTATACACACGGCATGCTAGATCTCCTACACTAAATACATATTAGGTATATAACTTGTAGCATTATTTTCGAACATACAGCTTTTTCAGTGTACAGACGCAGCGGAAAACCTGTCTACTCTCTTGATATACAGTACTCTCTATGGAACTACTCAATTGCTACTTACTCTCTTATGTAGTTACGCAGCGGGAACTACTTGACTAACACAGTTGCAGCATGTCGCGCAAATTCTGGCTGAGACTGCACATCCCGGGTGCTCTGCTTTCAAAAGCCCCATTTGCTCCTGCATCAGCCTTTCTTGGAGACAAGCTTTTACATCTTTACGTACAGCTCAACAGTGGGAGTCTCACTCTCGATGTGAAACTCAAGATGTTCATCATTTTCACTGCCTCATAATTTTCTTGGCTTTGTAGGAGAAATTTTTTATTAAGACGGGATCTGCAAATGTCAAGGGGAGCTCCTCATCAACCACCTCTCTTGGATCAGACCAGCTGTTGTTTGTAACACTATTGTCACTTGAGCTTCCAGCTTGTCCCCCCATTGGTGACTCAGGTTCCTCTGATATATCTCGATATAAGTGCTTTAACATGAAAAGAGCAGTGTCGTGATCTCTCCAGTAGTTTCTGCGATAAACAATCATCCAATTAAACATGGCAGAAGGACATGTATCACATCTTAAAAGAAAGGATCATCAACTCACTGTAGACTGTACACTAAATTTATGAGACATCATTACTAGTTCAATAGTCACAAAATTTTACATTAACCACCTACCGAATTTTGTTTTCAGTTGTAATCTACAGGTTACTTGCTATTTACAAAAATGTGCTTGTATGCCTCAAATGAACGTTGTTGTTTGTGGGTTTGGAAAAGGGGGGGGGGGGGTTGAGGACATGATAAATTGATAATCCATATCTCTCAGTAGGAGGGAACAAATATGATCCCAAAACGTAAACTGATATCAGAAACAAAATTTGCCATGCTATCAAAACAAATTAGGATGCTTACGTATGCGATCCGAGCGCGGATATGTAAGGATGACGGAAAGTTTTATCCTGCATTAGCAGAAGCAAAAGACGATGAAAATCAATCACAAACTGGACATTGATGAATACTGAAACCAAGTACAGGAACACTACATACTTGTAAGACATGATCCACTCGTCCATCTGTAGATCCGGTTAGTCTCTCCATCATAAGTGAGCCATAAGATCTCTCTTCCTTCACTTCAGGATCTTCAGATTCCTCTGCGAGCCATTACAGTAACGTTAACAGAAGAACTGTTATACGCCAGAAAAGAAAAAGTATGTTGCGTGCACGCACACAGAACCTACCATCCTGCTGATCATTGCATCTCGATTCACAGAGTGTGAGCACCTTGACCTGTACAAAATAAATTGATTGAATGATTGACATGGTTTTTACAATAATAATAATTAAAAAAAGAAAAGGAAAGAAAAAGGGTCACATCTTAAATTACTCTCCAAAATCTTTAGAGCACACTCCCTCTTTCTCTCTGCCAGATGAGCTTACTTACAACTAACTCAATACCCATCCCACAAAATCCAGTTATCTTTTTAAATTAATTAATTTTCTCAATTTACATTCAAATAGGTCATAACGCGTAAATTAAAACAATAACATAAAAATAGTACTACGAACTTTCCAACCATGAACTGATATTTCTAATTTTCACATTAGAACTAAAACAAAACTAATAATTACGTACCTTCACAGTGTTCAGTTGACTCATCATAGCCTCAGAATGTGAGGCTAACCCTTCTTTGAACTCCTGTAGGACTCAGTATGGGTAAGTGTGTTACTGTAAAATCACAATTACATTATCTGAGGGCACTCTAGAGAATTTACCTGAAATCCAACATATAGACGCTTTCCACCTCTGTGGTAGGGAATAATAACAGGACGTTTGTGAATAAATTCTTTACATACAAGTGGTTCTATTCTGTTCAGAAATATGGCACTATATGAGGTTGGGCAACAAGAAAACTAAAATTGGAACTGTGAAGGAAAGCAAAGAAAGAAACAGACCTATACGCCACAGGATCAAAAGGATGAAATATGTTAAACATCTGTCTACAAGCTGGCATCTCTTCATTTATGTTTTCCTCTTCCCAATAATCTTTACCTTTGCCTAGCAACCCAGATAGAGGAGATATATACTTGAGCATACCAACTTTCAATCAATAAACTAAAAATTACCAAAACAAAGATAAAATCAACTACAAAATTATGGCACTAAAGCCAGAATTAATGAGTGAGGGTATAAACATTCCCTATGGGTTAGGAAGTTTGTAATGAAAGGCCAAAAATGGAAAGTTAGGAAGTTTTAAATGGAACAAAGGGAGTAACAAATAAAAAGTTTCAACAATAAAGGCCTGAGATGATAGCTAATCAAACACCAAGCAACATGAACAGATCCTTCATTAAAGCGATCTGGGCGCAGTAGAACTTGTGCAAGCATATGGAAAAGTAGAAAATACTGAGAAACTAAAAAACCTGTGAGTGCAAAATGAGAAGCCACAGAAGTGACCTGGATCCACACATACAAAGCTAATAACATGATGAATCAAATGCAAAACAGTATTGCAGGACTCCGGACATTCAGGTGATCTTCATATAGCAGAGGGTTTTTATTTATTTATTTATCTTTTTGAAAGGCATATAACATGGTTATTCTTATTCCCAATATTTTTAATAGGCTATTAAGAATTCTGGAGCACTTCCACAAACACAGAAGAAATGGAGTAATTCATGCAATCATGCACTGTACATGAATGTGCTCAGTATATGAATACTATCAAGAATTTGCAATTACCAATCCCAATACGAACATTGCGAAGGGATAGGAACACTCCAAGAGGAGATCCAACAGCAAAAAATGTGTCAACCTGACATCAGATTTCATCGAATATTAGTGGGACATAGTCCTAGATTTGAATGTGCGTATGTGAAAGCACTGAAAGGGATTGAGTAACAAATCCTGGTGTGGGGGTGGGGGGATTATAACACCAATCACCTTGAACTCCAATTTAGTATATCTAATTTGAGGGGTATAACTCTTTAAGGAATCTCCATTTGCAGATTGAACACTCCCGGGATCAGGTTGACTGACTAAAGCTGCACTACTCTTTGGGTCCACCATCAGTCCTTAATGCAAAGACAGGAAACTATCAAGAATAATCTAAATTGTAGACAGAAATCATAGATGAATGATGAAACTACATAATCCACACCTTTGGAAGTATGCTCAGAATCAAATTCTTTGAGTTTTGCTTTTAGCATATCAATCTGGAGGGAGCAACTCGTGAGAAGGTAAACAGGAAATATCAGGAAAAAGTAGAGGAGTTACGTGAATTACCTCTTCCCTCAATGATCTAATTGCTTCATCCTTGTCCTCGGTAATATCCCTTTTGTTTTTCTCGTCGTCAGATGGTCCAACCTCGCTATTGATGCAATTATGGTCGCTCGTCATCTCATTTGTATATAATTCCATCTGATTCAAAACATCAATCGATTCTTTAGCACTCCCATCAGATCCTGAGGCATCATCTGCCTGCTGGCACATTATATCTGGAATAGACTCATCTGACTCTGATGATGCAGGGGGAGACATTGGGTTACAAGCTCCTTCCTCAGGCTCATCGATGAAGGTTGAATTTTCAGGTTCACCTTTGCTCACAGTCTGAAGATTCAAAGAATCCTCAGGTGGAGCTTTATTAGCTACAGCATCAATACTTGTTTGTCCTTTGAACATCCACTCCATTGGAAATGGGGAGTACAAATTCTCTTGATGACAAAGGATATCATAAGATAGTACACTTCCCAGAGAGTGACCATACACAGAAACCTAAAAAGGTGAATTTTCAGCAGGATAACAAACACTTCATGCAATTGTTTCAACACTGGACTTGTTATCGAATCAATATACAAGCTTTCTAGTTTTTGTCAGCATTACCTTTCCATCATAGCCTGGATTCCTTCTAATGAACTTCAGATATAACTTGTTTAGCTGGTTTGATACCTGAACATGACCCCAATACCGCTCATAAGATACTCTAGACAGATAAATTCACATCAGGCACCAACACAACCATCTTGAAAGTGTAAGCATCAGAAAACATATGATAATTCCAAGCACAAATCATAAATTCATAATAATAAAAAAGAAAAAAAGATCAAAAAGAGAATTTCCGTCAATTAGTTGGATGAGGATGAAACCATGTTAAGAGAGAAATCAGTCAAGTGCAATTCATCATAGCATTAGCTTCAACCTAAAAATATCAAGTACTAGCTGCTTACAGTTGGCATAATGTGACTGTATCAAGGAAAGTAAACACAATTTCAATCTCTCTGTATAAGTTCTCTTTCCTACTCGATCACTCCTTTCCTATTTCTCGTTCAAGCAATGCCCCACCAATAACATACCATATTGCACATGTATCCGGAACTTTAAAAACTAAAGCTACAAGAATATCTCCTCTATAGATATTCTTTTATTCACAACTTCATCTCTAACATTCAATATTATCAAACACTTTGAAGGGCTAAACAAGGGGATTCTATTCTGATTAGATTCTTCCAGATATTTTTGTCTTCAACTCTTCATCTCCAAACCCAAAAAAAATTCAAATATCTAAGTATCGTATAGTAAGCACCCCTGCCCCATGCAAATATGCTGCCTAAGATTACATTGGTCCATATTATGCATGTATGCAAACCACGCTATATGCAATATGACACAGGAAAGAAATTTTTTTTTGGCTCCAGAGTATTTCTCCTAGATCAGGCAGAAAACAGCTGTTCGCTTGCTTTCTGTCTTGAATCACACAACCAAACTACAATATATGGAGTTCTGCTAAAACACAATGATTCTCTGGAGTTGAGCCAGTGATTTTATCTGTCATTAGAAGGTAGTCTATAAACAAGGGGAGTATAACAAGTAAAGAGTAAAAAAGAAAAAGGAATTACTACCTATACTTATGTACACCTAATTCTCGAAAAAAGGAAAGGACACTTTATCCAGCTCTTTTTAACAAATCAATCTCTATCCAATAGAGAAGTCGTCCAAAAACCATAACACAAATTCAGCCATGATTAAATTACTACCACTCCGTTATCTAGCAACAAACCTGGGAATATTCACTCATTGTTTCTCCTAGAGCCCAAATATGCAAAAAGTATGTCCACCCACCAAAACTCTATCAAACTTAACATAAACATTATGCTAACTAATTGATATTTCAATTGATGTACTAACCAATAAAGCCGTGAAGGAATACATGATCAGATAATTTTAGTAGTTTGATGTAGCTTCCGATAAACTGAAAATTTACAAGTACATAAACACGTAAATATCATGCTTTTCCTATTATATCAAGCATTGTAATTCTAATACATTTACTCACATTTTTCATCAGAAGTCCAAAATTTGTTCACATTAGATCTAATTCATTCCATGGAGGTTTCAGGGGCAATTAAAAAGCAAAGGACATACATGAAACAAAAAGCATCCGAGTTGTCACAGACAAGAAGGTTATGATTTCCCAAGCATGAATGGGAAACCGATTTGCAGAAAATAAGCAATTACAAGAAGACGGCCACGAGTGTAGAGAGATGATGATAGTAATTACTGTGTGGCTGAACCTCAAAATGGATTGCAAATAGAAAATAAAGCATAACTATAGGGCAAGGTCAAAAGAATAGAGAATCCCAGTACGAATAACTTCTAGAATAGTATACTAGACAGATTATCTCTCAGTGGTAGACAAATATAGCAATCTTCCTGCAGCAGATCTACGGCATCACCTGTTTTATTAATAAAATGAAGATACAAAACAAGAGAGTATCCAAATACATCTGTCTATATGATATTACCAAACTGGAACATAGATTTGAGAACTCTCAAAAGAAGTATTAGGTCTAACTAAGAACACATACGCAAGAAAAACAAACACTAACAAACTGAAAAATCAGATAGGGTACCGAGTCAATGATAGTCTGGCAGTAGATGGGGCTCATATAGTATAAGACGTCGTGAACAGTCGCACTTAACATGGTACGCAGCCCACGAACACCATCTAAAGTGATTTTGTCAACTGCAGCTTCGCCACCAAGTTGTAAGCCCTTCCTCCACTGGAAAACGCATAGATAAAGATGATAAAGTTGAGGATAATAGGATAATACTGCAATACAAAATGAGTATAACGGTAACAATTAATTTTTTTGAAGAAAAAAACGACTGTACTAATGGGTAAAAAGACAAGGAACAAAGTAAAACAACGATGTAGACTAGGCAAAGGATAAGAACACCAGCATGCAGCACTAAATAACAAGGAACTTGGGGCTGCAGTAGCACCAGCAAAGATTATTGTGCTATCAGTATCATGTCAAGTTTAGAATAACGATCATATGTTAGCTGAGAATCAGAGGGCTTGGGCACACTCGTAAGTTAGACAATTAGATGCAAGTAAATAAAGCTAAGAATAGTGGTTGGCTGGTTGCCAGACCAAGAAACATTAGGAGCACCCTTGATAAACTGGAATTTCTTAATTCCCAATTTGTGAAGTTAAATAATCCTTCCATAGTAAAATAATTCACAGGCTCTCTAGATTGCTTAGAAATCTTCGAACATAATAACCTTATACTCCCTCGGCGCTTTACAAGCTTCCTCACTTTCATTGGTGTTACTTTACAAGCTTCTTGGAGTTATAAGGAGGGAGGGAGAGAGAGGGAGGATCCTTGTAGTCCAGTATGGATAACAATGATCATCTAGGAACCTTTCCTTAGACGACAGATACTCCTTTGTCTTGTCCAAAGTTCCCTGTTTCAAATATTTGGAAGTCCCATTTGAAACTTCCCCTTTCATTTTTGGCATGTTTTTGTTGCCACACAACCTGGACATTACTCTCATACCAAACACATATTTACAACATACCCACCAATCATTCATTCTGTAATCTCTATTTCATTAAAATACCACCCACTTGTGGCCAAGAGAAACATGAAGTTTTGGACCGTATGGGAGTATATATCAGTTACTGGTGTCTAGTGTTGGCAATGACAAACATGCTTTCACAACTGGCACTAGCAAAATATGAATATCAAGGATTAATTAAAAACAGCACTCTTCCAGGCTGGTAAATGAGAAAATACTGTTTATGAAACATTGTGTATGTACTACAAATTTGCAGAAACCAAACATATGTAGGTCTCCTAGTTTTCACACAATATGAAGCCTGGTTTTTATCCAATCTTCGTGCAATCATTCACTTGGATTTAAGGATCTACTTTTCTGAGCACCCAATTCCAAGAGTCGTTCTTCACTCTATTATGTTCCTTTTTCTTAAAACGCTCGAGTGTAACAAATACCACATGATATAAATAGCCGTTTTATTTCTCAGATAAAATATCAAATGAACCATGATGCATGTGCATTCACATAATAATTTACAAAGAAATGAAGAGTTCACTCCATTAAACCAAAAAACAAAAATGATAAAACCCAAAGATAAAGAAGTATAACAACTAAAAAGGCTCTTAACGGAAAATGAACCATGTACCTGACATGGAATGTAAAGAACTCTTTGAGTACCAAGTTGGTACGAAGTCAGGTGTCTTTCAGCAACGCTTGCTGTCACTTGGCGAAATTCCCCGACATCATCCACCAAATTAGATTTTTCTAACCTTTGACCTATACCATGGACCATGAATACCAAATGCCGAACAGGGACCTAAATGCAAAATAAGTAAGAAAAATTGTACTATGTATGAATTAAAACTCGTAAATCAATGTAACAAATCATATCATTCACCAAATATTCAGTAAACAGATGTTACAGGATACTTTCATTGTATATCAAGAACTACACATCATTCTGGAGGCCTCTACTTTCACATCATTTTATTTCATTTTTAGATCTTAAAAACATTAGTTGCAGGGAGTGGAACAATATTACCAATGAGTTTACTGAATATATGAAGCTCTCTCTTTCCCTTCAGACCAACATAAAACAGCTATAATACAAACAGAAATAGAAAATCCAATTGATGCCATTTGAACTTCATGGAGATCCTCAAGATGCTGCACTTGTTTGTGAAGCACATTGGTACCAAGTGGAGTAATAAATGAACTATAAAAGATTCCAAAGACAGCCATCATTACAAAGGTCAGCTAACTGAACTAATACTCTACAAGGTGCTTAAACAGATAGGTTGTGTATAGAGTGGTTCCAAGACGTGGATGCCAGTCTTCCGCACAAAAATCACAATCAAGAACTGATCATCAGCCTGACAAAATATGGTCAAGACAATCCAAATGAAAATTACAGATGTATCTATTTTTCTTCCATTGCCCTCTGTAGAAAGCTCACACACACAAAACACATAGCTTCATTCAGTTTGCTCATATATATCTCACTATAAGTGGACAGCTATCAAAAGGCACAGGTAAAATCAGGATGTGCAATTACACACGAAACCTTGCATGGCGTACCTGTGAACAATAATCATCCATTTCTTCCTCTCTTTGCTGGCGTATTTCATCCTGAAATAAATTGAAAAACAGTGATGGAGCAACATTCTCATTCCTAGGAATGGGAGCAAGAAAGGTTGCATAAAGTGCACACATCTGAAATGCCTACTGCATTTTTTGTTTTTTTTCTCTTGGGTCTTGGAAAAAAAAGTATAATTGTCCACTGCAGGTTAAGAGATTGTAAATCTACATAAACATAATATTTTCTAGATCTTCTTTTGTGAATTCATGTTTTCAATGACATAACTCTTATGAAGAAAATGCTCCAATTCCACAAACATAACCCATACGTATGTTACCCGGACTCTTCAATTCCGCTTGCATACCCGTGTCGGATACTCGGCACTCCAACATGGGTATGGTAAATAGGACACTTCATTTTAGGCCCAGAATTTCTTCTCTTTTTTTTTTCATGAAATAGCCGAGTCTGACACATGGATACACAGCAGAGTTTGGTACTTGGTGCGCGGTCTGGGTTACGTAGTGCATGTCTGTGAGGAGAGAGGGGGTGATGTGGGATAAATTAATCCATATAAGAGGAAAAAACTGGACTAGATCCAGAGTAATCTAGATTAGCTACTGTGGCTGAAACTAGAGCCGTAAAACTTAATATTGTCTGTTGTGATTACGAGAAAAAATAGATAGTAGGTGCCTGCAACCCTCTCCACCAACAAACATTCCACATCTGCTCATGATGACTGGAGAGAGAATACATATCAAGTAATAACATCACTGGTGAAGAGTGGAATGAGGTGATGTACTTCAGAGTTAATTATCAACCAAGGATTTGTTGTTGAGAAAATCACCTTTGTTGGTTTCTTTGACTGAGAAGGAGAATATCCACGTCTCAACTTAATGCTATTTTCTCCAAATTTTACAACTGTAGAAAACCCAGAAGTGTCTACACTCAGCCAAGCTTCCCATGTATCATCTTCCCCGGTGAAGAGTGCATGTAGTCCCTGCACGAACAGACATATGCTAAGTCATGGTTCACTTAATCACTATTCTAGTATATTGTGTAAAACAGTGCCGTACCGGGGTTGAGCCCTGTAAATCAACTCGAGCAGCAAACAGACCTGACATTTGAAAGGTCCTTCGATGCCAAACCTGAAAGCAAGGCAACTAGCTTCCCCAATCAGTGTTTCAACTTTCAACACACCAAAAGCTTAATGTTTAACAGCAAAACATAACTGAACAAACTCTAAAACAAGTGGAAAAATGCTTTAAAAGTCCATATCAAGCTCTAAGCAAGCACCTGACTGCGATATGCATACTCCAACTGCTCAGAAACATCCTCACGGAGTGGAAGCCAGTCAAGACCACCTTTACGAGCAAACCAATGGCCTCTTAACACTCTCCGATTCTCTCCATTCCAGTATACGGGGAAACAGTATCTCTTCACCAAATCTACCTGAAATATTTGTAACATTCAAAATTATAATTTTTCTTTCCAGTGGAAGCAACTTATGCACACAAGAAATAATGAACGTCTCACATTTTCCAAGAAATCATTCAGTGAGCTTGAGTGCATGATAGAAAAGGCATGAAAGAGGAATGATTTGAACATAGAAGAGAATATGAGAATAAAAGTGACCCTAAGACTGCGGCACAGATATGCAAAGCAGACTTGTAAGTGCACCAAACATGGTATATGCCAGGATTGTGAATTCTATTCAGCCTGTTGCTACCCATGACTGGAGAATATTATACTGAATGTACTTGAAGACAGCAGTTGTTGACAGGACACTGCTATGACAGTATATAGCATAGTGACACTACATAGCCTAGTGCACCACCAGAACCACACTTCGCACGCTACGAGCACTACATTTGTTCTATGAAATGAAAGGCGAATATCTGGATGATTTCTTAGATTCATTCTAAAATTTCAAATGTTGAAAAGTCAATTATATGTTTGTGTTTATATTTGAAACCTGAATTTACTTTTGTTTTGTTTACTTGAGGTACTATACCGTTATGTATGATTCGTTTTGTGGATTATATACTGCGAATTGAAACAGGCATATAAACTGTATCATTTTTAAAACTCAAGCGGTATGCACTATATTTCAACATAGCCTGCACTATGCACGTTATTCACGATTATGTATTAGCAGATATGTGCTGGACTGCAAGTTTCCATGACAACTCAACTTTATATATTATGTCTCTACAATATGAAAATTTCATAACTCACAAGATTTAAAAGACTCTTTCCTTGTCAAGTCATTAAGTACCAACATCTAATGTTCTCCACACCAGTCCTTCAACAATGGCCTTAATACCAAGTTCTCACAGTGTTACTCAAAAATTGGAAATTGAGATTGTAGGAAAAGGAAACACGATAAACATTAGGCCAGCAATCTATCAGAAGAAATACTTCTGAAACTTCCTAGAAAAATCAAGTTTGTTTGATGTATCCACCAAAGCAGCAATAAAGTTACAAAGACTTGCCAGTGTAACTAAAGAGGTGTAAGTAGACTTATCTGCACTACTATACGATCAGGTTACTTTTATCAAACTTCTGTGCATGTGTCCAAGCCAAGGAGGCACCCATGGGGCCAAAAAGTTGCCCGAAATCAGAACGAAGGTATTTTTTAAGGGAACACAGCAAGGGATGAAATTTAGCAGTGAGACTGACAAAAACTCTCTATCTCTGTCTCTATATGGGCAAACATCACACCAAACAAATTTTGTAAATTTACAAGTTCATAGTCATGTCACTGAAGCTCCTTGATTGAGGAGTTGAGTGTATTTTGCAGACCTCATTTACACAGAAACAACTTAAAATTAGATTAGTATAGAGAAAATAATACCTCATACAACCCTCCTTTTACAGGGACACCAACTCTCTCTTCTTCATTTGTGTTAAATTGCCCTGATTCAAGACTTTCTGAGGATAATTGCCTCGACTCCAGGCTCGTCTTGGAAATTGTACTAGGTTGCCCCCGAGGACCTTCACTGCACTCTGCATACTCTTTCCACCAGACAGAAAGTAACTCATCCTCTCTCTGTAAAATTTAGGAATTTCACTCGGTTAAACTACAACACTCAATATGATATAGTAGCTCTCTCCAGTTGCAATATTATGACCAAACGCAGGACATAGAAGAAAAGCTACAGAAGCCAACTAGCACCTGCAAGAAAGATGCCTCAATCGCAAGAGAATCCCTCATACCAAACCGAAAATAATCACTTTTGCCAACAATCTCCGTTCGAGGGATAGATGCAGCCACCTCTGTCATAAATATTTATAATTCAGACCAGACAGAGTAAAAGTTTCAAATATAAAATGCAAAAACATGGAGAAAATGGAATAAGATGAACCATAGCAGAAGAGAAACAGTTCACATAGTCATATGGATCGCGCTGGAGCAATATTTTGTGTGAAATAATATATTGGGAACAGAACATTGATACGCATGATTCTTGAGTTGCGTCCTTGCGGGTAATAGAATAGCCGATCATTGTAATAACAAAAATTAATATTCAAATGTAGTAATTAAATAATCTGATGAAGGGGATTATTGTCAAAACATTGATAAGGCAACATAGATACAACTAAATACGGATTACCACAATACAGATTTCGGAGTAAGAAAACTGTATTATCAATATCTATACTCCGCATAATTAACATTAAGTACTTCTATTGTACTAACATAATGATGTTTAACGAAATATGAAATAGTACCTTTTATTAGATAGCACCTACCTAAGATCTAATTGGGTGTATGAACAATTGTTTGGAATAAGCTGGTAGAAATAATGCACTTACAGGACGACAAACAAAACATGTTATACATGGTGCAACAGCCTACCCCACCCACATGTACCAGGAAAAGTACAATAAGAGGAACAGGGAGGCTTCACTGTTTTCCAGAATGGCAGATTGATGGTAGAAAATACCAAGGATATGGTGATTTAGAAACACTAAAACACCCATCTCCTTTTGTCTTCCAATATCAACTTCACAGTTTATCCTACAGAAACAATTTATTTGTGCCTAACAAATGCTGTTGTGACTTGTAAGACACTAGACATCCCCACATTTTGTACAAACTCGATAATAATAATAAACATTAGTATTAGTGTAATTGAACGGAATTTCAGACATTCAAAAAAAGAAAAACTAGAGATAATAAATTTGTGCAGGAACTAACCATTTTCAGCCAAAGGCACCTTACAAAAGTACCACCTAACGTCACCACCATCCGACGGGCTACCGGTGTGAGCAAGATACTTCTGCCTGCCCTCACACTGCTCAATTTCATTAGCCAACCTCCTTATATTCGACGGCGTGTTCTTCAACATGTCCGGTGAGGTCTCTTCAACAACCTCACCTCCACCACCACTAGCTCCAACATTCGAATCCATTACCATTCACTTCCTCCTCCTCTCACATGCCACAACGTCAACAATAGCCCTAATAAAGTATATTTTGTTATATATGCCTTGTTCAATACGATACAATACGTCAACTTTCTCCAATTCAAACAAAACGCAGAACAGAACGAACATGATCACATACCAACAGCTTGTTCATGCAGCAAGCAAAAATCAATCAATTGGACACCAAAACACCTGAAGCTCTGATTGGGAAAGGTATTGATTGCGATAAGAATCGAATCGGTATGGATTGAGATCGCCTGTGATTAGAGTTGGAGGGGTTTTTGGTATTTTAGAGGTGAGTCAAAATGGAATAGAAAATTTAGGAAGAAAGGAAGGGAAGAGAAGGGGAGGGAATATTCTGGCGATTTTCCAAATTCTAGACGAATTGTCTCCAGGGTTTAATAAAGATACGAATTCGAAATCGTATACAGTTGTTAAAGTTTCTGAAAAGAGTAAATTCGCGATTGATGAATCACCAGTTCACTGACTTCACTCTAGGATATGACTGTGAATCATGAGCGTCGGCTGATTCTATCAAACGCGTATCCATCTTTTTTATTTCTTCTCTCTCTTTTGTTTTTATTTTATTCTCTTTTCTCTTTCCCTTTCCTTTTTTCTTTTCTTTTATTCCTTTTTAGTTTTTTTAATATAATTTTAATATTGATAAATTATACTTCCTCCATTTATTTAGTTACTTCCTAAGGGATCGCAACCTTTGACCACGTATAATTTTTAAATTAAATTGTATCAATATAAATTAAAAATTGATTATGAAAATATACTTCATTTAATTTCATAATATAATTTTATTATATTTTTATCTAATCTAATTTAGGAGTTATACGTGGTCAAAGGTCGCGGTGAACGGTTCCCTTAGGAAGTAACTAAAGAAATGGAGGAAGTATTAAAATACCAATTGTTAAATTATTCTCAAGTAAATTAGTATATAATGTTGGTAAATTATATATACTTCTTATCAAATAATATTGAAATTCATGTTCTCAAGTATTATATTTATTTATTCTCGAGTATTGTAATTTTTTATTCAAGTTATTTTAATTAATTACCGACATTTAAATAATATGAAGTTTTAAAAGAAATAAAATTAATTGTGTAATTTAAAAAGAAACGAGAAATTAAAAGAAAATTTTGGGTTAGGTAAAGTATGAGGAGTAGAATTAGGTTAGGTTAGTTTAGTTGGTAATAGAATGATGCTGGTAGTTATTAATAGTTTGAGAGTTGGAAATGATCTTGCAGATTTCTTTCTACCTAAACCTTTAAGATAGTGTTTGCAAATATTTTTTTTTTTCTTTTTGAAACTGTCAAAAATATATTAATCAACATCAAGGAATTTACAACACAAGATGCACAAGATGCACACCAAACCAAACCTCAAAACCAAAACAACCAAACATGAAAAGAATATTAAACAAGAACAAACCCCATAACCGCAAAGCTATTTGACCCCCTCCCCCACTCGTCTAGCGTGTATGTCTTACTAGCAAGACAGACACGAGTTGTATCACCAACTGTAGCCAAGTCCAAAGGATTGGGATAACTTTCGTAACAAGTTCAGTTGACTTAGCTAGACATGAAAGATGATTATCTCATTTGGATCCCGAGACAATCACGGAAATGAAAAGTGACCCATGTATACTCTTAACATACAAAACCTAAACCACGACAAAGCACAAGAGAAAGAAAGCTAACTAAACAAGATCACCAAACCGAGGATCAAAACATCTCAAGATGAAAACCAAGGCCCGATCCACCTTCACTCACTAGAGAAACAATCAAGAAAGCAAAGAGTTTCTATACAATGCGGAAATCAGATTTCTATGGTGAAAGCTCACTCACGGTCATATCAATAAAAATTCAAACCGTATATATGGTTCGCCTATAACTGGGCAATAAACAATATTGTGCTCTCTCTCTTCGCCTCTCTCAATTGCCATGGTTTCACCATCAACATCCCATCAACTAGATCTCAATCATTCTCAATCACCGTCACTTCACTTCTTCAAGTTTGATTGGACAATAATGAAACAACTTCTTCCATTTCGAATTCTTATACCCTAGACCTGTTAGTAATATTTCTATTTCAATAGCCACGGCTCACCGAGTATGATTGTTGCTGATTAATGAATCTTGTGTGGTTTAGTTTACTAATCAAAAGTGAAATTTAAGCTTTTTTTTTATTGATTTTACAATCTATGTATCCACACCTAAAATTTGTATAGTGAAAATAAATTGTTTTGTAATCATGTTCTCTTGAGATTTTAAACATACTACTCGTATATCTGAATGTTTTGCTAGTAGCAATTTTAGAGTTTTAATGTGTGTGTCAGTCATACGAATTTGATGAAGAATTCTGAAGGGTTTTGCTATCAACATGTAGTCTAGCACATGTTAGGCTCTAGCACTAATAGCTGTATACATTTTAATTGGACTTTCTAGGCTCAGTTTTATGTATTTTTAGCTGAATATTTCTCCAAAGAGAGTTCATTCAAAGTTGGTCAAAGGTTCTAATAACCACTTCCACTATGATTGTTGACGTAAACAAGTTCAATTGTTCCTAGAAATAAAAAATGATCTATTCTTTTATCTCATATAGTCTCTAAATCCATGCTTCGCGCGCCAGACGTAGAAGGTGGGGGTCCGGGGGAGGATGTGTGTGGTGGTTTATTGTCTCTCGTTAAATTTCAAACCTGGTTTCCAGTTTACCAATTAATTAAGTGGAATGCAGAATGATCCTTGTGTTGTGTCGAACACTTGCTATATCTAATCCAGAGTCCCAGCAAGAACAGTAACAGTTACAAATAGCAACAAACTTTGCAAGGAAATAGCTAAACTTGTCCATGAAAACTAAATGCTTGTTTCCCATGCTTAGTTTCATTTCAACCAGATGAAACTTTTTCTCAAAGTAGCTACAAAACCATATTGCTACAATCAGATCCAAAACGCGCACTACTTTACAGGAAGCAGTCCACTTACGGTGGAAGCTTGTCGCAAATAAACCACAGTCATCGTTTAAATGCTGACATGACAGCGGGTACCAAATTGAAACACAAACATCATCCAAACGTCACTAGCTAAGACCCCTAAATGATGTTGGTCATTTTCTAGACTTGGGTTTGAAGATGTTGTCCTTGAAAAATTTAAGTTCAGCAATGCTTTCTCTGATGTCGTCCATAGCTCTGTGTCTGTTTTCCTTCTTAGGTGCCTTTTTGTTGTCTGAACAAACAAGAAATTCACATATTGAGGAAAAACATTTTTAAAGTATACTGAAGTATATCAGAGTGCTACCTCATTACCAGAAAAAAAAAAGAGGTTAATCAATAAAAAACTAAAGTAGTTCACAAGTACAATGTGGTTATAGGGGAAGGAAGAAAAAAAACTGGGCCGTGTGCTTTTTTCAACAGCCCAGTGATGTTTCTATTCACAAAAATCCATTTTTATTTTCACAAATCGTGAACCATTTTTGACAACTTCAGGTAATTTCACTATCCCAAAAACAGAACTTCCAAGTATGAAAGCAAATGGTATGGTAACACAGAAGTATTAGATGCACGCAAGTATTGAAATGGAGTATGCGCTTAAAACTTAATTTGCACCAGAGGACCAAGTTGCTTACCTTTTGGGTACCAGCGGATACATAGTGCCTTGACGCTGCTGACATCAACAACAACATGGGAGAAAAGTGCAGCCAAATCTGGCATGTACTTCTGCAAATGAAATTCCGGTTAAAATCCGTAAACAAAATGTATGGCGAAAAGATACCCCCACATACACTCTTGTTCTAATAATAAAGGAAAACAACATATGCAGCAGACTGGGGGAGATACAATATAGTATAGGAACTTTGTAGTAGATTGAAATATTTTGAAATTTAAACCAGTTCTAGTAATCGAAACCAAATCTTATGGGCAAACAGAGACTAATTTCTTGTCTGCTGAAAAATAGGACCCATGAATATCTAGATGAAAATTGAACTTTCAAATATGACAAAAGCTGGACAGATTTCATTTCTAAAACTATAGTAATAAGTTCTAAAATAAGAAAAATCAAGGTACGTCACACATTATGTGGCCCGGGCCGAGGTGCACACTAACTCAACCACAATGCAAACACAAATTCAACCATCATAATTTGCAACACAACAAACTTTGCAGTAAACAAAGATTTCTCCATTTCTTTTTTACTTCCCTCACAATCTACAGCTCTAGTTATTAGAGTCTAAGACAACTAGGCAACAAACCTCACCAAATCCACTCAAGATGTACCTTCTAATTCAGTCTTAGTTTCCTCTTTCTCTCCATTGTTAAGTTCCTATCCGTAACAGAGAATGTATCTTCTATAATCCAAAACAATCAGGTAAAAGCCAATTACGAGGTTTGAAAGCACTTCATGTTTTTGGAAATCTTGGAACATAAATTTTATTGATGAAAAACAAAAGTCTGATACAGCGTGACCCTCCTCCAACCCCCCACCCACGCAACAAAAAAAAAGTGTCTTTCAGTCTACATCAAATTATGTGTAAATGACTTCCCTAGACCCAAGTAGGAAAAGAAATTGGTTTTTCTCAAAGCCAAAGGAAGTATTTTGTTATTGAAAGATGCATATTCAAAATATCTACATGTATGATCACCCAAAATCACAATGAAAGAAGAAAACAACATAACTAATTCAGAAACTGAGAGCACAGTGTGCCAAAGGTAATGAAAGAAGTTCCGTAGTTGCAGCAGCTACCGGAACGGTGTTGACAGCTATGGTAGTAGTTAAATGAAGAACCTCTTACTTTTAAAAATATAAGATCCGTATAGATTGAATTTCCAGCAATAAGAGGTGCGTGCGCATCAACATCCACATGTTTCTTGACAAATTCTACAACCTGCACTAGATTCAAAAAGCACATTCAAAGTCGGAAAAGCACCAACTTTATAGCAAAAGATTTAGTTAGGACCATAAATTGGATATAAGGACTACAATAGGTTTCAAACCCAGGACACAAGAGCTGCAATTGCAATGCTCTTCCAGCAGAGCTAGGTGTGTTATTCGTCAAGTTACTTGATATGAGCTTTCGGTTGGGGTATTCCCCTCTTAGCTTGTAAAACACTCTGGTTATGGGTTTCAATATATTTTAATTCATTGCAAAAGAAAGATTTAGTAAGGACCAGACCACTAGATTTGAGCAAAACTGCAAAACCATACTTTACTTTTATCCTATGCTCAAGAAACTAACCATGATGTAATCAATGTTAACCTGACAATTTTTTTTTATTTATCTATTTGTTTTTGTTGTGCAGAGGCAAACACTAGACACCCAACATTAATAGAAACGGATTGGAGATTGTTCATCAGCCCACGCATCCAAACACTGGGGGCAAGTATTGCAATTGAATGTATTGCAGCACTGTCGTAAGGCTTTGTACTAGATTGCTAGTAGCTTAACATTGCAAGAAACAAGCCCACATTGAGACTAAGAGGATTTTCAGAGACAAGATTAAACAGAAAAAGTAGAAGTAAAGCTAGAGTTGACTGGTAACATTACTCACAGCTCACTGCATGCTTTTTAGTTTGAAGTGTTAAAGCAATCAATAAATGTTAATATTGTGCATAAAACTAGAGTAGAAGCTGACCCATGAAATTTAGAAGAAGCTACCAATATAACCTAGCAATATCGGACAGAGTGACACTACATTCCTTTTTCACTTGAGAATAGTATCTAGATAAACAGTACTTCAGGTGGCTTACTGCATAGTTATTCATTTATGTCATAGCACTACGCACAACAGTAGCAATCTCCATATCCTTATGATGGACAAAGAATGGTTAAGGTCAAGAATAACATCAAACACTTTGGTGCAGACATAAAATATGTTTTAAAGAAGGAAAAGGATGCTACATAAATCCAGGTAATGAAGATTGATCTGATTCCTCCCCCCAAATTAATTTAGTAGACACGCGAGAACAGCCTTAGGTGATAAATGTATGGCTAAATAACAGGATTAACAATAAACTCATCAACATGCTACAGCGCCACTTAGAACTAATAGTTTCATCAACAGATGAATACAAAAAGTAGCGCATAGGTGATATAAAGTTAAGGTTTAACCTCTTTTTCAGCTTCCTTCTCACTTATAGTGCTTTGAAGGACCCTTTCAATCAAACCTGAGAAACAACAAAGTGTCACTAGAGGTGAAACAGCAAACTCCACAAAATTTATCACGTTAATTTTGATCCAATGGTTTGGTTTGATTCGTCTAAAGTCGAACTAGTATTTATTTCATTTCATTGTCTGTGACACTGATCTGTAACATAGTGTCAAATGAAAACATAAATGTGCAACTGCTATAAGAAACCCCAGAACAAACTGATAGATGGTATTAGATACTACCTCAGCGGAATACTATATTTTATGACTAAAAGTTCCCTGTTTTTTTTTCTTTCCAATTTACAGATATTAACATGTTCAGAAGTCAGAACCACATACCACTTGCTGAATGATGCTGCTGACACCATTCTCCCATTTCGTCAAGACACTCTTTTGGTTGACGAATAACCAAGTCAGGGCCCTATATGAAACAAATCAAGCATAATAAAGAACGTTTTTGTTACACAAAGTGGTACATTTGCAGACGAAGACCAAAGTAATAATTACAGCAGAACTATGCAAAGAAAGCCACCAGAAAAAAGCTGAATATCAGCTGCAAATTGTAAATGCCAGAGAAAAATATAAAGACAAAAAAGGAACTCCAAGCGCACCTCAATTATCTGGGTCAAATTGCCATCTGTAATAATACAAGCAATTTCCAAAATTCTATCGTACTCAACATTTAAACCTACACAGAAAAGAAGAAGAAGAAGGCGCCTTAGTAATCATGACTTTCAACCAATAGATCATTCTTCTTTGTATCAGATGATCAGCCAAATAAATAGTTAAGCTTAAAGCAGTGGATTAATCTAAATAAACATTTTCCTTGCTAAATAAGTATAAAAAACACACTGCGTAAAAGCTCAAACCTAAACTCACGAAAAGTCACATTAACTACTCGACAAATAATAATATTACTCGTATTGAACAGATTTATAACTTACAAAATGAGAAATAAACTTATTTTATAATGATACCATTTGAATATTTTATTTCAGAAATAAAACTCACGAAATGCATAACATAAATAAATTATAAGGGTTCCAGATTGCGTTAATTTGTTGTAGCAGTCCTCACGCACACATGCCACAACACATTCGATAGCAATGTGTTATTGAATGCTTGCTCTACCATACTGTGTTAAACTTAGAAATTACAATCCCAGAATTTTGCAAATTTAAAACGGTCATAACAATACAAAACCTACACGGCCATCAGCCATGGCTTCCTAGTTCAAACTCAGCTCATGTACAACAGTCCCCCCACCCATCATATGTTGCCCGTTCTGAGTGCCAACACCATGCCTCATCCATTCTTCTCTCCCCTAATCTCTATCTCTGTCATAAGTAAATTTTCAATCTTTAGTTTACAAAATAATAATTCTTTATGCCCATATCATTTCATCCGGATCAAAATAACTACATGACAGATATAGTACCTATTCTTAAATCTTAAACACATCAATTACCGAAAACCAACAGTCAATCTGAACCAAATTCCTACTAACTAAACCCTACTTCATTGTACATAGTCCAAACCCTAAATTAAACCTGAACTCTTCCAAGATGGGGCCAGGGGTGTGAGTCCAAGCCCTGTAACCTAGATACGGTTTGTGGAAAGGATATGTCCTAAAAAGGTTGATGTGCAAGTCAACAATAGAAAGATATGTAAACATGAACTAATCAACTGCAAACAGAAACACAAAGAAAGCTCCTTCAAAATCTATCTTACCAGTCATTTCCAGATCAATCCACACAAGCGGCATCTTGAATGGTGCAGCAGTCAATTCTGAGGTCTCTTTATCCCCATTCTCAGCTTTCAGCCCGCCTCCAGAACTATTGTCTTCTCTTTTACCACCATCTACTTCAGAAAGAGGAATGGAACTTCAGCGTCATCCCGTACAGTAATAGATGATTCCGAAATTTTGGCAAGATATTTCATTAGCAAATATTTATTCAACTCAGAAACAAGAAAATATCTCCCATGTCGAAGCTAGTATAACCTACAGCAACAATCAAATGCATACAATTCAAATAAAAAATAATAACAAAATTCATGTGTATGTAAAACATACACCAGCTAGCAAATACATAAACAACACATATAAACAACGAAAACATCTCTCGTTGTCTAAGCCAGTAACACTAAAATCTACACTAACTAGCAAATACTTACACTTCAAATAAAGAGCTCTCATATCTAACCAACTAGCAATACATACTCTCCAGACAACAAACAATAAAAGTATATTCATGCTATGACAGTACGACCTAACCAAACGTAGCAAATACATTTGCTCCAGGTAACATACAATAAATATATCTCGCATGCAATGACAGTAAAAACAAACCAAAAACAGCAAATATATACGTTCCAGATAACAAACAATAAATATATCTACCATGTTATGACAGTAAAACACTAAAACCTTCCCAAGACAAGCAAAAGCATATGCTAAAGGTGAGAAACAGTAAATATATCTTATGTTATAACAGCAGTGTCTATTCAAAACTAGCAAATACATACTCTCCAGATAACAAACAATAAATATATCTATCATGTTATGACAGTAAAACCTTCCCAAAACAAGCAAAAACATACGCTCCAGGTAAGAAACAATAAACATATCTCATGTTATAACAGAAATATCTAACCAAAACTAGCATACTCTCCAGATAACAAACAATAACTACATCTCTCATGTCTATGCAGTAAAATCTAGATTCCAGATAACAACCATTAAATATATCTCTCATGTCTATGCAGTAAAACCTAACCAGCTAGCAAATGCATACGCTCAAGATAAACAACAACATGGAATATATCTCATCTGTTCGCTAGTAAAACCTCAATCAACTAGCAAATACATACACGTCAGATGATAAATGTAAACAATAAACAATAAAACCGAAGCTTCCGTAATACCTGCAACAGTGGTACCGTTAGTGTTCGCCATAGCATCTTCAGCATCCAGCTCAAGCGCACCAAATTTGTTCGAGAGCTGATCCATTTCTATCTAAAGTGATCGCTTATGGTTCATTGAGCACCTGATATCGCAATAACACAAACCGGTGAGAAATTTAGAGACTCTCGTAGCATAAACCTAGTGCGAAAGGCAGTTTAACACCTTCGTCGCAATGATTAGTGAAACTGTATCGATTGCTATGTTGCGTTACTTACAACTTGTGTGAATCATCAATCAAACAGCTCGAAGAGATAAAGTAGATCCAAATTGAGTAAATAAAGCAGAGTAAAATGTGATGAAACATACCCCAGTTCCGGAGGAGAGAATTCGAGTTGTATAACGACGGAAGCAGCGGCGGAAGAAATGGCGGACCGGCGGAGAGGGGTGACTTGAGCGGAAAGGAGAAAGAGGTCAAACCCTCCTTTATACTGCGTGGACTAACAAATTGAAAAATACTTGCCGTCCTTTTTCGAAGTGAATTTCATTTCAACTAATAAGTTTTTTCTTATTTAAATTTAAATCAAAAATATAAGAGTCCCCTAAATATAAATTAAAGAGACTTGACAATTCTACGAATTAGTTTAACATATTGTTTTGTCGATTCTTTAAGGATCATTTTGACTTCAAATTATGTGGTAGTAATTTTGACTTCAAACTAATAGTAGTAATTAAACTTTCGGAATACGAAAATCATTGAAAATCATTGATCACTGGCCATTTATAATTTTTCTTATTTTTTGTTGGTTTAGATGTGGCAAAATAACACTACTGTTAAGGTTGATTAATCAAAGTTATCGAAATACTTAGATAATTATTTTTATAAATAACATCACTAAAATGGTCGTGAAAAACAACACTACATACCAAACAACATGGTATAAAATATACTACTACCATACTAGATGAGGTAAGTAGTTGTTAAGTTCCATTAGTGTGGGTTAGGGATGGTTTGGCTCTAAACATATAAAAAGGCGGGTGTTGAACTTCTAAGAAGGGGTGGGTTTATTATCCAGAATTTATAAAAAGGTTTAAATAATTAATAGTCATACTCATACTGATAATGTGCATTTTTTTTTTCTCACAATTTATTATTAAAAATTATAGAATTAGACATGCTCGTAAGGTCAAGAAATACATGCATGTTGATATGTGGAGTTAACTTATCATGAGAAGTTTATGAGTGTAATTATCAACACATACCACTATGGTCCTTTTAAAAAAAATCTAAAATGCTATTTTAAAATTAAACAAAACAATTTTAAAAACAAATCAAACCTTTTCATTAAATTTTGTTGGGTCCTAAGTTCCTAACTTAATTTTTCTAGTTCTTTTACCGCATGAAGTTGAAGTAAATCGCAATTGAAAAATAATTAATAAAATTAAATAAAAAATATTATATAAAAAGTATCATCAAAAGAAGCCATGATATTTAGGGGGGGCGGGGGGGGAAGTGATAATCGTATAAATTGATTTAAAAAATTTAGTGGATAACGAATTATTTTTATTAGAATAATAACGAAAATGATCTCGGATGGTCCACAAATAAAGGCCTTAGGTATTTCGTGCAACCATTGGCCACTGTGGATTGTTCACTTCAGTCGAGAGAGATATACTGTGAGACCTGAGTGATTCAGCTTTTTTTCACTAATCATTCAACTCTCTCGCTCCAGAAAAGAAGCACAAAAGATGGAGGAAATCGGCTTCCTGGGATTGGGTATAATGGGTAAAGCCATGTCGATGAACTTGCTCCGCCATGGATTCAAGCTCACTGTTTGGAACCGAACTCTCTCGCGGGTATAACTACTTTCCTTACTGAATCTATCATCATAAACGACATGGATTCTGTAAAGATCGTCTCATTTTCCATATTTTTTGTACTTCCATTTGCTATGAATACATTTTAAATCTCTTAGCAGTGGTAGATGTTTGATTATGTGTATAGTATATGGTTAAGATCCTGTGCTTTGACTGTTGATTAGTTTGGGTTTATCTGGACTTTTAAAGGAGTTTTGAATGTTGTGTTCTGCTGTTGGAATTTACTCATGTATTTGTGTTGATTGTTGCAGTGTTGTTCCAATTAATTTTTGTCCTTTTTGTGATTGTGATGAAATGGTGATGATGTCTTATTTATAAATCTGTATCCGTTACTCTATGTGATTGTTGGGATTTTTTACTGTCATTCGGAATAATTCACCAAGGAAATATGTGCATTTGTGCTTATACTAACATGCCAACCAAGTAGATACTATTGACTGTAGAGTCGTAGACAACAGGTTTTTGAGTTATTTTCCTCCATCCCTGTATGCACATATTGCTTTTGACAAAGAGAAGTTTCTATGTTGGTGAGGTGTTGGTTATTTGGCTTGAGGCATTGAGAAACCCTCTATCCAAAGGGAGTGTTTTAGGTGCCCCTTTCCGCTATCGAAAAAGCCTCCGTCTCTCCACTTTTATGCCATGAGATGTTGTGTAGTTTTCAAATACCATTGCCATTTTGTACAAACAAGGAGGCCTTGGTAGTTACTGAGGAATACATTTCTTCAGCATCTCTTTGTTCTTATCTTGGCAGTTTTGTGAATTAGTATAACACATAAAAATGAGCTTACTTCTCGTGTTATGCAAACAATGCATTCACTATGAATATCTATTATGTTGCAGTGTGATGAGTTAGTGGAGCATGGAGCCACTATAGGAGAATCTCCTGCGGCTGTAATCAAGAAATGCAAGTACACCATTGCAATGTTATCTGATCCTGCTGCAGCTCTATCGGTTAGTCAATACTGCTCTTCAGTTTTAGATTGTTGACATCTTTATACAGAGTATCTGAGACAAGGGCGTGCATGTATTTTCGTTAATTAGGTTGTTTTTGGCAAAGATGGTGTTCTGGAGGAAATTTCTGCTGGAAAAGGCTACATCGACATGTCAACTGTAGATGCAGAGACGTCTTCCAAAATCAGCGAGGTTCAAATTCCCTGCCTCTAGTGATGTTTTGTTTACCTTCCCGTACTGTTATGTTTGTTTAGTGTGTTTACAAAATTGTGATTTATTCAATAAACACCTTTGTTCTAAAAAATATCTTATGCTCAAAATATTGCTGCTTATGATGGACTATTTGTGATTTGAAGTCCGAAAGGAAAATGACTGATGTTCTGTAATAGAGGTGCTGAGCATTCCTATTTAATGATAATATCAATATATCATATCATATCGTATTGTATTCCTGAAGCAACAAGCCATATTTGTAGATCCTTTCTACCTTTATTTGGAAATTTAGAAATACGATATTTCTAAATGTACAATTCTTGTACATAGTTGCATCAAAGAGATAAGAAAGGAAAAGGTTGGGAACTTATGTTTTTCAATGGCTACAGGCTATTACATCAAAGGGTGGTCATTTTGTTGAAGCTCCAGTCTCAGGTAGCAAAAAGCCTGCTGAGGATGGTCAATTAGTTATTCTTGCAGCTGGAGAAAAGGTAAAGCTCTGGTCAGAATATGCCTTTCCCATTTCCTTATACAATCTCATAACATTGCTAGACAGCAAATTCACATGAATTAATCTTTTTCCCAAGAGAAATAACTCGTAGGTTAAATTTTTCTAAGACCTTGTTTAGCTTCCCTGTCAAGACAATTAGAAAGTGGAGTTTGCTGATACGTCTATTAACTGGTGCCTTCATGAAGCCCTCCAGCTCTGTAGTTTGGTCCTTTGTCTCCTTAAGCCTAGTTAAGAGGATGAAGTGTCATGTTATTCTTTAGTTCTAGGATTAAATCCCTGCCATTGAGACGTTTCAACATTATTAATGTATATCTTAAGACTTGGTGAGTGATCCAAGTTACCTCGGAAATTTCTACTTTTGAAAAAAATATGTTTAAAAAAGAAGAATTAATCGGTGCTTCATGCAATTGGTGTTCACGATAGATAATAATACGATTTTAGATTTACTAAATGTTTTGTAACTGCAGACACTATACGATGCAGCAGTGCCTGCTTTTGACGTATTGGGGAAAAAATCATTTTACCTGGGGCAAGTTGGAAATGGAGCTAAGATGAAACTTGTTGTCAACATGGTTATGGGCAGGTAATTATGAACTGTGAAGTAATCCTATACTTGCTTAAACGTATTACTCATTTACTTGCATTAGTTACTTTGCATTAACCATAAAGGGATTGTTCAGCTCATTCTCATATTTTCATCACTACCTTTAGAAAGCTAATCACTTATTAATAGTTTTAAAGCATGAGCCTGTCATCTTATGTCTGATTTGAGTGAATCTATAATTTCCACAACTTATTTAGCATATGTTGCAACAAAAAAAAAAAAAAAAAAGCAAAGCAAAACAAAATAAATAATTGAAATGTTTTTTCATTTAGAAATGCACCCTCTATGGTTTCCTGTTTGCTAGTCGTTTATGGATCAGTGATCACACAGTTAACCAAATATTTGTAATATAGCCGATGTCCTTACTGTAGTATTTTTTCATTGCAGTATGATGAATGCATTCTCAGAAGGACTAGTGCTGGCAGACAGTAGTGGTTTGGACCCTCATACACTTCTTGATGTACTGGTAAGATGACTTCTAAACCTTTGGGAAACTTTCCAATTTAGGTAACAAGTTGTTATACTTCTGTGGTGTCTGTCTACTGACCGCTGAAAGTCAACATATTTCTTTTTCGTTAGGATCTTGGCGCGATTGCAAACCCTATGTTCAAGATGAAGGGACCTTCCATGATCCAAACTAATTATCCCCCTGCCTTCCCTCTGAAACACCAACAGAAAGACATGAGATTGGCTCTCGCACTTGGTGATGAAAATTCAGTGCCAATGCCAGTTGCAGCCGCTGCTAATGAGGTACTTCAGATCATAATTATTACTGTAAGAATAGTAAAACATCTTAGCACTGATTTTTTACAATTGAATGCTGGTTTTTTGTTTTGAACATAAATGGGGAAAACTATCTTGGAAAGATTGCATATAGATTATTGGGATTGTTTTCGCAAGCTTTATACAAGCGATCCATTGGTTCTTTAAAAGTACTTTTGGAGTGTTTTCAGACTTCACTTCTCTAAAAGCAAGTAGAAGTTGAACATAACTCAGGAGCAACGAGACAGAGCTGCACATTGCTTATACTTGTAATAGTTGTGAAACTTGTAGTACTAATTATTTTAAAATTGAATTCTTACTATTACCTGCATTCGGTCATTTTTACAAATACAGTAGAAATCTATCTTACTACAAATTATTTTTACAACTTACACAAATGTTACATGCATGAGAAAAACATTGTCTATTTCCCTGAGTTTGAGAATATTTGTTCGAGATGATTTACATCTCTCAATCTGCAGTTTTAAGCATTACTCAGTTCAGTTTTTTGTACTTAGGAAAACAGTTTCAGACATCCATCAAATTTCCTGTCATGTCATTACTAGTAGCATGTAGCATCTTCTCCTGCATTTCAACATCTCAACCAACTATGCATGAAGCATTGAATCACCTCCACTTGCATGAAGAGACTTAATTGATGTATTAACATTTCGTTTGACCTGTGACTAGGCATTTAAGAAAGCCAGAAGCATGGGATTGGGCGACCTTGACTTTTCAGCTGTCTATGAGACTGTTAAGGCCACGAAAAACTCATCGTAATGTGACATCTTGTTCCTGCAATGGTGCGTCTGTGTTTGTTTCGCTGTTGGGCAGATTTTTCTCCACGACTGTATTCATAGTTAGAAATAGAAACAATCACTTGTCCCCTGCCTGACCATATTTAGAAGCAGGAATGTGACTATAACGCTACGTTCATGCAACTCCATTGATGTAATAGGTAATGACGTTTTAATGTTGTTTATGTGAGAATTCCCGTGTTATTATGAAACTCGTCATGTACAAGTACAAATAAGATCAATTTATGTGTGGTTCAAGCCAAGTCAATGATTATACACATTTCAAGGTCTGAATGAAGATTTAAAGTCACCAGAAAAAGAAAAAAAAAAGAAAGAAATTTTGTTAGTTTTCACCCGCTGACAAATCAATCGTTTTCTATATTTTATGGCGGTCCAAATGTTGTACTTTTAATGGAAGGTAACTTTATGTGTAATAATTTCCCCACAAACCCAAAAGGTGTTTTTGTAAATTTCACAAAGATAAAAACAAAATTTGTGGGACAAGAAGCAATCCAATTATTACAAAACGATATGAACTTGTTGAGATGGTAGTAATAATTTCTAGGATAAAGTTGTGAATGACCTTCAAACTTAAACTGTCAAGTTTTTAATCAAACTGTAAATATTCTCGATAAAGTTGTGAATATCCTCAAAACGAAACTTTTAAGTGATTCAAGTAAGTTCTCGATCAAATTACGAATATTCTCGATTTTTGATGCTACTAAGTCATTAAGTTGAAAACTCCAATCAACTCCGGGATCAAATTACGAATATTCTCTACATTTTCGTAATATAATTTTGTTAAATTTTGATGTTATTATAGTTTAAGGGTAATTTATAGTTAAAGTTGAAAGATGTTGACCAAAAAATGTAAAAATAGATAATCTAGAGTGGAACATAGGGTGTAACACGCCTGCCACTAATTGGCCGACGCAGTTACTCCTGGACTGCGCTCCGAGGTCACTTCCCAGTAGGTCACATATTCTATATAATTGTTCCAGAGTCAAACATGCTTAATTCGGAAGTTCTTCTAGTTAGATTTCTGAATAAAAAAAAAAAGATGCATAAGGACAAGGAGTAGTTCGTATTTTAACCCAATATTAATTTTATTTATTTTTTGCTCAAATTGAGAAGTGATAGCTCTCATCAGAAGATAAACTTGCCATTTGCTCCAGCTTGTAGGGTTCAATTCAAAAGTAGGTCTGGCACTTAGACTCTGCTCTTTTTAAGATCTAAGCAAAAGTTTCAACTTAAGTTGATCTTGAATCCTTGATGATCACCGTGTATTCATCGACCGGACCAATGAAAGTTCCACAAATAAGCGGTTCCCATGAGAAGTAAAAAGTCGTAAAACTGTGGAAGTCCCCCTTTCACATTACTAACAAGTTAAGACATTGACCATCCCTCTACTTTCTAGTTAAGTAATCACCGCAAAATTTTAACGGTATCGACTTGGTATTAATATATAGTATAGTACCTGATAGGGGTTTTTACCAAATAGTCAAATAATTTGGACCCAATTACCAAATGAATCACACCACAAATTATTTTACAATTCAGTCTCATTAATTACCATTTGGTCTCATTTTTAGATTCATTGGTAAAACCAAAAGTACCCGGGTACTAAAATACAAGTACCGGGTACTAAAATAAATGAGATACTAAGTGTTGGGTACTAATATTTAAGTACCCGGTATCAAAATTAGGGGATAATAAGTGTTGGGTACTTAAATACAACTACTAAGGTACTATAACTAGCAGGGTACTAAAATTCAAGTACCCGGGTACTACAACTAATGAGACTAATATGTAAAAAAAAATTGTGGTAGTATTCTAATGGTAAAGTATGGAAGCAAATGAGACTAAGTGGTGGTGCTCACGTACCTAATACCTATACTATTTTCCACTCAATTTAACTTTGGACCACACTTTTTATCATATTTGAGTGAGCGCACATAGTAAACCTAACATGCCAATGTCATATAGCCTGCAAATAACGTAAATTAAAATAAACCGCAATAAGTTGCAACATACTCAATTCAAAAGGCATAAATTTCAAAACTTCGCTTCCGGTGGAGATTGAATAGAAATATATTATTCTTCTTTTTAATCAAATGATCCGACATTTTCCAATCAATTTCATACTTTTTCCATGCATATTTTCTTTTTCTTTGAGTTTTTTACTTTTAGGTTTGAAAATAGAGTAGGTTTTATAAATCGTGTGTTGTTAAATTTTAGTGGTAGAACCACCTATGAGATAAATCTTGAAAAAAAAATTATTTCTTGAATCGGACAAAAATTAATATATATATAAAAAAATTCTAAAAAAAGCAGGGGTAGTACATTAAGTTAGTGTTTGCAAATGATTTTGAAATCTGATTTTAATTTACTTTTGCTGGAAGTCGAATAAAATTGAATTTAGGCAAAAGTCATGGGTGTTTGCAATTTTGTTAATAATAAAATTATTGGGTGCTTTTGGAAACCAAAAGCATCAAGATGACTCTCAACTTTTGACGGTTACATACTTTTTTTTTAGGAAAAGCTACAGAAGAAGTTGACAAATCAAATAAATCAAATACATGAATTTCAACTTCTCTACTCCAAAAGTACAAAATTATTTTTGTTAGTATTTGCAATCACTCACTAAACTCAATTGCTTTATTAGGCTCTGTTCTTTTCGTATGAAAATTGATTATTTTAACTTTAGTTCAGTTCAGATGCATTAAGTTCAGTTCAATTCAGTTCAAATTTGCTTAATAGTATTTTGTACTACAAATAAATTCACTTCAATTCAGATCCATTTAGTTCCGTTCTGTTTTGTTCAGACGAAAAGAACAAAGACTTATTGAACTTTATCATTACTATTATTAATACACACAAACCATAACGATCACACAACTACTCAATAAAAATTCAACTCTCTCAAACCGTATAGTTTATTTATGACTAACCTACACATGACTCACTTACCTATATTATCGGTAAATTTACTTTTAAAACTACTATCTGAAAAATCTTATATCAATTCAATTTGGTTTAAAATTATATGTACTTTTTAACCGATATAAAATGCGTACTAGTCAAACCTTTTAATATTCCAGTCTATAGTGACCCTAGTAGTGCGTAGAAACTTCAAATGCATAGAAAGCAACAACGAGATTAGTACCGAACACACGTTAAACAATAAACAATATCACACCCGGACTATATAGTCTATTATCTATACAAAACAAAACAAAACATTCAAGTAAGTAATAGTGCCAAAAGTGACAACAGTGAGATGCCAATGCCAAATCACAACTCGCTAGCTATATTCCACCAAATCGCTGTCTTCCCCGCGTTAATCATGCCATAATAGTCATGAGACTCATGACACACACACACACTTTTCTTTTTACTTACTTTTAATTAATAACTAAAAGTTGTAGTTAAATTCCATACGAATAAATAAGATTGTATATTTAAAAATTATACCGAAGATATACTACCACCCTCTACGATAAGGTTTTCATTTCATTAACTTTTTCGAAATTCAATTTGAACTCATATTATTTGTAAATTGCACCGAAAAATAATCAACGAAACTATAAAAGTAGTAATAATTAAGACTTTTATAATATAAATTCATTAGTTATTTTTGGTACATTTTAAAAATTATATGAGATTAAATCAGATGTTTAAAAAATTGATGAATTTATTTTTTTGAGACCAAAAATTGATGAAATGAAACGGAATCTTGTTCGTAGATAGAGGGATTATATCATAGCCATAATTTAGCATAAGATTTTGCGTTTAGTACACTATTTTACTATTATTAGTGAGTCACACACTCACCCTGAAAGTAAGAAAATCTAAAACGAAACACGGCAGATGTTATTAATTAATTAATTAATTAATTAATTATCTGGTCTTAAATTAGTTTGATGGTTTCATTTATGAATCTTCATTTCTTCTCAACATCAGTCACTCTCTTTTCTGTTCCACCACCGGCTCCAACTATATATCTCTTCCTCTGCCCTTCCACATTCCTTTGTTTGGTCCTAATTTTTCATAAATCATATCATATAGATTAGATATTTCTCTTTCTTTCTGTCTTTCATTCCCTCTGTAATTCACATTTCTTGAATTCAATTAAAATTAAAAATGAGCGGTGGTGAAGGTGAAGAAGGCACGACGTTGGAGTTCACTCCGACATGGGTTGTCGCCGGCGTCTGCACCGTCATCGTCGCCATCTCCCTCTTCGCAGAACGGCTTCTTCACTATACCGGAAAGGTGGTTTCATTTTTTATTATTATTTTTTGTTCCTTTTTTTCCAATCTTCAAAAAAGTATGCTGTTTCACACTCACACTTACATAATATAGTAGTAGAGTCATAGAGTGGCTTTACTCTGATCATCAGAACAAAATGTGGTAAATTCTCTTTCTTGAGAAATTTTGCAGCTTTTATTTATTTAATTATTATTGCTTTGAAGTATTGTTTGTGACAATCAGAACAAAATGTCTTGGGATTCTTACTCTTTTTGTATTTGTTTGTTCTAGAAAGGCTGCTTTTTGTTTCATCCCCTTTTTCTCTGAATGTGAGTTTATATGTTAAAAGGTGGAGTAATAGTAGTAGTAGTATCATCTTTGCTGACTGAAAATGTGGTTTGCAGTATTTGAAGAAGAAAAATCAAAAGCCACTCTTTGAAGCTCTACAAAAAGTTAAAGAAGGTATGATATTGCTATCCCTCTCTGCATTAGCCTCTGGGTGGGGTGTGTTTATGTACATTTGAACTGTTACTGATTTGTTTTTGTTGAATTTGGTGGCTGATAATTGGCGGTGAGAAGAGTTGATGCTGTTGGGATTTATATCCCTCTTGTTGACAGTGTTCCAAGCCCGTATCACAAGGCTTTGCGTGCACCCCAGTGCCATGATACATCTTCTGCCTTGTGAACTGACAAGCGAATCGGGTGGAGAAGAATCCCACTCTGCTCCCAATGCTAGTGCACATCACCGGAGGCGCTTATTTGCAGAGGAAGCTTCTGCTACTGGTTTCTGTGCTGCAAAGGTTACTTGGTTTATGCAACTCTTTCACTTGCTGTTGTCTAGTAGACCTGGTTTAGTTGTCTTACAAGTCCTCTTAAATTTTATTGGCTTTAGTGTTAGTATAGTTTCCTGGATCATTTTATTTCGTGTAGCTCGTCTGTGCTTGTATCTAATATATCTTTATATTTCAGTCACCATAAAAACTACTGTCATACACCTTGCTACATGAATATGTACTGTTAATCTGCGCTTTATTTGGATGAATGAGTTTCATTAAGGAGTCACAGTGATAAACTGAATACTAGAGATAGATAGGTTTTAAGTGCTTTTGATTTTATGTGAATGTTGGTTTATCTAGTAATAGTTCGTGTAAATTTCTCCTGTGATGTTTTTAACTTTTATTTCAATTCTTTTTATATAAGAAGAAAATGATGGTTCTTCTGCCATTTTTAACACCAGACTTTGAGGCACTTAGTTGACCATTACATACACAATCCAAGATCCACTTAATCTGTCAATCTTACAAGAAACCAGTCGTGGTTATATTCTGTTATTGAATATGGTGAATATACAAAACTATGTCCTAATATATCATTTCTTTGGCTGCAGGATAAGGTGCCACTGTTATCACTCGAGGCGTTGCATCATCTCCACATCTTTATCTTTGTTCTGGCTATTGTCCATGTGACATTTTCTGTTCTCACAGTTGTGTTCGGAGGCGCAAAGGTAACTAGTTTTCTTACCATTTCTAATTACGCACACACATCTAGTTCTTAATACTTTCCTATCTAATAATTGAGTTTCTTTTAGATTCGGCAATGGAAGCACTGGGAGGACTCTATTGCAAAAGATAATTTCGACACAGAGAAGCGTATGTATTAACTCAACATACCTCATGATACTAGTTTATATGACTTTATGGATATTGATAAAATATCAACCTGAAATGGTTAAAGTCATAATGCTATAGGGATGACTGAATTTTAGTCTTTATGTCAGGAAATGAATAATCTCGCTTTAAGAAACAAGATTTTTAGGACTAATTGATATCTTTGTTTTCAATATGTGAGGACGGCCTTGTCATATTATAATGTTTTTAACTAAATGTTCCTTTTTTAAATATTGGATTATAAATTGCAGTGCTGAAACCTAAAATCACCCATGTTCAGCAACATGATTTCATCAAGAAGCGGTTTTTGGGATTGGGCAAGCTCTCTGTCATTTTGAGTTGGCTGGTGAGTTCAATATTTGTACGACTGAAATCTTGATTTCGTAGTTTCTGTGCTCTGGAATTGGATGACTAAGTTATGGTACTCTGCGCCTGCTGATAATTTTCATTCCTAGCCTAAATTCTATTACTATAATAGTCCATTTCATTGCATTGTAACTTTGCAACTTTTTCATGTTAAAACCGAGGAAGACATAATGCTTTGGCACTTTATCTGTATTATCTCGGTGTCATTACTGAATTGCTGACTTGAAGTTTTATATTGAATCTCAGCATTCATTTGCCAAGCAATTCTATGGATCAGTCACCAAATCGGATTATGTAGCACTCCGACTGGGTTTCATAAATGTATATATCCCACTCCTCTAATGGTTAATTCTTTAGTTTAAATATATTTCTTCATACTCCATAATTTTCAGCTGGGTATGGCTAACATACACATCTTGTACTTGTTGCAGACTCATTGCAGAGGAAACCCAAAGTTTAATTTTCATAAGTACATGATTCGTGCTCTGGAAGATGACTTCAAGAAAGTTGTTGGCATAAGGTAATAATTTGTCTTTGAATGACACTCTCCGTGCTAAAATGAATTTTCGGTTCATTTTAGTATCATGCTTGTGATAGACATTTTTCATCTTTTGGGTGCTAAGGTTGTTTTTATCCCTTGCAGTTGGTATCTATGGGCCTTTGTCATCATCTTCTTGTTGTTGAATATTAATGGTATGCCACTCAGCAAGTACCTTTTCTGGACAGATGTTAATATTTATTCATTTTGTTGTTTAACTCTACATGTGAAATTCTATGTGTGTATCACGGTAGAATAATGAATTGTTTTATTTTCGTCTGATGGGAAACATAGTTTTTTATATCTGCATAGCATTACTTTTTCTATACATTAAGTTTCGTGAACTCTCAAGTTAAATGTAAAATTTTCAGTTTGTTGTAAATAATAAGACTTATGTGGGCTATAATTTGGTAGCAAGCTCAACTTATGTAATCGGTTAGAGATGTATCTATACTTGTCCAGTGTGCTGAAAGAGTATCTTACACTCTGAAACTGCAGCAACAATGTGACAATCAAGAGTTTAAATGTTACTTCTATAGTATCAAATACTGATCCACGGCCATTTATTCTTGCTCAGCTTTCACAATTTAGTTATTTTTAAGATTGATTGACTATCTGTTAATGCTATGAAGTCTTTTTCACTTGCAGGGTGGCATACCTACTTTTGGATTGCGTTTGTTCCTTTTTTTGTAAGTATCCATGCTTTATGTTGTACTACTACATATGTTGTAACCACATGCAATTTTTTTTCTTTTTCTTTTTCGCTGAATTGCCAAGTTCGCCTTCTGTGTAGTTGGCAATTAAGTTTGTTTTTTCCCCGTCATGGAGGACTATACCCGCAACGAAATCTTTATGAAATGAATTTGAACAGACGTCATGAGCCATAGAATAGAGTCACACCAGGAGTATGTGCTTCTTTCATGTAACAACTATTAACAAATCTGCATCGAGTCTTGTAGATTCCACATCTTTACGTCTATAACTTTCAACCAAGTCTCCTTTGGTCATCAATCTTCATGACATGTGCATTTAAGTCCACTTGACATTTTTGGTCCCTTCTAAAATTCTTTTTCGCTACGGTAATAAATTAAATTGCATAAGATTTACAGGTATCCTTTGATAACCAAATATCTACAACTGTGTTTCATGAAGCGTTGCCCTTAATTGTCTCGTACAATGGTCTTTGTTGTATTTGGAGATGAAGCACTTGTTCTCGACGTTTACGTGATTTTTTTTTTTTTTTTTGGCTCTTGTAACCTACACAAGTAATTCGGATGATGTTTCAGTTGTTATTGTTGTGTTGTTGCACTATTTGAACATTATCATTGGCAATGCTGTGAGTCTGGTCCATTTTATTCGAAAAAAATAATACTCTGTTGACTGATGTCTATTTGGTAATTCATCTTGCAGCTTCTGATTGCTGTTGGCACGAAGCTAGAGCATGTAATCAGCCAGTTGGCTCATGAAGTTGCTGAGAAACACATTGCTATTGAGGGTGACCTGGTGGTGCAGCCTTCCGATGAGCACTTTTGGTTCAGCCGACCCAAAGTTGTTCTTTACCTGATCCATTTTATTCTCTTCCAAAATGCTTTTGAAATAGCATTCTTCTTTTGGATATGGGTATGTTGTTTTCTAGAACACTCAACCTTACTCTAAGGCAATTAACAGCCGGTTAAACCTCTAATGATCTGTCTTCACATACAGGTACAATATGGCTTTGACTCGTGTATAATGGGTAAAGTCCGTTATATTGTTCCCAGACTTGTTATAGGGTAAATCTCTTTTCACCTTATTCCTTTTTCTACTGTTTTCTTTGAGCCTACCTAATGAGAGTTTGCTTCGTGATTTAGAGTTTTTATCCAGGTACTATGCAGTTACAGCACACTGCCACTCTATGCCCTTGTCACACAGGTAAATCTGCTAATATTCTTAAGATAATTACATACAAGTACAAACTTGCAGTGAATTCTCGTGTGTATGTTTTATGACAAAATAAACCCGTCTTCTGGAACCCTCCAACAAAATCCCCTTCTTGTTGACCAAAAGCTTTCTTGAAAGAAATGGTTTTTGGTATAGGGTTGTCCCCTCCACCTTTCTTTCTTTTGTTCCTTCTTTTTGTTTGCTTGTCACTTTGATATAATGGCCTTGGCTAAGCCTTTCTGTTGTACTGGAAATGAAGATGGGAACACATTTCAAGAAATCGATATTTGATGAGCACATTCAAGTTGGGCTTGTTGGATGGGCACAGAAGGTGAAGAAAAAGCAAGGGTTAAAGGCTGCGCTTGGTGGGTCGACTCAAGGTGGTGGGTCAACTCAAGGAGGCTCAACTACTACAAATGAAGGGTCTACTTGGCGTGGGATTCAAATGGCAGCGACTGGTGCTCCTCCTGTGCCCCAACAACCTTCCAACGGTTCTTGAAGCAAAGATTATTGTATCCAATACAGATTTTTAGATTTCTAGAGAAACAATGTTCTTTTGTGTAGTAAATGCTGGAATCGAGCTTCTTAATGTTATTAGTGCTAGTATATTCGGAGCTATGCTTAATGCTGGTTTGTGCATATGAGAACCTTTTGGCAGACTTCTAAAGGCATGTTCTTGTCCAGCATCACATTTTTGTTTTTATGATAGATAAATTTTAGCTATTTGTAAAAAACTTTTTAAAAAATGATTTACAATTATGTGATGTACGGTAAACCTTATTAATGGCAGAAAATTACATAAAAGAACCACTCTAGAGCACCTAATTGCTAAAACAACCACTTTAAAAAACATCTTACAAAAAAGGTCATTCTATTTTTATGGTGCCCTAAAATACAAGTAGTCTTACAAAAAAGGCCATTCTATTTTTATGGTGCCCTAAAATACAAGTAGTCTTACGAAAAAGGTCATTCTATTTTTATGGTGCCCTAAAATAAAGTAGTCTTACAAAAAAGGTCATTCTATTTTTTGGTGCCCTAAAATCTAATGAAACTAGTATTTTGCCGTTGAAACTAGCATTTGTGTTGCCGAAACTAATTAAACTAGCATCAATCTAATGAACTAACATTTTATGTGTCACTTGTGATGCTGAAACTAATGAAACTAGCATTCGTGTTTGCCGAAACTAATAAAACTAGCACTTGTATTGAAACTAGCATTTTGTTGCTGAAACTAGCTTTAATTGTTGCTGAAACTAGCACTTATGATGCTGAAACCTAATGAAACTAGCATTTTGTCGTTGAAACTAGAAGTTGTGATGCTGACAATAACGCAAATAGCTTTTTGACTTGCCAAAATTAATGAAACTAGCATTTTTTTTTCCGCCGAAACTAGCATTTTTTTGCTGAAACTAGCACTCATGATGTTGAAACTAATAAAATTAACTTTTTGTTGTTGAAAACTAACAGTTGTGATGTTGAAACTAATTAAACTAGTATTTTTGTTGATGAAACTAGCAATTATGATAGTGAAATTAATGAAAGTAGCATTTTTGTTGATGAAACTAGCAATTATGATGGTGAAACTAATGAAACTAGCATTTTTGTTGATGATACTAGCAATTATGATGGTGAAACTAATGAAACTAGCATTTTTGTTGATGAAACTAGTATTTGTGTTGTTGAAACTAATAAAACTAACATTTTTGTAGTTGCATTAATAAAACTAACAATGGAGTGATGATGTAACTAGCATTTTTGTTAATGAAACTAGCATCAAACTATTGAAACTAACACCTATAATGTTGAAAACTAATGAAACTAGCATTTTGTCGTTGAAACTAGCAGTTGTGATGCTGAAACTAATGAAACTAGCATTTGTGTTGATGAAACTAGCTTTTTTGTTGCTGAAACCAACAATTATGATGCTCAAATTATTGAAACTAGCATTTATTATGCTGAAAACTAATGAAACTAGCATTTTGCTGTTGAAACTAGCACTTGTGATGCTGAAACTAATGAAACTAGCATTTGTGCTGATGAAATTAGCTTTTTTGTTGCGGAAACCAGCACTTATAATGTTCAAACTATTGAAAATATCATTTTTGTTGTTGAAACTAATGAAATTATTTTTGTATGATGTTGAAACTAGCATTAACAGTTAGTTTCATATAGTTTCAGCTAGTTTATGAAACTAGCTTTTTGTCTGAAACTAGTTTATGAAACTAGATTTTATGTGTTGAAACTAATATGAAACTAGCATTTGTGTTGCTGAAACTAGCACACGTGATGCTAACACTAATGAAACTAGCATTTTGTGTTGATGAAACTAGCACTTGTGATGCTGAAACTAGCATTTGCGTTGCCGAAACTAATGAAACTAACATTTATGTTGCTGAAACTAGCATTTTGTTGCTGAAACTAATAAAACTAGCACTTGTATTGAAACTAGCATTTTGTTGCTGAAACTAGCTTTAATTGTTGCTGAAACTAGCACTGAAACTAGCAGAAAATGGAATGAAACTAGCAAGAAATGAAATGAAACTAGCAGAAATGGAATGAAACTAGGCGAAATTAAATGATCAACCACCGAAACTAGCATAGAACAAATGATCACGGACCGAAACTAGTCGAAATTAAAGTTTCAAGCACCGAAACTAGCATAGAACAAACGATCATGGACCGAAACTAGGTGAAATGAAAGTATCATGCACCGAAACTAGTCGAAATTAAAGGTTCGAGCACCGAAACTAGGCGAAATGAAAGTATCAAGCACCGAAACTAGCCGAAATCAAATTAACAACCGCTGAAACTAGCATAATTCAACTGAAACTAGCAGGAATCAACAGAAAACTTCATAAAATCAAAGCAACATGCACTGAAACTAGGGGTTCGTACCTAATGCTAGCCCCTTTCTCTCTCTAAAATAAACTCTAGAGAGAGAGAGAAACAAACAAACCACTCTAATAATAATAATTGCAGACACTTTTGCTGCTCTAGTTGAACAAGGAGAAGAAGAAAGAGTGTAGAAAAAGCAAAGCGCCAAATCCAAAATAATCAATCCCCCCCCCCCCCCACCCACCCACCGCCGTGTATGGTGGTGGCAAGCCTAAACCAAAACCATTTCTCCCCAAAATGACCTCCAGAGAACCAAACGACAACCACCACCACCACCACTACCCACCCACAACAACCTCCTCTTCTTCCTCCGCCTCATTCCGCGGCTGCTGCTGCTGCCTGTTCCTCCTCTTCTCCTTCCTCGCACTCCTCATCCTCGCCGTAATCCTAATAAACCTCCTCGCCGTTAAGCCCAAAAAGCCCGAATTCGACCTCCAGCAAGTCGGAATCCAGTACCTGAAACTAGGGTTTCGTACCTATTTCCTGTTCATCGCTTTGTGGTGCCAATTGCTTGCTCGATTCTGCAATTTTTGTGGATGGGTTGTCGATTTTAGTGGTTTTCGAGTGGTTTACCAGTGTTTTACCAAATCAATTACCGACGACCTTGAACAGGATGGAGGAGCTATAAATGAGCGAGCATTTGGTAATTGATTTCTTAAGATGGCTTTTTTTGTAATTAATGTTGCTTATTGATTTATTTATGTATTTTTCCCTATTAATGGAGTGGACTGGCCTCTGTTAATGCAGCTCATCTAGGAGTTATAAGGTGGTGCAGTGGAATGAAATGAAGCTGAAGAGGTGCAAGGTTCAGTTAACAAAAAGAGTAAATGCAGCTCATCTCTTTCACAGTTTCTGTTTTCAAATTCTATTCGATCAGATTATTCCCTTTCAGCAAGTTTCTGCAATACATAAACCATGCACATGCCTGTTTCACTTTCAGTGTTAAAACGATTTCTGGGTGTAAACGAGCTTCACACCTTGTATTAGAGAGTTTATCCTTAGTTACACACTTACACCTCTAACATCTAAAAAAACGCTAAGTCTTAAAAAAGAGATGACAACATGTTGCACTCTAATAGCACTGCCATAGCAAGAGCAATTGTGCTAAAGTGGCTTCAGTTTGTCTTGTAAGCACTTCTAAAAAACTCTACTTTACCCAGTTGTCTATGTTCATGTAATGAAAAATCAACATAAAGATTGAATTTATTCATAAATACTCCATAACTAAGTAGTAGTCTATATACAATTGAATTATTTTTCAACTTATAAAACATCTACAAAAAACAATTCTTACAGTAATATAATGCAGAATCAAAACATATGTGCTTGAGTTACAACTTGCAAAAAACATGAAGAATCCATCAAGAATCTGTGTTTCTGGTAAAAAAACTGAACTCAGATCACCTAAGCAGCTTTTGTGTGCAATGCGACTAAAGACGCGTAAACGCCACCCTCTACATTGATGAGAGAGTCATGATTTCCTTTCTCAAAGATCACTCCATTCTTGACAACAGCAATAATGTCAGCTCCCTTGATTGTTGACAACCTATGAGCTACAACTACGGTTGTTCTGTTCACCATTACCCGATCAAGTGCATCTTGAACTACTCTTTCTGACTCCGCGTCCAGTGCACTTGTGGCCTCGTCTAGTAGAAGTATCTTTGGACTTTTCACAATTGCTCTTGCTATGGCGATTCGCTGCTTCTGCCCTCCTGACAGTTGCACTCCACGTTCTCCTACCATCGTATCATATCCCTGGATCAACATTTCCCTCAACATATCAGCATTTCTGTCAATAACAAACTACTGACTATGATGTAAATGGAATCTCGATTATCTTGAAAAAGGAAAAAGGAAGTTAGACCTGTTGCAGTCCACTGATAAACTTGTGGGCGTTTGCTAGCTCTGCTGCAGCTATGATTTCTGCTTCGGTTGCATTCCCATCCTTTCCATAACCAATGTTGGCTCGAATCGTTTCATTAAACAAGACTGGCTCTTGACCAACAAGTCCCATCTGCAGTCTGAGCCATTTAAGCTGGAATTTCTGGATATCAGTTCCATCTATCGTAATCACGCCTGAATCAGGATTGTAAAATCTTTCCAGCAAAGAAATCACAGTCGACTTTCCACTGCCACTCTCTCCGACCAGAGCAACTGTCTGGAAATTTCAAGAAACCATATATGCCATGTCATATCACAGTGTACACTAAGCACTTGTAGAAAATAAAACAGCAACTGAAGTTATGGTTTGTACCTTGCCCTTTGGAATTCTCAATGACAAGTCACGGAAAATTCTAACATCAGGCCTAGTAGGATACTTGAAGCTGATATGTTGTAGTTCGATTTCTCCTTTCAGATTCTCAAGTATTATTCCAGATTCGTCACTTGGGTCAATGTTCGATGGCCTATCGAGGTAGGCAAATATAGAAGCAGCTGCAGACTTACCCTTACTGGAATCTGGTGCGAATGTGCTTGATTGGGATATCGCTATAGCTGCCATGGTTAAAGCAAAGAAAACCTGCAGATAAATGACTCAAGATTAGTGTCCAATTTTCTACTAGTTCAAGCAACTCCTTGAGTATAGGTTATACAGAATACTTACCCGAAAAACATCTCCAAATGTTGTTTTCCCAGCATCAACCAGCCGAGCTCCAGCATAGAAGGCTGTAGCATAAGCGAAAAACACTAATGCAGTTGCGAGACCAAAACCGATACCACTGATTAAACCTTGTCTAATCCCCATTTTTAGAGGTCCTTCACATTTCTTCGTGTATGATTCCATTATCTTTTGTTCCGCGCAATAAGAAGCCACTGTTCTGATAGTTCCAACAGCATCATTAGCCACTTGACTTGCCTCTTCATACATTGCCTGCAACAGTAAAGATCAGAGGATGATCAGTTTACAAATGATTTTTACCAAGTATAAGCATTCATGTATTCTGAGGATACATCATACATAGTAAAAATCATGAATGTTTACAGGCCTAATAACATACCTTGGCATCTGCACTGAACCCTGTCATGAACTTTATCTGCACAAAACCATTTAATGCGATGAGAGGAACCATAGCTAGGACAATAAACGCCAACTGCCAGCTTGCAGTGAAAGCTATAACAAGTCCTACTACTGCTGCGGAAAGATCTTGAACCAGCTGAGCTAGTGCGTCACCTACTAAAGCACGAATCGTGGCAGCATCAGCAGAGAGCCTAGCACCAATTATTCCACTCGAGTTTTCAGGCTCATCAAACCAACCAACTTCCATGTTGACCACTTTCTCGAAGCACATCATCCTAATTCTCCGGATTAGACGACAACCAGCCACACCAAAAGAGTATGTTCTTAAGGGATATGCAATTAATGAAACAAATCCAAGAACTACAAACATAAGCGCCCAAAATCTTGTATCCTGACGTAACTTATCAGGTTCCTCAAAGAAACTCTTGATGACAAGAGAGAGTAATATTCCGAAAAATGGAGTTATTGCCCCATTTACAACAGCGGCCAGAGCTCCAAAGGCCAATACTGGCAACTCAGGCTTATTAAGTGCTATAAGCCGACTAAGTGGAACGCTTGGATGGTTATTCAGTTCATCATTTGCAGCTGCATGTTCCAGATCTTCGTAATCTGTTCTAACACTAAGTCCTCTAGTCAGGTCAAATGTAACCGATACTGAATGACGACTGGTACTTCGTAGCCTCGAAGATCTCTGACTCATCAGATGAAGAAGCGACGCTGATGATCTATTGCTGCCCTGCCGACCATACTCCATGCTGTAACTCCTTTTGTATGTCTCTTCAACGTCTTCCTCTGTATCTTTATGTGCTTCTTGCATACGAATAAGCTGTGAATATGCACCTTCAGGATCCTCTAGCAGCTCAGAATGTGTACCTAGTTTAAGTCACAAGAAAATAAGTTATTCAACTACTAGACAGAATCATACCAAGAATGTTAGAATTACGACAAAGTTTAGATAGATCATAGCAGGATGTGAACCTTTTTCGACCATCTTCCCCTTGTGAATGACCGCAATCATGTTGGCATTTCTTACAGTCGTTAAACGATGTGCAACTATGACTGTCGTTCTGTTTCCCATAATCCTGTCGAGAGCCTCTTGTACGACTCTCTCGGATTCTGCATCAAGCGCACTTGTTGCCTCATCCAAAAGTAAGATTTTTGGGTCCTTCAAAATTGCCCTAGCTATTGCTATTCTCTGCTTTTGTCCACCAGAAAGCTGAGTGCCATGTTCACCAACCATAGTATCTAGTCCCTGCACAATCACTCCAATGTTCACTAGCTAGTTTGCCACCAACATTAAACCAAATACTTAAAACAGGATAAACGAAACTATGATACAGCACAAGTTGAAATTGTATTACTTCTGATCAACGAATGTAGCCAAAGTTATCAGAAATGACACGTTGAACTTATTAAGATCTTGAGTACCTGTGGCAGTTTGTCAAGGAATTTAGCTGCATTTGCTAGCTCGGCAGCCGCTCTAATCTCCTGATCAGTCGCGCCATCCTTCCCAAAAGCAATATTTTCCTTGATGCTACCTAGAAAAAGTACAGGTTCTTGACTGACTAGACCAATTTTCGACCTGATCCAACGCAGTTGAAACTCCTTGAGATTAATTCCATCAATGAGAACTTGACCGGCATGTGGATCATAAAATCTCTCGATCAAACTAATCACAGTCGACTTGCCACTCCCACTCTGTCCAACCAAGGCAGCTGTTGTGCCGTGTGGGATTTCAAGTGAGAATCCGCTAAATATCTGCTCGGTAGGTCTGGCAGGATAACTAAAGTAAACATCTATGAGCTCTATATCCCCACGAATATCACTCAATGTCTTTCCACTGTCATCAAATGGATCTATCTCAGGTTTCCTATTTATCGTCTCAAACATCTTGTATGCTGCAGCTCGACCTGCTGCAAATGCCGACATGGAAGGCGATATTTGTCCTAGAGACCTGAGACAAAAGATTGCGTCAAACTAACATCAAATATTGTGTCTGAGCTGAGTTCTCTAAATAACAGCTAAGTTATCAGATTCCAGTCAACTTTATTAGTTCATTTCGCAAAACACACACAAATGGTAATAATATACTCACAGAGAGCCAGTCAACACTGCAACAATGACGGTGAAAATATCACCGCCGGAATGACCTTGCAAAACCATCTTTCCACCATACCAAACAGCCAGAGCATAACTGCAGAACATGACAAGCATAACAGCTCCAAGACCAAGTCCAGTGGCCAGCCCTTCGTTCACTGCTGACTTGTAAGCCTTGTCAAGGGACTTGTTATAGTTCGAAACAGCTCGTTTCTCCCCTGTAAAAGATGCAACCGTTCGTATAGCTCCAATCGTTTGCTCAACAACTGTGGCAGCACTAGCATACGCATTTTGACCACGTGTGGCCATTCTGGAAACGACGGTAGACATGATTCCACCGGATATCATGAGGGGAGGTATAGATGAAAGCATCACCAATGTCAGGAGCCAACCCTTGGTAAATGCAACTGCATATCCTCCAACGAATGTTGCGATTGCTTGTACAAATTTCCCTACCTGCACAATCCAACTCCACAAATTAGTACACATTATACACACACATACATGTGAGTAACTACACATACGTACATACAAATTTAAAGTATACCTTCTCTCCCATGGCATCTTGAATAAGAACGGTGTCGCCAGACATTCTTCCAATGACTTCTCCGGTGTTCACTTCCTTGTCAAAGAAAGCGATATCTTGACGCAAAATGGTTCTCAAGTATAGACCTCTGATTCGTGCCGCCTGTCTATCTCCGGTGATCATCCAACATGAAACCTCTACATAATAATCACACATTCAAAATCTTCAATCTCTGCTATCACAGCAAACTTTTACATTGAGTAATATTCACTGAAAGTATAGTACTTACGAAGCATTGCTCCCACACCGCACCCTATAGCCACGTACACCAGCTTCAATGCTACCTGAAATATTACGCGATCACCAGAAATTAGAATAAACAAGAAGAACTACTAGCATTACTATCAATGTGAATGTTTTTGGTCAGAACAACAAAGGGCTTAATCTCAACAAACCCTGGTCCTTATTCCACCAGAACACTGAATATCAATACACATATTTTCCCTTTTTTTTATTTTTTTACTTTTTAAAATTTCTTTAAACAGAATGACAAAATACTGAATCTCGCAGATTGTGTCAGCAAGGCTACCGGGCCGTCCACAATACAACAAGCATATACGTACACTGGAAACAACAGGAACGACAGAACCGGTCTGATTGCCTCCAAAAGCATCAGCCAGCTGGCCAAAGAGAAACGCCATAAGGGACGGGTTGAGACCGTTGGCTATAGCACCCAGGGAACCGAGCAGCATCAGCAACTTATCCCAACCATCCGAGAACGCGAATAGTTTATAAAATGGAACCGTTTTCTCGTTGTTCTTGGCTTTCTCGTCTTCAACACTAGCATTCTCATCTTTTCCTGAACTACCAGAGTCATCAATATGAGCTTCCGGTTTGTATGCGAACGCCTCTTCTTCCGTAGCCAACACCATGTTTTCTGCTTTTCGCAGAGTAGCTAACTAACTAAAATGACGCCACTGGGAGAGAGTCACTGCCTAAAAAATGACAGAACAGTGATCGACTAAATTAGTCGCACGACAAACACCAGTTAGAAGCCTTATAACTCAGCTTGGTCTTTCCATATTGACTGACAGACAAGCAGAGAGAGACAAGAGGAAGAAGGAGAAGAAAAGAATCAAGAAATGAAGGTGAGATGATGATAAAAATGAAGAAGTGGAAATGAAGTAAGAGTAGTAATATAATGAGACATATAAACACGTCTATTAAGCTTGCACTATCAAGTTAGTTGAGTTCTTGGACACAACAGGTCGTTTTTTAAATTTCCTAACACCTTTGAATTGGCAAACTTAAACCCACGTTATAATATTACTTTATTTTTCCAACCCCAACAATCATTATACCCTCTACCAACATTATATGCCATTTATCTATCTTCAAGTGAACTATATTCATGTATGATGTGCCAATATATGCTTTCTTTTACCTAACCATTTTCACAACTTGTTACAGTTATAATATACTATATAATCACACTCCCTTCTCTTCTTTGTAGTAGCACCCTTTGTTTTCTTTCCATTAGTACCTTTTTTTTTCATTTCTTCTTTTCGTTTTTCAATCGGTAGGCCTTTTAATTTACCTCAAACGACAAGGGAAAAAACAAACCATCTTAGGGAATAAAATCAAAACCTATCCAAAATTAAAGAAACGAAGTAGGAAACATAGAGTACGAAATTAATTGAAGCTAGGTTTATCGTTAATGATAATAACCTCGTCTTGGGAAATCAAATTGAAACCTCTCCAAAGAACTTGGTGTGTCCAAAACTAACCAATCAAGTTAGGTGACATTTGACAATCAAGATGTAAAAACTAATCCATTTTATAGCAAATTAGTTAATCTAGTATATAATATGGTACATGCTTCCAAGAAATTACTTTGGCTGCATATGTATAAAATTAATTCCAAACTTTGTGAATCACAAACATGATGAATCGATGATGGTAGAAATAATATTTTCTTTAGAAAGAAAGAAAGAAAAAGAAAAAAAAAACACGTAGCTTTCAGAAAATTAGGAAAGTAACTCCACCTAATATCAACTTTTTTCTATCAAACGTTGAAATGGTAGACTTTTTTGACATGATCCAATCCAAACAAAATGAATATGCAAAGTACTGGTACTAGCTTAATTGGGAGACAAATATTGAAAGAGATAGATCATCATTCATTCATGAGAATTCGAATGCATTATGAACTAATTAATCAAACGCGTTAGATGCAAAATATATTGTCACTTTTCTCAAGAGTCAAGACCAGATATTTTGACGAAAGTTTACATAGTGCTCCTTCAATTCAACCTCATGTCATGTATTTGTTCTACTTTACATCCATTCCATCTCTATCGACCTTATCATCTCACCGCATTTAACTTTTGAACTGTGGTATGAGCGCATCTCTTATCCTCTTTTAATTTATATTTTAATTTTTTATTTAATAAATTTCCTTTTGCCATTTGATTTGGTATAATTAATTCCCCTGGATGGATGTCGATCGATAATATGCGGGATGAACCGATGAACCTTTTAATAATAACCTATGTTTAATTATGTTAGTATATTATTAATGTGATCAAAGCAATAGAATTGAATGAATCTGTAAATTAAAGATCGCCAGCACGGTTGTTGGGTTGTCAGTAATAGTTAGTAACTCCAAGTCGATCTTCACTTGTCAATGATGAAATAAGTTTCACTTACTAACGTTAGGTCAACTAATTTCTCGGCTGCATTTTCCTAAAGGACTTGACTGATGCTTCTGTATATTTAGAGTGAGTCTATAAGTTAATTACTGATCTATGCTTCTGTATATTTAGAGTGAGTCTATAAGTTAATTACTGATCGGTTCACGTAAGAAATCTATTTTAGTCATGTTCTCTAGATGAAATGCTTTAAGACTAATATAGAAGTGCTGATACGTACATTTTTGGGATTTGCATGTGGTAAAAAGAAAAACATAAAATTAAGGATAAAATTGATCAAACCTCCTGAACTTTAATACAATTGAGACATTGCCCCCTAACCTATTAAGTTTGAGACTTAACCCCCTCATCTATTTAAAGTGTTACGACAGACCCCCTATATAATATTTTCCCTTTAATTTAATATTTTTAATTCAATTTAATATTTTCCCTACAATTTAATATGTCAGTTTTACTCCAATTAATCCTAAATTCATATCGAAAAATAATTTTAAAAATTATATTATAAAAATATAAGATTTTACTTATATAATATAAGTTCAAATCTTATTTTTTCAATACAATTTATATTACAAAAGTGAAAAAATAATATTTTCATTAATTATACCGGAAAAATAATATTTGAACTTATATTATATTATATTATAAAAGTGAAAATCATTTAGTTTCATATCATAATTTTCAAAATTAATTTTTCGGTAGGTATTATGATTAATTTGGAATCAAACGGAAATATTTAATTAAAGGGAAAATATTAAATTGAATGGAAAATATTAAATTGATAGTAAAATATTATATAGGGGGTATGTTGCAACAATTTATATAGGTGAGGGGGTTAAGTCTCAAATTTAATAGGTTAGGGGGTAATATCTAACTTGTAGTATAGGTTGGGGGGTTTGATCAATTTTTTCCTAAAATTAAATACATATACTCGTGTGTGCTTATTCAACTTGATGAAAACATGTGAAAGCCCTCTCATTAATCCATTTTGATGCTTAGTTGGTAAAATGAAATATTTCCATTTGTTTGATTTGTGTCTTATGTGTGTGAATACTTGATTCTAATTCTTTCAAAACTTTGCATTTATTTATTGAGGTATTTTAACATTTTTCATTTATATTTCTCATTTACATATTATATATGTTTCGCTCTTATATATATTAGACTTTGTAATAAAAAAATAGATTGGAATTTGGTCTTTAAGTTGATGCCTTTCGAACCCGCTGTAAAATTGATTCAAATTTGAAATTCAATCCACATCAACCATAAGACATGTAATCAAATCTAGTTATTTTATTGATTGATTTCATATTATTTTATTATAATATTTATATGTTTGATTAGTGTTAATAAGGTGATTAATTTGAAAAAGATAAAGTATGTAAAACAAAAAATATGATAAGGTAAATGAACATATGGTGTTGCATATCGTGGGTACGTATGTGTTACATTAGATTATAGATTAGATAAGAGCCTAACTAACAAAAGAACCCTTACACTACCCAATCTTGAAAGTTTGTTTGAACTATACTCTAGAGTAATACTCGTATGTGATTAATAAGGGGGCAATGGTTAAAGGGTTAAAGTATTAGGTTATGTTGACGTAATTATGACCTCTTTTACTTTTTCCATTTGTACCCAACTACTTTTGACTAGACAAATTAATTTTTACTAAAAAATTAGAGATATGAAAAGGACATAAAAACCTCAAATGAGGACCAATCATTTGTGATCGAATATTTGTACAGAAGTAAAGTAACAACATTAGTCGTCGGTGTTCTTCTAAGTCAACTGTTTGGTAACTAAACAATACTAGTAGTAGAAGTATCAAATTCCACAAATATGCAATGTATATACAAGTGGCTTTGTTTGCCTCTTACTGGAAACCAAACAGACCCTTACTCATCGTTTATTTGAGTTTGGTAGATTACAATTTTAAATCATTTGAATCTTGTATGTATTTTGATGACATATAGCACGTTTCGTAGTGATAATATGCCAAGCTCAAGTCAAATTTTGGTTGGTTGTTTCCATCACCTAATTACATAATTACATACAGATTCTCTGCTCAGTTAGCTAAACTTGTATATTAATTAATTATTTAATTAATCAAAACTCTTAAGGATTCTAGATTTTGACCCAAAAGATATCAAATAGTATTGTACACTTAATTAATTTGTATTAACTTTTCCGCGGAAGTCACTATTGACATGTAACGTAGATGGAGTGTAACGCTGGTCTAGTTGTAAATTAATTTTTTTTTATGATTATTACGCAACTTATTGTAAAATGACATGTGTTGCATTTTGCATTGGAGCGTGGCAATTTGATACTAATTAATGGAATTGATTTGTAGAATGAAATTAAGAAACTAAGTAGGTAACTGGAGTGGCGTTGAATTGTCAATTTAAGTGAAATCATTTCATGCAGGGCAGTTGCATTTAGCAGTAACAAGTATGATAAGATAAGACATAGTTAGTAGTTATCACGTAATTAATCATCATGCGATTAATTAGATATTTGTCATGTCATGCATGTAATTAATTAACCATGACTCATGAGTAGTAGGTGTTATGTGGTGATTCATTCACCGCATCAGAATAATAGACATTTTTTGGTCAAATAAAATCAAAGTGTTTGTCATCGCATTGGATTTGGCTGGCAATTGGCAACAACAACGATCATTATGTTTTAATCAGCAATTGTAAGCTATACTCGTTAATCACCAAAATAAGTTTTGTTTGGTTGTTTTGTTTCCAAAATGAGCAGCTACAAATACGAAATATTATTGTTCCGAAATTTTTAAAAGTACACTAGTAGTAGTATATTTTTTTGTAATTATTGAGAGTGAGTCAAGACAAAATATTGAGTCTTGGAAGGATTAATCGTCCTTGATGCCATGGTCTCCAATTATCTTTTGGGAACATTATCATCAAATGTTCCCTCCAATTAAGATTACTTGAGGTTTTCACAAATATAATTACTTGAGCTTTTCACAAATATAATTAGTATTGTAACCGGCTAGATGGATAGTTGAGGTGTATCATGTATCTTCCTCATCTTGTGATTGGTTTGTATTCGCACGGAGTCTGGTAAAATTCAATTTTGGTACTCTAGAGTGAGACGTGTCCAATTTATATATTCGAGAGTGGCTATGTCCAATTTAGGTACTTTATTGTAACATGTTGTCTAATTTTGGTACTTTTTCAATTTAATATGAAAAAAGTGAACAATATGAGGGTGTAACAAACACTCAACGGCCTAAAGCGAAACTGGCTAAAAAAATCAGAACCGAAAATGATGAAAATGATAGAAAAATGAGTGTGTAATGTACACTTTTTGGTACTTTAAAGTACGGAAATTGAATATCAATGCGCGTATAAAGCGTGCATATTTTTCCTATTGCTTTAAAATTTTTGGCATGTCTAGTGATTGTTGTCATACATTCATACTATTGTTTAGTTTTTTACTATTAAATTGATAAAGTACCAAAATTGGACAATATGTTACTATAAAGTATATAAATTGGACATAGTCACTCTCAAGTATATAAATTGGACATGTCTCACTGTAGAATACCAAAAATGGATTTTACCCCGAACGGAGTCCATCAACTTTCGTTTTCTTGCTAAGTACCCTATACTTGCAATGAAAGTTATTCTACTCCGTTTGCCTTGATTAGAATTGTTGGTTCAATTTGTCACCCTCTAACTCTTGGCTTCTCGCTAGCGAGTTTGACATACTAGACGAGAAGGGTGGTTAAGGTTTGATATGGCCATAATGGGTGTGAGATTCGAACATGCTTTTACGCTTTTCTTAATATTGTGTGCGTCGTTAGTTTGGGTGGTTTATTTCTTTTGTGTGCATTACTTATTACTTATGCACTTGTGCCTTTTTGTACCTGTACTATCTTTCTATTATATATAAATTTTGCTGATTAAAAAAAAAAGCTAGATGGATAGTTTCATTGCTACTCCTTAATTAGTTAGATTTTAATGGCTTAGATTTGACGGGTAAATTTTGCCGCAATAAATCCTAAATGGATAAGTGCATTGTTTTACAAATCATTATTGCCCATATACTACTTCCTCCAATTAAGATTACTTGATGTTTTGTTTTGTTTTTTCCTATTTACTTATTAATTGTCGTTTAGGCTCTAATTCCAACATTAGAGCTCATACAATAATAGGGTAATTATTCTACCTTAATATTAATACATGTGTGATTTTCATAAAACGGAGTAGAAAAGATGTGTTTTATTTATTGTATTAATAGATAGATTTCACTGTTCTTTCCATTATAGGTATAATAATAATGGGAAAGAAAAAGGAACTCCCACCACACGGGAGACTCATGCTATATATAAGCTATTAACTATTTGTCATGAATATAGTGAAGAAAATACTAAGCACAAGTTGGAGATGGGTGAGTATGCATGGTATGGTCAGGTTGAAGATTCCTGATAATATCAAGTTGGAGATGGGTGAGTATGGTATGGGCAGTTTAGAGGTTCCGAATAATATTTATATTGCCTTAGTTTTTTTTTTTTTTTCTCAAAAAGAAAATAACTAAAACTAAGCTATAAGGACAAGGTCCTCTACATCCTTATTTAAAAACGGAGAAAGAGATGACGGGGGCTCCTCCCAAAGGCGAAGCCCCTCCATCTCATGTCCTAACTTCGCCAAAGCATCCGCACACGCGTTACCCTCCCGTCTCGAATGCTGTAGTACACTTTCCCAAGGCTTGCGAAGAAGGCTTCGCACATCTTCTAGCAAATTATGCAAAGGGTGATCCCTCGTATCCGAGGAAGTGACAAGCTTGTACACCACTTCAGAATCCGTTTCCACGACTAACTTTGGCAGCCTCCTCGCCCAAGCCAACACCAGGCCTTGCCGTAGGGCCAGGAGTTCCGCCGTGTTGATTGTAACCTCCGGGAGTTTCTGGGAGAAACCGAGCGACCACCCCCCATGCTCGTCGCGTAGCAATCCCCCAGCAGCAGCTCCTCCTGATGCGGCAAAGAGGCTAGCGTCCGTGTTTAATTTATGCCACCCCGCCGGAGGTGCATGCCAAACAACCGGTCCCCTACTGCCATGCTGTGTGGCATGAAGAGGAGCAGCAAACGCTGAGTTCATATCTACCAGCATCACCTTTATTCTGTATGCAACCACACGAACCGGTAACGTTTTATTCCGAAAAACAAATTCATTTCGAGCTTTCCAAATATGCCATAAAATTGCCAAGAACGCAAGCGGCCAAGGCGCTGAAGGGATCAAGATGTTATCGAAAGAGTTCTTAAAAAGATTCTCAGCAATCCAACTCTCCTGTTGCACTGCCATGAACGCGTACCACTGACCTGGCTTGATATAATGCTCCCACACTTCTCTGGCCAGGCTGCAGGATCGTAAAGTGTGCTCCACGGTCTCCGGCCCCTGCGCGCAACGAGAACAAGCACCAGAATCCGTAATACGCCTCTCACTAAGTAGAGATTTTGTCGCTAAACGATCTTGGATACATAACCACACAAAATACTGAAGCTTGGCCGGACATTTCAACCTCCACACCTTGCCCCAAACACTCTGCGGCACGTTCACAGCCTGTGCCTGGCCCTGAATGTAATTGTACGCCTGTTTACATGAGAAGCCGCCCTTGCTGTCTCCTAAGAACACTTGCACATCCTCACCATGAATTTCCAGCGGCATAGGGAAGTCATGAACTGCCCGACGGAGATCCGGCGGAATGGTAGACGCAAGATCATCCAAATGCCAGCCCTCATCCACGCTCCAAAGATCAGAAACCTTGAGCTGTAAATCACGTTGCTCTATCTCCTCGCCGAAACGGTCCGCAATAGTGGTAGTGCCCATCCACCGATCAAACCAAAAAGATACTTTGTTCCCATTACCAATCCGCCAACCAAATAGATTCTTGACCTCCTGGCAGCTCCTTGAAACCCCCTTAAAAGTGTTCGACTCTGCGCCGTTCAAAACATATTTAAGAACGCCCTCCCTCTTCAAGTATTTCTTGTAACACACATCATTCCACAAATTCGAGTGACCCGTAAACAGCTTCCAGCCTTCTTTCGCCAGGAGGGCAAGGTTTGTTTGTCTTGTTGTCCGGATACCAAGTCCTCCTTGAGCCTTTGGTTTGATAACCTTCCTCCAACCGACGAGATGAATCTTCTTTTTGGTGAAATCTGACGACCACAAGAAGTTACGGTTCAATCTATCCAACTGATCACAAGTGCCCTTTGGTAACCATTGAGCTTGCATAACATGTATCGGGATCGAAGAGGTAACCGATTTAATCAAAGTTGTACGGCCAGCAAGCGAGAGGAACTTAGCTTTCCAGGCCGCCAACCTAGCGCTCACTCTGTCTACCACATCTCGGAAGGTGCGTGTCGTTACTCTTTCATGAATAAGTGGAACGCCTAAGTATTTCCCAAGATTAGTAGTAATTTCCGAAACCAAGAGTAGCACTGATGCTACGCTTAAGCCCCATCCCACCGTCCTTGGAGAAAAAAACTCGTGACTTGGCTTCACTAACTTTCAGTCCCGAGGCTTCACAGAAAGTACTGAGCACTTGCTTCATAATGCGAGCGTTCCTTGTCGATGCCTTACCAAGCAGAATCAGGTCATCCGCAAAGAAAACATGAGATAGGCGAGGTCCCCCCTGCAGACCGAGGTAGGCTTCCATTGCTTTCTCTCCACCTTTTCTTCAATCAAGTAGCCCAATCTCTCAATACAAAGCACGAAGAGATACGGTGAGAGTGGGTCGCCTTGTCGCAAGCCACACGTGGGTTCAATCGGGTCCAAAGGGCTACCATTCCAAAGGATTTGGGGATGAGATAGCCTGACACAAGACATTATCAACCTTCGAATGTTCTCCGGAAAGCCGAAAAATTCCAGGGTTTCCTCTACAAAATTCCAACTCACTTTATCGTATGCCTTCTCCAGATCCAGTTTCACCACCATCTCTCCTATGTTGTTTTTCTTTCGCTTCCGCAGAGAATGGAGCAGCTCCTGGATCACTCTAATGTTATCATGTGTCCCTCGCCCCATAATGAAGCTGCTTTGGGTAGGGGCAATGATTCTCGGCATAATAGCACGGAGCCGCATGGTAATGACTTTTGTTACCAACTTATATGTAACATTGCATAATGTGATTGGCCGAAACTTATCAATAGTTTCTGGACTTGGAACTTTTGGTATTAGGCATATGAACGACTCACCTACTGAACCATCAACAGACCCCGTGGCAATAGCGGCTTGTACAAGGTGTAGTAGTGAGTCCTTAGTGACCTCCCAGAAGTGCTGATAGAACAAGGCTTGAAAGCCGTCGGGCCCCGGTGCCTTTTTAGGGTGAAAACTCCACATTACCTTCCTAAGCTCCTCCAAATCGATGCCACTCCCCAAGCATATGGCCTCCGAGAGCGATAGTGAAGTTTGATGAGTCGACTTCTCCAACCGCCGACCAGTGTAGCTATTATTGCTAAAGAGGTTAGAGTAATAGCTTCTCACATGTGCCTTTAGCAACTCATTGTCCGTACACCATTCCCCATCCACCTTAAGTGTAGAGATAGTGTTCCGCCGACGGCGGATGATTGTGGAGCGATGGAAAAAAGCAGTATTCCTCTCCCCTTGTACCATCCATTGAATACGAGACTTCTGCCGCCAAAGGATTTCCTCTTGATGTAAGGTTCTATTATATTCAGCTATAAGGCTCGTCTCTAGTTCCAACATCCTACTGGACGCATGTGAACTCAGCGCCTCCTGTACTCCGTTCAGCCTGGCAAGCAAGTGTCGCTTACGTCGAAAGATATTTCCAAAGTGCTTCTTATTCCAATCCTGTAACATGTCCGGAAGGGTGGATACGGCTGCTGTAATTGAGGAAAAATTCCTCCAGTTTTGCGTCACAAGTTCCTCGCAACCTGTATCCGTTAGCCAACATGCCTCAAACCGGAAGGGACGGGCGCACGGGGGAGCAGGCCCTTCACAACTCACAAGAATAGGATTATGGTCCGAGAGAGTACGTGGCAAATTTAGAGTAATACCATTCGGGAATAATTCTTTCCATGCTAGGTTAGCCACCGCACGATCCAACCGTTCCCAAGTTCGCTGCCTACCCTCACGTCCATTAACCCATGTGTACCGCGGCCCTTGAAAACCCAGGTCCATCATTCCACAAGTATCCAACCGTGATTGAAAGGTTCGACACCTTGACAGTGGTGGAGGCCTCCCCCCTTTCTTTTCACTTGCAAAAAGCATATCATTAAAATCTCCAATCATCATCCAAGGGCGATCATGACTAGAATTAAAAATTGTGAGATTATCCCACAAGCGTAGTTTATCAGCTCTATTCGGCTTAGAATAAACCCCAGAGAGAATCCAAGAATCTGGTTTCCGAGGTCCTATAATCGCATGAATACACTGGTCATCGATGTTGATGATTTCCACCTCCAGTGCCTCCTTATCATATAGCATCCACATTCCGCCAGAAAGCCCCAAAGATGGGGAAATAGCTACCCCCGTAAAATTCAGATTCCGGAGAATATCCAAAGACTCGGCTTCGTTAGTATGCGTCTCGAGAAGAAAAAACACATCCGGATGATGCGTGCGTTTTAGATTCTCAAAAGTTGTCCGAAACTCTTCTGTTCTAACTCCACGTACATTCCAGGACAATATACGTAGCGGTATCGTCATTAAATCAATTAGAGATAGAGGGTCCACCACTGGTAGACCTATCAGCTGTTCGTAGGCCTGTTGTAGCAACCTGCCTGCTATGAAAACTTGACGTCGATCCTCCCAACGGGTCGTTTGAAACGTCAAGTCCGTCGACCTCATGTTCCATATCCCGTGAAATTCCTCCAAGTTCTCTGGGAGGGGTGTGTCGTACTCCAACATGGCCTCGACCTGCTGGACCAATGGCGAGATCGTCAACATGAATTCCACCTCTGCCGAATGAGCGATTGTGTAAACCCCCTCTGCCGTTCCCATGAAACGCGTGTACAGAACCATTCTCCCTATGTTGTGGATAAGATTCTCTATTCCTTGCTCTATCTTTCCAGCGACCCGTGTTCTGAGGTAATATAGGCGTATCCTGATTGCCAGCCGACTCAATAACAGTATTGGTTTCCTCGTCTAAGTCTAAATCCTCAAGAATTGCGTAAGGATTAGGAGACGTGACCGACATTGTTCTATTAGTAGCATCCTGGACTTGAGTCGAACGCGTCGTCCGCTGACCTGGTTCCTGATTAATGCCTCCCGGATTAGGAATCCTATCCGAACCCCTACCTTCCTGATTCGCTCTCGGCGTCCCACCACTTGGCACGCCTCGTGCTCTAGGCCCTCCTTGTGTATCAGTACGGTCCTTGGTTTTCTGTCCGTTCTTGGAATTCTTCCTCGACATTAACAGCCAAGGGCCAAAACCCTCCTGAACTACCCCATCCCTTATCTCTTCGGTGTTAGATAGAGTATCCATGTTCTCAGCAGAGGCCTGATTGTCATCCGTTTCCATACTATCAGATGCCGCGCTAGGCCTTTTGGGGCATTGAAGCGCTATGTGATCCGCATGTCCGCAAGTAAAACACAAAGTCTGTAGATTTTCATACACCACTTTGTAAATCTTGCCATTGATTTTAATGCCTCGTTCGATTGGTTTCGATAGATTCACCTGAACACATAACCTGGCATAGCGGCCCCTAGTAACCCAGATGGTGTTTGCGTCCGCCTTAATCGGCTCCCCAAGGCCTCTTGCAATTTGGTGTAGGATCGTTCCCCTGTAGTAGTGTGCCGGTAGTTTCTCAACTCTCACCCAGGTAATTGCTGTCTCTATTTTGTACGTGTTTGGATCAAACTCTGGAAACCATTTTCTAAGGGAAAGGAAATGGCCAGCAATCTGCCAGGGGCCCTGGGTCAAAATCCTGTCTCTCGTACTATCGTCTACGTTCCTGAGGATGAACAGGTTGGAGCCGACGTCAATGAGATCATAGCCACTATTAAGACTCCACAAGTTTTCAAGTCGTGCCCGTAGAAGGTCAACCATCCAAATGCGGCCAGGAACTTTGAGGATTATTGCATCGCACCATTCTGCATTAATGATCTCGAGCAAGTCATCATCAATCTGAATCTCCGGTAGCGGGTTGTTGGGGTTAGACGGTACCAGTTTGACATAGTCCATCTCCGTCGACGTCTCTCGATCGAAAGTATAGTCATCTCTCCGGTTTTCAGCCCTTAGGCTTTCCGCATACGTGAGCTCCTTGCCTACAATATTAATCAAAGGGTCTGGAGATGAAGTGTGGATGTCCGGAGGGTTAGACCTCCGTTTTTTGGTTCTATCTGTGTCATCTGGCGGCGGTGGTAGGGATGGTGGCGGCCGAGGGTTGAGAGAGTCCTCAGGTGTCTCCAACATCGGTTTCAGTTTCCTATATATTGCCTTAGTTGATAGAGAAGGAATCTTCAAAGAGATTAAGATGATCTTGAAGGATGTTATGATTAATCCCACCGAAAGTAACTTCGGAATTACTGATAAAGAGATTAAGATATTGTTATCATCTTCAACATGTTTGCCTGTAAACAAGATTGATCAACTATATGACAAGAAGGCTGATTAACAGATTTATCACTTGTTATTAGCATCACCACAGTTGTCGGTGGAGGTGATTGCTAGGATCTACGAGCTTAAAGCTCGTTTAGACTGTATCCGGGGGAATCTCAAAGATGTTGTTGTTGATCTGTGATTTACTTTTTATGGGCGAATACATGAGACAGAATATCCACACAATTAGAGGTGTATATTCTCTTAGAGCTTTTTAGTGCCCTAGGCGGAGCAGCCACTGTTTCCGCCACTATTTGGGCGGAGCAACCCATTTGGATTTTTATTTTATTTTATTTTAATATTAAAAAAATCTCATTATTATGACTTGGTAGTAAACTGAGGAAGAATTAGTGCAAAATACGGTGAATTAGGGCGAATTATAACATTTATACGGTGCATTAGGGTGAATTATACGATTTGGGAGACTCAATTCACCAGTTCGCGAAAACTTAGTACAAAATTTGAAGTGGACTGAGACTTGGGAGACTAAATCTGCAATTGACCCATATGTTGCCTGGTTTTGTTTGGAAGCCGCAAGAGAGTCCAAGTCCAGAAGCAAATCACATACTTGGGACAAGTTTGTGAACGAGTGTGTGAACGATAACATCAACCGATTGGGGAAATTCTTGCGTATGGACAGTTTTAAATCGAGGAAGAAAGAGAAGGAGGAGAAGATGAAGAAGGGGGCATATGAAAGAGGAGGAGGAAGATGGTGAGAAGATGGAGGAGGATATAAGCAGCAGCTCTTCACGTTTACCAGGGAGGAGTATGAATAAGAAGGAGGAGAAGAAAGAGAGGGAGAAAAAAGAAGAAGGAAAAGAAGAGGAATGAGATGATGAAGGATAAGATGAAGGAGGAGAAGAAGATATAGGAGGAGGAGGAGAAAGCAAACAGTGGAGAGGTTGCCCTTGAACCTGGAGAGGATAAAGGGCCACCAGATTTTGAAAACACTGAAAGCAAGGTGGAAAACATAACATTTGAGTTAACCACCAAGGCTACTGAAATGTGTGGTGAACATCCGTAAACTACCATAATGGGATTTATGGTGAAATGGGTATCGTGAAGAACCATAGTGATCATCATATCCGTTTGTTGTGGATTTGGACCTATGATTGGGCTAGAATCAGTTAATGACACTACTTTTGTACAATTGGTGAATAACTATACAAACATTAATCAATGGATGTCAATGGCTTGTTACTAAAGTGTTTCGGATTAGTAAACGGAAATATGAGAAAATGGACAAAAGACTTGAAAAGAAATAAAACAGGAAAGAAAATATTATGTGGGTGACTCGTAAATTAGGTTGCAGATGTTGTTGACTGAGTCAAGCAGGATTGGTCAAAGTTGAGGTGGGTGAAAGTGAGAATTAAAATTTGTCTATGTTTATGGACTTTGAACACTTATCCAAGCTTTTTCGAAATTTAATTGGGGCTTAAAATCACAATTAATCCTAAAAATGACTTCAATGTAATACTTTTTTGGACTACTATTTAGTAGCACATGGGAAAGGTCTACTAAATAATAGCCTCCATTTAACCTCCGAGTCATATAAAATATACAATAGCCTCCATTTAACCTCCGAGTCATATAAAATATACTGTATTGTTTAATATTAGGAGATGAAATAATGTACTATATGACACATGGACTCCTAAGCCTCCAAACCATTGGAACTTCAATTTAGAAGTGGATTTTTTTTTAAACTTATATGTTTAAAACCCTAATTAAATCTCAAACCATGCATTGATCATATCCTCACTCACTAAACAACACAAATGATAAGAATGTAGTATGTGGGAGTGCCTCCCACTTCTTATTCTTTTCTGGATCTGAATACAGCTTACAGCTCAGGTGCCTGCTTATCTTACACTAGAAGAGAGGCAAATGGATTTTCCTTCTAGATAACGACTTAGTAAATCTATATCTAAAAGCTGGAAGCCAGTTCTAGCGTGATCCCACACCCCCGTTGGGGTTCGCACAAAAGTTAGAGGTATGCAGCACAGAGAATTTCTCATAACATAATCCAACTATACCATATGCAGCACAGAGAATTTTACATAAGTTATAAATAGTTAAATACTATAAATATTCAGCAGACAACATTGAGGTGACAAAAAGTCTGTTACACCAGAGTAGCTGGCTATTTGGAGTTTGGACTAGCTTGCAGTTCACCAAACCTAGTAGCTAGCAGGATGACTTTTTTATGCTTTTACAATCTTTCTGTGACCTCTCTTTCAACAGTAACACTTACATTTACACACAAACATTCACCTACCTACACTTGCTACCGCTGCTGGGACGACAAATTGTTCTTGCCGGTTGCTGTGTAGACTCCATTACTTGAGCAAGATTTCTCTCTGTTTACCCTTCTATAGAACAGCACATACGCAGCACCTGACTTTACATCCTCTTCGTCCATTGGTGTAATGTGGGTATCATCAAAATTGTACCATTTGTTTTCATCCAGAAGCTGCATTACGGTTACACAGACAAATGAAATCAGGAAAAAGAAGGCGGCAACAAAGACATTCATAAAATTCTCAGCACCAAAGTATCAAACTGAACACAATACATAAAAATGAAAGCCAGCCTTCAACTAAATGGATCAGCCAGAAACTCTGCACCAATGCTCTCTTCTTTCATGAATTGAACATTCTTTTTCACCAAGAAAGGGTTATGAAGCCAAATTTCTAAAAGGCAGAGAACAAAAAAAATGTTTGCATACTACGACACATGGCAATTTGGCGCAAGTAACATATACTTCTAACATATAAGTGATATTCATGAATTTGGCCCAAAAAGTTTGATAAAACCTCATTATGGAAGTAACCATATACTGTGTGTTAAGATGCAAAGAAAATGGAAGAATGAAAAACATATGGCGCACCTTAATGTGTGCTGTGTAGTGTCCACTTCCCATGTTACCATAGTGATTTGTTAAGGCATAGAGTTCATACGTCTGATGCTGGGTGCTGTTCTTGTAGGCAATGTAATTTGTTAAATCGAAGTCATGAATTGGAAAATTTACAAATGTGTCCAACTTATGCTTCATTGATCTACTGTAAGAAAATCTTTTCAAATGTATCACAAGAACTTCAGGAAGCCTCCAGAGATCCAACTTTTTGCTTGCTTGGCGTCTCTCCTTGCATCGAGGACAATACCTGTTCAAGATACATGCAGGGATTGCATTTGGTAAGAAAGAAATAACAAGTGCTATTCAGGTCAGTAGATAAACCTTTTTCACTAATTTGTTTTTCTTGACCCTTATTTCCCCGTCTATTTTCCATATCCCTTGCTTTCTCATGTAACGCAGATTTTACTAATCAGTATGTTGTTTCCACTTGTAACAATTGTGTTCCTAGACTCTTAGTATCACCAAAGGACCATATTTAAATCTGGAAGAATAGCAAAGAACATATATAGAGAGAGATGATCTAACCACATATCCTCGGGAACCAAAGGCTCTTCACGTAGAAAAGCTTCCAAGCAAGTATACAGTGAGAGAGGTTCGTGACGAGCTTTCTTGGTTGCATGGCCATATTTACAAATCTCTGGCAAACTTTCTATATACCTTGTATCATAACTTCCCAAAAGCTTCTGCGACCAGTCAACAAACACCAGTATTGACATAGAGGACGAGGATAACTTTACCACCTTATCATCACCTACAGTCAAATCAATGCAAGCGTTGTTCTCATCAACCAACTGTAGGGGAAGTTTCTGGGAGGTCACTTCTTTTGAACTACCATCCCCTTTTCCTGGATCAGCCGCATTAGTACCAGAAGTTTTTGTTCCCAACATGGGTAGGAGCATTTTGTGAACTATCAGCTGTATATCACTTCTAGTTATGTTATCATCGCACGAGATAGGTGAAACAAGAGGTGTTCCATAGGGCTTCCAGCCAACACCATTTCCAGAACCCCTGCAAGAAGTAAAGAACATAGTTAGTCTAATACATTAAAGCAAAAGGGGAAGCATATAAATACTTCACTAAGCATACTTACTGTTCTTCTCGTCTGTGTATCAATTGAAGAAATTTTGTGTTTTTCAAAATTTTGGGGATCTTGTAGGCAGTAAGGTGGTCATCATCTTTGATAGAAGATAAGGACACTAATGGATCCTCCAAGAACCGGTAAATCAAGTGACCCCTAATCTGTGTAAAATACAAATCAAGTATTTGATTATACAGACACAAGCCCACATGTATGCTAATGTAACACTGTCAAGCAGTTTACAAAGACAAACCTCTGCAAGCAGAAGCTTCTCGTTGAGTTGCAAAGAACAAGCATTACTCAGTGATTGGATCAAGTCCCTGCAACGCCCCTGTTTTGGGACAGTTACTGTGAAAGCCATTGGCAATGCGCTCCCATCGCAAGTAAAAACAGTAACCGTCATACTGCGAGTGGTGGCAGACTGAAGTGGCAGGGACAGGTACATGAATGGATCAAACGTCACCGAGACCTTATTGCATACAGGGCAGACAAGAGTTGACTTGTATTGGCCCTACAAAAAAATTATAATGCATAAATATAACATCATGCATAATTTCCAACACAAGACCAATGAAAATATGGAAAGTAACAGATGAATAAGACAATACAACAGTGCAGAAATTACATGTACAAAGTAGCAAACCAATTATTTGTTACTAAATTCAGTTGAATCAGGTTTAGCAGGAAAAATGTTGGGTTAGAAAAATGTACAAAAAATGTTGATTCGGAACCGCACTAATAAATATGTCCAAAGAAACTTGATGGAATCAGTTTTGGACATCATACGGCCGCATTATACACATTTATTAGTGAGCATCAGTTTTAGGTCCCTAAGCCTACTTCTCACGTGCAAGAATCTCTTGGTGCATAATTAAGACTTTTAAATAGACACTGTCATATAGAGTGGCCAATAACTACAGAAATAATTTTTTTTTAAAAAAAAAAAGGACAACATGCAAACAACTAAACTCCATGACTCTGTAGATGTACTTACTTGGCATACATCCACAATGATTGAATCATTACGTGCAACATGATTTGACCAATACTCATCAGCGATTTCTTCATCAGGCCGACCATCTAAATCCCTAGATTTAATGTACGGTTTGTGTTTGACACGATTAAGATCCTCGTGAAGGCCATCTAACAGAAACGCTAGAAGCTCCTGCAAATTAATTACAATAAACACGCTTGCCCACCCTATATATAATATAAGCACACAAGTACATATGTATATTGAACCTGGGAATCATGCTGGCTGCATCCACTAAACTGGGGCGCAAAGCGGGAAAGTTTTGATTTAAATGACCTGGGGGCAACTGGACCTCGCCCAGGTGACCATAGTTTTCTAAGTAACTCACCAAATGCCAAAGCAAGCTCACCCTGCACAATAGTTGATATGATCATCAGAAACCAATAATGTTCAAGGATCACGCAATATAACTCTACCAAAGAGAATGCTAGCTAATGATTCTCCATGCCTCAACTTGGCAGAAAGTGGAGAGCCCCCACTCCCATCCCCTTAAAAATATGCAAGACTGGCTTTCTCCAAGTACATGAAATGGTTATCTCAAATTTCTAATTTCATTAAATTGACATCATAGCATTAAGTGAAGAAAATTATCACCAGTTGATAGATTTTTATCAAGGAGTTGAAAACCTAAGTATTAAACCCAGATTCTTGGGATGCTATTGGTGACTCATGTCAGCGTTGCTTTTGAAACTCACCACCATGCCAAGAGGATTCTGTTTGTTTATTTCATGATGATAATCTTCACGGAAATACTGAGCAAATTCTGGAGTATGCACAAGGCACTGTATTGCACAGTTCATAAAGCAAGTGTTTCCAAGGTTCACTAGTCCAGTGAGACCACAAGACGACCCTCTTGTGCTAACACCACTTGATCCATACGCCTTTTCCTTCTGAAAATGCAATAGTTCTGAATCACCATTTCTTGGCGAGTATTTGCTCAATGACAAACTTCCAGAAGCTGGAATCTTTGTATGTAAAGGTAAAACAGAAACAACGCCATTACTCACAGATCCATTCCCCAGAGTTACACCACCCTCACAGTTACTGTTTATAACCTCCAGCAGAATCTGCTTAAACAATCAAAAATATCATATTATCATCCGACAATCAATCACTAAAACTTGACCTGTTTTCATTGGTCAAGGGGAACAAAGGAGCTCTTGTTACAATTTGCAAAAGCTGGGAAAAAAATCTTTTTATTGCAACTGTGTTCTCAGAGGCCATATTCGTGTTGCTTGAAATTTGTTTAATAGTTGCTGGTCTCCTCCAATAAAACAGGTGAAAGGGCAGGTTGTGGAGGTTAAAATACAAAAATCCTACTCAAAAAAAAAAGAAAAAAAAAAAGATAGACAATGAGAAAAGAACTTCACACAGAAGCAAAAAATGTGGACTCCTACCATAAACCAGTTTACATCTCTACCCAAGAGTAACCAAAAAGAAATTCATATTCTTAATTGACAAAATAATGAAATCAATGCTGATGAATGCCTCTTTTATCAGCAATTTTGCATACAAGAGCTAGTTAATGAATCAGTGTGACAATTCAAATCAGTAATCATGAATACAAAGTTTTAACTTATAATGTGGTGAAAAGTAAGTGAATTGAAACCGATTGCATTAATATATGATACTCCTACTAAGATTATGGAATATAGAGGTACCCACATCCTGGTCCATTTGAATATTTGCATCATCAAGAGTCTTTCCAATGTCATCCATCAAAGCATGCTTACGGTGATTGAAGTAATCCCAAATGCGTACCTGAGAAACGTAGATTCATTAACATGCTAAAATTAACACACTGAGGAAATCAATAATTTGACATCATATCATGAATTGTTTACTTGCTCTGGAGTAAGATTAAACATTTCACAAGCCCTTCGATGAAGTTCACCAATTGTTTCCTGCCATATAGAATTTAAGCTATGAGATACTTAAGAGCATCCGAGGGGCAAATTGGAAATCATATTGATACCTTTTTGCTTATTCGTATGGCAGAACGGTCGCCTTTTGGAATCAAATGCAACTGAAGCCGTAGAGGATACACCTCCACAGACATTTCTGTTTGTGAGAGACCTGTTTTAATTACTTTTCGAGCCAATACAGGGCCACCTCCATACCTAAATGCAGAAAAGAGATTACATAGCTTAACTTTATAAAGTGATCTTCTGTGCAAAACTTCAAATCCGTGCAAGTCAAAACCACAAAAACCTAAAGAACATATACATCTGAGAAGATCAATCAGAAAATGCTTAAAAATGATGCAAAGCTACGAACGTAGACTGGGTTCTATCATCTATGTATGTGATGCTTAGTAGAGCCCCGCATTAAAAAGATCATCATATCAATATGAAGTAAATCCAAATACAATTTTTACCAACGAACTACGTGAAAGGCCAGCCGTAAAACTCTATAACTATTAAATGATTGCTTTGCTGGCATAAACTAAAAAACAAGCGACAGTGATTTGTGTTGTTGTGCATTGAGTACAGAAAGTCAGCTTTGAGTTTGTGGTTTTCTTGTACTATTAATACTTCATGATCCAGGCTATTGCATTTATATTCAATGAATTGCTTCATGAGTTGAAAAAAGGACCCATCTGTAGCAATCATGCTACATACAACAAGCGATCAGTTGTAACGAGCTATGCAGTCACATCTACTGGATAGCGAAAGAGAACAGAGAATAGTAGAATTTTGTTGATTAGAGTCCCATCAGCATTTGAGAATACACTCTTGCCAATTTTACCTTACATGCATCTAACTGTAATTCGCCCAAAAATACCAGATGTACTAGTTATTGTCCACAGCATATAACTGGGACCAAAACATTATACATCCAGATAAGTATATGTTTTTTGACTCATTTGCCCCTTGAAACACTTTCCTTTATCCCTTCATGTCATTTTTTACTTGATATCACTTTTACTCGTGCTACTCAGTCAAACTAAAACATACCATACTATCTTCTATATAAATATGTAAAACCTTGCAAGGTAAGAAGAAAACATTCTCACCATGAATAGAGCTTATTCCAGACTTCTTCTGGAAGCAATATATAATCAGTGCCTTCAACTAACGTCTCATGGAGCTCGCTGCCCACAGAAGAACATTCAGATACCGTCTCATTAATCAAGTCTGAGTTCTCAATGCAAGGGGGCCTCCTGAATCCATTTGAGCTAACTGAATCATGTTCAGTAGAAGGTCCATTGTTTGCTGTGCTGGTATGATTTTGGTTCACATACTGAAGCCAATGCTGCCACCATCTAAGTGTATACGTGTTGAATAAACCAAAGAAAGAGTGGTTTAGTTATATCTTCATCCAAAATGCAGAACTTCATGGTATAGCATATACTAATTTACATATGAATAATGGAGAACCTAAGAACAAGTTAGACAACGTACATATGTAAACACATGCCATAAATCATTACAATCACCTCTCCAGAAAGGTTAGAAGCATTCAAACTGCCTAGGAGAACATCCTTTTTTGTAACACAAATGCCTTTCCCAAAACCAATCGGACACATCATGTTATAACAGACCCTGAGGGGCAACAAACAGCATTTGAAGTGAAATCTAGCAAACTATGAAATGGTCTGATAGGTCTTCTGTCTTGTTTATGGGACAAATATACCTGTCAACCCCCATATCTAACAGACCAAACTTAGTTTGCTTATTTTTATAAAAACCTTACTGCAATGCACCCAAGAAACTATTATCTCTTGATCTAAGAGTTGCCCATTACTAGTGACAAAGATTTCTTCTACTTCTGAACCACAATGTATGATTGTTCACATGGAATAATGACAATGTATCCCACCAACTTCCTAGGAAATCTCAAGGGAATCAAAGGTGTGACTCGGTGTAAACGCGCCAATGACACGTTTATATAAAGGTGATAACTTCAATTGTCTCTTCTCTTAAAACTTGTCGGTATGCGACTCTAAAAGCTTTGCATTAATATAAAGTGGTAAACAAGAGAAACTGCAATGAAACTCTGATATCAATTTCTCTTCCATACTTCCTCTACCCTCTCCACAAATTCTTTTCTTTGTTTCTCCTCGGTTACCCGAGACCAGCACATCACTCTGAGCTAGTTCTGAACCATCAATTAAGTAGAAATACCATCTCTGCTGCTTAATTAAGCAGTAACCCAGCTTGACATTAAACAATAAATAAAATAAAATCCAAACAACAACAGGAGCAAAAAACATAATCAGTTTACAACATTCAGTTCATCCACATTGGGGAAAACATAAAATTAAAAATGAAAAATAAAAATGAAGAGAGACAGTTAGTCTGTCAAAACCCTAATCCCCATTCTTCCAAACAAAAAAGTAAACAGAGGGGAAAAAAACACAACAACAACAGATCTCTTTCCGGCGTACAAGAAGAAACTAACATTAATTAAGAAAAAATAAAAAATAAATAAAAAAGAAGGTACCTTTGTGTGATTAAATAGAAAGTGTCGCCGGGTTTAGTTAGGTTTTCGGCGGAAACAGTAATTTCTCTGATGCTCTGCTTTTCCTCCTCCGGCGTCAGCTGCCGTGACGCCTCGCCCATCTCTCCACCACCTCCGACGAATCAGCAGGAGTTTGAGGTTTTGGTGAGAAAGAGTTGAGATTTTTTCTCCGGTTATAAATGAGAGCGAGGGGTGATTTCAGAGCTGATTTCAGTGGGGGGTTTTGTTTTGTTTTGTTTTGTTTTTGTTTGGTTGCAGAAAAGAGGTTTTGGGGTTTCTGCGGTTCAAAGTCAGGAGAGATGACACCTCACATTATACTTGTGCACAAGCACACACTATACTGACGACTACACACTTCTTCTCTCAGGTTGATTATTGATTAGGAACCAATATGGTGATGGTTCATAGTTGGTTCATAGTACCCGGACGAGTACCGGCGGTTACTTTGTATATAAAAGTATTATCGTAATTATAAAATTACTTTCGTATTGATTGATGGATTTTGTAGCATTAACGATGACATGTTAACAGACGGACGACAGTCACACACGTATAGAAATACGTAGCACCAATTTGGAACTGTAGGGGCGGGTTACTTTCTGTATAAAAGTATTATCGTAATCATAAATTACTCTCGGATTGAATTCTGCCCAAATAGTGGTGGATTTTGTAGCATTAACGATGACATATTAACGGGCGCGAGACAGTTACACACGTCTAGAAATATGTAGTAAAAACTTCAAAATATATAAAGATATATCACTTCATACATACAATTTATCCGGTCATAAGATACCTAATAAAGTTAAAATCTTTGTGCGTCGATTGTTTACGAAATGCTCTACCCACTGCATACAATATTTGTTGTGTTGTCACGTTACAATGTTTTGATCTGCCCAACTTGCAACGCCCACATAGGGACACTTTGACATAGTATTTTCATGATCGTCAATGCGATATACTTCCTGGTGAGTTATCCAGTTTTTCCTTTCCACGTCGTGGTGGTTGATGGGTTTAGTGTCATGTTTTGCAACCCAAAATCATCCACAGCTTGTCATGTTTATCGTCATGTGTTGGTATATTTGAAGTGATTGAAATGCTTCTTCCATGGGAATTCAGCTTATGGTTGGGTCGTTTAAGAATTTGACAGCTCACAACTTGAACATCATGTCGTCCTAAAACATGCCTCGTGGCAATCACCCCCACCTATTATGTTAAGATCTACGTGGATGTGTCTTTAGTTAAACTTATGGAAGTGGTAAGTTGGGCATGGTGGTGGGTTCCATGCTGGCCTTGAAATGCATAAGAGTACATGTTATTACTGACCCGAAAGTCACATAAAATTATGGCGGCAACAAGTGAAATCGATATGGCTCTCTCGAATAAATGCAAGCTCAACTAAACTTAATCTTGTCTTAGGCTTATTTTTGAATTCAGTGTCCTACTAAAAGATGTTGGTCTTCACCAAAAGAAATTGATAACATAATTGTAGACACTCAAATTTTGTGTTTAAGTAAATTATTAAAATCACTTAGATGAGATGTCACCCAATTTAATTCCAAAATAGCTCTTTAACAATTGATTTTAAAAATGACTCGTTTTAGCCTATCAGATCAAAATGCGCCACATGTAATAATATGAGTAACTTTGATTATTTCTTATGAAAAATGATGTGGAAAAGTTGAAGATTATATGCCAAATCACAAACTGCAACGGGAGAAGAATAATGTCGAAATGACAAGATGTGTCATTCTAGATCAAAATTTAGTTGGGATCCCTATTTAGTTTCTTCCTCCGTTTCTTTTATATATTCCTAAGTGGTAAAAATTATCAACTTTAACGAATAATATTAAATAATTAATTTGTATGAGTATTTAAATGTAAATGGGTGATAACGTATGAGAGAGATTGATAAAATGATTATAAAAAATGAGATATAAATAATAAAAATTGGTAAGTGGGTTTAAAAACTTCCCATATTTGGATTATAAAGTTTGTAAGATAACACCGAAAATGGAAACCTAGGAAGACTTTGTTTTATATAAAATTAAAACTTTACTAAATCTAGCTTCACAAATAGAGATTTTTAGTTGTTTTAATAGACAAAATTACGTCTACCACCCTCACTAAACACTCACTTTTCATGCTAGTCCAACATTAGCGGAGAATTACATTTTAGTCCAGCCGGACCTTCAGTGTTGACTCCGGTAAGTTGGGTTTTCTAATTTTCGCTCAACCAAACACGCCCTTAACTATATAATTTCTATTTTTTGTTTCTTTTCGTTTTTTCTTTCTTTTCTTTTTTCTATTTTTCTTTTTTCTCTTTCTTTCTTTTCTGTTTTCTTTCTTTTACATTTTTTTTTAATCCAACTCCGGTACCGGAGTTTACAGCTCCGGTACCAAAGTTAGAACTCCGGTACCGGAGTTTACAGCTCCGATTGGAGCTGTGTTAAGCTCCAATCGGAGCTTGGCACAGCTCCAATCGGAGCTGTGTTACACAGCTCCGATTGGAGCTTTGCAAAGCTCCAGTCGGAGCTTTGTTAAGCTCCGATTGGAGCTGTGTGGAGCTTTGTTAAGCTCCGACTGGAGCTTTGCACAGCTCCAATCGGAGCTGTGTTATACAGCTCCGATTGGAGCTGTGTGGAGCTTTGTTAAGCTCCGACTAGAGCTTTGCAAAGCTCCAATCGGAGCTTTGTTAAGCTCCAGTCGTTAAGCTCCGACTGGAGCTTAGCACAACTCCAATCGGAGCTTAACAAAGCTCCGATCGGAGCTTTGTTAAGCTCCAACAAAGCTCCGATTGGAGCTTAACACAGCTCCAATCGGAGCTGTATAGAGCTTGGCACAACTCCGATTACAGCTCCGATTGGAGCTGTGTTAAGCTCCAATCGGAGCTTTGTTGGAGCTTAACAAAGCTCCGATCGGAGCTTTGTTAAGCTCCGATTGGAGTTGTGCCAAGCTCCGATTGGGGCTTTGCAAAGCCCCAATCGGAGCTTTGTACTCCGATCAGAAAGCTCCGATCGGAGTTACTGTTCATCTTCTTCTTCTTTTTTTTTTTTTTAATTTATTTATTTAGTATTATTTATTTTTATTTAATAAAGAAAAAAAGAAAAGGTAAAAAATAAAATTTGGGACTCATTTTGAAATTCAATTTTTGTAGGGGTTTGTTTTAAAATAATTTGTAAACTATTTGAAATATAGCTAAATTATGTGGGTTAATTTATAAATTATTTGTGTTAATATTGTAAAAGTCAAAACATTTGGGGTGAATTTGTAATAAACGAAACTTCATGTTGTTTGGCGTAATTCAGAATCTGAAAATCCGGCGGGGGCATAAATGTCATTTCCAGGGCTTAGAGCGTAGAAAGTCAAATTCGTGGGTTAAATGTAATTACATTGGTTTAGTAAGGGAGTCTTGTGTAATAAAAAATATAGTTGGACTAATCTGTAATACTCGACAATAGTAGGGGTACCAAAAGTAATAGCCCCTGTTTTAATATGATTCATTTTTTGTCTCAACAAACCGTGCCGCATGGAATAATGTGGACAAGTGTTTTTCGCATGGAAAAATGATGTGGAAAAGTCTGAGAATTGATACCCAATAGAGAACTGCCACGTTAGAAGAATGATGTTAAAACATGTCATTCTTAATTAAAGAATGACGTGGAAAATAAGACACAGTTCAACTAATTGGATCGTGCCACATCATAAAATTGATGCAATTATTAATAAAAATTACAAGCAGAAAAAATACCGACAAAATCAAATCTATATCGACAAATATAATTGTTCCTTTAACCTTACACAAGGGCTAGCCACATGACCAAGTGACAAGGTTCGATAAATGTCTAGGTAGGCTGACCAAACAGGCCCACTAAGGCCTTCTCCAACAGCGTATGAGCTGCTGGAAATGAGGGAGCTCATCCCGGGATTAGCTTATCTTATTTTTGTTTTCCATTTTATTTTTCTTACGTTTACCTTTTCAATTGACTTGTTTTTGTATTTATTTAATAAAATAAATGAAAAAAGGTGGGATAAAGAGGGGATGACTGTTGAAGTAGATTTTTGTGTTTGGGGATGAGCAAGTGAGACGCTGACGTGCCAGGGATGAGAGTGATGACTGTTGGAGATGGCCTAAGAGTGAAACTGAGCAAGTCCAAAGAGCATTTAAGCCCGACCAAGTCACCTACACTTTACAATTGAACTAGCGGGCCTTCAGTAACGTTTAGAAGCGGATTATACCCAAGCCACTTATAACAGACTGACCACACAAAGTGGTCGGGCAAGACAAAGTACCTTATACCAAACCATTAAGTAGATGAGAGCCAAGGCTGAGTTTCATGAAAACTAGTATTCTCAAGAGAAGCATTCCCAAGAGCAAATGGAAACATATAGTAGCTCGGATTTCATGAGTGGGATGGTGAGACTTCTAAGTTGGACACAACCTCGGGCCATACAAAGAGACAGTGTTCCATAAGGTTCCAAATACAGTGAAAAGACCAAAGTACCTTGATGCAACCCTAATTTGGGAAGTGGGCCAAGCCCATGAAGCATTAATTGGGCCTAAAAAAACACTTATATGGCTTAATACACGGTATAGTTGATGCAATCTTATGAGATGTACCTATAGGTGCAACATTCTATACACTAGGTAACAAATCTCTTGGTCATTATTACAACAGTATACACATCTTACTAGGACAGTGCACAACTCCCTATTCGTAAAGTAGTCCTATTGGTTTGACCTTAGACAAACCGAGTTTAAGTCATGTCCCCTCATTCAAGCTTTTTCAGTCCGTAGTAACATACAAAAGTCACTTGATTGATCACGCCATTTGTTTTAGATTTTAGAGGAATTCTTTGAATCACAAACTTACCCAACAACAATATTCGTTCTTTATTCCAATTTCATTTCATTTAAATAATAGACATACTTATCTTTGTTTTATCGAGGAAAGGTATGTAAAAAAGATAAAAAATTGTTACGGACTGTATGGTGTTTAGGGGGTACTCAACCAAACAGATCTGCTAGAGTAAGCGGTTCCTTTGTTGTTTGGTTATGGGCCTGGGAGGTCCAGGCCCATTGACAGGTATGCTAAAAAGGCCCAAACCTAACGTAACCTAACCTAACATAGCCCACAGTGAGTAACCTATTTTCATTTGCCTGCTCTCATCTCAGCTCTCAGAGATACAGACAGCCGCCGATTCTTCTTCACCATGGTAAGCTCTCGATTCGTCACCTCAAGCTTGTTTTCCGTCTATCGGAGCTAATAATAGTTTCAGGCTAGGCTATGGTTTCTCTGTTAGCCAATAGATTTATTATATGTGTGAGCTGAGATTTCTTTTCGGGTAACTTTTTTAGGTTTTTGTGAAATCCCAAAAGTCACGAGCTTACTTCAAGCGTTTCCAAGTCAAGTTCAAGAGAAGGAGAGGTACTTAATTAATTAATTAATGGCTCATCTGATCTGTGTTTCTGTTTCGTTTTTCTCATGGATTGGTTTATGAGTTTGTTTTTGTATTATGTGTGATTTCAGAGGGTAAGACTGATTATCGGGCAAGGATTCGTCTTATCAATCAGGATAAGAACAAGTACAACACGCCCAAGTTCAGGTTTGTTGTGAGATTCACCAACAAGGATATAATCGCTCAGATTGTGTCCGCAAGTATCACTGGTGATCATGTTCTTGCTGCTGCTTATGCACATGAGTTGCCTCGATATGGACTTGAAGTTGGCCTCACCAACTACGCTGCTGGTATATATATATAACCTGTCTTTACTAATTGTACATCTGTGTAGGATTAAATGGTTGTTAATTTTGGGAATTTATGGTTTGATTTTGTTGTATATAGCCTACTGCACTGGTCTTCTCTTGGCTCGCCGTGTTCTGAAAACTCTTGAAATGGATGCTGAGTATGAAGGCAATGTTGAGGTAATGCTGTTGATTGTTGATTTGCTCTTAATTATCTGTTTGTTTTGACCAGTCTCACAATGATGGGTGTTTAGTTTACATTGTTGTTTCATTTAGTATTTGTTCTTACTAAAGTGTGCCTAAATCTTTTCAGGCAACTGGTGAGGACTTCTCTGTTGAGCCAGCTGATACCAGGAGGCCGTTCCGTGCCCTTCTTGATGTGGGTCTTCTCAGGACCACCACCGGCAATCGCGTTTTTGGAGCCCTTAAGGTATCTATTAGAATTATTCATTCTTTTTTATTTATATTTGTTACTACCTGGTCAATTTTCAGAGTTTGTAATGTTATGAATATATTATTGGTTCTTTTAGTCCTTTCTAGGAATAAATCTCTTCCTTGAATACTTTAGTTTCTTAGTATAATGTTATACTAAATTTCATCATGTACTAAATGTTAATGTGTAACATGTTTAGAGACATTGTTGGTGATGTTCTTATTTATGTTGGTTCCTATTGGTTCATTGTTCTGTGTGATGTTCTTATACCCTCTGATTATGTTTCAGGGAGCTCTAGATGGTGGCCTTGATGTCCCTCACAGCGAGAAGAGGTTTGCTGGGTTTAACAAAGACAGCAAGAGCCTTGATGCAGAAGTGCACAGGAAGTACATTTATGGTGGTCATGTTGCTGCCTATATGAATGTAAGTTTCACCTTCATATTTCTGTTACCTGTTTGGCTAGCTTTATAAATTCGGGGTTGTGCCTGTGTCACCATCATAAAAGTTTGACTGGCTCGCATATGACTCAGAGTCTGGAGGAAGATGAACCTGAGAAGTACCAGACACATTTCAGCAAGTACCTTAAAAGGGGTATCCGAGCAGATAACATTGAGGAAATGTACTCTAAGGTTCATGCAGCCATTCGTGCTGATCCTACTCCTAAGAAATCTGAGAAGCCAGCACCTAAGGAGCACAAGAGGTAAGACTTTGTAGTGTCAAACATAGTTCTGATGTTAAATTGCTACCAGCAATTCTATGACCAACTTTCTTCCAAGTTTTTAAAGCATATCTGCAGCACCCTCCCTTATTTGATTGGGTGAGTGTGAGCCCCATTAAGATAGGAACAGATACCACGCCCCAACCGCATGATAACATGCGAATCTTGAGTGGTTGGAAAGTGTGGGTTTTTACAAGTGTTTTTGTTTTATTGTTATTTATATGTGCCTGCATACTTGTGCAATTTTAAATGCCGCTTGTAATATGCTTCAATGTCATTAGCATTGTCCTAGGTACTTTCCTTTTATGGTCTTGTGTTGAATCCGTAACGTTTTTGTAACTGTAGTATCATTTAAACTAAAAAAAGGTTAAATAGTTCTTCCAAAAGGTTGGTGTATTTAGAGTTTTTCTGTTCAATGACATGGTAAAGGTGTTCCGTGTAAGTTCCTTTCAATATAAACCCTATCCACTCTTCCTGCGATCATGTTAGCTCATAATGATCAACTGAATTTGTGTTGTCTATTACAGGTACAACATGAAGAAGCTGACATACGACGAAAGGAAGGCTTCATTGATTCAGAGGTTGAATGATCTGAACTCTGCTGCTGGGGTGAATAACGATGATGATGACGAGGATGACGACGAGTGAAGTGATCACTACGCTCCGTCCAAAAGGTTGTCAGTTTTGTCTTTTGTATTCAGTGGAAGATTTCCTGTCTAATACCAGTAGAGACAACAGCTCATTGAGTTTATGGTTGATTTTGTTTATGGATTACATTTTTATTACCTTTTCCCGAGACCAAACTTCATGCAGTTATGTCTATGTAGTCTTTTTTTGGCTTATTGTTCCTTCAATTCAAATGATTTTATATCTTGAAAACAAGTGTGTTATGGAATCCTTCGTTCTTGATTGAATACAGATAAGAACTAAGAGAACGTAATAAAATACACCCTTTACCTTATCATATAGCAGTGTTTTTTCATCAAATATTTTCATCACAGCTTTGAACTGAAGTAATTAATGTGGTTTGCATATCATGTCTGCTTAAAGTGTTTCTGATGCCTATGCGCTAAAATGTGACTCATAATCTGAAATCTATGTGGTTCTTTCTGCATTGCCTTTGTTGTTCATGCTCTAAGATTGAGATTGAGGCATGGCTGATGGCTGTGATATCAATGTCTATTTTGTTTGGGGGCTTTATATGTTGTAGGCTTGTAGCCTGCATCCTGTGCAGCTTCCTTAAAAGCTGCTTAGATTCTGTTTGAGTAGCTGCTTTTAAGCGGATAAGTTATCCTTGTAGTTGCATACTTCTGTATGCTTTCTTATACCGCAAACAAGAATAAGCCACTTCACGAATAATTGCCCTTTTTTGAAGCAAACAAGCACATGACTCATTATTTAGCTTTGGTAAATAAAACCATTTGATTGATTTCTACCTTTTTGTTTAATTCTTGTTCTTTTAAATTTAACGGCAGATATTACGGCAACGCCAATACTCAAATACAAACTGCCTCCGCCTCCAGTACAAACATGCTACATAACATTTTTTTAAAATCAAACTGATTCATAAATAAAACTACTTAAACGTTACAAACATTGTTCCTAATACTTCTACTAAAAGTCTTATTATCCTGCACCGTGGGCAAGAGTTCCACACAAAATAAAAGCATTGATTCGGCATCTTCATTTCCAAGTCTTTGCGGATCACCAAAAGTTAGTTTGCTTGCTTCTTTTGCGATTGTGTCAGCTACTTGGTTGCATTCTCTATAAACAAATTGGATCTTGACTTCTTCCATTTCTTCCATTCTTTTGACCGCTTCCTTCAGCAAAAATTGTTGGATTGGTGTTGCTATCTCTGGACTGCACAAACAGTTTATGAGAACTTTTGAATCTTTTTGTATAATCAACTTTTTAGGCCTAAGTTTGTGCACATATTTATGCCAATCTTTAGGCCATAAAATTCCGCAGTGTTGTGATCAGTTCTTCCCACGAACATTGCAGCAGCGTTAACAAATTTTCCATTCTCATCTCTTATAATGCATCAACATTGTATCTTCATACCTATGCCAACATCCCCAAGTTACATTATATTTTAGGCAGAGATTTAACTTTGTACCTCTTCTTATATTTGGCTTGATAATTTTGCCAGATATAAGAAGTTTTGGAAGATAATAGGACTCATTGTCATTTCCATATTAATTAAGAATGCTAGAAAAATAATTAATGAAATTATATTATATAAGTAAATTGATTAGTATATTTTTTAGGATATAATTTTGTTGATTATTTTTTCGGACTTGCAAAATAATTTAGGTCAAAACAAACCTAAAAATATCTAAGAAATAAAATGTGAACCGTGTTTCAAAATCAACTATGTACGGATTTTGATTCAAAGTTGTGAATAGCCCTGTGTGTGGAGTTTTCTTTGAGTAGAAATAGGTTATATTAACCTGAAGATGAACCAGTACAAGAGATATACATTGTCACTCTATAAGGATATTTCATAGCTTGATCTTTTATTACAGACAAATTAAGCCAAATTTTGAACATCTCCCTTAGTGAGATCACCTATCCGATTTGCCCCTCGGTAGTTGAATTGCATGCTTGCCAAAGTCCTTATGTCATGTAGACCCTGCTACTGCCTACCTGGGTCCTGCTCCCTGTTAAAAACATGAAGATAAAAATAGAGAATTAGTTACCATTTTAAGCTTTGAGAAATTATATTGATATGCGACAAGTAAATCCTTCTTTAATGCCCAGAATTCTGCGGTAATACTATCTGCTATGCCCATATAGCCTGAACATGCAAGTACGAAATTTCCAATACTGTTTCGAAAGATACAGCCCAGCCTATGCCCTCATGCCCGGGATTAGATAAGTTAGACCCGTCTTTATTAACTAACAAGTAATCAATTGGAGGTGGTTTCCGAGCACAAGTTATCAACTTTGTTTGTCAAGTTGTTGTGTTGGGAAATCAAAGAGTTACAAATTGCAATAAGTTTTTGAACAAAATCACAAACTTAGCAAAACTGACTCCCGTCTCCCGCATTTCGTAATAAGTATAAATTTGTTGCATAAATTCCATATGATCCAGCAAGAATGCAGACGCTAGGCCTGTTGTGGTTGAAACTTGGCCAAAGTTTGTGTCGAATTGTTGCAAATGCAGAGTAGAATAACAAGTGTTTAACGATTATTCTTCTTGTACATCACAGAGTACAAATTGGTGAGTCTATCACAAATTCACAGCGTGTTGAGTTGAGTAAACCATGTTGGTCAATTAATACACTAAAACTAGTGTATCCCGTTTCAACAACTTTTACCAAATTTACCAATACTATATAGGTGTCTATATGTCCACGTCGTATTTGAATTCTTAATCTCAAGTCTTATTCTAATTTTTAGTTAATTACTATTTAAAAAAAGAATTAGTAAGTCTTACTCATGAGATAAAAAATTCTGAAGTAATGATATTTAATTAGTATTTAGAAAACTTTCATGACATAGCAAAATTGAGTTGTCCTAAAATAATCTCAAAACATTATCCTAAAATAATCACCCCAGGTATAATTTGGACAAAAAATAAATTTACACGGATACAAAATAGTACGGATGTACCTCACGTATAGGAAAACTCTGCAGTCTGCACATACACCCTTTGTCCGTTAATTCTAAGTTCTTCCAAGTTCTAACGGAGAATAGCGAAAAAGATGAAAAATTCATACTAATACCTTCCACGTTCAACACAGCAATGTGCTCTGTGTTTTCACAAATATGTAATTAATATAACCTGTTTTTTTCTAAATTTCACGGATATGACCTTTGTAGTTTCAAACTTTGCACGCCCGCCCTTCGCCTGTTAATTCCGACTGAGAGCTATGGAAAGCAGATGCAATTGGCAGAGTTATCCGTTTACTTATAAGTATCTGTTTTCATAAAAGCGGATGCAAAATAATTGGCAGATTTGACTTTCACTGTTAGAAGTAGGCTACTAACATAGATTTGCTACGAGTATATCTCTAAAGATCAGGGGACCTTGGACAAAGCAGCGATTTAACCAATTTTGTTTACATGGGTTGCATTCTTCATCAAAATTCTGATATCTAAAAAGTTTTCAAGCACAAGTAGCTAAATCGAACAAGGTATCAATGGTTTTGCTAGACAAAACAAAGTTGAGTTCTAATCATCATCCGGGTCGACATCATCTTCTGGGTCGAAATCCCTGATTTTCACGTCTGCATCTTCACCATACTGAATGGAGTTGTCAATGTGTGATAAAATGTGCTGAATGCTGGGGAGAAAAAAATAACCATAACATATTAGTTATTACCAGGAGCTAACCACAGCTCAGGCTTCGCTTCTTGAGCTGCTAATACTTTCTCAATCTAAATTAATGAAGCATATACATTCTAGAATTATATGGTAATATACCTGCTGTCCTTTCTCAGGTCCAGAGGCAAGAAGCTCACCATGCCGTATTGACCAACCTGGAATAGCATACAGGGTATAACGAATTATGACTCCATGAAATCTAATTTAATTGATTTAACTTCTTTTTTTCTTTCTCCTTTTTATGAACTTGCCAAGTGTTTTCGCTAGAGGTGCATTTGCATCTTGGTGCGCACACCCTCACAGAAGTACCAGTTGAAGAGCTCCAGCACGTGTATTTGTGTATTCGTTATCAATTGTTTTATAATGCTTATGGAAAAATAGTAGTTAGTAATAGCTGAAAGTAGTAGAATGATATAAACTGAGTGGTTTTGCAAAACTAGTTACATAGGTCTAAGTAAAAGTTTGATTATCCAAAGTCCAAACCGATTCTCAAAAATAGATAAAACTGAGAGTAATAATCCTTTACAAAATTCCAGGTATTGTTACAGAAAATAATAGAGGTTTGAACATAATTTTTTTATGGATAGAATTTTTAATCCAAATTTGAAACCATCATAATAAACACAAGCAGCCTCTTTAATTGGTTCTATCTCGCTCTCAAACTCTTTTTAAAATCACCCAGATAAACAGTACATGTAAATGAGCCTTCTATAAGCATCATATCTGAAGCCACATGCCCTCTTGTGGATGCAACATATGTCAACACAATGGAGGTTTCTATCCTCTCAAGAGAGAAAAATTTTGAGTTTAAGAATTCTTAGATACTGATCTCAGAGAGAAGCATTCGGTTTGCGCAGCATGTCTTTTCCAAGACAACCAATTACTCTTGATGATTGATATTTGCATAAAAGTTGAGATGAGCACAAACTTACCAGTTCGATTAAAGATTTATTTAGCTTGCCAAACTGAGGACCCATGCGCTGATTCAACTCTGCCAACAGTGTCGTAGGTTCTGGATTCAGATAACTGGGAGGAAAAGAGAACAAATGTCAGGCAAAAATAGAAATAATGGCTATCATGCAAAACATAACACAATACCCCCAGCAACCTCGGACCCAAAAAGAAAAATGAATTATATGCTAGTATTAAAATAGCACTGACTCTTCAATATCCCTCTTGTTTGTGACAAGGTCCATTTTGGAAAGAATGTTGATATGAGGCAGCTCCAGTTGAACCATAGCCGAAAGAGAAGCCATACAACCACTTATGAACTTGGTGACATCTGTAATAAACTAATGCATGAAAAGAACAATTAGTTCCTACCTGGAGAAAGATAAATTAAAAAGAAAAGGGTACCACAATAGATGGAGTATTTTACGTTGAAATGATTACCTGAGAATCAAGTAAATATACAACACAAACGGTGAAATTTTTTCGCTTTAAATGCTCCACAAAGTTCTTGAGCACAGGTACATGGGAAAAGAGTTCTATTTGGCCTGTGAATAAGGTGAGTGTAATCAAAATCAAAATTTGCAGACAGAAACCCATAATACCACATCAGACTGGTTACTTAGAAGAGATGCATTTAGTTGCAGATGTCACAACGGGGTTTTTGTCATCTATGCAGACTAATAAGCTCTAACCATTAACACATGAAACAGTCATATTGAAGTTATACACAAATATGACGGTTTCATACACGTAAAGAAACACAAACAGACATGCCCCACAAAATAAAACAAAAGGAAAAGAAAAACAAACCACATTGTTACATATTGGATTCTGTTCCTTATTGGAGCAAGAAAATCATGGCAGCAGGCCATTATTGCAATGCATTGTAAACCAAAGGGAGATTTCCTTTAGAATACAAAGACCATAGAATTTGGAAGAGAGGAACTCAGAAGTAAGCCATCAACAAAATAACACATCTCTATAAACCTACATTGAATATTTATATCTCTCAATATCAGTAAATAAACACTACTATCATCCAACTGAAAAGAATGCAAGCTAGAAGTAACAGTCAAACCTATCCATTCAGTAAGGAATCAAATTCACACACTGTCTAGAGAACGTCCATGCAGTGAGAACCCCTCATTGCCTCAGCATAATACATAATTCCAGTAAAATATTACAAACAACGACAGTCAAAACCCGTAAGCATGAAGGTTGTAGACATGTTAACAACAATACTGTATACATTAACTAGTCATGATAAGCTTTTTAGTAATAAGGATGTAAGACCACACTAGTTAATTCCCATCAGGGAATTTAACATTTATACATTATGTTCTAACCAGAGACCAGTACAGAGACTTCTAAACCATCAAATTCCAGGAACACAGAGATAATTAATCGGCAGTTTTTGCTCAGTGACACAATTGTGTATATATATCCATTGAAGTGTCAGGGAACGGCATAAAAGCAGAAACTAAGAACATGTACCTGGACAGTCAAAGATAAGATAATCATCCTCCATATAGTGATCTAACTCCTCAGCCAGCCAGTCCTCCAAGTTTTCTTCTAGGAGTCTGATTTTAGTACTAAGGATGCACATTGTTGTGACACGGTACTATATAGACTAGATCCTAAAACTAACAATCTTTAATCACCTTCTTGAACTAATGATTGAAGGTCAAATTTGCATAGCAAACTAATATAGGCACTGAATAATCAAATAAGTATATTGCAAGAGTATACTTTTGAATCCAAAGGATACTCCATGCAGTAGATAAGGCCACCATTTGGACCCAAATGAAGCTCCTCCATAACATCCTCAAGAGAAACCAGTTCCTTAATATCTACAGGAAAAAAAAGCTAATACTGTCATGGACCAGAAAATCAGGGTACAGCTTACAGGTCAGTAAGTGTAACAAGTGGATTGAGAAATTAAATACCGATGGCCACAGGATAATCGAAATTCTCAGCGGCAGGATCTAAGTTTACAATATGAATCGCTCGTCCCACAGCTTCACAGTGTTGGTGCAAGTTAGAACAGTAAGTTGACTGTAAAAAACAAGGCAAGAGCATAATCGGTATGAATAACAAAAGTTCATAATTTAGTTTAGATTTCAAAACATAGAAAACAGAAAAAAATGAATCGGTAAGTTACCTTTCCACTACCAGCGGGGCCAATAACAAGTTGTGCATAGCCCATGATGACTTCTCTCCTCGCTTCCTTGTATATGTAAGTTAGAGAAATGCTGCAGTCAACTATAAATAGAGTGTTTCAAAAAACAAAAGACTATGCGGACACTAAGAATTGCAAGCAGTGCGTATGCAGCACACACCACACAAAAACAACAGATAGCAAGCTCAGCACACCATTGAAGCCCATAAAGAAACATTACTATACAACCTGAATGGCCAGTTATACAGAGAAAAAAAAAGGAAATAACAGCTTAAACCCATAACAGCGGAACAAATTCAGAGAACACGCGTTACAATCAACCAAAGCAGACTAAAAATATATCTAATTCTAACCCTAGCTCCGTTTGTAGTTCAACCAGCCAAACATTTATTGTTAGTTTTGGGACTATAACTGAAGCTCTAAAATAAACATAAGTCAGTGCATGGAGCTTTATAGCTTATACTACATCGATATATCTTGTTTGTAGCTAGCAGCTCAATCTGTAAGTGATCACCTAACATGGCCATATCAGTTAATAAAACACAGGTCGTGACAACGAGCAATGAAATAAGCAAAACACTCCTTGAGAAATTGAAACTAACTCCCAACCTAGAGAAAGGGATTGCGTTGGATTTAGGATCGGTTACGAGTGAATTTCTATAAATGGAGATTTAGGATTTAGGGCTTTAGCATAATTCATGCTTGTCAATTCTCATATCAACTTTGACTCATAAAACAAAACAAGACGCTAGACTTCTCGCATGAACATAAATCAAAATTGAAGTACGAATAAAGGAAATGGAAAGTTAAGCCACGAATACCTGAAGAGGAGGCGGCGTAGTTGGTGGCTACTGGCTACCGGTGGAGGAAGATGAAGCGGCTAATGAGACTGAGAAGCGAGGAGAAGAAGATATTCGGTCAGGTCGGTTTATAAATCCAGATTCGTAATTCACATGAAAGCTAAAGCGTTCCAGAGCCTCGCAGCTTTTCGCTCGGAGCGCGTTTTGTCTCTTTCAGAGTGCACTTTATAGCTCCAGATTCGTAATTCACATAATTTGTTTGTTCATTTATCATATTCATTTAAATTACAAATAAAAAAGGAAACTTAAAATTTGTTATTATGGATTATATCTTTGAGGATGGAAGAAAACTACCAAATAAAATTAAAATCACTAATAAAAGAAATGCATGGGAAGAAATGAGGGAACTAACGATTTGTTTGTGTTTTAGCTTCTTATTTTTAGGTAACCGGCGCTAGCGGCATGATCCGAGAATTTTGTATGAGAAAATGTGGTTGTGAGGTTAAAATAATGATAATATTTTGTGATATTTATGATTTTATGGTATTGGTATTGTACTTGATCCGCTTGGAAATGAAGATTGAAGAGGCCCAATTGTAAGACCATCTAACGAGAGCTGAAAATTGAATCTGAAAATTTCAAACCTAACCGGGCTCACATGCTGAAAATTGTCTAAGCGCTGAGGTGTAGTTGAGATTTTCATCTGCATTTGAAATTTTAATAATATTACTAGTATTAACCATATATACGCACACCTTGACCAAATTTGCAGAGCCATAGTGTCTCATATTAGCATTTTTAATGCTAATACCGCATGATTTTGGACCATTCGAATTTACAACTTTAATATTACAAATTTATTGATTCATACTAATTCCCAATATGTTGTTTCTTGTCCTTGCAGTGGTTTGGAGCCTGTCAGGACGGCGGTGGTAATTGTTTCAGACATCAAGTCATTGGCAACAAACTTTGAAGACATCAAGAGCAAAGGCATATACGGGAAGCCAATTATATGGCGGATTTTCTTTCCAAAATTACAATTTGCAAGCAATAGTTTTAGCCATGTAGTAATTCCACCACTTCTAGAGAACCATCATACGATGGCAACTTATAGGTTTGGGACCATTCACCCGTTTAACTTTTGTTTAGCTTGTATCATGACTTATCAGAGGAATTCAATCGAATAATGACGTTGTCTCAAAATCAAATAAAAAAAAAACGTTTTTAGAATTAACAACATTTGTTAGAACAGAAATTACCAAAATATGATAAAGAACTATTTGTCCTTTCACAATAACATTTGCCTATGCTCCCTACGTTTATAGTTCATACAGCAAAGTTTCGGGATAGCTATCTGGAATCAGCACAACTCAAACAGCAGAAATCGAAAAAAGATTCTGCAACTTCAGTTCAACTGCTAGGCGCTGGCAAGATCTGCAATAACCCAGAAAAGGAATACTCGACTTTCAAACATAAATAAAATCATGAGTAAGAATATTAAGGAAACTATGTTATGAAGCAGCAGAACCAAATGAAAGTATTGCTGAGATAGAAAAAGCAATTAAAGGAAACTCTATCTTTTCATTTTCCCTTAGCGTTTTACTTATCCTCACAATTAGAGCTACGCCAGATGATTAAGCAGATTATGCATCAGGTGTTGACATGGATCAGTGAGGGCACTTAGTTATATTGAAGAGTATTTGAAATTTTAACTCACTTGAAGAAAAGAAAAACACCCAAGAATTCATGGGAGGTACCTATATTTCCTGTCATATTCAATCAGGATATATAGGTACCTCCCATGAGTGATATGAAGAGTATTTGAAATTTTAACTCACTTGAATAAGCATACTCCGGCAAGCTGACATATTCAGGACATGTGCTTGGACTAACAATCAGGCCGCTATTATTGGTTGATGCGACTCCACAATCCCGAGGCTACAAAAGAACCTCATTTAGAAAAGAATGCATATATTTTTATGAGGTGATGTAAGAGAATGAAACAGCAACGAGAGAATAGTCATAATTATGCCAAGTAACAGAATTTATTGACCTTGAAATCCTTGTAGAAGCATAACCGAAGCTCATCCACAGCATCACCCGAGCAAACAAGTTCAGGAGTGGCATGGAAAACATCTTGAATTGTAGAAATAATGCCTCTTAAAGGATATTTCTCGGAATTTGATGCCACATATCCAGCCTCTCTCAGAACTTCCTGCATTGGGGGAAAAAAATAAAAAATCTGAGTTCAAATAGTGCCAAAAGAAGCTTGCATGGGAATAAATCGGAATCAATGAAAAAAAAACACTAGCAGTTGAAAAGTGTTATCTTACAGTGACATTGTATTTGAAATAAACATTCAGCGTTTTTGTGAAATAACTGTATTCATCGCCAGTGACCGAGGCTGAACAAGTTCCATGCTTTTCTGCGTAATGAGGAAAAAGGAATTTAGGATCTTTACCAGCAAAGTGTTTTTGTCAGCAGACATAATTTCAATTTCTCAACAATATATGGACGACAACGCTTTCAAGCATGTTCTATTATCTGGAACACTGGAACCACACTTTCATATCATATATTATAGGTACTGAGTACTGACATGTAAAAACTTTATTTTCAAATCACCCAGCAATGACAGATGAAGCAAATACTGGTATAGATACTAATGATAAAACAACAGCATCAAGCACTCTTATGCCATTCACAGCGCTAGCTAAAATGAAATCACTACCCAAGCAATATATATAAGAACAACCAAATCATATACAAAATGACAAAAGCTACAAAGAGCAAAGCTTGGAAAGATGTTTACCCCACTGTCTCCAGGACACGTCCCATTTAAAACATGAAAGAAATAAAAGAATTAATCATTAGTTTCATTTCACATTATGATACCTCAAAAATGGAAAGAGCACAAACAATTGACAAACCTCATGTTCCCAGAATAACCCTTTCCCACCATAACAGTTAGATACAGAACTACAACTAAAGGATGGCCAGTACTTGTTCAAGACACCAAGCAAGGTCGAAATCTGCAGTTTAAAAAATTGCAACAGTGACAAGATTAATACTAATACATAATGATGGGCACACAGTTAAAGTGAGAGGGAAAAATATCCTTTTTGGTTTTTTTGGAAAAGACTGATCTTATTGAAATTCAAAGTTAGAGTATCAGAAATGCTCATTGCATCATAGTATCATCCTGCCAGTTCTAACATCTATTAACACCTGAATCAGAGAGTATTTGAACCTAACTAAAAATCAACCAGCAGCAAACTTGATAGCAGAACATTGTCGATGAATCACAATATAATATTGGCACTGGTTCTCCAAGCTCCATGTCATTTTAAGGAGTAACTAATGCACTTAACTTTAGTAAGAAGCTCTTTCCCTGTCAAACTAGTTAATGCAGTTCAAAGTAATACACCTAGCATAACATGCAAGCTGCAATTTTTGGGCTAATATCTTCTAGGGGTTAACCTGCTTCATACGTAAATTCTGACTCTTTATTTAACAGGGAAAGCACAGCTAACTAACTATATTTGATGAATCTCACTGTAGATTTCCTATGTGCTCTATTATGCACTCCCAGCCTCTTGCCATCGGGTATCATCATGGTGCCAGATTTATTATGGGCTTGGATTTTGAGTTATCATACTGGATCATAAACTGTCTCCTTGTGCTTGAGGAAAAATCCAGATATACAATTGCATCCTGGTCTGAACAGCACCAGCCTGATTTTCACTCAAAATGATTATTTGAAGAGTTCGAGCAATGTACAACAGCCATTGGAGGAAAAGGAGAGAGTGCTGAGGTTAAAAAATTATCCAAGGACCAGGCCATGAGCCCATGACTCTGATTGTCTTCAAAAAGAATTATTACAGCTGAATTATCTGTGGTGGTAAATTGTCTCATTTCGGATCTTTGTAAGCTCTGGGCTGAGAATGCCACAAGATCAACTCTTGGGTGTTTAAACTTCAAAGCAAGCCCTTGGTGTTGCAAAAAGTGTATACAATCAGGTTATACATAGCGGTCAAAGCAAGCCGCTAAATTTAGTAAAACCACAAGGCAATTCACACAATGACAGTGACCGGCACACATCTAGTAGCAGCAACGCTGCAACTACCTAAATATGCATTCAGGTAAATCATAGGTAACACCCACACCACAACCATTCTAAGACCTAAGGCATTTTAGCAAATTTTATCTTAGATTTAACAAAACACAAAAATACCTCTTTAAGATCAAATCTTTTACCGGTGCAACAAGCTGGCCATGTCCCATCATTGTAATCAGACCAGAGTCCATCTTCACATGATACGAATTTTGGAGATAGCAAACACATTAAGTTAGTGAACAGATGGAATTATTCATAAGTTCAATATTTCTGTATACGGTAGCAGATACTTCAGCCTTACAAAGAAATAAAGAACAACAAGGACATGCATAACTTAAACTCGAAATACAAAGTCGGAAACTCATAAAGACAGTTATATGTAAAAAATGTGATAGGGTTGGACTTACGGATTGTAAACTCGTGCAATGAGTTCGAACTGCACAAAAAAAAAAAAAAAAAAAAAACAATTTCAAACTGAGATTGCTATCGTTTTATATGAATACTTCCAAATAAACAAAATTCATGTGTTGTTTGCTCAGTAAAATACTTAGATGAAAGAGTATTCATGCAGGAAATGATGGAATTCGAAAATGCAATGAAAATTATACGAAAATACAATGGCCTAAAGCAACTACGTCCTCTGTCCCATAACAAAAAAAGCTCCGACTTTCCTGTTTCGAATGTCACATTAAAAGGTCAGATTTCAATTTTGGCATGGTTTTACCCCCTCTCTCTTAACCGTTAACCTAATAACCAAATTAACCAATACATAATTAACATTCTTCAATAATAAAAAAAACATTATGGAGTAGTTGGAGTTTGAACAGTCCAGTCAGTTTAAACGAAAATGCGTTCAGTTCATACATGGATTTCAACTTACAAAGAGAGAGAGCAGATTATTATTATCCTCCTAAAAGAGTTGATATTGGAAATTTGGAATAGAATCTTTTATTAAAGTAAAATAATCTATAAGTACACAAAATTAAGAGAAAGTACCGATTGCAGCAGGCATTGGAAGAACAACAATGGCGAGTATCGCGACAGGATGTAGGCGGCCATAAGAGAGACAGCAAGAAGTAATCGAATTCTCGTTGACTCTGGTTCCCTATATCTCCCAATACTTGTACGAAATCCCTACTGCTGCTGATTCTAGAGACGCAAAATAATCCAATAATGAGAAGAATTATGCGTCCGAAATCAAGCGATTGACCAATGACGGTAGAAGCCATCTTGGGGAGATGTAAAAGGGAATGGGTGGGTAATGGAATGGAACGAGACATTGAATTCAAACTTCCTTTCCTTTTTATAGCAGCTCTGCTAAGAACTAAGAAGGGCACCTGGCTTTTAAGCTATACTTGTAACAAAAATTAATTCAATTCAAATTTGATTATTAGTGCTAATAAATAAGTTAAATCACAATACAGTTTTTTTATATTGTTAATAGTGATTGATTTGTGTGTTTATTGGTCGGTTTTAATGGTTGACCGTCAAATCAATACTTACATAGAGTATATAATTGACGTTAGTCCATTGCGTTTGAACGAGCTCAAAATATACATACCGTGCAATTTGACAAAATACCAATGGTTGGGTTTACACGGTCAGAAAATATGAGGAAGAAAAAAAAATTGTTTATTTATGTGAACGAAAATATTGCAATATTGTATTTCGTCGAGAGTACATGATTTGGGCACCCATTCCGTGCCATTTGCAGCTAATTCCATAAATTGCGAATATTGATAATTTACCACATGAATAGCAGAAAGCCAGAAACTATAGACTTTTAACCTTCTGCTCAACTGCTAGCAACATCTGCAATCATAAAAGAGTATTCATTTTTTCAGATGTAAAAAGTAAAAACGATGATTGAAGTTAGTTTTTTAAGCTCCCAAAAAAAAAAAAAAAAAAAACCTCCTATAGTAGAGAGGCTAGTTAAGTTACTTTCTAAAACCCTCCCTAAACATTCCCATAGTTATCATCAATCAAACTGGGAATGTTTAAGACTTCAATCAACATCTGGTGCAGCAAGGATAACCTATGTGCCATAATTGGACTACTGCTTTTCAGTCCCACCCAAACCCAAGATTACCCTTCATCAATAACGATCTCTAACTTCAAATGACTAAATTAAACACTGAGAATACATTGTTATCTTGTTATGCAGATTACACATATAAGAATATAACAGTTGATATTCAACTCATCCACTTAAATTGCTAGTATTTCACTCCCTCGAGTAAACATATGATGGCAAGCTGACAAATTCAGGACATGGACTCTGATTTGTGATCTTGCCACTTTTGCTGGTGGGTAAAATTCCACAATCCCGAGGCTGCAAAACCATGCCATATAGAAGAGGTGAGATTTTGAGGAGATAGAAGCGACTTGCAAGGTAGCAGCCTTACCAAACTCATAAAATAAACAGATAAGAAAAGCCCTACTGGAACAATTATTTCATATTTAACATTACATTGAGTGTTGAAATCAAGCTAGCCTAACAGAGAGATAGAGCATGCCGAATGAAAGTAATAGATGTAGCTATTAATGACTGACAAACCAACAAAGAATTGGGTTTTAAAAAAGTTAAAGAACTTGTTGGAAACTCTATAAGAAAACAGGCTGACCTTAAAATCCTTATAGAAGCATAACCGAAGTTCATCCACAGCATCATCTGAGCATACAAGTTCCGGAGTAGCATGGAAAGCATCTTGGATTGCAGAGATAATGCCTTGAAGAGGGTATTTCTTACAATTTGATGCCACATATCCAGCCTTTCTCAAGATGTCCTAGATGACACAAATTTACATAAGAGAAATAGAAAAATCCGGATCAGAGATGCACAAGTAGCTAGGAAAATAAAATATGTTCAACCAATGAGATGTTGGTGCCTCTCAAAAGCAATATCAAGTTACTTCTGCAAATAAAACAATAAATTTCTCTTCTGTTCTCATGAAGCTCTCAAGTATTGCACTGTATTGCTGATAATAAAAAACAGTTGGAGGTATCACAAGTTTAACCAATAAAAAAAAGGAAAACAGAAACCCTGCTAGACTGCTACTTAATTCATGCAGAACCAGAGTAACTACTAATCTCTATATCATTTTTTCATAATATGGAAAGAAGAAAATGAAAGAAAAAAAAAAGGAATGATGAAACACAGAGAGCCAGGCAAGATGGAACTTTGTCCAGATAGAGTGGGCAAGAGCTTCCTGAAGATGTGTTTTTGTATCTCAATACCTTCAGGTAGGAGACACATGATGAGGTTAGATCTTCAGAAGAGATACAGATCACGACATGGATCTAATGGCCGACATTCTTCATACTTACTGTGTTATGTATAAGAAGATCTTATGCTGTGCAAACAATAAGAAGAGCATTCTTTGGACATTTTTGGAGGCCATATTAAATGGAGAATCACCAATTGCATTCCTCAAACTAATCCAGGCTACTTTTTTGCACAACAAAGTGGGTGGTCCCCAAGAGGCCTTTTTTTACAGCCAAATCTGGATTACTTTCAGTTATTTAACAGCCAAGTTCTGGATGAGTGAGGCCTCTAATAGATCGGATAAATAACTAAAGATTTACTCAGTATAATAACATGAAGCCAGCATGAGGATATAAAGCATATTAATCCATATTAATGCACAAGCAAGAACAAGTCATCAGTGTTATCTTACAGTGACATTGTATTTGAAATAAAGATCGAGAGTTTTCATGAAGTAACTATGTTCGTCTCCTGTGACTCTAGCAGAACATGTTCCGTGCTTTTCTGAAAAAAGAGAATCAAGAAAAGAAGTTAGGATCTTTTCCAGCAGATCAAGTGCTTTTCCAATACATTTTAGTCCATGTGGACTAAGAGACTGCCAAGCACGTATTTGAAATACAGATTGCTATATGACATGGGCAGGTTCTAATAAGTTGAGCATCAAGTAGAAAAATTGATCGTCTTGCAACATTAATGATCTAACTAAACATTTTACACGGCCCCATGCTACAGGATAAATGAAGCATGTAGAGACAAAAATGTTCATGTCTATTTCAAGTCCATGATGTGTATTTACTTTTTTTTTTTTTAATAATCGAACCATTACAAAGCTAGTAATAAACTATAAATAATCCCGCACTTGGTGAGAATTGAACCTATGACCTCTAGTGTCATGACACCTCAGTCTAACCAATTGAGCTAGACCTCATTGGTATGTGTATTTACTAACTACATGTATATTTACATTAGAATTTTGTAACAATAATAATAATAATAATAATAATAATAATAATAATAATAATAATAATAATAATAATAATAATAATAATAAAAGGAAAGAAGAAACATAAATTACAAAAGAATCAAAAGAATGGAAAAGATGACAAATAAATAAACAGAGTGTAAGAAATGAAAAAGAGAATAGAAAGAAAATAAAACATGAAAAACAACAGAGGCTGCATGTTCTAATACACAGTCGGAGAAGCAGGGGTAAGAAACCTCCGGCACATGGCGCATGTGCCACACACATGGCACATGCTCAATTTATTGGAGCTCATACTTATTGAGTATTGACTGTTATATACTTCTTCTATTTAATAAGTATACATATACTAATCAAGGATGTGATTATAAAAACATATGAAAAGTAAATTTTAGCAAAGATGTTTACCCCACTGCCAACAGAATCGTCCCGATCAGATCAGAACATGAAAGAAACAAAAGTAGAAATCATTAGTTTCACACAATGGTACCACCAGACGTGTGAGATCACAGATAATTGACAAACCTCATGTTCCCAAAATAATCCTTCTCCGCCATAGCAGTTCGACATCAAGCTACAGTTATAGGTTGGCCAGTATTTGTTCAAGACAACAGACAATCTTGAAATCTGTAATTTTAAAAATAACCACGAGAATTAGATAACTAGGGGCACATCTATAGACGGAACCAAAGTGATGGGGAAACACAATATTGCAAGTGCTTCACTTGCAGAAGGTTTTATATAAATGAAAATTGTTCTACAAAAGCTCTAAAAAGATTTCCAAGCTTCACTGATATATATGGTCATTTTGTATTAATATATTTAATGACAAACTTGCATATCTTGACTCTTTCAACCTCATTAATATTAATATATTTAACTACCATACGGCTTAATTCCTTTCTTTTGCTTTAAGATCTTAGCCAGTGTTGTATTAGTTCTTGTCCAGTGTTGTATGGTCTGGGTTGGTAGTAATGGAATGCTTTCATTATCTAAAATGAAGAAGATTTCCCACCAAAAGATGTAGGGCCATTGTATGTAAAATTTCAATCCAAGTAATCTAAGTACTTTTCCTAATCAGACTTTCTTCAGCTCAATGTGGACTACTCATGTTTCACCTTGGGCTCTTAACTCGGTGGAAACTAACAATCAACCAAGTTACAGTCCTAAAATAGGCATCCAGATCATGTATGAAGCACCTGGGATAGTTCTAGATTCTACTGTCTTTTAGCAAGAAGAGTGTGCTAGACGCCTAGACTAAAGAAAGTTACGAGCATACCTCTTTAAGATCAAATCTTTTACCAGTGCAACATGAAGGCCAAGTCCCATCATTGTAATTTGACCAGAGTCCATCTTCACATGCAGAAAATGAACAGAAACATTGTTAAAACATTCTGTAATTCTTCATGGGGTCACACTCACACATACTTTACCTTAAGAACGAAACAAGGACACCAAAGGCATGCAAAACATAAAACAGAGAAAGTTGGACTTACGAATTGTGAACTCTGTCAGTGCCTTTGAGCTGGATGACACAAAACAACATCGACATAAGCTCATTATTATGCAAAATTTAGATAAAACAGAGGGAATGTTCAGACATAACACAAACAACAGGATTGAGTTCCTGACTACAGTTATGCAGATATAAGTATAGTAGAGGCAAATCAAGAATACCTATCAAAGAGCTCGTGTTTTGTCTGCTTAATTTAGATTTACAGTGTAAGCCAAATACTAAATATTCATGCAGATAATGATGGGACACTAAACTCCAACGAGAATAAAACTCATAGGCCTAAACATGATACAACTTCAAAAGACAATGATCGAGCAGCTGTTCTGAGAATTGTAGAACTTAAAATGAAAAGAGCTGGTCCAAACATGTGATAGGTGCAAGGTCCTCTCAGGGCTGGCTAGTTAAAATCTCAAATAATTAAAAATGAGCATACTTCAACTAGCTGAGACAATGAACAGGGACCAGATAAAAAGAGCTCAGAAGGCTAAAAGTGGGACAAAAAGATACGTACAAGCACACTCAGTCAAAGTTTTTATATGGCTCGTGTTGGGGAAAACGTGAGTCTAGTCAGAATTGATTGTCTAGAATCCAGATTCCGTTAACAGGACAATGTTGTTGTAATGGTTCTGTTGATGTTTATTACAACGTACAGGAGGCTTAAACTAAAGATTCTCCATCAAACTATCAAACTAGGCCCTCTAAAAAAAATGAAGAAAACGTAAAAATTCTGGCCTCGTGTTCCCGCATGACTTTAGTTGAACCTACCTGCCTACAACTCAATTTATATCAAGCTTCTTTATTTCTTCAAAGCAGTGCGTTACGTTATTTGTCTATGATGCTATCAAGTGATGAGCAAAAAATCTTTACTTTCCGTACGCCCTAATATTTTCCTTTGGCATTAAAAACGCAGCAACAGGTCAGCTGTTTGGATTGAATTTCTCGAGGTAATGTCAAGAAATCAAGAGCCATTGAGGTTTTTCGCTAACATCAATCTATAATCAAGTATGCCAAGTCATCGAAGTAACATAACCAACTTGTAAAACTTGTATTAGATGCTAAGATGCTAAGATGGAAGGAAGCTAGTATATGAGGTACAACTGTGCAAATGATTGAATATCAAAGAAACATGACTAGTCTCGAAATCATAGCCATTCCAAATTCCGTGCTATACTTGACAAGTACAAGGGTCATGCCAAAATCTAATTGCTACAGTGCACTCATTGCCTTAATTTGCATAAAAATATGAATCATTGGGACACCCATCAGGCAGTTTACACTTGATATAACAGTAAACAAGTACTATTAAGCACATCCTTTCATGGAAAGGCTTGCTAACTTCAAAAACCAATTACAGGATAATCTAGAATGTACATAAAAATGACCTCATCAAATAGTCAAACAGATAGTTATGAAGTCACATTCTCACATCAACTCTTATTAGATAGATTAAAATAGCTCCCATTTTATTTTTATTTTATTTTTTTAAACGGCATTAAAAATTTAAAATAGCTCACATATCATATCACACATCGGTTTAATCTTCTCCAGATAAAAAAGCAATGTAATACTCAAAACACGAACACATACAACAAATCCACTAATTTGAAACAAAACTCACCCCCGGCAGCAGGCACTGGAGGAGCAACACTGGCGAGTATTGCGGCAGGATGTACCCGGCCATAGGAGAGACAGCAGAAAGTAATCAAACTCTCGTTGACTCTGCTGCTTTTCTTCCACTCCCAATATCTCTCCGAAATCGCTACTGGAGTTGATTTCTTCTGCGGATGATAATACGATAATAAGCACAATTAGAAGAATTGTGCGTCGAAATGGTGCGAGATCAAGCGGTAGGGCAAGGAGAGAAGAAGCCATTGATAGATGGAAAGGGATTCTGTAGCCATTGCCTTTCAAAGTGGTTTGTTTATAATATAGCGCTAAAAGGCGTCGAATTTTGCACAAGTACCGTGAAAGCTAATACTACTAGTTTAAACTTTAAACGATTGACACCTCAAATTCCTTTGCCTTTTTATTTTTTTTCCTTTTCGAAATCAAATACGGTAGATGCATTAAGTCGAAATAGATTATACAGACCGAATAGAAACTAGTACATCCTTCTAAATACAACATCTAGTGAAAACATCCCGTATTTCCTCCATTCCAAAAGAGTTATTTCCTCCATTCCAAAAGAGTTATACCGGTTTAATTTTTTTATAGTCAACATAATTAAAATAAAGTTTGACTATAAATTATTCTTAAACTATAATAATAAAATGGTTAACAAAATTACATATTAAAAATTTAGGATAAAAAAATTCATAATATAATTTTAATAAATATTCTACTATTATAATTTAAAAGTAATTTGTAATCAAATTTCAATGTTGACTGTAAAAAGTCAAAACGGTGCAACTGTTTTGTTTTCTGGGACAGATGAAGTATATACATTGAATTGATCAAAATGAGCTGACCCCGACTTTTCAAAAATGTACATTCTTTCTTCATAGGCAAGGTGTCAGCGACTTTATTTTATTCTCTATACACAAAATGGACCTAAATCATGTTATATCATACATGATTAAATCACAAGTTGCATGTTAGCAGACATGTAAGTGCCATGTTAGGCAAAGTTTGGGGATAACCTCTGTTGTTTGTGTGTTAAATGGTTGGACCTAGCCTTGACAAATGGGTTGTATCAATTTGTTCGGGGTCAGTGTTTTGTTTAGGATAAGATCAAGTTCTGGTATGGTCGATTTTTTTATCTTGATTTTATTAGAATGTTGTTCAAATTATAAATTTCAGATAATTTAGAATTGGGTCTATTCATATTAGATCAATTCAAATTAAATGTTGATTTAAAAATGAAATAAAAAATTGTAAATTATCACAACATAAAAAATGTCAACGACAACTTATGAAGTTAGTGACAGATTAAATATCTATTACAACTGAAATTAGTTATATATTTTTACAAATTTAATTTGGGTGAATTGGATTTGATGAGTTTGAGTCAAATTTAATTCAAATAATTTTGAATTAGATACTTTTTTGGTCAAATTTTTTCGACTGATTTTGTACCGTGTCAAAGTTCGGATAGCTAACATATAATATTTTGGATGACACTTAAATTTTGTCAGCTCTAGTTGAAAGTCACGTTGGTTTTTGTTCAGTAAAACAATTGCAAGACGATTTTCTGTACCACAGTTTCATATCATTTTAGATCTCACTCTATTAAGAAGGTTGGTACTAATTAAAATTCTTTACGATAATATTTTCAAGTCACTGTAGCAATTTCAGATTTGGAGTACTTATAGTATTTTTAAAAGTTCTTATATTTTTTTAAATTAAGTAAAGTTCGATAATTTGATATAATTAAATTATCAGATAATTTATATTTCAGGTTTTTTTTTTTTTTGGCAAAAATACAATAAGGTCCTCGGGTCCCATATCTCGAATGTGAAACATAATGATGTAAAAAAACTCCCTAAAGTTCCACAAACACCCCTCATTAGTTTGGGTTGGGTTTATGGATGAAATTACCCGAATTAATAATCCAATTCCACTGCTGTCATTAGATACTCGCGGCGAGAGATATAATCCTCCTCCATTCAGGAGGATTCTTGATCCCTCTACCCCTAATTTTCCCTCCATTTTACCAATCTCCTCTGCTCTTCCGCCATTAACAAGCTTCTAAATTATCTCCCAATTCCAACAATTCATCGTTACTTCACCTCAATCGTGCCACTCAAACACCGTAATTGCATCCGGAACACTCGGTTTACTCGGTGATCATCACTCCTTCACTTCTTGCAATTGCCTCGTCCCCTAAAGGTGCTACTTCTGTTCTCCATTTCTTATGATTACCTATTTTTCTTCTACTGTACTGATTGAATTTCTCTTTTCTCGATGTACTCTTGATACGGATGTATTAATCTAGGGTTACCGTTGTGCGGATTTTCCATTTTGAAATTAGGGTTTTTATTACTCTAGTAGTAATCTAGGGTACTACTTTCCTGCATGCACTAGTGTTATTATTGAGGTGAAAAAATGTTGTTGTTTTCACCTTTTTCCATTTTATTCTTCCATGGCCAGTTTCTTGATTAGTGTGGGAGATTGAATCCCATTTCCCGGTGCGCTATGTGAGAAGGGCTACATTCTTTCCTTTATGGTCTATAAGTTACTTCCTCTGTCTCTTGATAAGCTTCTCATGTTTATCAAAGTAGATTATGCAGTAGCTGATCTGTTTTTGTTTACATTATTGAAATTTTAAATGTCTGTTCTCAAGGCTATGCATACCTGGTTTGATATCGTTTTATGGACAGCTCTATTTGGTCCAAATTAAGACTTCACCAAACTCTTAGTTATGTTCTCTATATATTTTCTTAAATCTTATCCCATGGACAATATCAATTAGAGATTTGGATTTACGGAAAAGCTAATTGTTAAAGCACTCATTGTGATTTTCTTCTTCTTCTTGGAAATATGTAGCATATTGATTGTATGTTTGTGATTGTGAGTATACCAGGCTACCAGAAAGTATTTTTTCTTAATGAGTAAATATTGTGAAATGCAGCAAATCAATCAGAATGTTTAGTTACTGACTCGTATGTGGAGGAATGTTTACAACCCCAAATTGTTGTTATTGTTTGCTAAAAGTTTCTCTTAACTTTTAATTTTTATGAACTATTTTATATAGTGACTTAAAATGTAGTCTCTAATAGTTAAGGTTTGTACTTTGTAGTATACAGCAAAAATTGAACTGTTAAAAAACCTATAGTTCGAAGTAATAACCACCAATATTATTACTTATATGTCTGATGCATTGTTTATCTATGTTAAATAAGTCAAATGGAAAGGTTGTTCGCTCACATTTTAACCAACATAACTACACTTAAGGCTTGTCCACATATATATCCCTATGCAATCAACCCTAAAAAAAATGTAAGACAAGTATAAATGGCTGGAGAAACATGTTTTAGTATTTTTCATGTATTGTTGTTGTATGCATATTTAATGTGAAACGGGTACGTGGGCACCAAGATATATCCATTCTTCATAGGTAATACGATGTGATTATGTAACAAATTCTTGTATTTGAGAAAAATGGACATGACACAACAATCTTCTTAATCCTACGGCTCCTTTCTTAACTATCGTGGTTGACAGAGAGTTCTGTCATGACCACTAAGTTGTCTAAGCTCCGCAAATTTTGGACCAAGACTGTGACTCTATGACGACGTACATGGTCTTGACGTAAAGAAACATTTCTGTTAAAGAGACTATTTATTTTTGCTTTGAAAGAATGTGATTGGTATGATACGTAAGTTTAGAGTGGTAGATGTTTGTATGTTTTGGAAAAAGAAAAGAGATATAATATGACTTTTAGTTTCTGTAATGTTAGAAGTCGACCTCTTAGATTTCCATTCAAGTTTGTTTGACATGTCAAAAGGTTCAGGATAACAACTGACAATTTTGTGGCCTCCACTTACCTTTTCACCCTGGTAGCTGCTTTTTTTTTTTTTTTTTGGACTGTAACCTATGGGCTATGCGCCTATGCCTCATCTCCTAATACCTATCCGCTTGTTATTTTTTATAATCATACTTTGGAAAAAAGTTTATTGAGGATATCTTAGATGCTTGTCTTTAACTTGCTTTTATTTTGCGTGTTGTAGTTGTTGAGATGCATTAAGAGAAACCTAGCGGATGAAAAGCGATTCTCAAGTAATTGTTTTTTATTGTTTATTCTCTTCCTTGTTTTAGAGAGATATCGAGAAGAAATGCTACGCTTCCACATTAGATGCTGATTGATGGATCCTGATTTTAAGAAGTTTGGAAGAGGTAACACCCGTGATGTTTTCTTTCTAATATGTTATGTTTTAATTGGTACTTTCAATCTGATTATTTCTGGTACTGAAAGTTCGGTCATGTGAATCAGAGTCATATTTGCTATGATAGTTCAGTACCAATAGCTTCCATATTGTGTATGTTTACTGATGCCGGTTATGAAAATTTAGATATTAATTGGTTAGCTTGAATTAAGTATTTTAATTAGATTCTCATGGTGTGTGCTTAGGATAGATGAGGATAACATACATAGAGTGCACATTATCAATGTATTAAATGGTGGAGCAATCTCACTCAGATTTAGATGAAGGTACCTAAGAGGGATCATATGTTTCGTTTGAATTATTTATTGTAAATGTGACGAGTTAAAGTTTGTGAAGGGATTAAAATAGAAAGAGAGCAACATTAAAAGTCCTCTAGAATCAGTTGTTATAACCGTTCTGGAAAGTCTGATGCAGGTACTTTTTGCCCTTGAACTATCTTTAATTCTGTCAATTTCTTTTAAGCAGTCAGTTTTTGGTCTGATATATCTTTTGTTCTTGTTATGTATATGATAATTCATATGGAATTTTGCTTATTAGTTTCTCATTTGTCTTCTTCTTAAATATTTTTGACGGACCTCGCCATTTGCTCTAACTTAGGCCCGAGAGAACTTACAGGCGCTATAGATCTTATAAGTCATTTCAAATTGTTGCCTCACCATGATTTCTTCTGCAAGAGGCCGCTTCCTGTGTCAATTTCAGACACACACTATCTTCACAATGTAGTCGGAGACACAGAAATCAGAAAAGGAGACGGGATGGAATTGGGGCAGCTCATTCAAGATACATCTTTATCAAGAGGAAGTAATACACGTATACAGCCCTTTGATTTGGATATCCTCAGTGAAGCTTTTCAACTAAGAGATACATCTCCAGTTTATCTTCCTTCAGTAAGTACTTCTGTTCCTAAGTTTACCAATTGTCTTGTTTTTTGTTAATAGTCCTTCAAAGAAGTTTCACTATAGACATTGGACCTTGCCTTGTGTTTATATAGTTAACCCTTGGATAAGAAGCTGATATGTGGTCCTGTGATTTTTTCTAGTCCGAAAAGGGCACTCTTACTGTTAGTGGAAAATCTAAAAGCGAGTCGCGGGACAAGGAGAGGAAGCATAAAAAGCACAAGGACAAAGAAAAAGACAAAGACAAGGATAAAGATCATAAGAAGCACAAACATCGGCACAAAGATCGAAGTAAAGATAAGGACAAGAAGAAAGATAAGAGTGGTCATCATGAGAAGGTTTGGGCTCATATTTGATTCGTTATTCTGAATGCAATGTGATTTTGATGTGATTTGTTGCTTATGACTTATGAGTTGCTTAATATTATTTACAACCTCTTGAGTCTGTTTCAAATTTGCTATTGCGAGAATTTTGTAGGCTCTCCTTAAGTGATACAAAATGAAATTTGAGTAGTTTTAGGCGATTGGTTTTTCTATAGTGTCGTTTTTCTTCTATTTATGAACCTCAAGATATTTTTATGCATCTTAGCATTGTTAATGAACTTTTTACATAAGATTAGCTGAAAATGTCTATCTTATAGAAGAGAAAGCACGAAGGTGATGAAGATGCCAACGACATTCAGAAGCACAAGAAAAGTAAGGTAAAATGCATGCTTTGTACCATTTATATGAGACCTTTCTGTATGTCCTGATTATAGTTATCATTTGCCTTTCCCCTTTCCTCCGTTAAGCTTTCCTGAGCTCCATATCTAACACCTTGAAATTACGCAGCACAAAAGCACAAAGATTGAGGAAGTGGGGCCAATAAAAGTAGCTGGCTGAAAGGTGGTGCTTGTCTTTTAGTTTTTTCTTCAATGTTGCACTTGAGAATGTGAGGGTTCTTTGCTTTCTGTTGTCAAATTATATGAGGTACAGATCACTTAATTAATGAAAAGTCTTGTTGCTGTCATATTATCTAATATCTCTGTCGTTATATAGAGTTCCCTTTTTTGATGGTGAAACAAAGTGTTCCTCGTTATGTTGTCACACAAGTAACTAGGTGGTTATTAGTATTCAAGAAGGGCTTCAAAATTCCTGGAAACTATTTTAGGCTCTTTCAGGCTTAAATAAAAATTTGAGGCCATTTTCCCTTTTCAGTTTTGCTTATTTAAAGTTTGGTTTGCTAGCTTATATGCATACAAAAGGGAGTTCAAGCTTGTCCAAATGTTATTAGAAGGTTTCCCTCGTGAGCTAAAGTATCTAAGTAATAAGTACAAATCTGGAAGTTTCAATATACAAAAAAATTGAGAGGGGAAAGATGGACTCAGAACAAAATTTAGGAAGCAATCCATGAAGTGAAGGAAAACAATAGGAAAGTGCTAGAAAATTGGTACTGTAGATGTTCTCTTATACATTGGAACCTGAGGAGTAAATTTGGTTGCCACGGTTTTCTTGTGTTATTAAGTAGCTGTTCACACATTCAAAAACTAAAATCATGTTAGAAGGACGGACAAACAAGCATAATACAAGTATATAACATAGTACTAATGAGTAGGACGTAAAGATGTAAAATGACTAAAACCTAAGATTTTGCTTGATTATGTAACAAGCAATACTTAGCCCTTAAGATTAGTTATTCCATGTTTAAAGTCTATAATAGGTGCCATTGGTTGTAAAAAAACCAAGTCTTACAGGAGCTAATTTGCCTTCCAAAGTATTTCCTTGTACTTGAGTGTTGTATTCTATATTATGTTTTAACAGGCTAATCCTAGCAAGTAGCAACAACCGGAAAAATTTCTATTATGACAACATCTAGACATCTCTGATCGTAGATCTGTGAACCATGAGTCTTCCATTGATTTGACAGATCTTTCCTCTGTTGAAGCAAAATAGGATTACGTATTTATTTCTGTATCAGTGGCTAGACCTAGTGTTGTCGTAGTTGTGGAGGCAGAACAAGATCTTTGGCAGCATGCTTCTGTTTGGTTGTGAACATGTTTACTTTAACCAATAAGAGTTTGTTTCCAGAGTGTAGCTTAAAGTCATAAAAATGGATAGGATTCCTATTTCTGACCTATCATTTAGATATCCTTTATGTGTGGTGAGAATATAGGAAAGGTTTTCCATGTGTGAAACCTATGAAATCGAGGCAATTTACTATTTAAAAGCCTGAAAGTACACAAGTCACATTTCCAGGGATAATTCTTTTGTTTTCCTCATTTCATTGTTAGTATAATTTCAGATTTGGAAGACTTATACGCAGAATCACTTGCCTAAAAGCTCTCTTTTACGATGATGGTTGAACACTTGAGTCAAAGTAAACTTTTCTCAGCTTTTCACAAACAGGATTAAATTAGTGACTCAGGACAACAAAAAATTAGTAAACACAGCCCAGAATCTTGTGTCTGCTATTAAGATATTTTTCAGAAGATTCGATCTCCGAGGCTGCCGCAAATATTTAGGATACTATTGAGTCAGTAACTTGAAGTTCAAGCTATAGTACAACTCCACAGATTAGATCTCAAAGCTGGCTACTAGTCCACTACAAGCTTCAAACTGCTCTTGAATCTATGGTAGCAGAATTAGGTCCTGTCACCTTGCAGATTTGCTTGTACACTAGTATGAAATTTTACTTATCAACGCTGAGCTGCCTATTGAGGAGCAGCACTGCAGGGGAGATATTCTACTTCATGACATAATCAGTTAAGTACAGATTTCTTGTGTTAGCTATGCAGAGCCTCTTGTCATTGAATTGTTCATTTGACTGAGGTCAAGAACTTATTTGTCTACAAAAAGGTGGTCTTAATAGTTACGCTGGTTGAGCTTAGGCTTCAAATTCGTGGCTATTTTCTGTTTTACACATGAAGTGGAAAACACTGATTTAGGATAAGGTTTTGCATCCAGACGTAAGATCTTTGTGTATGAATCTTCACAAGCTTCATTTACATATATGAACTAAGGTCAAAGTGGAATGTGGTAATCAAATTTTGCAGCTCTCTCTTTCGTTTCACTCACTATGCAATTTGCACTCTTAGTAATTGGTACTCGTTCCATGACAAGAAAAGTACCCCCGTGACTCACGCTGTGATGGAATGGACCACAAATTCTATGGGAGGGAGTTAAATTGTACCCCCGTTATTGAAACATTAGAGGGTTAGTAGGGAAGCTTCATCAGATGGGGAGTGAAATTCTAGAAACAGAAAACATTACACAGGGTTTTTATGCAACTTAATTTAAGTTAACTATAAACTACTTTTGTCTGCTACTATTATGTATATCGTTCATACATGGCGTGCAGAAATACGGTAATGTGGTTAATTACTCGAGTTTTGTGCATGAGTTACAATTGATGTGTTATGAGAATTATATTTCTTTTCTGTGCAGAGGTTTTATTTGGACTCGTGAAAGAATGCCAAGAAGATACACTCACATGTTGAAGTGAATTCTGTGTGGAAGATGATGAAAACAAACTTGTGTATGTTGTTGGCACTCATACTCGTAGTGGTGGTAGGGGCCAGGGGGGAAGGGAAATCCTTTGTCTTCATTGGTAGTCTGTCAGTTCCTTCTGTTATTTTCAGTGTTCTTTCACTTTTAGAATTCTGGTGTATAGTTGTCTAATTAAACTACAGCTATTAGATACTCTGAAATTATAGGTGGAAGAGATAGGTGTTTACAGTGTTTAGGCCTCAGGGTTTTGTATGCATGGTGCACTGTGTATGATTATTGTAGAAACCCAATGTGTGATTTTACATCTTTGTAAATTTGTGGCGTTAGTTTTCCGGCCTTCTTGTGTATATACCAGTGTATTGAACAATGCTCTTGAAGACTGTCAAGGTGAGACCGCATGCGTATGTTGAAGGTTTTACAGTTTGAGGTTCCCAGTCTTGTAACGAAAACAATATTCTTGTGATCTGTCTATAGAGGTAGACATTATAGTCGCTATTACTCAAATCACAATTTGTCGAACTGATGGATAATGTGGTTTAATTGCTTTGACACGCTTGGTGGAATAGTTTCAGATTTGGTGTGCAGATCTACTTTGGAAAAGAGATTTTGAGGGGACCGGTTTAGTTAGATCCCTATTTACAGGATAACTATGATATTTTCCTAAATATTGTTTCTAATTAGTCCCTTTTATAATTAATCCCTCATTTCTTTTTTAGTTGTCATTTTAGAAATTTCACATATATATATTAAGTAGAATCTATTACTAGCTTTGTAGTTATGAAAATTATCCTCAAAAGTCTATTAATATTAATATAATATTGTATTGATAGTATTAATATAGAGACAAAAGAGAGTAAAGTCTATTAGTAATTTAGCATCAATCATTATACCTAAAGTGACAATTATTTGTGTTATAGCAAAATTTCTAAAGTGACAACTAAATAAGATAAGAGGGAGTATTTAGGATATCAACTACATAGATACATAGTTGATAATTAGAGGTCTTCTATTATTTATGTTTTAGTGATAAAAAAAAACACATGGAAAATTTTAGTGATGAAAAATGACACATGGAGGATATATGTGGCGCCACATAGATATGTAATAAATAGGGAGGGTACTCATTTGTAGGAAGTTTTTTAGGGAGTTTTAAATTTAGGATTACATTTATATGGGCTCCAATAGATTTAAGAGTCCTGGGATTGTTGGTTTTTGACAACTTTTTCAATTTCATCCTAAATATAAGATTGAGAGAGGTTTTAGGTCTCTTATTTAGTCCACAAGCTTAGTTTGTCCATGAAACTGGTTCATGGGCTGGTGGCTTGGTTAGGGATAGGGTACAATTTTGAGGCTGGATGGTGTGCTTGGAAGTACTATTTAAAAGCCTGGAAGTACACAAGTCACATTCCAGGGATTATTCTTTTCTTTTCCTCATTTTCATTACTAATTGTTAGTAGAATTTCAGATTTGGAAAACTTATATGCAGAATCACTTGCCTAAAAGCTCTCTTTTACGATGATGGTTGTACACTTGAAAAGAACTGGAAAAAAGACCAAAGTCCAGGTCACTCCTAAGATCCTAGCGTCGTAGTCGATATCATGTGAACGTGGTGAACCTCAGACACGAAGAGGATATTGCCAAGTAAAAAAAAAAACACTTGAGTCAAAATAAACTTTTCTCAGCTTTTCACATATGAAATAGGATTAAATTGGTGACTCAGGACAGTAAAAAATAATTTCCTAACTTAACACAGCCCAGAATCTTGTGTCTGCTATTAAGATACTTTTTTAGAAGATTAGATCTCCGAGGTTGCCACAAATATTTAGGATACTATTGAGTCAGTAACTTGAAGTTCAAACTATAGTACAACTTCACAGATTAGATCTCAAAGCTGGCTACTAGCCTACTACAAGGCTTCAAAGTTCAAACTGCTCTTGAATCTATGGTAGCAGAATTAAGTCCTGTCAACGTTGAGTTGCCTATTGCGTAGCAACACTGCAGGGAGTGATATTCTACTTCATGACATAATCAGTTAAGTACGAATTTCTTGTGTTAGCTATGCAGAGCCTCTTGCCATTGAATTGTTCATTTGCATGAGGTCAAGAACGTATTTGCCTACAAAAAGGTGGTCTTAATAGTTAGGCTGGTTGAGCTTAGGCTTCGTATCCGTGGCTATTTTCCGTTTTACACATGAAGTGGAAAACACTGATTTAGGATAAGGTTTTGCATCCATGTAAGGTCTTTGTGTATTAATGTGATCATCTTCTCGAGCTTCATTTATATATATGAACTAAGGTCAAAGTGGAATGTGGTAATCAAAATTTGCGGCTCTCTCTTTCGTTTCACTCACTACTCCCTATGCAATTCGAACTCTTAGTAATTGGTACTCGTTCCATGATAAGAAAAGTACAATTGTGACTCACGCTGTGATGGAATGGACCACAAATTCTATGGGAGGGAGGGGGTTACATTGTACCTCCATTAGTGAAACATTAGACGGTTAGTAGTGAAGCTTTATCAGATGGGGAGTGAAATTCTAGAAACAGAAACATTACATGGTTTTTAATGTACTTCGTATGTCTTAACATACTTTGTACTGTTTTAAGAGATGGAGTGATGGTTTTAAAAATCTATATTATTATTTTAAGATGGTTTGTCATAGTTTTAAGTGGCAATTTAAAATCATTCACTATGATTTTAAAATGGTTTGTCATAGTTTTAAGTGGCAATTTAAAATTATTCACAAATATCAAGAAATCACCATTAAACAAGTCTACAAATTTCTGGATTGTCATTAAAAACATAAACGAACAAGTTTACAATAAGCTATTTGAAACATTTTAGTCATTACAATATTGAAACATACGGTGCTTTTTTCGAATAAACTTATTGGTGAACTTATACTTTCTATCTTTCTCCATGACTCCACCAAACTCGAATGACATCATCAACATCTTCTTAAATCATGACAACTCTCGTTAAAACTATAACGTACGCATTTATAATAACAAGCAGAAACATGCTAGAAAAACTAAATATCATAACAATGAAGCTTAAAAACTGTATCGCACGCTCTTAAACCATAACAAAGAGTCTTAAACTATAACAAACCATTTGCAAAAATCAAATCACAAATATTTCATCAAAAAAAAAAAAAAAAAAAAAAAAAAACCGTCCAGTCTTAAAAGCACACCATCCGGCCTCAAAATTGTACCATCCAGTCTTAAAATCAAAAAATATACTCTAAAAAAAACCATAAAACCATAACATGACATCTTACAACCATACCATCCAATCGTAAAAGCATACCACCGTGTCTTAAAACCATAAGTAACATGACATCTTACAACCATACCATCCATTCTTAAAAGCATACCATCCAGTCTTAACCTACCAAAACAACAAACCCCAACAACAACAACACTTGTACAACGATAACACATAGCCCGATCAATCGATTCTCCACATCAAAGTTAGTCCAAACAAAGCGGTAAAGGATAGAAGACACTAAATCCGGCACAAAACAAAAACTAACAGTACTAATTGTGAAACATAAGTGGAGAAGTGATCGGAGAGCTTCTTCCAAAGGAGAGTGCGGTTGGTCATGAGCGAGGGTTGCCGCTGAAAAAATCGTTAAAACTCGACGGTGGCGTGGTGGTGTGGCATGGTGGTGGTGGTGGTGTGGTGTGGTGATGGCGTAGTGGTTCAAATCCGAGATCTACAAAGAAAAAGATAGATTATAGACAGATAGAGATCAATGGTTATGAAATGGGTAGATTAGTGAATTCTTGTCTATTTATATTAAAATTTTCTTACCAGATTTTAGCTGGTATGATCAAGTGTTGTTTGAACCTGGCATTTTTCAATGTATAGGAAATTCCTACCTCTCTATATACTTACTCCAATAGTTATAATGATGAACGAGTGGTAAGGGTGTTGGAGTAGCACATAAGAAGTTGGGGGTTCAAGTCCCAAGTTATAAGGTTGGTATAAACGTATTTGGAGTTATGTGTATGTCCGAGAGATATTTCAATTTGTTGGGGAGTAGAGTGTGAAAAACTTACCGTATCAAATGGATATAGTTGAAAATATAGGGGGACCAAATTAGCCAATACAAATTACAATAATTTTGTTCGCAAATAGCCTATGATTTTTTTCCTCCTAAAATCCTAACATATATGATATCGCTTACCTCTTATTTAAATACCGAAAACCGATTGACAAAAGTCCTAAGTCCAATTGGAAAAACATCTCAAATTAAGAAGCTAGCCGCTACCAACATTCGATCAATGGAGAGCGAGAGAGAAAGGGAATCATTTATCCAGGCAAGTGAATTTAGGATTAACGCAGTTACAAATTCATATATATTATAATTGGGCTTTTAAAGTTTTTAAATAATGTTTTTGGGAATTATGTATGTTAATCGTTTTTTTTTCTTTTCGAAATGAATGTATGTTAATCGTTGTTTGTGAGTCTTTCATCGTGTTTAGATAATGATATGTTGATTATATGAGTTTCATTTGGAAGTGAATTTGAATAAAATGTTTTATGGATCTCTTGAGAATCAATGTTTCTTCGCCAAAAACATACATGAATTGCAATCACGGTATCTCGATTGCCTAAGAGTTCTTGCAAATATTGACCTTTTTTTTATTGAAAATCGATCACAATCCTATTAATTAAATGAGGAATCACGATGTTAGATGATAATTAAGGGGAGCATGATCCCTATTATATTTGTGTTGCGAATAGTTCGATTAGGGTAGTTTGTTGTTGCTTTACTAATTTGTTGCCTAGTATATGTACTGATATCATACTCATAAGTTATTAAAATAAATTAAATGTTGGTTCTAAGTTCATCTCTAATAGGAGATAGAGCCAAGACCTCATCCTTCACTCACACATTGTTGTGTGGGTGGTGACTGGTGAGATGGGATGAGTGACTCGTCTCCGCCTCACTGGGTGAGACGAGGATTGACTTTTTTTTATTATTATCCTTTTTGTTTATTTCATTGTTCTTTGGAGTTTCTTTCTGATTTTCACTGCAATGTCTTTTACTTCTGTTTCTTTCGGCCTATATATGCTGATGGTCTTGTTTCTTTCCTTTTTTTCTTTCTTTCTTTCTTTATCGTTTTGTTTAATTTGTTTGTAATTGCTTTTTATATTTGTTCAATAATACAGTACTTCTGATTTCTTATATGATGTTATTTTAATCAACTAATGGTATTATATGAAATTCTAGTCTTTATTATAATTTTTAGTTATCAACTATGAAGTATTGTAATTTTTTAAATTAATACTTCCTCCATTTTATTAGTAACTTCCTCTTTGGTCAACGGGTGTCATGTTTGACTCATACATTACACATAAATTATATTGATAAAAAATATTTAAAATACTACTAACTTATGAACTTTAATTATATAACTTTAAAAAAAATTGCATCGTATAATTTAGGAGTAAACTTGAAACCTGTTGACCGAAGAGGAAGTAACTAATGAAATGGAGGAAGTATGATGTTATTATATCCAATTAATGGTATTATATGAAATTCTAGGCTTTATTATAATTTTTAATTAGTTTTCAAGTATCGTAATTTTTTTAAATTAATATAATGTTATTATATTAATTTATAGGCTTTATCGTAAATTTTAATTAATTTTAAAAAAATTAATTTGATATTAATAAATTAATTAACAATATTATAATAAAGAAATATAAAATAAAATGAAAACAAAGGTGGGATGGAAGGGGATGTCTATTGAAGTAAATTAGGGATGAGTAACTGGGACATTGGGACATTGATGTGGCATGAGATAAAAGAAATGAGAGGGGATATAAATGTTGAGATGGACTAACATTGGTGGGTGGGTAGTTTTTTATAAAACATTTCAAAATCTATGATAAAATATATGTTTGAGAAAGGTACTAGTTAATTTTGTTTACCCTACTGACACAAATAAAAAGGAAAACTTTTGTAAGTCGTGCTGAAATTATAGGTACATAAATATATGTGTAAATTCAGAACATATAGATGAAACATATATCGTGCCCAAATATAAATTGTGAGTAGCATACAAAATTTACCCAAGAGTTGAAGTTGTATCTGGGTCGAGTGTATAGTAAAACTTCCAACTAATTCAATTTTCACCTTGTAACTAGAGTCCATTTTGATTCCCACAACAATGTAATCCCTTCGTGATTAACTTAATACCTCGGTGTCAGTCTCCTAAATTTAACTAATTCATCAATTACGAACTAACTAGTTTATCTGCTGATTTTGATAAATATCGTCGCGAAACGAAAAGAAAAAAAAAAGAAAAGTCATTGTGGAGAAGGGAAAAAGATAAATAAATGAAAATAGAAAGCGAGGATAAAGGTTGAACGAAGGCAATGGATCATGTGGTGAATGTCAGAGTTAACCGTGCCTAGCTTTGAGTTTGGCTACTACCTGTCGGGAATAATGAATTCTATTCTGTGATTAGTAGACTAAACAACTAACAACAACAGTTAAGTATAGTTAACTAACCTTGTTTCTCTCTCTTACTTTCCTCTTTCCAAAAACGCAAATCATTTTCTCTCTCTAAACCTGAATGAAACCCTTGCTACCAACCAAAACATGCTCTAAAATTCTTCTTCTTATCCATTTCCTAATTTGCACGCTTCCAAATTTCTGTAAGTTTTCTACTTCTCTCTCTCTCACTTGGCGATTACAGATCGATTATCTCTTCAACTTCTGCACTTACTCTGCTTCCTAATTTCAGTTGCATTTTGTAGTGTTGTATTTTTACAGACAAACATTACCAACACTTTTTTTTTCACTTGAACTTGCTGTGTGTATGGCTGTCTTCGTTTTTCAACTTGTGTGATCTGTGTGTCTCTTGGTTAGTTAAACGCATTTTAGCTAGTTTACATAATTGAGTTTTAGGTGCATGATAAAACTCGATTAAACCTAATGGAATGATGTGTTGAAATTAGTTAAAAAGTGTATAAAGGTTGGATTCTAGATGCATTTATTACGGTAAGAATGGAAATTAGTGGTGGAACCGTGGAAAATAGCTAAAATATCATTTATTAATTCTATTTTTAACCCAATTATTTCATTAAAAAAAACTTTTCAGCTAGTTTCAGTCATATGTAGTTTCTTCTCTTGGCCTGTGTGAGGTGACTGAGCTGATTCAAGTACATGAGTGAGTCATTTGTTGTATGATTTGCTCATTTCATACAAGTGACAAAATTCTATGCTGGCTCACACAGATCAGCTTACTTAACGTCTTAACCTTCCTTTTCTTTTATCCTTGTTGTGACAGGCAAGGAGATAGAGTGATAGTTCTCAATGTCTTCTTAAGAGTGTATTGAGATTTCATATAATGTTAACCAATTTGTGCTTGTGTTATAAGTTTATAACACTTACCATGTTGCATGCATTCACGTTGTTAGTTATTGACATACCAGTGCTTGCTTCCCAATCATTATTTTTCAAACTTAATCTGTGGCTCTGTGGCCTTGCCGGTCCAAGAGTAACCTAAATCTTTGGCTCCAGTCAAGATGTAGATACTTGATAGGTTACTACTAAGTTACAAGTTCTTTGGTAAGTCATGCATATCAGTAGTGAACAGATCCATGGAAAAGTTTGTGGATCATGGATCCTGATACACTCAAGGAGAAGTGAATTTTGGGATCCTGAGTAGAGAAGGGTTACGGTACCCATTTCCAGGTTCTTTTCATAGGCTTTTGTAATCAAGTGTAGCAAAAAATGACTCTTTAGCTATGCATCAAAGATAATAGAGAATATTTACTTGATATTGTTGGTAGATTCAGAACCAATTTATTCATGCTTCTGTACTGGAAGTTGTGAGCTTGGTCACTATTTCTTCACCATTTCATTGTACAGTTTCCTTTGACAGAATTATTTCATGTTCAGGATTTCTATGTCATGGGAGAAAACTTATCAGCTGCCACGCTGATGGACTCGACAGCCTCCAAAATTCAACAGCTTCAACAAGCATTTGCTGAACTCGAAAGTCATCGAGCCCTAACTCTCAATTTGAAGTGGAAACAGCTCGAGGAGCATTTCGATGGTCTTCAGAAGTCTTTGAAGAGACGTTTTACTCAGCTAGAAGATCAAGAGAAGGATTTTGAAACAAAAATTGTTGAATCCAGTGAGATGTTGGAAAAGCGTAAAGCAGCTGTTGTAGCTAAGGAACAAGACTCACTTGAGAGGCTTCAAGAGAAGCGAGATGCTGCTGTGTCTGCGATTTTGAGTGCTATGGGGAAGCAAGAAAATCCATTTTGGGTGGATTCAGGTTCCGTTAGTGATGGAAACCAAGCTGGAGCACCAATTGTGGAAGAAAAAACACCTTTTGTTACTGTTGGTGCCAGGAACGTCGTTAGAAAGGAAATAATAATTGGAAGTATAAATGTGCCGGTGAAAACCTATCCAGAACTTGTAAAATTGTGTAAAGAGATGAGTGCAGAAGGCCTCCACAAATTTATATCGGACAACCGCAAGAACCTTCCTGTTTTAAAGGAAGAAATCCTCACTGCATTAGAGGCTGCAGCTAACCCTGCCTCTCTGGTTCTGGAGTCACTGAATGGTTTCTACGGTACTGATACACTAAGCTCTGATGCTAGGAAAGAATCACATACCTTAGGTCGTCGGAGGACCTGTATCATGCTGATGGAGTGCCTCAGCACTTTGTTCATGAATCTGGAAGCAGACTACCGTTCTGGTATTGTCACTAAGGATGTTAAGGAACGGGCAAAGGCTATTGCTGAAGAATGGAAACCAAAGTTGGATTACCTTGATATTGATGCCAGTAATGGAAATTCATTAGAGGCCCATGCTTTCTTACAACTCCTTTCTACTTTTGGCATCAATTCAGATTTCGATCAGGAGATATTGTCCAAATTAATACCGATGGTTTCTAGGCGTCGTCAAACAGCTGAATTATGTCGCCATCTTGGCTTATCAGACAAAATGCCAGGTTTGTTTCTCAAACCTGATCAAGGGAAGGTTTAAATGATTTTCTCTTCTGTTGCGGGAGCAAACAGTTTCATGCCCGTTTTTTTCAAACAGTTCCGATATGGCTTTGCATGTAGTCGAACAAATTGGTATGTGTTTAACTACATACTGTTCAGGAGTTTGACATGTGCCTTGAACTGTTTGAATATCAGACTGAAAATTTTATCCAACTTCAAACTCTTGGACAAGATAATTTGCTTCCGTACATTACACCAGAAGCATTTTGCACATTGCATACCTTTTGCACATTGCATTTTGCACATTTTTTTTTCCCTCTTCGTTTTAATTAACAGCAGAAGCATTTTGCACATTGCATACCCTTTCATAAAATTATTATCATGTCAGTTAACTAACTGTCATGGTTCTCGTGGTCATTTATGCATGGCCCATACTCCCTAGACACTATCTTTGTGTGCTTTACTTTCTCACCCGTGTTATTCCAGGCGTGATTGATGTGTTGGTGAAGAATGGAAGGCATATTGATGCAGTCAATTTAGCTTTTGCCTTTGGGCTGACTGATCAGTTTTCACCCATTTCATTATTGAATTCCTACCTATCTGATGCCAAAAGGAATTCACTTGCTTCCAAGAGTACATCATCTGCTGGTTCTGCACAGGTTTGTTCCTTTTATGAAAAATGTTAGCAAATTCTTTTGTTATAGTGGGAAATCAATCAGTCCAAAAAATAAGGAGACATTATACTACTGAAGCTGAACTAATTTTTCATTTTTGTTCTTTCTTTGCAATACATGCATCATGTACATTCCTTAAATAGGCCGAAGTATAACTCTACTCATATGCAGAAACTACTCTTAACCATAAGAAACAAAAACTATTTTTAAATGAGCAACCCTTGTTCACATAGTAACTAAAACCCGTGCGCAATCCGTGCGAATGTGGTGCGCAAATGAACCGTGTTCTGGAATGTGCATACTGGAACGCGGATCGCATGGGGAGTCATGTGAGCCTGATACTTGGTTGTCTCCCCCCCCCCCTCCCCCATTTCACCATTTCACCACTTGGCTTCCCCTCTAGGATACGCCGAATTTAGTGGCTTGCACGCTATCTGAGCAAATCCAGTGTGCAAATGAACTACACTCTGGAACACGAAAGTAAATCATGTTCTGTTAATTAGTAAAAGTATATTTTCATTCAAAATTTGTGAAGAGTACCTGATGAGCACTTAGCTTACATTGCCCTTCCAGTTCTTGTGCTATAATAGTTATTTTATGCAGGGTGATGTGGATCAAGAGAAGGAGCTGGCTGCTCTCAAAGCCGTAATTAAATGCATCGAAGATCATAAGATCGAGGAGCAATTCCCTGTGGGTCCACTCCAGAAACAGGTCGGTGATATTGAGAAAGCGAAGGCAGACAAGAAAAGAGCAACAGAAGTTGGAAAACCACAATCCAAAAGACCCCGAGCCAATGGTGTTGGACATCCACCTGCACAGAGAGTTGCTAATGTCACCACAGATAACAACTTCTATGGCAGAATGAGTGATAGGTATGTCTATGACATGCCATACGCTTATCATGGACCCGCTGACCATTATGTTCCGTCTTATGTCAACACTGCCGCGTACAACTTCTCTCCTGGCCATGGAAACTTCTTTGGCAATGCGTACCAGTACCCGACCTCATATATGTTCTAGTCGGTAGAAATGCTGAGACTGATGAATTGATCAGTTAACTGTTAGTATTAACTCTTTCAAACTCAATGTTCGACTTTAGCATTTTGTTAAAAGCCCTGAAAAAAGAAAAAAAAAAGTTGAGGAAATTAACATTAGCCTCGTTAATTTCTAGTCTGTTGAAAAAGCTAATATTACAATGTACTAATATTGCAGTGTTTCTAATGTTTTTAATATTGTATTAGTGACATTTTAGTTTCTCTTTGATGCTCTGTTGTTTTCTTCTTGGCTATGTTATGGAATGCCTTAGTATTCCATTCGCAATTTGCGAGCAGTTCATGGTTTTGAGTTATAGGGTGAGATAAAACTGTACAATCCTTGTGCAGACATGCGGTCCTGGTGCGCAAAATTGAAGTGGTTTTTCGATCTTACTGTAAATTGAAGAGTTCTAGATTTTGCCCCGACCTGAACTGTTTTGCCCCACGTTGAGCAATCAAAATTACAGAGAATAAAAAACCAAGTGCTAAGAAACACTACATATGATATGATCGTTTAATTTTTAAATATTTTTTAATATAAAATATGTAATTGAGTTTTTTAAAACTTCTAATTATTCTAATAAATATTAAGAAAATCAAATATATATGTATGAGAAATTAATCAAAATATTACTTAATTAATCGATAAAAAACTATAAACATCACAAGTGAGAAAATAATCAAATGATACATTTAAAGATGTCCAATAAAGCACAAAGACTACTTGTATATTTTAATCGTTTGTATGGTGGATTTGGACCCGTCCCGACTCGGACATAATTTAATGAGAAAATTGATTATAAGGGCTCACTATGAAGTCCTTTATCATAAAGGACCATCTTGTGTTATCAATTACATTTTAGTCCAAACTCAATTACATTTTAATCCATTTGAGTTGACCAACATTTTAAACACCTTCCAACCAAACATGACTTAATAAAAATAAATATTTTCAATCAAAAAATTAATTTAAAGATTTAAAAAATCTAAATAGAATTATAAAATAAAATAAAAATGAAATATTTAACAAGTTCCATTCATCTTATTCTTCGCTAAAGCTTCGGTACTGGAAAATTTCGGTATCGGAGCTCCGGTGCCGGTAACGGTGGAGCAATGGTGGAGCTGCTGCTCCACCGATCTGGTGGTGGAGCAAGCTGCTTGCTGCACCGTTAATGGTGGTGGAGCATCTTGCTCCACCGTTTTCGGCGCTGGAGCTCCGAAAAAAATTACGGTAACGAAGATTTGGGGATGATGAAGATAATTTTTTTTTATTTTAGTTAAGTTTTTTTTCTTTAAAATTTATTTTATTATTTTAGTATTTTACTTAGTTTTTCTTTTAATTCTTTATCTTTTTTATTTGAAAACACTAAGGTTTGTTTGGTTTCATCAAAATTCAATTTTGGAATAGTGAATTTTTGTTGACTTTTGACTAAAATGTAATTGATAAACTAAGGTGATTCATTTCGTTATTAGGTACGCTAAGAGGGTATAAAAAATCAATGGACCCTAATTTAATTTAAGAGAATTTAATAAAAACAAAAATCAAAGTGAGGGATACGATCAGTGATGAATGAGGTCGAATCGGTATCGGATACATATGTGATATGAAGCTGGATACATTGCTCAATTTGGAGTATCGTGCTTCATATACCATACCAGGTGAATAATAGTAAGAATGGCCATGGTTCTAACAACATACAACATGAATATTTCTGAATCCAAATCTCTCAAATTGTTAATTACTAGATTCAAGTTCCCAGTCAATATGAAAAACTATGGTCTATCTTGGCTATATGAGAAACACATCGAGACTTCCCCCAGAATAAATCGTCTCACCGTCTGTTCATCTTCCATAAGCATAACATCCAGCAGATGCAACATTTTTTCCATTCACATTACCCACTACGGTAAAGTTTAGCAATATCTGCCTTGGCAACCTTGGGATGTGTGTCGTCTTGGCTGACTACTCGACTGAAGGAAGCCAGGAACTCTTTATTCCCTTCTGCACCCTTCAATGGAGACTCAATCCAGCCTTTGCACTCAAATCCGTACTCTTGTACACCGTTTATGATCTTTTCAACAACCTACCACATGCACAAATATAATGCTCAATATGTGCCTTGCAACTTGAAAATTAGCAATTGAAAGTAATATCAAATCATTTCATGCTCTGGTTTATTTTCAAGAACATGAACTGATTTTTCTTATAAGATATGCTGCTATGTATTCAATTCAACAGACTATGTCAAACTAGTGGAAAACAGACTGCTATTCTGAGAATTTAGCCACCTTTTGCACTGTTTGAAAGACAACTGAATTTATTTTTATGATTTCGATGAGTTCAAATTGCTTCCTTTTTCATTTTGTTAGAATGAAAATCAGAAGTTTTCAAGATCTTTTATAGTCAAAGCAGCTCAGCAGAATGGCCAAGATGGGTACAGGCACAGAAGTTTATGGTTGAAAATGTGGCATCAAAGAGCCCTCTTGTGTTAGTAATAGTAGTCGTTTTCCTTATGTTGTGTTTCATGGGTTCTTATAAAACCCCATGAGTGTATTTCACTTTGATTGAATTAAAGTTCTATTTATGGTGGAAAGATATAAAAAATACAGGACCGCATTAATTTAGAGAAACTACCTCTTCATGGACCGATGGATCTCTCACAATGCCACCACCTCCTACCTGAAGGAGGATGAAAATTTTAATATCATATTGAATGTGAAAATTACCCGTATGGTAAATATTAAGAAAATTTTATCTTCCACATCCCCTTCAGCAATACAGACATGGAGTATGAAAAGCAATAGGGCAAGGGAAAACTTAAACATGCACATACTTGTGATCTGCGAGCCTCAAACTGAGGCTTAATCAGAGTAACTAGCATAGCGTCATTCTTCATCAGATTGATCACAGCAGGCATGACCTGGAAAGTTACGGATTACAACTTTACAAGTTGAAAGAACAACAAAAGAAACAGCAGAGGTTCAAAAGCAAACAAGAGGGCAGTGAAGCAATAATTATTACGGACACTTCATTCCTTTCTGTGAGAAAAAGGAAGTCAAAACATCTTGAAGCAAGATGAGTGGCCAACCTAGTATGTTACGCAGAATGTAAACTTTGATTCTGAAGGAACCTTACCAGCAGTATGGAAATGAAGGAAAGGTCCAAGGTGACCAAGTCAACCTTTTGTGGGAGCTCAGAAAGATATCTCAAGTTTGTTCGTTCAATAACACTCACTCGACTATCTAGACGTATTTTATCAGCAACCTAAGCAAAGAAAAATCATGAAGCAGATAAACATACAGAATTAGCAACCATAAAACATAAAGGGAAAAATCTCAACTTCAGATAACGTTGAGTTGAATTATAAATGAGTACTCGAGGAAGAATACAGAAGAGTAGGTATGCAAAGAATCACTTGGGATTTTTCCAGTTTAGAACCTCTGTATACAAGGTATGGGATAAGACATTGAATCTGTATATCATAGGTTAGTATATACTATAACCCCTATTTGATGCTTTAGGTGTTCTCAGCACATATTAAGGAAAAAAAAAATTCCACGGATGCCCCTAAAAATTACCAATTACTTCTCCCATCCAATAAAAGATTTGGGAAAATGAAAAAGTATAGGCTAGTGTTGGAATGCATAGGTAAAAGTAACCAAAACATCGAACATTTTGAACGAACTCTAATTTACTAAAACATCAAAATAATAAAAAGGATATGAGGACTGACTACTGAGGCAGTATATCTTTGAAAGAAAGTCAAGCAGCTCCTCCCGCATGGTCTTTCTTATATAGTTAGAAGAGATAAAGAAGCAATTAGAGCACTAACCTGTCCATAACCTACGTCAACACCATAAACAAAAGAAGCACCATACCGAAGCAAGCAATCCGTAAATCCACCTGTAGAAAGTCCTGAATCGAGAGCCACCTTTCCATTCACATCAATCTCCAGTTGCTCTATAGCAGCTTCTAACTTGTCACCTCCTCTGGAGTAACAATCCAAATTAAAAATAAAAAAAGAGAGAAGGGTGGGTGAAGATGATTGAGTATCATTCAAGATGACAGGCAGATAAAGGCACGATGGAAGAATAATCACCTACATACATATTTTGGTTCCTCAGCCTTGATGTCGACAACAGATTTATCAGAAACAAGAGTTCCAGATTTATTCACCAGTTTTCCATCTACGAATACCTTACCTGAACCCCCCCCAAAAAAAAAGGTCTGAATAGATCCCTGAAGCAATCTTACACAATGTGAACAGAATAGATCAATGCATCACGGCATGCATAACTCATAAGATGAATGACACAACAGCCAAGAGATTATTGGAAAAATATATGATCAACACAATCCTCAACAGTGTAAAGAAAGATACAGCATACCTTGAAGGATCCATGATTGTATGACAGCTCGACTATACTGATTGTATTGTTGGAGGCACACTTCATCTAGTCTCTTTTTCCTGATAAAAAAGGCATAGGAAAAAGGAAAAAAAATCTTATTATTCATGTTACCAGTGCAACTGCCACATGGAAAATGAGAGATAGTGCAAGACAATTACTTTCTTTTTACTTGAATTTTCTCTGAACTTGAACCCGCTAAACTTCTGACGGGCTGATGAATGCATAGATTGACCCATCTAGCTGATGCATTGTAGCACAAATTAAACTCACATAACAGGGAGAAAAAAAAAGAAAAAAAAGAAGATAAAAACTAAAAAGTTATTTGGGTCAGAGTGAGGAACAAATACAATTCACAACAAATGAACATATAAGTATGTCTGCAAGCTTATGGGTTCAAATTTTACATATTCATATGATAATATCACAAGAACTCAAATGACTTAAAGGGCGTCCAATTTATTCGTATGACATGTGGAATAAATTGATAGCTCAAGGAGCATGGGATTCTTATGGGCTGCAATTTCATCTTCTTCAGTAGCGATGCTAGTACTAGTTCACATGCTTAATTAAAAGTTACTAGTACAAATTTAGGGAAATCAATAAAAAAAATAAAGAAGGTAAACACATGGATATATTAATAGTGAACAAATGCAGCCACAATTTGGAATTAGAGATGCATACATCAATCAATCAAGTAAAAGAAGAGAGACCAATAATATAACTGTATTATTCTGTTAAAAGAAGCAAGCAATTAGGCGTGAGCCGAGAAGGAATAAATAATCGAATACTGGTTGATACTAACCAGAGGGAAATGGAGAGTGAAGCAACTTGGTGGATAAGAATCGATTGCCGTGATTGAAACTAAGAAGATTGGATGATGATGATATTGCTCCAAATTTCAGAAGCTGGTGGTAGTAATACACTGCTGCCATTTTTTGCATTAGTTTTCTTTGGGGGATTCCACGGAAGGGGATAGAGAGAGCTAGATCACATAAAGCGCTTTACGCTCGATAAAATGACTAATATATGCCCTTCCTGTTGGTGTTGGCGCCTGACCCCCTTTTCCCCATGGGATTTTAGTGATTGTTATCAAATACTCATCTGTTTTTTTTATTCTATATATATTTTATTTTTGTGTGTTTCTTTGAATTCTATACGTTTTTATTTTTATGTCACAACTTTATTGTGGGTTCTGCTACTAGACCAACACACTACACTCATTATATAAATCTACTAAAACTCCAATTCAAAAACAAACGTATAAAAAAAAAAACATATGAGTACTAAAAAAACACTTTTGTGATTTTAGAATAGTAAACATAGTTTTTTTTAGTTTTATTTACAACTTCTGCTGCAACTTCTTGATGCTTGTACCTAATTTTAGCATTTTGTAAATATTTTTTTAAACTAAAAACAAATGCTCTAATTGAATTTACCAAACACTATACTATAGGAACGAATTAAAGGTACAAATTTTACCAGGACTAAAATTGCATACGACACGACATAAAATTATACTATTTGCATAGGGTCCATAACTTTTTAGTACCTTCTTAGCGCTTCTAATTACAGATTAATCCCTCATAGATCAACAATATCGAAAAATGGGTTCTTACAACATTCCAATTACATATTATGACATTTTGAGTTGACCAAATCTAATTTTTGAAAATTTTAAATCAAACAGCCTTAACTTTAAAAAAATAAAAACTAATAAAAAAGTTTTAAATAAACTAAAAAATCATCAAAAAATTCACTAAAAATATTAAAAATAAAAATAAGTATAAATAAATAAATAAATAAATAAATTAAAAAAATGGAGCTTCAACTCCACCATTAATGGCGGAGCTGAAGCTCTGCCATAATTGCAAAGCTTTCTCCGCCAGATCAAATGCGAAACTCTGCTTCGTCAGATTTGGGCGGAGCAGAAGCTCTGACATCAATGACGGAGCAGTCTCCGTCTGTAATTGGCGGAGCAGAGCTTCGCCACCGTGAAAGCTCCACTGTTTTTCGGTGGAGCTCTAACTTGATGGAGCTTAGCTCCGCCAGTAATGGTGGAGTAAGCTCTGCCCTTAATGGTGGAGGTAAAGCTCCACCAAGTTTTATTTTTTAATTAATTAATTTTTAATTTTTCTATATTTTAGCTTAATTATTTATTTTTAAAACTTATAAGGTAAGGGCATGTTTGGTTTAAAAATCAAAATTTCAGATTTTAAATTTGGTCAATTCAAAAAGTGGATTTTATCCCAATTTGTAATTGTTGATCTATGATGACTTAATTTGAGAATGGGTGCTCTAAGATGGTACTAAAATTAAATTATCTCATTTCATTTGCATATAAGGCAGGCTCTGTTAAGTCTGATAATTTTGAGTTTGTTGAAATTGATTAATTTCTGTTTCATTCGTCAGTTTAGACGACGAAAACAACATTTTGTAATCCACGATGAAAGTAGCATAAATAACCCAGACCAGTCACCGGAGGCTAATCAATTAGTAAGACAATAACCCCGTCCACCGAAATCAGAGGAAATAACCTAAAATAGATGAATCGATCAATACCTAGAACAACAGCAGCAGAATATCATGAATGATCATCATCGGAGAGGATCAATTTGCCAACCATTCCTCCCCTGAGACGTTTCGAAGTCGGGAAGAAGGTTCTCAGCTGCTTCGGTCCAGAACCCATTCAATATCCTCATTCAGCTAAGGCATGTCCATTAATTTATTAATTATTTTTTCTATCTCTCTATCACCTTATTTTGCTAATTAATTAATCTCTCTACCTACCTACCTACCTACCTAGGGTTTCTTATTTATTTATAAAAATAGATTTTGATAGAATTAGTTGATTCCAATTGTTGTTTGCTTTTTGTACTATTTATTTATTATTAGGTTCGGGATGTAAAATTGAGTGATGATGGTATTAGCTGGAGATATCTGCTTGATTACAATGTATGTAACTCATCTCTTCTTATCTTCTTCACTTGTTGAGTTGTTGTTATTGTGTTTTCTTAGTTTAACTGCTGCTGTATTTTTTTTTTTTAAGGGATGACCACGGGTAAGAGCACTGCAGTTTCCTCAATAATCACTAACTCACTCAGATGAGATAGATTGTACATTTGTACTATACAGCTGTATACATAGTATTACTTTAATACTTAGTTGCTGGTTAATTTATTTCTTTTCCAGCTTACCTTTTTGCTGCTTAATTTCAGCTATAGTCCCCAATGGGTCGATGAAGAGGCCATCGTTAAATATTCCGGAAGGATTTTATGAAGCTGCTTTGAATGGTCCATTATCATCATCCACCCCTCACTTATTAATACTAAATAAATACTTGTAACTAGCTTCTTTTTCATCATCATATATGTATATGTATTATGTATATATCTTCACCTTCTCTTTTTTTGTTAAAAAATTTCACATGCAGATATTAAGCGAGCTCATCATGATCCGGAGGTATGGGAGACCGCTGCTATGTCTTCTTTTCTAACTCCCTACTCATTTACTTCACTCTCTCTGCCGAGACCTTACATTTCATTGACTTCTCTTGGTGAGGTTAATTTGCGGCTGAATTATATATATTCATTCTTAGCATTGCCCTATCAACTGAAATGAAGAGTTCACCAACTGGTATAGGTTCACAACAGCAGTTTAGTAATTTCTATATAAGTATTAATTTCCCAGCACTTTGTCCTCCCTGCAGGCTGCAGGCCAATATGAGGTAAGAAAGTTCCTTGATAAGGAGACGAGCCTGGCATTCTTTCATCTGCTGAAAAAAAAAAACCTCCTACTTTCACCCCATATTCTTGTCTTATCTTGCCACACCCTCTTTTGATATGTGAACTAACTCCCCACTTCCTTGACTTAATCCCATTTTCACTAGTATTTGAAGGTGAAGATAGATTACACACCCCTTGCGTGTGCACAATGCATAACTTTCTGAAAGAACATCACAACAGAGACTCACACTTTTGCTGGTATAAAATAGAGCCCTCTGTTTATGTACCAAGTCGCAACCTTAAGCCATTCTTACGGTTTTTTTTTTAAGGTGAAGAAAACACCACATCTCAAGGTTTTAGAGATTAGCATTTCTATCCTAACCAACTAGGCGGCATGTAAGATCTTGGAAAACATACTAGATGGTGCATACTTACTTCAGAGTAGAGTGGTTGCTAACTAACCAAGCATATATCAAGATCACTTTTGCCTACCTACAGTAACTGATAAGGAAAATCACATATAATTTTTTCCACTAATTTTTAGCTATTTGAACACAAACCTGCTTAACCTCAGCTTCCTGTTTCTCATTTCTCAAATCCCTCCATCACTGGTTAGAACACAGCAGCTCTGATGTGGAATAAACTCCCATTCTTTCTTGTTGCAGTACTTTAACTTCTGCAAATTTTTCTTTAATAAAAGTGAAGTTGTAGTTGTATATGTCTTCTACATGCATAAAAATATCCTAAATTTACCTTGGCTTCCGACATTCAATGAATAGATGCTCCTTAGTTTATATACTCATTTTGGAGAATTTACAAGTATGATAAGAGACTGAATTCCATTTTTTTTAGCCTACATCTCAGATGTAATACACTTAAGAAAGCTATCGAGTCACAAAAAGGAACTTCATATGCCATAGAGGTCAATCGTCAATATATATTGGCCCTGTAGTCCACTCTCAAAATCATCTGATCTGCCCCCCCCCCCCCCCCCAAAGCTTAAATCTAATATTTATTTATTCTCCCAGGCATTAAGTTTGTGGTTGGTCTTCAAAAACATGTATTGATACATATCTAACGTAATGTGGGTGATATTTTAATCTATATCATTAATTCGAAAATTTTGGACAAAAACCTGCCGATAAATGTAAAACTGAATGATGCTGACAATATGGCTTTCAATTGCTCACCAGGAGTCAGGAAATGTATTGGTGCATCTCTTATTATGTCTAACAATCGGATGTGATTGTTGGGATTATTATGCAACATTATCATTAATTTGAAAAGGTTAGACAGAAATTGATCTTAATCTTTGTTGTCTTTTGTAATCAATAAAGAACTACTGCATTTTTTTCATTTTACGTAGTAATCTGTTTTAGACTAGTTCCCAAACATTTAATAATGCAGCCAATCAATCTAGCTTCTCAGTGAGTCTTATAAGTTACTGACCAGTTCTATTATGTTCATCTGTTCAATTTCAAACCTATATCTGTTAAAAATTTATTTTACATCTGACGCTTGTTTATTTGATACAGCTTACATGAAAACCACATGTGAAGAATTTTCATACGTAACAGGTACGAGTTGTGTAATACTATTATACTTTAAATTCTGCCAGAAAATAACACAAGTACATTTATTTGCTGTAGATGCTGCCTGGAAAAAAGCATCACTGCGTAATCGCCGGGCTGCGGTTGAGAATTTAAAACGTCATGGTATTATATCCCAGTTTCTTTAAAGTTCTTGACTACCATATTTGTCTCTGGGCATCATATTTTTCTAACATTTTCTGCATGTTGCAGATACTGAAGTGTATAAAGAGGAGAGGCAGAAGAGAGGTACGTCTAGTTTCTGATTCTTGTTTAATCTACTGCTGCAACTTGCAACATTTTCAAAAGACAACATAAGAACTTCTCTTTCGGACATTCTGAAAGGATAAACAAGAAATTTCTTGTTTGTATGAATTATTACTACAAAATTACTGTAATAAATCTTACAAAGAAATTGATCAACTGTTATTAAATTAATATAATTAATATGTATACATGTTTCTTTTGTTTGCTGTGTAGTGTGTACTATATGCATGCATCAAAGTTGCTTTCCCATTTAATGATCCAGAGCTTCTCTTCTCTAATAGTCATGTCAATTGGCATTATTATCTATTCCCTTTCAATCTGATATTAGGTGATAAACATATTTAAACACAAATGTATGCATCTGAAAGTCGATTAATCATAATTGCAACCCGATTTGTATTGGAGCTATGCAGACATTCTAAAATAAAAGGCAGAAATATTCTATTACTTGGACTTGGAAAAGTGCATGATAAATATTGATTTTGAGTGTCTGATTTGTTGCAGCCAATCTTCGAAAGAATGCACCACTGCAAAAACGCCAAGCAAAGCCTGAGAATTCAACACACCGCTGTACTACTTCTCCCTGCTGTTGAATAGCGTAATAATCTCGCCATAGCATTGCAAAAGTTCAGTTCTTTTACTCCCCTCCCTGATTTCATCAGTGTAACTGATGGCGTAACTGATGGTGCAAGTTGGATTAAGATATGGTATATTGTATCTATGTGAATGATAAAACTTTATTGTGTATTTTCTTTGAATAATGCATTGTCCACCTTCACGTCAATGTTTTCTAGATATATTGCTTAAAGCTATTGCTGGCAAGAAACTAAGTCGCATGAGCCTTATGGAGGCTCAGGAACGGGCCAAGTCTTTGCCGGCCTCAAGGTTGAAATATGAGACAACTCTACGCTGTGATGCCGAGCAAGCCAAAGTAGTTACACATGCATGCAGGTCTGTTTCGGGTTTTCTTTCCCATTCCATGAGTACAGTGTGTGAGGATGATAGAGCTGTGGACTCATTTGTCTCAGAAAATTAGATCTTTGTGGTGTTTTCTCTCCCATGCATGATTAGGAACATACCATAGATGGTTAACTTATGGGACTGCATATATCTAGATCTCCAGAAAGAAGAATGTGAATGTCCTCATTTCATACATATCAGAGGAAACAAAATCTGAGTGTATGCGAACAGAGTAAAAAACTTAATTGGACAATGATGAATGAAGGATTTTAAGAGATAAAACGATACAAAAGTAGCGCGCATAGTGTATGCGATTTTAAAACAACAGCTTTAGAGAGAACATCACCAATTAGTAACCAAGTGGCACTTGAATCAAACTCAACTTAGTGACCATGAATGAAGTAATCATGAAACAAATTAAGGAAAAAGATAAAGAAATTCATAGGCACACTGTTTAATTATTAGAACGCTGGGAGGTAGCATTCCTTAGGAAGGCCATTCGGGAATCTATGAGATTGATCACAGTAGTTAGAGATCATATGATGTTGTTGCACCCAATGGTTCCCGTTCCACCCACTTGCATCCAATCCCTGAGTTTGCCATGCTGCCTGATCATAGCTCATAGTTCCACTGTTGCACGAATTCCAGCTCCCACTCACAATGCAAGCATTCGCATTGAAGTTCATGTAATATGCGGTGAAGGGAGCCATGGTCCAATCAGTTTTGACACGACCACCCTGTGTTGCCCAGTCATCTGCGTTCCATATGCTGGCATATACTTTCATTGGTTGGAAAGTCGGGAATGGAACACCGGATGCTTCGTTGTTGCTGAACACTCTAATAGCAATGTAGTCTACCATCCAACTTCACCATGCAAACAAGGTCATTTCAATAGGATCAGATTGTAATTATATACACAGAATAACTTTACGTACTAAATATTTGATTGGTTTACTTACATGATTCGGTGCGAGTTCCAGATGATGGTGTAAGTGTGGAATTCAACGGTAGGATCGAACCAGAGGCGGAATTGTTGTTCCTTGTTGCCTACGCCTTGGACAAAGACATTCGTGTGAACAGTGTATGGCTGTCCCGAAGAATTCCCCAGGAACTCAAAGTCGATTTCGTCATGTGCATGCCCTTGAGATGATAACTGTAATTACATGATCACAACTATTACTCGAACTTTATTGTTTCATTTGAGAATGTTTGATCTATGAACAAGTGTAATGAAGAAAGATTAATTATTAAAAGCTGCATAGTCTTACGAAAAATGTGGTAACCGTGCCAGCAGAGTTACCAGGTACAAGCTTGAGTTGAACGTCAAACCTTCCGTATAGAAATTGATTCCTAGACTCCCATCCGCAACCAGAAGTATGATCGAGTGTCATTGCCAAAAGTTGGCCGCCGTTTTGTATTTGGGCACGTGGTTCCCCCCAAGTTAGAATCGCATCTTGATAGAAATTTCCAGCCGATGCAACACCAAACAAGAATGTAACGAATGTGACTAACTTGAGCATCTCAATAGACATTGCCATATTCAAATTGATGAAATTGAGGTGAATAGTGTCGCGTTCTGAATATTGTTCTTGGTAGAATGTATATATAGGAGGGTTGTTGGCAGTTGACATCGTTTGCAAGGAATTAACAAATGGACGGTACATTGTATTTACCATGGTGAATGGTGAGTTTGTTTATATCAACGTGAAAGCACGACTTCATCATACAGTCCACTAGTGATTCACCTCATGCATGACCTTAATGAATCAACAAAGATCAATTCCCTGACACCATTTTATATTTGTTGGCCATTCCTCAATGTTCTTCTGATCATTCACCAATAGTTATGGTGTTGTTCCAGCTGTTTCTTGAAATCTATCTATGATTAGTTTTACTTTAGTTGGTGGTGTCCTTGAGAAATCAAACAAAATGTTGATTAAGAAATCAAGCCATCTCAAGCTAACTTGTTGAGGCTGAATTGGGTTAGAATTGACCATATAATCCAATTCATAGCTTGTGCAATGAGACTACAATATACGAGTAATTATTTGATTAAACCATGTTTTAATGTAAAGGTAAACTATCATTTTCACACTATACTTTTGCATGCATATAACTTACAAGTTTCAAGTCCTGATATAAGGCTCAACTATAGTGAGGAAAAGAAGAACAAATCACTCTTTCACAATTATTGGACTCGCTCCAAGTTGTTCTTGCTGCTATAACAATTCAATCACCAGATCTTGTGTTTCTTCTGCATTTACATGTCTATGTTCATGTTTCAATACGCATATTCGCACATTTTCAAACTATCCAATTTATCTATGTTGTCGTTGTTTAGCATAACTACAGTAGCTGATAATCTTGATGACAAGTGCTAGCTCATTAGGTAACTAAAACTGATGGTTGAGTCGCCAGTCGCTACATATACAATAAATTCCCAGTGGAGCTTATCAGATCAGGTAGCTGAGCTCATTACCAGCTATGCACGCATTTGGGTAAACATACTCCAATGGAGTACTTAATTTGGTCAAATGACAGGTCAAACAATCTCATCTAGTCGTAGCTTATAAGCAGATGAAAGTTAGATCTCGTCCTAAAACAGAACCGTACGCTAATTCTACACGGAGTTTCACTACAATCGTTACAAACAATACATGTTCAATATTCTTGATATGTTCATCGACTATAACTAACGTCAAATTTGTTTTGAACAGAACGAAATCACCGTCACCGTCAAAATCTCTTCCAGTGAGCCAACAGGACATAACAAACACCACATCACCGCCCTCCACCACAACCACCGGCAGGTCAAAAACTGCAGTTCATGCATGTTACAGCACTCGATGGCATAGTGAGCGTGAACTCACTCTTCACGGTGGCAATTTTCATTGGCTTCTCTCTTACCGCACCAGCAGCTGGTGGAGCTGATAACAGCTCATCATTGTCTTCGAAGTCATTTTGTTCAGCTTCTTCCTATTCTCCTCCCTAATTGCACAGAGCCTCAAACTGGTCATCAACTTGACAAACAGCTTGAGTCCTAACGACCCGCATAGAGCAGACATTGACTCATTCTGCATGAAATATGGGATGTTGAGTTCAGCTGTTGGATCTGTGTTGGGTTGCTTGTTCCTGATGATTTCCGTTGTATTCTTCATTCAGGTGAAACTGGGAGTGTTGTCCTGCGGTGGGGAATCAGTGTACTCTATTGTTGTACTGGTTACGTTCGTAGGATATTCTCTATTGGTTTATATTTTCACTGCTATCTATGCCACTTGCTTCAAAAGAGCAAGAACTAAGGCTAGCAAGTGGTTCTGCAAACATGTAATAACTGCTACAACCATCTTGTTTCACTTCCACTTATCAAGGTATGAATCATATTCATAATATCAACTATCAAGTTCTCGTCTGTAACTAAACACCTATTGCGAAGTCACCACAACACTGGTTGCCTAATCAATTTTCATCAAATAAGAGTCAACCATATCTATGGAGTATAGTCTAAAATGTACTCCATTCTGAACGCATGTTACTCACATAGACGCACATAATGTACTAACTTGGAGATCAAACTCAAGTTTACTTCAGGATTCTACTGACAAGTGACAACTCATATGATGAATTTCATAACATTATACTAGTTTGCAATGAACTGACCTTTAGGCGTCCTGAAGAACCATGCGACCCTAGGATACACCATTGTCATTCTGCTTAAATTAGTTGAACCATTGATAGGCACTGTAAGAACACATATAGTCAGAATACGAAGCAACCACCATCCATGTTTAACTCAGTGCCAAAACCATCCACTAATGCATTCCACTTAATAGTTTGACAGAACCTGAAAGTGGTTTGAGATAAAATTGAGAAGCAATAGATATAGGGAGCACCATGAGCCGAACTTTAATTCAAAGGCAGCAAAATTCATCTTCTCTGTTGAACTTCACAGTTAAGTTGTGCATACATGAAATATTTGGTTGTTCCTTTCCTTGATACATATGACTATGTAAACACAATTTTTCTTTAGGGAGAGTTTGATTTGTTCCCATTACCTCCCAAAGTTGATATAAAAGAACACTTAAAACATGTGAATTTCCTTTAAGATTATTCATGTCAGTTTTCTACTGTAGTTGATTAGTTCCCACACTAAACTATAGATGAAATTCTACATGTATCATACCAGTTCAATTACCAATCTTCTAGATTGACGACGTTTCACTCAGATTGGAGGGGATCCAGAACAATTTCTGCCAAATGGATGTTGCCGCTCAAATTTGATGCCTTCTCGATTGGCATGAAGGAAAACCCATCAATCAGTTTTGTGCACTTTAAGCTCCATTTCTCCATCAATAACTCAATAAGGTGATGCCCACTGTAACAACCCAGTAACAACCGTAAATAGATTTTCCCACCATACTCAAAATTAACAGCGACCGATTGCATGCTTAGTTATGCAAAAAATGGATGAAACTGAGAAAGTACCTTCTATTGTGGTATGTTGTTATGAAAACAGAATCCGGGCACTTTTGGAGTAAAAATGTTACGGTAGCAAAGAGATCGTCAAAAGCTTACCATCATACAGTAGAAAATCAAATCGTCAGAACATATTATAGAGGAGCATTTGAAACTACCATGCCAGCAAAGAATAAATCTATCAGTCTCACCTTTTGTGTCATAGAGAACATCAGCTCCAAGAATAATGCTCGGGTGTAAACTAAACGTAAGTTCATCCCATACACCCCATGTTAGTCCCAACACCTACAGCAATTGACAAAGTAAGATAAATGAGCAATAATTGCTATTCACATTGACAGTAAACACTACCAGACCGCCATCCCATGAAGAGATGAGATTTCTTTCTTTGTTTCTTTCTTTGTATTTATATATTGGTGTGGTTTTGTTGGGATTCTTTTGTGTGCGGTGGGGTGGAATATGAAATAACCCATGCATGACATATATTAATCAATTTGAAGCACCAGAGATGCAAATGTTTACTCTACAGTTGAGATCATTTATCTTGGACACCCTTCTCATATTTTCCAGCACCTGCTAGTTCAAAGAGAAACCAAAAATTAAATCTGTAATACAGTTATAACGCCAACCAAAAGAAATACAAGATACAGTGAAAATAAAAGTTACAGTGCTCTCTCGCCTGGAAGATATTCATAAAAACTAGGGGTTTCTCTCCCATCATTTTTTTATAATTTATCTGCGGGTTCTATCTGTGTTGCATCTAATATGTGACACTAAACACGGAAAAAACTAAACTTCTCCTTCATTGAGTTATCAAGATGTTTCTCAAGTTCTCAAGTCGGTAAACATGAAGAGCTCTTTCATCCACTGTGTGGGGTAACCATTGCCTAATCAATAGGCAAGTAACGTAAAAACCTATATATACTCCCTTATTAAGTTGAGTACTCTATAGGGAAGAACCGCAATAACTCGCAAAACCAACTAATAAGAATTTAAGAATGGCTTTTTGTATAATAAAACCGCAAAGCAGAGAATAGAATGAACAAACTAAACAGAAAGTAACCTCCGGACTATGAGAGTCATCAGTCAACGTGACATCTGCTCCCACTTTAGCAGCAACAAGTCCAGGCAACGAAGTACCAGCACCAAGCTGTTAATAGAAAGTTCAAGAAAATGATGCATTAAGGAGAAAGGCTAAAAAAAAAAACCTGAAATAGATCAAATATTAGACTTTTAGAGTCTGATGAGTTAGTTAATGTTGATAGTTATACCATAACTTACCTCAATAACATTAGCCCCAGAAAACCGTGATTTCTGTTGCCAAACATACTCAGCTAGTATTATGCTGCATGGCCATACAAATAGTCCATATTCTTCTTTCATATTCTGGAACAAGAAAACAGTAGAAAATAAGAGAAGATGATAAAAAACAGCTTGCTATAGTCTAAAGTTAACTTCCAAATGTATATGAAAGAAAGAATCGATACCTCAATGATGCTGATAGAGAAACCATCTTCAGTGTCCCCAAAATGATGGCTAGAACTTACAGTCATCTCTTGTGTTCCTGATGATGCAGCAAGGCTATCATCCTTTACAATGGACGGGTCCTGAATGAAAGAAAGCCAGAGAAGGTGGAACCAGAACTAATACTAGCACACAAGACGAATGTTTAATAAAATCAAGTGTGCAGGCCGCTAATGGTTAATAAAAATCAATGTTTAGTATTTCACAAATTCAAAAGCATAGTTAAAATTCCAGAGTTCGTCTGATCGGTAACAGAACCAGAACAAATACTAAAAGAAAATTGTTTTAAGTCAAAATCAAGTGTGCAAGCTGCTAAGAATGAAATTTTAGTATTAGGCACATTCTAAAGCATATTCAAAGGTCGAAAGACATTGTCTAATCCAACTGAAGGTGGTGAATAAAATGGAGATAATGGATGATCAAACAAACAAATACTATAATAGCACACATTATTTCATTAAATCCATCTTTAACAACATCCTAAACATTTCGTGGAAATCATCTAAAAAAAATTCTGGTGCATAATAATAGTCCAAAATTAATCAGCTTCAATGTGGTAACTTGCAGTTGCATACACTGAAGAGTTAGAAAGGAAGCATAACCTCTCTGAACAGAAAGCTAAGGAAAAGTACAGACGGAGGATAGAGATATACAACATGTTGATTTTTCATGAAAGCTCCAAAACAATCACAGATTGCAAATACCGAAGAAATAGAAAAGAAAACAATAATAAATCTGAGCAGTTTACCTCAATTTCCTCAGGTAGACGTTCAATTCTGCTTTGCACTCTGCTATTTTTCACTCTCTCCCTCGCCATGGAAATATGGCGTCATAGTAGAGTGTCACTACTATGTATTATGTATGGACTATGGAGTGATAAACCGGACCGAGAGGCAGCTGAGAAATTTGGGCTCAAATAGGGGCCTGTACGCAGCCGCGCGTGTTATACAGGCCCAGTTTGTGTCGTAAAATGTTGCCCAAATCAATGAACTGTAGTGACCTAGTGACTCCTTAACCAGTAGTACTACTTCGTCCGTCCTCCCAGAAGATTTCCATTTAATTTGTAATTTTTTTTGAGTTTTTGGTTGATTTTAAATTAATCATCAATCGTATCAAATAAATAATATTTGAATTTATACAATGAAAGTGAAAATTTGTATTTTTATAATCTATGTTCCAAACTTATATGTTCAGTATGAATAAGGATTAGTTCGAAGTCAAGCAATTTTTTTTAGATTTAAAAGAAATTGACTGAATATATGAAAAATTATGACGGAACCAAGTAAGGCTTTGTTCTCTTCGCCTCGATAGATCTTAACAGAACTTATCTTAATGAAGATGAACTGGACTTATTTGTAATATGAAGTACTATTAACCAAATTTGAACTGAACACAGGCTTTGTTCTATTCGTCTAAACATAACTAATAAGAACTTAATGAAGTTGAGTTGAACTGAATTGAATGAAACTGAGTTGAACTGAATTGAAGTATTTGTTGTATAAAATATGATTAAACAAATCTAAACTGAACTTAATGCGTCTGAACTGAACTTGAAATAACCAATTTTCTGACGAAGAGAACAGAGACTTAATGCACCTGAAATGGGATTAAAATAATTAATTTCCATACTAGGAGAACAGATACTAAAGTAAAGTAGATCAGACAAGCTAGATTTAAATAGTCCACTTTTGTGTGCTTCATTCATACTGTTTACATTGGTAACTAGTGCTTCATGTTCCCATTAAACCTAAATTTTTATATGCGGGTGGAAAATGAGTTTTAGCGGGTCTCGCTCGTTTATAGCCCTCCCTGTGCAGTGTGTACAGTAGCAACACTAACTCGAAGCATCATGCAGTTATCCTTAAAGTCATCTACGTTTAAATTTTCACGTCGTTGCTTTTGATTAGAAATTAAAATAGCGTAATATAATGGAATTCATTAAGATTAATTAGACCTCTCTAATTGAGTTATTGAGATCGGATCACTCTTAATTATGCATTTATGTTCACTGTGATTCCATGTGCCAACAAAGTCAACTCCACATTGCAACTTTGAATCTCAGAATTAGAAGTAGCTATATTTCCAGTAGCAGTTTGACAGTGGATAAGCTAATTTTATTTTACACTGCATGTTAGGAAATATAGTTCCAAAAATATTCTTAGCTCATATGAAAAATATAGTACTCTTTTCATTTTTTCATTCGAAGAAAATTGTCCTAATTTAACTTTTTTTCGATCAACAACTTCAACCTATATTTCATAATGTTAATTTTTTAAATACTTTATCATTATAGTTTAATATTAATCAAAAGTCAAAGTTAAAATCTGTTAAGTGAAAAAAATCAAATTAGGGGACACTTTCTGATAGAATGGAGAGTATACACTATACAATACACAAACTATGTAACTAACTACAAACACCGTTCTTTGTTTGTGTGATATTCCATAATCGAAATGACAAAAATGGAATTTAATTTGGTGACAAAATAGAGTTGGATTTTACTCCAATAAAGCGATGAAATCCAAATATGAATTATGTAACAACTCAAACTAATTTGAATTTTGAACTATAGTGCAACACTTGTGATCATTCCACATGATGTCATGATGTCTAATTACATATTTTTCAAGAGCAACAGTATGACATCTCTAGAAATGGAAAAGAAGGAATGAACATCACGAAACTCAAGCAAATTCTCTTAGCAACAGCTTAACAATACTGAAGGTGCACCCACCACGAGACCTCCCACCTCTAGAACGGCCAGTACGAAAGCACAGAGTCGAAACAGGCGAAGAATCCTGATCATACTCATCTCTGGACGTAGAATCCATCGACATCCTGGGGCTCGACAAAAGCTTACCTTGCTTAGACCCACTTGGACTGCGAAATGGAGAAGAAGGGACCGAATGGGAAGACCATGGCGATGACATAGTTGAAGAAGCTGAAGTTGATGTGGAAGGAGAGAGACGCAAACTTGTCTTTGGATTGGCCTTGGAAATTACAAATGGATACTTTTTTGAGGTTTTCTTCGAGACGGAATGCTGAAATGAAGGTGGTGGTGTCAGAGGAGGAAGTAGTGGAGAATCCCGGGATCCAATCTTAGGCGTCCCTGGACGGGATTCCCATGTGAATGGAACTGCCGCGGAACCATCCCTGTAGTATACTTCGAGAGCAGAATCAACAGTCGGGATCTCTTTCGTTAGATGCACGGAGGAAAGCCTCCCTTCGAGTGATGGCCTAGTTCTGATCGATTTCAGTGTCACATTTTCTCCCATGATGCTAGGCATTTTCACTCGAAGGTGAAAACTATGAAGTGTGGTTTTGAAAATTTTCTTGATTGTTTGTGACGATATATAATATGGCCATGGCTCAACCCAATGGCAAGTGTATGTAAGTCAACCATTGGAAGAAATCACGGATCAAATGAATTTTTTAATTTCTTATTAATCATTTGATGTGCAGAAGTTAGTTATAACGGTGTTAGATAAATTAATGTTTTGCTTGACTTCAGAGTTGATTTGTGATTTGAAATCTTGGACGACTTGGGCTCTTGGGTTTATTACCGGTACGTACCTGTGTAGTACTGTAGTCTATATAATGCAACGCGACAAATACAATCATAAAAGTCTATTGATAATAATAAATAAAAACACAAGTATGACAACTTCCGGTACTTCTTGTTTCTTCTGAAATCAAATAGTTGCGTTGAGTATAAATAGCGTTTACAAACCGAATAGAGTTTCTGTACCTTGTTAATTACTAGTATTATCTATAATAAATATATATAAAAAAATAAAGAGCAGCACTAAATTGACGAGAACACTTTGACAAGAATCGCCATATCGATCTGGGTTGAAGAATCCGCCGAACTATTCGGTGGGTGTTTGCAACATTTTAACTTATCCAGCTTATCACTTATTTTAAGTAGAATCAGCTTTTTGAGTGTTTGCAACAACTTATAAGCTGCTTAATTTCCTTAAATTAAGCTGGATAAGTTGAAGTTGGAGAACATGGGTTGTACCTCCTTTAACAGCTTCTCCTTAAATTAAGCTGGATTTTAGTTGTTTTTGTCCAAAAAGTTAGGTTTGCAAACACTACTCCTACAACTTATCTAACTTTTAATTAGTTTTTTGCAAACACCCATCAAATTATCTAATAATTCAACTTTACCAACTTCTACTTAAATTAAACCGCTTATTTTAATTTTAAGTTGAAATTATTGCAAACACCCCAGCAAACCACCTACAGGCACAACACAGCTTTTTAACGATAAACCCTTGGAGTATATAATATCAAACCAAATCACACCCTTCAATCTCACTCATGGTATTTGTACAATATATGATTCAAGATTGGTTGCACATGAAAATGCACACACACTGTACTAGGGCACTAGGGCATGTACGCGGGCTGTTACGGACGGTTTTTTATCAAAATTCTAACCAATCCGCATATGGCGGATAAGAAAATTCATTAACCGCGGCAGATGGAATTTTCTCCTATCCGCGGCGGATCGGGTGACTAATTAAGGCGGGCGGATTCGGATCGTATTGGCGTGGATTGAGACGTAACGGAAACTACGAAATAGACATTATAAATTGAATGACAATAATAAGATAAGCATCGGTAGAATTCTAAGGTTAATACAAATATCTAAGTGCATAAATTCCAATACAATTCTAAAATAAGATTCGCAAAAATAAAAGTAGTAAGTATATAGGCGACTAGTAGTGGTTCTCATTTATTTATATAGGACTAGTAGTGGGTAATTTTTATTAAAAATAAAAGTAGTAATATACTAATATATATAAAATAAAAATTACATATAAATATAGACTATATTATATATATATATATTATAGATATATATATATTATATATATATATATATATATATAGATATATATATATATATATATATATATATATATATATATATATATATATTATATCTATATATATATATATACTATATATATATTATACTCTCGATATATATATATATATATATATAATATATGCGGGCGGATTGGGCGGGTGGCGGATGACCAATCGTTCAACCGCCATCCAACTGCGTTTTTGCGGATGACAAAATTTTTAACCGCGGACGATTTTTGACAAAGATGCTAATCGCCAATTGCGGATAAAACGCACGCGGTTGAGCGGGTCGTGCGGGCAGATAATTTTTCTGTACAGGCCTACATTGTACTATCTAGTTAATTACTAGTAATTAAGGTGCCTAGTGTTTAGTTCATGCCAGGAACCCAAATCCAATGGAGCCGCAATTAGGCCTGGCAATTGGACCGGTCCACCATCGGCCCGGACCCGTGCGGGTCGGATCCATGTTGTACCAATTCTAAAATTTTCGAATCGGATCCAAGTCCAATCCGAATTTATTTAAAGGTTTCCACAAAACTATGTTTCTTGGCCTGATCCATATGGATCCGGTCCGGTCCAAGCTCGCATGGGATCGGATCGGACCAAGTGAGTTGTATAGGTTTTTTGGTTCAGACTCGGATCGGATCGAAATTTGCGGATAGGACCCAAATTGCCAGTCCTAGCCACAATGATGGAGGAGCATAAAATGAAGCGTTCCTGCTCCCATAATAGAGCAGAAAAATGGTCAATTAGTGTGTGCGTGCCAGATATTGTATCTATCTGTGTTATATATATCAATTAATGAAGCACAATGTTTAATATAAATGAGGGGATTTGGTACAATTTATATAGTTGAGGGTGTTTTATGTCTCTAAATCATAGTTGGTGGGTGTTTTATGCTATTTATCTTTTTTTTAGTCTTCTCTTGAAATTCTTTATATAAGATTCTTGGTTGCGTTTCCCTAATTAATACCAAACCGATGGAATGGGTCAGGTTAAGTAGAAAGAGAGACTTGAAACCAGGATAAACAACACCAGTAACAGATCAATTTAGATACTATCTTCTTAATAAATAATATTTTTTTTAACAAATAGGGTTGGTGGTAAATCGGTACTCAGAACATAGATTAGTGCGGGTATGTAAAATTAGAAAGAAAAGAAAAACAAATCAAAAATTTCTTGGTACAATTTCAGATGAGAATTGGTTAGAGTGAAAATTAGGAAATAGCCTTTCATAATAATAATAATAATAATACGGACAAGGATCTGCTATCTTTACCTTCCGAACTCGGATAATGTATCAGTCTGACCAGCCATCGCAAATATCGAGGGGAGGCGTGGAGAAGACGGCCGCGATTTAGATGGAAGATGATGAATGGAATGAATGAAAGGTAGTACTGAATTTTTTGATTTTTTTGTTCGAATTTAAATTAATCATCAATCGTATCAAATAAATAATATTTGAATTTATACTATGAAATTGAAAATTTTGTATTTTTATAATATGAGTTCCAAAATTTATGAATAATAATTACAGTAGTTCTAAGTCAATCTACAAATTCCATTATAGTATATAATATTAATGAATAAAAACTTTTAAAAGTTGAATGAATAGAGAATGTCTTCTGCTGCTCCTCCTCCTCCCACCGCTAATAATTCTACTACTCCGCCACCGCAACCAAAACCACCCGACTTCCAGCATCCGTCTACACCCTGGAACTCACGGCCGACACAACCAGGCATACATATCCAAGAACCCATAAATTCAACTCCGTCATCTCCGACAAATAGTAATTCCCCATCTGTGTCTTTTAAGGATAAGCTTAAAGCCTCTACTAAGCATCAATATTTCGAACAGTGGTTTACACATCTGGGGAAACTTCCTAAGTTCCAGAATTATACCACAGCCACACAACTCAAGGAAAATATTCCTTTTGTTACGTTTACACGATCTGAGTTAGAAGAATTTGCAGGCGTTTGGAAACAAGCTCTGATCATACAGACAGTGGGCTGGCCACGGACGACGAATAATATTGAACAACATCTCAGGGGCCTCTGGAAAATTTCAGGTAAGTTTTCCCTTACGTATTTGGGTAAAGGTTTCTATGTGATCCACCTGCAAAATCATGAGGACTATCTCTATGCTCTCTCTGGGGGTCCGTGGTATCTCTTTCAGCGATATCTAGCTATCCAATCTTGGCAACCATGTTTTGATCCCAGTCAAGGTAAGTTGGATTTCATGATGCTTTGGGTGCAATTTCATGAACTTCCGATGGAATTATACCATCCCAAAGCATTATACAAGATTAGTCAATTACTAGGACGGCCAATTAAAATGGATCTACACACGGCTACAACAAACAAAGCAAGGTATGCCAGAGTATGTATCGAGATTGATATCACTAAGCCTCTCCAGTCTGTTATTCAGGTTGGCAGTCGCTTCCAGAAAATTCAATATGAAGTTTTAGGCGATTTTTGTATCTCATGTGGCCTCATTGGGCATTTGGCTCTCAAATGCCCTCAACAATCTACGGCTACTCCTACTCAAACCGAAGCCGCAACTGCAACTTCGCCTTCCCATTCAACCGGTACCACGGGCTCAGTACATCATGCCTGGACGGAAGTAGTTAAACAACCTTTCCGTCGGCCCCGTCCACAACAGCGATCCCAACAGGGCAGGGATAAATTCGGAAAAGCATCCAATCAGCCGCAAGATCGTCATGTGGGCACGGCGCAACATTCCACACAAAGCGGTGCCAATTCGGTGCAAGCGGTGCGGTCTAAGTCGGCAGGCCAACAGTCCACAAGTACACCTGCTAAGGATCACACTGTCAGGCCCAATACACACGGCCCAACTTCTTCTCCGCTCAGCCCAACACAAAATCAATTTCAGGTCTTAATGGACTTAGACCCAGATCATGAGGCTCCATCCACAGCCCAATTTCCACAATCTTCCCCACAGATCTTTTCGGCAACCAATACCCATGACTTGTCACATAACCAAAGCACTCCTATTCACACTGTTGTGCATGCAGGTACACGATATCCTACAAGCCTAGAGCCTACTCCCACTCATGTCTCCTCAAACCAATTAAATAATCCCTCTCCCAGTATTATTAATAAACCTTGTACTCTTACTATCTATCAGCCTCTTCACCTTCCTTCTATAATTTCAAAGGTTCAGACCTCCGATGGCTCACCCTTGCCGTCACCAGCGCCGGCGCCGATGGGTGGAGGTGGCCGCTCCCAGCTCCGCTCCGAACGCCGATCAAAATCCCCCTCTTCACGCCACCATCGCTCTCGCGGCGATTCCCCTTCCATCACAACTCCAAGCTCTTCCAATGCCGCTTCAATTTCCGACTCCCATACACTTACTACCGGCGGACCCCCAATTTCCGTCACTACTTCTACCGCCTCCCCCTCCCCCACACTGCCCGAGTTCCGACCCGGCATTGCAAGCACTGGATTTGCCTCCGGTTCCGGGGCTGGTCCAACCAGATCCACCAATCACTTACCAAGGGTTTCTCAGCACTCAAGAAAGTTATCTGATAATGGGATCGGCCCGCATCAACATCAATCTCCTTCAGGTGATGAATCCAGCAGTTCTCCGAGCGGCAATAGTCAGCGCTCAAACCATGCAAGCTCATCACAACAACGACGGGGGCGGAAGCGCCGCGGCTCGCAACAACCTTTCACCGCTGACCAATCAGACACCCCTCTCTCCACCATCAACTCCCCCGGGACGAAGGTCTTTATTTCTTCACGAGGGCAGCAGTTCAAACTCAATGAACAGGCCGGAGAGTTCGTGGCCAATGATTTCAAGTGCACGGCAGCAGGGACTGTCTTCATCCGACACGGGAGTAACACCATCTGCATTAATCGATCCTCTTCAGATAATACATCACTTTGCAGGGGCAAGCCAAGACCAATTGCATGGGCTCAACATGCTACCAGTGGACCCGTTCAATCAGATGCCGTCACTGGACGAGATGCAAATCAACTCACAATTCAAGCGAGTCGACCCCAACCTATTCCGTCTAAAGCCGTACAATCAGATTCCTTGGCTGCTGCAGATTCCCAGGCAAGCGGACACGTTCTCGTTCCGCTACACAATGCTCGACAATCGTCTATCGACAGGGCTGGAGTACCGCCACCTGCTGTACGTCTTGCCTTGGGAAAACGTCAATCCGTTGGAAGTGATACCAGTCCCTCTGGGAAGCGAACCCGATGGCCTGGGTCCTCCGATGGAGTTTGAAAATTGGCAACCAAATGCTGATCCTTATTCCATGAAGATCCTTATATGGAATGCAAGGGGGGCCGCACGCTCTGCCTTTCAAGGAGCTCTTAAGAACCACATTCTCCGTCATAAACCCTTGGTGACCATAGTCATGGACACTAGACTTTCCAGTAAGGCTTCGCAAGGATACATTGACGCATTGCCATATTATAGCAAAATTGTGATGGCTCCACCGCCAGAATCTCCACAAACTGGCGGCTTTTGGGTGCTATACAATCATGGAGACGTGAATTTGGAGCTCATGGAATTAGATGACCGTGTAATCCATTGCCGTATCAAGGATCCTATCGCCCCACATGCTCCGGCCTTTGACTGGACGAATGTGTATCAGCACCCCCGTCCCACACAGCAACAGCAGGTATGGAACAAACTAATTTCTCTAAGTTCTTCTATTGTTAATAATGCATGGTTAGTAACGGGAGATTTCAATGCTATTCTTCATCAATCTGAAAAATTAGGTGGTACTTTAGAATCTCGCAATCGTATTCAGAAATTTAGACATTGTTTAAACATCTGTGGGTTGCATGATTTAGGTTTTTGTGGCAGTAGGTTTACATGGAATAATCGCAGCTTCATGGGTAACTTTATTACTAAACGCCTTGATCGGGCTTGTGCTAATGCCCGGTGGTTGCGTACCTATCCCAACGCATCAGTGACGCATTTGAGTTATCACCCCTCCGATCATCGGCCCCTCTTACTTGATACTGGTAATAATAATCCTAGGGTGCCTAGATCTTTTCGGTTTGAGAACATGTGGATTCTTAATCACAATTACATGCTTAAGCTTCACTCTACTTGGTCTCAATTTCAATCTGATGAACTCTCTTTTTGGGACAAGTGCTTGAAGCTTCATAATGAAATTCCTCATTGGAACTTAGATGATTTGCATGTTTTAAACAAGAAAATATCTGCTTGTCGACAACACATTACTTTTTTCGAAAATAAGTTGCCTTCTTCTCCAAAGATTTTTGGTCCTAAGCTTTGGAAGTTAGAAAAAGATTTGCAACGTCTAGAACTTCAAAAATCCATTTTTTGGTCACAACGTGCTAAACGAAAATGGGTTTCTCATTGGGATGGTAACACCAGATATTTTCATGCCATGGCCTCACATCAATATCGGCGTAATTTCATACATGGTATTAAAAATGTTCAGAATGTTTGGTGTCATTCTCCTCAAGAGATTTGTACCGTTTTCAAAGAGTTCTTTTTCCAAAATTCCCGCCGTCAAGGTTGTCGGCTTCAAACTTTTGACAGTGTCATACCTCCACAATTAGATGTTTTTGATCATCAACTTCTACTCCAGGAGCCAACTGAGACTGAAGTTTGGGAAGCTTTAAATTCCATTTCTCCGGAAAAAGCTCCGGGAGTGGATGGTTTCACATCAAAATTCTATAGCTCTGCCTGGGATATAGTGAATCAAGACATTATACAAATGGTCAAAAACTTTTTTACCTCGGGCCGGTTTGATCCGCAGATCAATGCTACACAGATAGTAGTCATTCCAAAGAAAGAGCATGCACAAATACCTAGTGATTATAGGCCGATTAGTCTATGTACAGTACTTTATAAAATTATTTCTAAACTCTTGGTTCATAGACTTCGGCCTATAATGAATAAAATTATATCTCCCCTGCAAAATGGTTTTGTCGCAGGGCGTCAAATCCAAGATAACATTTTAATGGCTCATGAATTACTTCATACTATGTCAAAAAAAAAAGAAATCTAAGCAATATTATTTAGCCTTGAAATTGGACATCGAAAAAGCTTATGATAGAATTGAGTGGGATTTTTTGCATTTGGCTTTGCGAAAGTTTAACTTTCCTCCCCACTTTACTAAGCTTATTTTGTTTACGGTAACTTCGGTGTCCTACCATGTTAAGATAAATCAGGTTCATTCTGATCATTGGACCCCTCAACGCGGTTTGCGACAAGGGGATCCCTTATCACCTTATCTTTTCCTCTTATGTCAAGACCTGTTCATTCTGAATTTTTGTAGCCAGGTTGCTCAAGGACATATTCACGGATTAAAGGCATCTCAACACGGGGTTGTCATTCCTTTGCTCAGCTTTGCGGATGACACTATGGTCTTCTGTAAAGCTAATAAGTCATCCATTCATAACCTTAAAACTTCTTTGCAGAATTATGCTCAAGCAGCAGGCCAGTCGGTCTGCTGGCACAAGTCCCGGGTGGTATATTCCCCAAATACCCCTCCACACATTCGCCACTGGGTACGCCATGCTTTAGGGGTTAGTAATAACTCCCGAACTGATAAGTATCTGGGTATTCCATTTTTGTTTGGGCGTCATAAACTGGATCTTTTTCATTCCTTAATAGATAAAGTTACCAGCCGCATTCATAAATGGTATAACAGATATTTGTCAACAGCAGGTAAGGCGGTCCTCATTCAGTCAGTTACCTCAGCTATTCCGACATATTTCATGTCTGTCTCTAAGATCCCCAGCACAACTTTATCACACATTGATAGGCTGAATAAACGGTTTTTTTGGAATCCAAATACTACTGATAAGAAAAAGGGGAAGGTACGGTGGGTGTCTTTGTGTACACCCAAACAAGTCGGAGGTTTAGGATTTCGGAATTTATCAGTTTTGAATAAAGCCTTTCTTTGTAAATTGCTTTGGAGGCTTTACACTGATCCTCAGGCTTTATGGGCTAAACTTTTCAAGCAAAAATACTTTCCGCACACCACCATTCTTGATGCGCATCATACCACCACCGGCAGCTGGCTTTGGAAACACATAGTTAGCATGATACCTTCTTTCAAGAGTCTCTTGTCCTGGCAGGTAGGTCAAGGCAATAGGATACGGTTTTGGGATGACCTTTGGTTTAAAAATCAATCCCTTCGACCACTAGCCTTACGTACACCACAACAGGAGTATCTCTCGGATTTTATAGTTAGCGGACAGTGGAATGTGTCTAAATTGTTGAGTTGTTTACCCCTGCAGGTAGTCAAAGAGGTTATGGGGTACCCACTCCCCCTTATTCCGAAGCAAGACATTGTTACATGGGGTCCGACTTCCTCAGGCCGGTTCACCATTAAATCTTGTTACTATGCCCTCCTCAGAACAAGTTGTCCTGGACCACATTTCCCTTGGTCTAAGCTTTGGGCACTTAAACTCTTGCCGCGTATTAAAATGTTTTTGTGGTTTTGGGGTCACGACGCACACACTACGTTAGATAAGCTCTACCACTGGGGGGTGGTAACTGAACCTTTATGTGTTTTCTGTCATACGGAACCGGAATCTTTACCTCATCTAGGCTTTCACTGTTCACGGTTCCAACATCTCCGCCAGCTGGTCTGGCCTCCTTGTTGGAACGACAAAACTCCTACCTTTCTTAATCTACTAACTGATTTTCCTCTAAACACATATCCGCAACTATTGTTGTGTACTTTCTTTTGGTTGGTATGGTTTTACCGAAATAAGTTTATTTTCCGGCGTGAATCTTTTACGTCGGAGGACTTTTATTTTCATTTGCAGCAAGCTATGCAGCAACAGCAGTTCTATCATACACCTACCACCAAGAAGATACAGATCATTCGCTGTCAGTGGACTCCCCCCCCATTGGGGTACGTGGCCATTAACACGGACGGATCTTCCAAGGGCAATCCGGGGGATGCGGGCATCGGAATTATATTCCGAAACTCTTCGGGACTGTTTTTACGAGCAGCATCGGCTTTCATAGGCCACTGTACTAATAACATGGCCGAATTACAAGCCATTAAAGTTGGTTTAATATTGGCTCGACAATTGAATTACCAATGCATTAACATCCAAACTGACTCTTTATTTGCATCAATGTGTTTCCACAGGAGGAACGCCGTCGATCGGTTGCAGCACCAGCTACTTGAAGATATCCTCAACCTGGCTGATAATTTTCAATCCTGTACTTGTTCGTTTATCTATCGGGAAGCCAATCAAGCTGCGGACGCGTTGGCTAAATTCGGAAGTGAAGCATTGGGAAGCTCTTGGCAGCACTGTCATCAACAGCATCCGGATGTGGCATCCTACACATTTTCTGATCTCGGTGAAGGCTCTGCTAGTTGCTTTCGAGTTTGGGACATCTGTCCGAATTGGTTGGATGTATATTTAGCTAATGACCTTGTAAAATCTTATCCTCGTCCTGTGTCTGCTACTTAAAGGTCGAGCACTAAAGCTCGCCCTGCTGTATATCCTATCCTTATTATATAATGCATCTATCTTTCAAAAAAAAAAAAAATCTACAAATTCCATTTTACTCCATTTCATTACAAACTCTCTTTGACTCGTATATTACACCGAAATTATATTGATAATTTTTTTAAAAAAATATTAAAAATACTACTACTAACTTATGAAATTTAATTATATAATTTTAAAAAGTAATTGTATTATACAGTTTAGAATTAATGTGCGATCAAATATAAAATCTTTGACCGCATATGAATTTATTAATGAAATTGAGTAAGTAATAGTAGTAATTAATATGAGTAGATTAGACAAGCTAGATTTAAATAGTCCACTTTTGTCTTGTATGTGTGCTTCACAGTGTTTGCATTGGTAAGTAGTGCTTCATGTTCCCACTACTAAAGCTAATAATTGGTGCAAAGGTAAGGAAGGACCTTGTGAATTGTCAGTTATTTATTTATTTATTTTTTTAATCGTTTCCTTATTGTCCAATTGGACTATTATTGGAATATTAAAAAGCGACCGGGACCAATGGAGGTCTTTGTTGATTAATCTTTCTTCCATTCATTTTGGTGTCGAAATTATTAAAAAGAAAGAAAAAAAAAACGACCTTAATAAGCTGGAGGGTATTATTTAATATTATATATAAAAAAATAATGCTGCTTATGAATGGTTGAAAATTGACATGCTCTTCTAAATACATAGTGTACCTGTGTTGTTGATCTTGATCCATCATCATCCGGCCATCAGTATGGATGCTAGTGTTGGATTCCTGCTAGAAAACCTGAAACAGCTTTTGCTGTATCACGCGGACTTGATCGGAAACGCCAAGGAGGACCTGGAGAAGCTCAATGCCGAACTTGGCCTATTCAAGGCCATTCTGGATAAGGCTTCCAAAATCTACAAGAAGGACGAGGTGTTCTCATACTGGGAGAGACAGATAAGGGAGGCTGTTTACGATATTGAAGACACCATTGACGAGTGCGTGACTGAGGCAACTGCAGTAGGGATGTCCGGTAAAAGGAATTGGTTAAAGAGACATTTTAGTACCAGAACCATATCTCTAGCAGACGAGGTCAGATCTATGAGGCTAAAAATGGTCAAACCTCTTATGGACAAGTTCAATCACGCACAATTCACCATTGCCGACCTACCTGACACCGTTCGAGCTGATGCTAGGAGCACAAGGCTACAGGTATAATATAATTAATTCATGCATCCATGGGTTGGGTTATAAATATTGTTTTTAGACTCTATATATTGTTCCAAATTTAGATCGACTTTTAAATCAAATGACAAAAATATGTTTGAATCGGATGGATCCAATTATACTTCAGAGCTGGGTTGACTTTACCTATTACTCAACATTGACAACTGGTTTACATATGGGATTCAATTGCTCAAGTTCTAGATTAACTCTAAAACCAAATACTTACTTCTGTTTCTTTGTCTGAAAAGTACAGATTGCACAGATTTTTTCATCAGTCTGACTTTACAAGCTGCTGATACTCTACCAAATTTACTCAACATATAACAGGATTGAAGATTAATTCAGTTTTGATTTTTGCTTTTACAAACACACATCTGATAAAGAATTTAAGGAAAACATCTGGCCATATAATAGAGATCCTTGCATGTATATTGACTATTATTGAGTGTCCTTTTAAACATTGGTTTAGTTCTCTTCTTTGTTCTGTTAACGTGACTTTTATCTGTTCTTTACTACTAATGGATTCTGTTATAACTTTTGAGCAGAGGAGTCGACATATAGTTGGGTTCGAAAATGAGGCTAAGTTCTTTGTCGATATGCTGACTGGAGAATCCGATAAACTGCAAACTTCTTCGATCATTGGTATGCCCGGTCTGGGGAAGACAACATTTGCCTGGAAGATATTTGAGCACCAAACAATCAGATTTGAGTTCCCTGTTCGAATTTGGGTGAACGTTTCCCAGGATCTCAACATGAAGAAACTGCTTCTTGATATTCTATCAAACTTCACCACAATCAAACCAGACATCTCACTCACAGAAGCAGACTTAACTACACAAGTTCAGGATCATCTACAAGGAGGAAAATTCTTGATTGTGATGGACGACATCTGGACCATCGACGCGTGGAAGAAACTCAAAGCTTTGTTGCCAATGGACAACAAAGGGGGCAGGGTCTTGGTCACAACTCGGCACACAGATGTGGGCAATAATGCTTCTAATCAAGAAGCCCATAACCTGAGGTTCTTAACACCAGACGAGGGCTGGGAGCTCCTTCGGTACAAAGTATTTGACAGGATTGATGATGTTCCAAAAGAACTGGTGGGCGTGGGTGAGGACATCGTAACCGACTGTAAAGGGCTTCCCCTTTCCATCGTAGTCATTGGAGGAATATTGGAGCGGAAAACATCACAAGCAGGCAATAACATTGCCGCAAAAATGAATGCATGGAAAGAAGTCTCTAAGAGTGTGAAAAGTTATCTAGTCGAGAGAGACGAGAAGGAACTGTTGGGAAGTATAATATCCCTCAGCTACGAAACACTACCTTATGAGCTCAAATATTGCTTTCTATACTTAGGCGTGTTTCCTGAAGATTATGACATCCCCGCCAGAAAACTTATTCGCTTGTGGATCTCAGAAGGTTTTGTACAAGGGAGTCGAGGAATGAGATTGGAGGAAGTCGCATACAACAATCTCAAAGAGCTAATCAATCGGAATTTAGTGATGGTTAGGAAAGCGAAGTTTGATGGTGAAGCAAAAATATGCCACATTCATGACTCAATACGAGAAATATGCAAAAGAGAAGGTGGTTATGGGAAGCTTAACTTATTTCAAGAGGTCAGCAAGTCTGAACCATGTGAAAATATAGAAAAGTTGCGTCGCGTGAGTATCCATTCTCACACTGTGGATTTCTTTTCGAAAAAGCCAAAGCTCTTGAAAGCACGTTCTTTCTTGTGTTTCAATGAGTCTCCTCTGATATTGGAAACAAAAGAAATGTCATCCTTCACTGATAACTTCGTCTTGCTGCGAGTGTACGATGCAAAGAATATAAAGTTTCCAAGGTTTGCACCAAAGTTTGTGCAACAAGTAAATCACCTGAGATACCTGACTCTGTCAATTGCTGATATGGCCTTCAAAGCGCTTCCAGAGATTGTTACTGATCTTTGGAACCTACAGACTCTCATAGTCGAGACACCCTCCCCCACCCTCGACATCAAAGGAGATTTGTTGAAGATGAGGCAACTTAGGCACTTCAAGACAAGGGCTTCAATTATCTTCAAGAAAATCGGCGAAGGTGAGTGCAATAATAATCTTCAAACTCTGAGTAGACTATCACCTGAGAGTTGCACACCTGAAGTTTGTAGAAAGGCAAGTGCGCTACTTACATTAGTAATTCAAGGTGATTTGGAGAAACTTGGACAAACCACGAGCTTTAGAGACTTGGAATCCCTCAAAAAGTTGAAACTTGTTCATAGAGTGTCTCGGGGAGAAACAGCGGAGTTTCCATGGAAACACATACCTGCTTCACTTAGTTTTCCACTAGAGCTGAAGATTGTAGTGCTGAGCGGTACTCATTTGGATTGGAGCTACATGTCTATATTCTCGGCGATTGGTTCCCTTGAGGTGCTTAAACTGAAGGAAAATGCATTCCATGGAAGTGACTGGGACGTTGCTGATGGTGGTTTCGCTCACCTTATATGCTTGCAAATCGAGAGGGCTGGCCTAAAGCGCTGGACAGCGAGGGATGAACATTTTCCGCAACTCAGATTTCTGTACATCAACAACTGTGCAAATCTGTCAGTAATTCCAGCTACACTCGGTAAGAAACTTGAACTGTTGTCGTTGGAATGTGTAGGGAAGGGTGCAGTTAACTCTGCTAAAGCAATTCATGAGCAAGAGCAAAAGAACCGGAAAAGGTTTTTCAAGCTCGAGATCTCTGCTGCTGACAATAAACGACAGCCTTAAATCACATATCCAGCTATCTTGCCTCCAGGTCAGTTCAATATTCATAACATTTGAAGTGTTGGTTGATCATCTTGATCTTTAATTGAGTACAGAACATATGAGCACATTATTTACTTGAGAAATACTATCATTCTGATTCGTGCAGGAAAAAAAAAAAGTATACAGTGATCCATCCCATCTTGCAAGCGCAGTAATGTCCATCATATTCAGTTTTCCCTTTCTCTAATTGTTGAATAAATACTGCTGCGATACATTAATTTGATCAGCAAGTGAACTTTTGTGATAGCTTTAATTTTAATTTCTTTGAACTTGATGTTGAATTTGTTTGTAATTCATAATCCAGTTATTTCAAGTTTGAACAACCATTTGATGCAATTTTAAGACCTGCTTCAGGGCATGTAATATTAATTAAGATGTCAATTTATATAATTGAACTGTCTAGCTATTGAGAATGATTTTTTACAATATTTCAAAGCAACCTACTCAGGTCTTCTCCAACAGAGGAGCAACAAGGGAGTAGTTGAGCCCCTTGTTGCTCCTCCAACAGAAGCTCATTGAGCTCACGGATTGGACCGACTTACTTGGGACCAACAACTATAAAATGACTCTAAGTACGTCCTCCTTCTAGTAAACTCTGAATTTGGTTTGATTTAAGAGCAAACCAGTTATATTGCAACTAACCCACCCCCACTACCACCTTGGAGTAAGACAGGTCTAAGGAAGGAGGACACGATCACCTAGGAGAAATGAGACGTGCACCTAGGAGAAATGACTCTTGCATAGAACTATAACTATAAATGAGAATGGAAGTGAAGTTACCTAGAACGAAGGTTCATAGGTGACCTAGGACGAATTAGCTACCCCATCTTCAGCGCTTGACGGATCTGTGAACTTCACCTCTTAAAAATCTATTTATCAAACACATGCTCAAGAGTTGGCGGTCTATCATGTATTAAAAGCCAGAAAAAGAACAGTGAGGTAGATCACTAATCAGAAACAGATGAAGAGATCACTCAATGATAAAATAGCAAACAGATGGTTAGATGGATACAATCACGTATCAATTATTACAAAAGATTACAACTGCAGCATTCAGGTTCACTTGCTATGACATCAAATATAGGAAATATAGAAAAGAATACAACAAAATTCGATCAGTTACAATGACATCAAATATATGAAAGAAGAGAGTACAACAGAACTCAGTAACAAAGACATGCATGAAAGCTGAAACTTGAGTAAGTTCGACAGGAACTCTGTGTCTTCGTTTAAAGGTATGCATTACAAGCCGTCTTGAGAGTATCCTTGCCATTGAATCCGCCAACTACAATTAATGTCAGAGACAATATCAACAAAGTGTAAACATACAATCTGTTTCTACACAAGTAAGGCAGACAGAACATAGTCATTGATCGATAAAGAAGAATTTCCATAAAATCTTGTACAGATCTAGAATATATATCATATCACGTAAAAGGAATCACATATTCAATAAACTGGATTTAATGTAAGCAGTTAAGAAGAACTGATGGAGAATATTACCTCTAAGCTGCACTGTAGAAATGAAATTCAAGAGTAGTATTTTCAAGTTCTTTCTGCTGCGCCTGTATCTTCCTACATGAAGATACAACCAGAGGGCTAGATTCATCCAAGTCAATTAGCTCAAGTGTATATATGTTTCCAATATCCTCAGGAATTTCTCCCAGGGAACAACAGTCTCGAATCAAGATACGCTGAAGCGCTGGAAAATGCGCAGCATCGACTTTCAAGCACACCAGATTCAAGTCATCCATAACAATGGAAATAAGTTTTGGAAATCCATCATCAATCGTCTCCCACTCTGGTCTCGCAATCTCCCATTCTGCTTCTGTTGTCTCGTCATTTGGCCCCAAGAAGTCACTCTTTACCAGTTTCAGATGCTCAAGGTTTGGCAATTCAGCAACTTTATTCATAAATTCCTTGGGAATTTTACATAGGAACAAAGTTAATTTCTTCAGCGTTTCAGTCAGTATTAGCGAAAACAAAAACGTGTGTGATGCCACGGACCAATCAGTGGTGCACCTGAGAGTTTCCAGCTTCTCCAGAAGAGTAAGATCAGTCTTATGGGGCATAGTGTCATTACAACATAGCCCGAGTTTCCTCAGGTTCGGAAACCTTTCGAAAATATCGTTGGTCATTCCAGACATCTGTATGTTCGATAACGTCAGGAGATTCTCCAGAAGAGTGGGCTTTGCTTCATCAGTTGGAAGGTGCCATCCGAAACTCTCCTTCGACTTGATATGCCTCAATTGTGTCATTCCCCACACGTCAGTCGGCAGAATAAATGTCCTAAACGATGGTTGTCGGCAGATAAAGATGTTCCGTAGATATTGGTACCTGGCTAATGATGCAGGCAAATCTGCATAGCAGCTGAAGGCCAGGTACCTTAGATTGACAAGTTTCAGTACCTCTGTAGGGAACTGGTAAAACACCAAACTATATGCATCCAACACCCTCAGCAATTCCAATGTAAGGAATATTCCAGCAAGATCAGACGAAGCATAAGTAATACACACAAACGAGCGAGCAGGTGTGAGTCGCTCCGCCTTATCACGTAGTTCAGAGGATGGATGAACACACACACGACGCACATCGTCAACACCCTTATGGTGATCAACTTTTTCGAACCAAAAGAACGCCTCCTCCCTTGCTTTCTCATGGCACAAGTTCCACAACATATCATGGATACCAATACTTACCACTTTCCCAGTACTCTCATATTTGCGAGCTGTGATCAGGTTCCTCTCAATGAGAGCCTTTATGTACGTGTCCGCAATATCCTCCCAGTTCTTCGTTTCAAACGGTGCCAGAAACCCCTCTGCAACCCACAAATACATTATCCTGGAACATCTGATGGCTGCGTCTTCCGGGAAAGCCCCAATATACATAAAACATGGTTTCAGATAATGAGGCAGATAGTTGTAACTCAAAGACAGCACCTCCTTAAAATGAACCGTCTCGTCTCCCATCACCGTTGATCTCACACTTCTCTCAATAAGTTGCCAAAACTCTAGCGTCTGCTTCGAAGCAACCAGAATTCCAGAAATGACAACGATTGCCAGGGGAAGCCCTTTACAGTTTATCGAAATGTTCCTCCCGGTATCCGCAAACTCCTTAGGGCACTCTTTCTTCTTAAAAACACGATCAGATATAAGCTCGTAACTCTCATCTCTGTCAAGAAAACGCATCTTCTGCACGCTACACAAGAACTTGCAATGCTCTGCCACTTCCCCTTGCCTAGTAGTTAACAAAATTCGACTCCCTTTCTGCTCTTTAGGAAAGAACTTCTTCAACTTATCCCAGGCATGTGTGACCCATATATCATCCACAACGATAAAATATCTCTTACCAAACAAAGTCTTATACACAATCTCACCCAACCTCTCCTCATTCTCCTCCTCCAGATCTTTGGTGAGCTTAAACAAACTTTCCAAAAGTGCTAGCAGAGTGTTTCGTGTATCGAACCTTTGCGACACGGTAACCCAGCCGGAGATATCGAAATGTTCGCCTTTCCTTGCCTTAGTAAAAATGTCTTGGGCGATAGTTGTCTTGCCGCTACCTCCCATGCCCACCAGAGGAATGACACGTAGGCCTGGATGATGTTCCTCACACATCAGCACCCTCAGGTTTTCCAAGATGTCCAAGAATCCGACCAATCTGGTCTTCATGACCGGAACAGGCTCCCGGACTGGAGGAACATCTTTGGATTTCGTGCTGTCGATAAGTTTCGTCAAGTCAACGGTTATGGAGTCAAGCTGTTCCTCCACATCAGCCAAGTAGCTTAGCTCATGAGGAGGTTCGGCCAGACCTTCGTACTGGGACAGAACACGAGCCTTGAGAAACGGTTCAAGGATGTCCTCTGCTGTTTGGGAAGCTTTTCCGATTCGAGATTCGAGCTTTGCGAGCTCGGATCTGCTGGTCATCTGAGAAACTTTACGGAGAAGGTCCCTGAGGTGAAGTGATTTGGCAAGAAGTGAGTCAAAGTTGGGTTTGAGATCTTGGATGAAGGTTGGATCAGTTAGCTGTAAGATTTGGATGAGTGGCTCTAGAGCATAAGCCATGACTTGAAAGGTAGCTGAAACTCTGGGGATTAATGGAAGACTTTTGCAACAGTGAAGTGATCAAACTCTGTTTGTTGTGGTGATCTGTTTTAGTTGATTCCGATTGAGTGTCATATTCCCTGGGTCCCTAGGTTGCAAGTTGCTCTATGTGCAAACTTCAAACACAGAAGTCCGGGCAGTGGTAATTAATTAACAAAACTAAAAAACAACTTATGGTCTTTCTTTAACACAACAAAAGTGAGGGAGGAGGGGTAAGGTGATAATAATGAACAAGAACAAGAAACTTAATTATCTGGAAATTCCCAATTTATCATCCTACAAACAGCAGATGAATTGACAAGAATGGCCTCAGAATAGAATATTCCATAATGGCCAAAATGGCCGAGTAAGCTGACTACCCAGTAATAATATCTTCATCTCCCTGTTTACTCTTTCACCAGGAGTTACTTGTCCATTCTAATTTTCATCAATTTATATCCATGGCTCATGTTGTTGCAAATATGATTGAAATCATAGAAACATATATTAATTAGTTAAACCCAGTTAGCCAGAATGTTTCACTTATCTAGGGCTATTGTGAAGCAAAGATTTTCAATTTCGGAATCAAAACCGACCATCTGAAACTTATGGAATGATCCTAGAGAAACCCCAGGTCCAAGAATCTGCTTATAATCCTGAGGAAAACCAAGCAACAGGCCCTCTTTTTTCTTATCACAGAAAGAGAAACGGGCATATTTGCGTAGATGCATGGTATCGATATATAATGTCATTCTCAAGAACAAATGTATCTGCTGATTGTAAAGATCTCATATTGAAGATCTCCACCCCTTTATTCCATTTGCAAGTTCTACATTAATTCTAAACATATGTGAGCAACACAATGTACGTATGAAAGAATAAGGGATATGATCATTAAATAAGGGAAGGAGCATGCAGAGGATCTTCTACCCATCAATCTTTTCACCTCTTAAAAAGAAGCTGACTTCTTAAGTACAAAATCTACCATATCCACAAAATGTATTAGTTAGTAACACGAATAACTGTTTGCTCATACCGTATTTTTTGCAGAAAAAGATAAAAATTGTTTATTATTTATTCCATTTACAAGTTCTACAGTAATGCAAAACATATGCAAGCAACGCGATGATGCCCTCAAATATGAATGTAATCATTTTACCTTAAAGTAGCTTATGAAGCAAAAAAATATGATCACTAAATAAGGGAAGGAGCATCCAGAGGATCTCTTCTACCCAGCAATCTTTACACCTCTTAAAGAGAAGAAGCTGACCAGCTCTTACATACAAAATCTGCCATATCCACAAAAATAAATGTAGTTAGTATTAAAATGAATAACTGTTTGCTCATACCATACTTTTCTTAGGCAAGGATAAAAATTGCACAAATAAATCCACGAGGAAGAGACTGCATAGATTGTATCAAAATAGCGTGAGACGTACAGGCACCAATCTTAAACTGACACACTATAACGAAGTTTTTTCTCATGCAGCTGCAGCAAGGAAAATTAGGGAACAACCGAACAAGCATTGTGGAAATCCAATTTTTGCTTCTCTGTTGATGTACTTAAAACTAATTGAGTAGGCATATATCAAATAACATATTAGTTTCTCCAGTAAAAGTACATAGTCTATCTTTGTTGATGTTAGATTCGTAAGTGGCGTAGTTAATAAAGTATTTGCTTCACTCGATCTAATTATCTTTTGTTCGTGATGCTTCCACATTTGTTGGTATTTGATGTGAAATGAGATCAGTGATATGGACTCCTATTTGTGTTGCTATCAAGTTTATCTTTACTTATTGTAGACAGAATCTTTCACGTACACTGGTTTTGTAGTCTATATGCTTTTTCCCAGCTGTATGTCTGTATCTAATTTTGACTACTAAGTTGCTCAATGTTGATGGAGTTGTTTATGATATGCTTGGTACAGCGAACGTGAATGTTCCCTGCTTCTACCAATGATTTGAGAGCAGGTTTAGCGCTTTCCTCAACCATAATTCTGCTCAAGGATTCTAATCATCGGCAGAGTAAAGGAAGATGTTGTATGTTGTCAATTGTGTCATGTTTCAAAATATTGGTTTGGTTTGTATCATGTTTTGACAAGTTTCCTTCTTAACTTCTTCGCCTTTGCTTTGTATTGCCCCTGAGTTCTGAACAATGTAATGTGTTTTGATGTCATTGTCTGCTTGTTGCTGCTTATACTTTCGAAGACCAAATTGTTGTTTTTTGTATTTTATTGAGCTTTCAGTTTTCCTGGGTTCACAGTAAAATTGAAGTGCATGTAATTATATGAATTATTGGCTTAAACTAGTACTATAATTTACTGAAGACATTTCATAAGCTGTTGTGTTTTTATGTTTCTGTTGTATATTACTTAAACCACTGATGGGTTAGTGAATATAGATAGCAGGGAAGAAAATGGATTTCATTCCAGTTGATGAAATTTTGAGACATTCCGTTCGCCTGGGGGGCGTTTTAGTTCCATGAATTCGTTAATTACTGAATTGGATCGAGTGTGTGTTTGTTCAGCAGATTACAAGCAGCTTTTGTTTTTTCTGAGTTATTGGGTGACATGAATATCTACACTGTTTCCCTCATAACAAAGCTTTTGGTCTCATACACAGCTTTTGCTGTGAAATGCATGCAAATATTCATTCAGTAGGCCAATCTTGTACAGGTTTTAAATTCATTCCAGTTGTAGTTTCTTGAAATCTATCTGTAATTAATTTTAATTTAGTTGGTGGGACAAATTAACATTAGGTTAGAATTGGCCATAGGCCATCCATAGCTTGTGCAATGAGTCTACAAGCTATACAAGTAATTGGTATTTGATTAAACCATGTTTAAATGTAAAGGTAAACCATCATTTTCATACTATATTTTTGCATGCATATAACTTACAAGTTTCAAGTCCTGATATAAGGCTCAACTATATTGAGGGGAAAAAAAAAAGGTACAAGAACAAATCACTCTTGCAACAATTCAATCATTGAAATGGAAGGGTACAGATTTTTTGTTTCTTCAGCATCTACATATGTATATGTCCATATTTCACACGCTATTCGCACATTTTCAAATTCATTTCTTTAGCTATTGTTTAGCAAATAATCTTGATGACAACTGCTAGCTCATCAGATCAGGTAGCTGAGCTCATCAATTACTAGCTATGCATTAGAGTAAACCTACTTATTTTGGTCAAATGACCGGTCACATAATCTCATCTAGTCTAGCATCTAAGCAGATGAAAATCTCATGCAAAAACAGAACCTTACGTTAATTCTACAGAGAAATTTTTACTACAATTGTTATAAGCAATACCTGTTCAAAGTTCTTGATATGTTCGACTCAAACTAACGTCAAGTTTGTTTTGAACAGAACGAAATCACCATCAAAGTCTCTTCCAGTGAGCCAACAGGACATAACAGCAATCACATCACCGCCCTCCACCACAACCACTGGCAGGTCAAAAACAGCAGTTCATGTTACAGCACTCGATGGCATAGTGAGTGTGAACTCCCTCTTCACGGCAGCGATTTTCATTGGTTTCTCTCTTACCTTACCAGCAGCTGGTGGAGCTGGTAACAGCTCATCATGCAATGCCAGTGTAGAAATAGTACGAAGAATCATTGTCTTCGAAGTCATTTCGTTCAGCTTCTTCCTCTTCTCATCCCTCATTGCACAGAGCCTCAAACTGGTCATCAACTTGACAAACAGCTTGAGCCCTAATGACCCACATAAAGCAGATATCGACTCGTTCTGCATGAAATATGGGATGTTGAGTTCAGCTGTTGGATCTGTGTTTGGTTGCTTGTTCCTGATGATTTCCGTTGTATTCTTCATTCAGGTGAAGCTGGGAGTGTTGTCCTGCGGTGGGGAATCAGTGTACGCTGTTGTTGTAATGGTTACATTCGTAGGATGTTCTCTGTTGGTTTATATATTCACTGCTATCTATGCCACTTGCTTCATGTGATTAGAAAGAGCAAGAATTAAGGCTAGTAAGTGGTTCTGCAAAAATGTAATAGCTGCTACAACCATCTCATTTCATTTTCAAGGTACTAATCATATTCATGGTATCAACTATCAAGTTCTTGTCTGTAACTAAACACCTATTGCGAAGTCACAACAATACTGGTTGCCTAGGTTGCCAAAAGGCCTTACTGGTCAGGAAAATCAGACGATTAATTTTCATCAAATAAGAGTCAACCGTATAGTCTAAAATGCACTCCATTCCGAACACATGTTATTCACATAGACGCACTTAATGTACTAACTTGGAGATCAAACTCAAGTTTACTTCAGGATTCTACTGACAAGTGACAACTCATATGATGAATTCATAACGTTATGCTAGTTTTCAATGAACTGACCTTTTGGCATCCTTTCGGAAATCAAGGAAAGATAGTATTTGCAGAAACAATGCCACTCTTGGATACACCCTTGCCATTCATCTTATAGGCGAACACAAAGCAACCACCATCCATGTTTAAATCCACTGCTAGAGCAAGCCACTAATGCATTACACTTAATAGTTTGATGAAGCCTGAAAGTGGTTTGAGATAAAATTGAGAAAGATACAATAAATATAGAGGCCACCATAAGTTGAACTTTAATTCAAGGACATTAAAATTCTTCTTCTCTGTAGAACCTCACAGTTTAAGTTGCATTAAGCATAAAGGGAAAATTCCCCAGCATACAGACCAAGTACCACTTGAAATTCTTGGTTGTTCCTTTTCCTTGATAGTATGAATATGAAAACACCTTTTTTTCCGTAGGAGGAGATTAATGTCTTCCCATTACCTCCCAACGTTGATATATAAGAACATTTGAAAAAATGTGGATTTCGTCTGAGATTATTCATGTGAGTTTACTATTATAGTGGTTTAATTCCCACACTAAAACTTAACATGTGTCATACCAGTTCAATTATGAATCTACTAGATGAAAGTGGTGTTACTCAGATTGGAAAGGATCCAGAACAATTTCTGTCAAATGGATATTGCCGCTCAAACTTGATGCCTCCTCGATCAGTTGGCACGAAGGAAAACCCATTGATCAGTTTTGTGTACTTCAAACCCCATTATTCCATCAATAATTCAATACGGTGGGTGATGCCCACTGCAACCGCCCAGTAACAACCGTAAATTGACTTTCCAACCATACCCAAAACTAACAGCGACTCATTGCATGCTTAGTTATGGGAAATGTGGAGTAAAAAAACTGAGAAAGTACCTTCTATTACTCCTATTGTGGTATGTACTGCATGTTACTGTAAGCTATTAATAGAAAGTTCAAGAAAATGATGCATTAAGGAGAAAGGTTACACAAAACTGATATAGATCAAAGATTGGAGTCTGATGAGTTAGCTAATGTTGATAGCATAACTTACCTCAATAACATTAACCCCAGAAAACCGTGATTTCAGTTGCCAAACATACTCAGCTAGTATTATGCTGCATGGCCATATAAATAGTCCATATTCTTCTTTCATATTCTGGAACAAGAAAACAGTAGAAACTAAAAAAAGATGATAAAAACAGCTTGATATAGGTTAACTTCCAATTTTATAATGAAGGAAAGAATTGATACCTTAAATGCTGAATTGCTGATGGAGAAACCCTCTACAGCGTCTCCAAAATGATGGCTAGAACTTACAGTCATCTCTTGTCTTCCTGATAATGCAGTAACATTATCAATTATCATCCTTTACAATGGACGGGTCCTGAATGAAAGAAAAGCCTCAAAGAAGGTTGAACCAGAACTAATACTACAAAAAAAAAAAAAAAAAAAAAAAAAAATGTTTACTAGAAATCAAGTGTGCAAGCCGCTCGTGATTAATAAAAATCATTAGTATTTTAAATATTCCAAAGCATAGTCATAGTACAGTATCTTATCATATCCAATTTCACATCTTAAATTCATGGAAATTATTTCACGAGTTAACTGAAAACTTCTCTGGTGCCATAGTGGTCATCACTTTCATACAAATGACAACCAATATTATGTTTTTCGGGTGCAAGGAAAGGAATGTCATAAGTTAGCATAACTGAAGGGACATCAGCAATAAAAGGAGAAACTAAAGGACACTGTTTCTCTCCCCCTTTTTTCTTCAGGACAATCATTCTCCAACAGAAAGGTACATGAACATCAATTTCTAAAAAGAGCTCCTCAGACTGATACCACGTCTATTCCACCTAAACATTCAAGGAATAATTTCATTTGTTTGAGGAGAATGGTAAGAAAACAACATAACTGGGGAAACCATGCCAACAAGCAACAGCTCTAACCGTTTTAGTCTAGTCCATAATGATGAGCTACAACTGCACTTCTGCTAAAGAACCAATATAAACCAAATTTGAGAAACTTAGGTACGATAGCAAAATCCCAGCTTCCATATCTCCACCATTAAATGTCAGCTACGAGAAAATTCCTTCCTGAAGTGACCTTCTCGCCCAGCTTGAATGGAGGAAGACCCTTACAAGGGCACGTACCACAGCGGAAAGCATCACCTAGACCACAACTTCCACAAGAAGATTGAGGATTATTTAGCTGCAGGTCTGCAGTAGGCCCAAGCTTCAGCACCTTCTCCTCAGCTTCAGCCCTTCCACATACACACTTTTTGCAGGCCTTTCTTGTGATCCCAACTTCACAATCATTTGGAGGCAGCTGCGGTTTCTTAAGATCATCTTCTGTCAGGAGGCTATCCTCATCGATCAGATCAGCATCACCATCTTCATGAATCGGACTTTGGGTAGAAGTTTCGACAGTTTTTAAATGTAAAAGGACAAACCTATCTTCCAAACGGGCTTCTTTCCTACTATCTCAAATGAATGGATACTTTCAGAAGATTGTATGTCCAGGAAACCAGATGAGACTTCCCCATTTGGCCATCTATAGATTCATTAAACGGGCGGAAGAGGACATTTCCTTTAGGTTTCAACGCTCTTGATATGTTGGCAAGCAATTGCTCACTGAGGTCTGGCAGTTTACAAATTGAAACAGCATAATCAATAGACAAAGATTCCACTGCCAGAACTTTGTCGAATGAAGCTTGGACTATGAAAGTTTTTGACCGAATCCTTGACAACCTTTATTGCGTCCAGCATATATATCAGGCATAGAAGCAGGCAATGTACCTACGAGAACCAAGAACTTTTCCTCCATTTCAGTTACCGGTTGATGGGAGGAAAAGTGAATCGAACAGAGAGAATTCGCCAATAACAGAACCAGAACTAATACTAAAAGAAAAGTGTTTAATCAAAATCAGGTGTGCAAGCTGCGAATGATCACTACTCGGAATCAATTTTTAGTAGTATTAGGCACATTCGAAAGCATAAGGTCGAAAGACATTGTCTAATCCAACTGAAGGTGGTGGATACTGGATACAATGGAGATAGTGGATGATCAAACAAACAAACACATACATACTAGTATAGCACCACACATAATCTCATTAAATCCATCTTTAACAACATCCTAAACATTTCATGGAAATCAGCTTCAATTTGGTAACTTGCAATTGCATATATACACTGAAGAGTAAAAAATGATGTCATGTTGATTTTTCATCAAAACTCCAAAACAATCACAGATTTCAAATACCCCTTGACAGAAGAATTAGAAAAGAAAACAATAATAAATCTGACCACTTTACCTCAATTTCCTAAAGTAGACGTTCAATTCTGCTTTGCAGTCTGCTATTTTTCACCTTCTCGGCCATGGAAATATGGCGTGAACAAGTTGAGTATTACGACTACTACTCTGTGAAGCCTAATTTTTCCGTAATAAACGAAATTTGGGCTGATGGCCTGTATGCAGCCGAGTTATTGCTCTCCAGAGTCCAGCCCCAGTTAGTGGAATCCGTATTTTTTCCAGATGAAATCGTGATTAGTTTTTTTTTTTTTTCTTTTTTTATAAAAACAGTCGTTCCGGTTCGAAACTTCGACATCTCCTTGCTACTTCGCATCCTTATCACTCGGTCACCCTTATAACTCTAACATCGTAATTAATTAACTTGTTACTAGTCTATTGATAATTTATTGATTGTAACATCACGATTTTATATTCGCTTTAACAAATACTTACCATAATTAACCTACTCAATTTTTTACAAAGCATTTGGTATAATGGTACTACCACACCACACACAAAATTTATAAACTTATAATTCTCAAATCTCAATTAGCCCAAATCACTTTTTTTTCAATATAAAACAGAATATGCAATTTGGATTGTAATTATTTTTTGCAAGGAAATGAATATTTATGTATTAAATTAAATGGGTTTACAAGGCATAGTCAAGCAACACTGAGTAGTGAGCACTCTATCACGAACACTCCAGAATACACAACTGAATACCTCCCCATACGGCCATACATATATGATATGACTCAATCACTCATTCTCAAACTCCATCTATTACCTTACACGAGTGGAGCCTTTCCAATATTAGCTAGAAATCAACGGATCCAAGTTGCGGTGAAATGCTAGATTGTGGTGGAAAGCTTTTACGCATAGATCGACGGAGGGGTACTGGGCTTGGGTGGTGGCGGTGGAACAATCTCACGCATAGATGAACTTAAGGGTGGTACGTAGGGATTATAACCAAACGGGGGAACGGGTCCTCTTGGTAACATTCCGAACACCTTTATTTGCTCCGCCTTGATCATGAGTGGCCTAGCATTTGCACCCAACAAGTTGTTATCGACATATAACATTGTCAAAACTAAAAATACAAGTGTTGACACAAATTGATTCATGTCGATATATGCTACTCACAATCACAATGTGTAGGGATGATAATGAGTTTTGTGCTTGGTTTTAATATCTTCTTCTAATGTATAATATAGGCCTATTTATATAGGAATTTATGAAATGTTAGATGAGAATTGAGTGGTGCTTGCTAATCATCTTTTATGTAAATTAAAGTGAGATTATGTAATCATTTTATATTTATTACGCATGCATATTTATTATTTTTTTCATTATTACAGTCCATTACTTTTTACTACTTAATAGATTTAGTTACATAATGGACCTTAATACATTAATAATTACATTTTAGTTTATAATTTTAATTTATTTTGTTAAATGTTGGTATTTTCTAAAATCACATTTGGTTAAATCCGCTAACTAAAATATAGTAATTGTTTCTCAGTAACTTATATTATCATCATTTTAAAAATAAAAAAAAAACAAAAAGACAAAAAAAAAATAATTATTTCCTTCGTACACTTTATAGTTTCCCACATTGTTTTTTTAATTTTTTTATGTTCAGTTTGACCCCAAATTAATCATAATTGATTATGAAAAAAATAATTCTTAAAACATAAAAAGTATATTTCATGATATAATTTTTTAAATTTATTTTTCTCGATGAGTTATTATTAATTTGAGGTCAAATTGAAAATTAAAAAGGAATAAATACAAAATTGGACGGAAAAAAAAAAAAAAAAACCGGATAACGCGTTGTCGTGCCACCCATGTGGATGGTCTTACCGAATTTAGTCGAATTGACCTAATTTAACTTTAGTTCATGGAAAAATAAAAAATGTAGTAATAATACGAAAATAGAATTGTTGAGATATTTCCACGGTGTCTCCGACCAAAAAAGGTAAAATACGTACGTAATGCGCCCCAAAGTACTGCCGGACAGCAATTCAAACTCAGTCATCCACTTTCCCTTCTTTCTTCTTCTTCTTCTTCTTCTACAGTCCAAAAACCATTCATAACACCCTCCGACTGAAAACACTTATTAGACCAACCAACATCGATCCATCATCATGTCAGAGTAAGTTACACTCACTACTTGTTCAATGGATCTAATTATAATGTCTCTCCTTTTCTCATGATCTAATCATCATCCGTCTTGATTTGATTTCATTAATTACTGTTGCAGCTGCAGCAGCTTTCTCTGATTGTTTAATGTTCTTCATTTTCACTTTCCCAATATTTTTTCTCTCTTCTTCCACAGATCTGAAAATGGATACCCAAAGGAATCCTACTCGTCCCAACAGCCACCGAGAACCACCTCCTACTCCTCTTCCAGCTCCACCACCAGCGTCCACGTCACCGCTCTCGACGGTCTCGTCAATGTCAACTCCCTCTTCACCATTGCTGTCTTTGTAGGTCTCTCCCTCACCACCCCAGGTACTAATTTACCTCATCACCTACACTCATTACTCCTAGTATATTAGTTACTGATAGATAGATGAGTAGTAGTACTAAATTATAGTATTTGATTCGCGAAATATATAGATAAATCAGCTATCTTTAACTTTTTAATGATTTAATCAACATATCTAATCATAGTGGTGATCACTTACCATTTGTGCCTTTTTTGCAACACTTTTTTGCAATTTTTCCTAATCATTTTGCTCAAATAAGATCATATTCCCTTCAATGCTACTCCTCTCAGTCCTATTTCCATTTGTTGGCATACAATTATTTCATACTAATTCTATATTATACATTAATTCGTTCGTGTGACATTTATTTGGTGTGGGATGGAATGATTACTTGATAACCTCATTGAATTAATCCATTTGTATTAATTATGTAATACCAGGGCAACACAGTCTCGAGAACCGCTCTGCCTGCGACGCCAGCCTCGACGTAGCTAAGAAGCTGCTCGTATTCGAGGTCGTGTCATTCAGTTTCTTCCTTTTCTCGTCTCTTGTGGCACAGGGCTTGAAGTTGGCGATTAATCTGTTGAATAGTAAAGATGTGGATGAGATCTTTAGAGCGCATATTAATCTCAAGGTGTTGAGGTTCGGTATGCTTGCGTCTGCGATTGGTTCTGTCATGGGTTGCTTGTTCCTGATGTTGTCGATGGTTAGTGTGATTGAGATTAGGCTTGGGATGCTCTCTTGTGGGAGTAAGCCTGCTGTTCGATCTGTTGCAGCTTTGGTTGTGTTGGTTACTTCTGCTCTTGTTGTTTATATTTCCACTGCTGTCTATGCGTTTTGGCATTGAGTTATATCTATGAACAAGTGGATAGATAATAATTTCTACTGCTAATGTGTATTCTAGTCACATTGAGTTTAAAAGACAGGTCTTTCCTGAATATTAGGAAATGTCACATTTTATACATGACCACCCACCAAAGTGTTTTGGATGGTGTATTGTTTAGGAAAGACTAGTGTTTCATGAATCTTACTTGTATTATTATGTAGTTATGTAGTAGTAAAATTTTGTTACTTCAGTAATGGAGCCTCTTAGATGAGTTGAGGAAAGGAGCGGGTAGACAAGTTTAATCAGCCTGTCTCAAGCATAACTCGATATGTATGATCTACTTTCATTTATCCTGGTTGGTTGCGGTTCATTGTGTGACCAGTTGGGCAGGGGATTGTAGCTGCTTATGGCTTGCAGAATTTTAGTCTAATTTGTGGTTTTTCTGAAATTGAGTTTTTAAAGTAGATGGTTACTTGAATGTTATTCTTTACCTTGAGTCCATGACGCATAAATCTGCTACATTTTGCTAACTACCAATTCTTTTGAAATTTCTTGGCTACTTGTCTCTTTATGCTTTAATGCGTTGTGCTAGACTTAATTTTGCATATTTTTTTACAAATTACCATGGTGCAGATACTTATTAGCTTTTGCTCTTTGTATGATTCAAGGAAGTTTTGGATTTGGATTAGTATTAATTTCGAAGGTTGTTATTAGACTATTAATGGTGTGCCCATGTCCAAGCTTGAGCTATGATCTTCATTTATCCACGCCCAGTTTAGTCCAGCTGTTTCCATTTTCTTTTGGGAATGATGTTATTGTTTCTCCATGCCTGATAAATATGCTAATGTCCACGGTGGGGGTTAATCTAATTGTGTCTTGTTAGAGAGTTTTTGCTTCGTATGACCCGAGGAAATTTCAGATTACTTTGGGTCGTATATATGTTGGCCAGGCCCAGTGAGAGTCATGTATGATTTGTTAACTTGTAAATTGTGATGAACTTGAGAAATTAATTCAGTGGAGTTAGTCATGTGAAACACATTTGATCTTAGTAGTTTATGAGGAAGGAAGGATTTGATTCCATTTGGCTGGAGATTGACTAAAGCCGGGTTTGAAGCTCGGTTATGGAAGTTTACTCTCTGCATATGTATGCTTTATAACGTGGATATTGTGGATGCTTTATAACGAGTTTGCTTAAATGTTGTTATACAGAACAGCAGTCTGGTCTATGGTTTCAGATATGCTGTTGAGAAACTTGATGTCCTAGTATGACATGTATGGATTGATCAAGACTAGATGGGGGAAAAGCCCCTTGATTTTGTATACTACTAGTATAACATATTTATGGAATCAGGGCTCCAGTATGAATCTCTGTTTGTGTCTGGAGTCTGGACTGTGGAGGATAGCTACCGATTCGGACATATTAGAAGCTAGGGCTCTGTTACCTGAGTTTGCTTGAGCTTTCATAACTATCTACTCCATTCTAAAAGCGTAAACTATGCCTGGTGGTTGATAAATTTTGTTCTAAATGATGAAATAGTTGGTTGTAATTGATTTTATTACTATACTACTCCACTATTAAGAAAAAAGAAAGTGAAGGGAAACATGCTAAGGACAGTTTCGATTACTAGTATGATTTATCATGTAGTTTCTAGACATGTTCAATTTATGTATAAACATGCTCAATTTATATACTCAATTTATATAAATCGAGTACATTGACTTATTAGTTGAACCCGGTTTATTATCCCAACATGCTTGCATTCTTGTTTATTTTAGTTCCCAAATAGTTTACGCTATATATTACTCAGATTGAAAATTGAAAAAAATTTCAAAAAATATGATCATCGATCCAACACAATAGAATATGATCTAGTCGATCCAACAACACAATAACATTGGAGAATTAGTCAGGACACTTAAGTTTGTGTCACTTGTATAGTAGCAAATTCAAGATTTCAATTTTCAAAGTTGGTGAGAAATTCATTTATGTATTTCGAAATCAATAAAAAGACTGGTGGGTGCGCTTAAAGTACGGGGATCAGTCAGAACAGTATAATTAGCATGCATGCGCTCATTCATTTTAACATAGATTAAAAAAAACTAACTACTTTTTTTATACCTACTTCCTCTGCACTTTCATCTATCTTCTTCTTCTAGCTTAACACTTCCGTCTGCAATTGCTTTTCAACGACAAAATTCTAATCACCATCGAGTAAGAGCTTATATCTCTGTTTAATTATTTCCCCTTTCATCATATATATTTTCTATACAAATCATATACTATTCATTTTGTAATTTTGATCTCTAGCATCTGTACTTTTTCCTTTTACAATGTGATATCAGTTTTGCAATTCTCTTTTTGATCGATCACTACTAAATCTTTATAGAAATTCTTTGAGTATATGATAGAAATTATTAAAGTCCAAATTTGGATGTCGTTATCAATCCACCTACCAAATATTAAATGTTTCTGTTAGAATCTAATTCCATCCCTTAAAATACCTCGGTCGGTAAAGAAATAAAGTTATCATACTTAGATATTGAGTTCAAATTATTTCAATAGATGTGCAACATTTGATTTCTCAGTAACTTTATCTATTGGGAATACGACTGAAGTTGTTTATTACATATACCACCCCTATTAAATACCCTCCCTCTTCTTTGCATATATATGTCCATGATCGATTATTTATTACGTTTAAGTTTAAAACCCCAAAAAAGGACAATATTCATTTCTTTGCAACTAAACTCAGCCATATCATTTTTAAAACTTTTTTTTTCTTTTTATCTTTTTTTTCTATATATATCTTCTTCTACAATTCTCATACGGAGCTCCGATCGGAGCTTCACTGTGAAGCTCTGATCAAAAGCTTCACATGTCCCAATTGGAGCTTCGGCCGGCTTTAATTTTTATTTATTTATTTTTTGTATTTAATTTGAATTATAAAGTTTATTGAATGTTAAGATTGTACACTTTGTTATCGAAATGCAGTGGGTCTACAAAATGTTGATGAATCTGAATCAGGCGATTGGCACTCAGAGGCTCTGGAAGAAGAGTCTCCTATTAAATCCCAGGAGAACAACAAAAGCAACGAAGAAACAGGAGATGTAGTTGAACCGTATGTGGGCATGGAATTCGACTCTGAAGAGCATGCAATGAAATTCTACACTGATTATGCTAGACAAGCAGGATTCGTGGTACGCAGCATGCAAAGCCAACGTTCTGAGACAGATGGCAAAGTTCTTGCTCGTCGTCTTGGATGCAATAAGCAAGGCACTTCTTCTAAGGTGAAAGTAAAAGACGACCGGACAGAACAGAAGGTGGTCGGTGAGACTGGATGCAAGGCCAAGATAATGTTCAAGTTGGAAAAGTCCGGAAAGTGGGTGGTTGCAAAATTCGTCAAAGATCATAACCACCCTCTCACTTCCAACGGTCATGTACAACTAGCAGTGGTATGACTTATGCAACTTTGATGGACATTTTTCATTTATACTTGCCTGCTGCATTTTCGTTTATTCTGTTTTTGCTTGCTTCGATATATAATGGTCAGTTTAGATGCCATATTTTTTTATCTAAATTTTCTTTGACACTTGTTTTTCATGTACCTTGATTTAGCATGACAAGGAAAAGAAAATACAAGAATTGTCGAAAGAGCTCCAACGACAGGAAGAAAAATACGCGGAGTACAGAGAGAACTTGATTGATATTCTTAGCAATGTGGAGAAACATGCTGGAAATTTGTCGTCAAAGGTCCTTGCAGTTATCCAGAGTGTGAAGAAAGCTGAGTCTGCAGCCCTTGAATTGTCCCGATCATAAGAGCTAGCCCTATCTACCACATACAAACAAACATGTTTACTCTTAAACATATACGAATGGTTTAAGTTAGTTTCATTACAGCCAGCTTCTTGTCTAGAACTGAATACATGCATGAGTACCATTGGACTCCAATAGTTGTTTGTCTAGATAATAAGTTGAGGTTCATAAGTTTGTTATCCGGGAGTTGTTCAATCTCTGAAATATTAAGGACGGTGTCAATGTAATTTGCGTAAATGATAAGGCCGGGATGATGCCTTCATTAATTCAAGGGTTGTCTTAATTCAAAAGACTATGGAACATATGATGATGCAAAGTTAATCTTCATTTGTGTAATAAGATGTCAATTATACTTGTTTTCATCACTTTGATGTATATATATGTTGTGAAAAGGAAACTAGAACATTGACCCATACAGTTAGTTTAATTCATTAGTCCGCTCATAAGTAACAACTAAACAATGAAGAAAAGCCAATTGATAATTAAGATCCATTGATAACTTGTTGACTGTTTGTCCTACTCTACGAGATTTTGCTAAGCACAATAACCCGAACCCAGACACCCTTGGATCCAGAGAAGTTGTGGACTAGGAGCCATGATTATTGGATTGAGAAGTTATATGGAGCCTAAAACTGAGAGTAGGATTTTTTATGTTGCAGAGATCTGAATTACAGTATATAAAATGCCTTTGTTCATGAACTGTACTCAAACTAACGAAGGTTTATAAATATGTTCGTATTCGGTTTCTTAAAGACAAAAAAGTGTTTGCGAACTGTTCGGTTCGTTGAATATACAAAAGTGTTTGCAAACTATTCGGTCCGATCAAACTCAACCACGGATTGAACATTGACCGACCATTTTTTAATTTTTCGCAAACATTCAATTCATTTGCACCCTTATTAGTTATTACGTCATTATAAGCAGCTTTATTGTGCCACCAAAACACATGAACTCTAATATCCCAAAGAGACCTCATGCCATCCATTGATAGTGATAATATTTCCAGTGGCAGCCTAAGTTCCTACTTGAGTGTCCGGCACGGGTTCGGGTTATTGTGGACTAAGAGCCATGATAATTGTGCCAAGTGACAGCACAAGTCACTTGGAGCCTAAAACAAATTGCCACAAACAGAACAGTAAGTGCCAAGTGATTTGTGATATTCGTTTGATATTTGTTTCTGTTCCTGTTACAACATGATTACATTCAGAATCAGAAGTCAACATAATTATTTCCTGTTCTTTAAAGTGAGGCAGCTCGTAAAACAATCTTATCAACCTCGTCAAGCTCCGCTAACTCCGCCTCTCTGTCATATGATTTCTCCTTTCTGGATTTTTCAGATATTTGGCGTAGGTGATCATTGAAATCCTCGTCCACTCCATCATTACATGGTGGAATCTTTTCAAACACATCCAGATAAAGAGGTTTTTCTGCTTTCCACTCGTTTTCACTCTCCGAGTCTGTCTCAAACATATCAGACAACTCTTCAGTATCCGAACCCATTTCTGAATCAATAGCACTATCATCATTTTCATTTATATCATTCTTAGCCAGTACTTCTTTTAGTCTCTCAGACCCTTCAAAATTTTCGTTCACAGAACTTCCAGGAACATCAGCTGATTGTGTTTCTCCAGTCCTGCTTGTTTTTCTTTCAGCCTGAGCTCGAAGTAGCTCAAGCTCTTGTTCAAGTCTTGGGATAACTTTCTTGACACCTCTAAGAGCATCCCTATATTTGGACTTGTCTAAAGCCTGCATTCAAGGACCAAGAACAGAAAAAACAAGAGTCATCAGTCATCAGCATCCTGTAATTTCTCTTCAATTACACCTACAGCCCCCACTAATCGAGTAAATCTCATGAAGACCTCTAGTTTCTACTTTCTTGAGAGGTAGAGCTATCTCCCTTTTGTAAAGACAAATAACATAACACTCATCTTCTCTTTGGTTTACCCAAAGTTTTAAACAAGACTATATACACCAAATTTTGCATATGGGTTTGAACAATTACAGAAAGTCAAGACATTCGCACTGAAACATTATTATTCAAACTAAGTTTGTTTCTTAAATGCTAAAGCCAAGTTAAAAGTGAACTAACCTTTTGACAGTTAACTAATTGCCCATAATACTAATGCAAGAGAAAGTTTTGTGAAACTTTGATTTCAAGGATGATGATTTTGAATTCCTTCTTTATTTCAATGTTTTTGTAAACGGTAGCCTCCAATAACAGTGGTGGATTAAGAAAGATAAATCAACTCTTAGAAATTAGAATCAAGATAAAACTTCACACATGAACAAGCAAGTGGCTGAAGATACCATGGCAAGGTAATTGAATGGAGAGTTGAGAGTGGGGGTGGGGGGAGGGATAAGAACAGGTCTAGTTGTTTCTTTTCTTTTTCAAAGTCATCTGAGTATTCTTTTTAACAAGGATGAGTAAACCACAGTGCAAACAAATTGCATGTTAGTATTGTAGTACTGCTGCTTCACCGAAAAGCACTGGCCTGAGAATAGTTTTACTGAGGCAGCAGCAGTAGTTTGTCAACCAGGGGAGAATACAGAAAATTTATACTTGTAGCAGTGATGTATGTAGAGGCTATTAAAAGTAGGAATGACAAACCTTCTTTCTCGAGAGTGTTATCCTGGGAGACATAATCTCTGTCGGGGGCTGAGAGTAGTTTTTTCCTCTGTACATGATAATGGTCTCGTCTTCCTGAATATCAAGCACAATACCACCACTTAATCTTGCTAATTCTGAAGCAATCTCCTTCACCTCTTCTGGGGAGAAAGTCTTCACTATAACTTTAAGAGTCTGGTGTTTCTTCCAATGCAAATGCATGTTTAATATCACGCCCTTATATATTCCTCTCCTTCCAACTGGGACATAATTCTTGGACTTGTCACCCATTTTCAGAAAGTAGAAGTGTTCCTCAGGGGTCAATATTTCAGGATCATGGGCAGCTTCTGATGATTCCTTTGGCTCAATCTTATTAAGAGCTTCAAGTAGTCTTTCTTCTTTTCTCCGTGCCTTGAGAAGAAGGTTAAATCCACCCATTATAAGTCATTAATCCCCAGAAAAAATCATTCATCTCTATAGTATCAGAAACAACAGAGCATCTAGAAGTTCATTATACCAATACCACATAAAATGACAAGGAAAAATATCATATCAGACAACTTGAAGGATTCTAAGCAGTTGTAACCAACCTATACTCTGTACTACCCCATGAAATTGTGAAACACAAGAGAACACCTTTCTCATGTATTCTTGGGAACTTATCTATGATTAGTCGCCTATAAACTTCCAATCAACCTCCTATCCTGCAGCCTTTACCCCTAGTATTTCTGGAAGGAGGCTGTTTCCAGTCCTCGAACTGGTGACCAACTGAGCAACATATCGAATTCATTTAGGCCCACAAAAAATCTTTCTTACTAACCATAAAGGATACAGAAATCAACTGGCTTGTAGCATTTAGTATTCAGACACTTAGTTAGAATCCATCATAACTAGCAGCAAAAGGTAATTTATCTAAGCTGTGAATACCTTGGTCAACTTATAGAGGATCTTTTCTTCGGCGGTCATCCTTTCGTAATCCTTCTTCTTCTTCCACCTGAAAAACTTCATCCACCTCACAACGGCTCTTTTTCCCTTCAGTTTCTTCCGCTTCTTCACCTCCACATCATTTGAAGCAACACCAGCTCCACTCTGCTCCACAGTTGCAGAAAACGGCCGAGAATGGTCCCAGCAAACAACTCCAATTTCACAATGCTCAAGTTTCCTAACACCAACGGGCATGCCTTGGAGAATAATCTTCCATTTCTGCACATTACAAAAACTACAGCAACATAATACAAGTCAAATTTTCCGAGAATCTAACAAGGATACCATTTGCATAAGTAGAATTTGATAGAAATGCAGTGTAAAAGTAAATTTCATCACATAAAATTGAAAAAAGAAGATTAAATAAATTGTTGAGACAAAGATAGTTTACCTGTCCGTTTGACTTACCGGACGAGAGAGGAGGACTGATTTAGGAAATTTGGAGAAGCAGCGATTGAGGTAAGAAGATTTACGTGCTAAATTTCTCATCGCCATTTTTGCTTTCGATTGACTACTTGGTTTCGTTTCTGCGATTACGAGCTTTCAGCAAGAACATACTCGCTTTGTAATGGGCTCGGGGTGCATTCGTTTTATTGGGCCGGTAGGGTAGGGTTCTCGATCGGTTTGGGTTTGGTCCATCCGGTTTCTCTCGTTTCACTTTGGTCAGTACTCAGTATATGCTGCTCGGTGGAAATTGAGAAAAATTAGATTGGGTGCAGTAGCAACCTACTTGAGTACACACATAAATGCTGCTCGAAGATCTGTCTCCTCAAACACGATTTGATAGTGCTACACCGGATTAGTGGCACGTAACAGATACCGATGAAAAATTGAAAATTACTGATACACACATTGTCATTCTGCCAAGTATAAAATGTCAATGCATCATATTATATCCACGGCGTTATAAACTTGTATACAAGTATACTAATATATACGGTCTTATTAGTATGGATATAGAAAAGAACAATTTGTTTATTATATATCCACACCTAAAGTCACTGATATAATTGTAGTAATTTTATTATATGTTTAACGGTATATTTTAATAATAATTTGTGATAAAAGTCAATTAGAAAAATGGGCAAATATAATTTAGATATTTAAATAGATATAGAAATGGGAGACCTATGTTTATACTAGAAACATAAGGACCCAAAACTAGAATAGGAGATGAGTTAAACTTTGAGGTGATTTGAGGGGAAAAGTTTAGAATCTATGTAAATAGTGGTCTAAACCCTGACATCCTTCTATATACTCTATGCCTGTGCTATCTCTGTAATGGGTTGGGCTGAACGGGCGGGTCTGGGTATTCTATAATGGGTTGGATTCTTTGCATATGCGGGGATCAAATAGTAATATCATGATATTAAAATGTAAGTAAATCACACACGGATATCCTATGTTTAGCGTTCTTTCTAATATGATCCTAACATCTATATCTAACATCTATATAGTTTGATAACCACAAGAAAAGCCACAGCCATTCTCATTACATAATTAAGCAGATTGATCAATATTCGAGAGAAGGGCAGTCTGATCATATATGATTGAGCATAATAATGAGAACCATTGAGTGTAAATTATAAATCACACTAAAATAGATGGAAAATTTTGATTTTTCTATAAAATTAAGATAATGATAATTCGGAAACCGGAAACTTTTTTAAGGTGACCCGGGGTGGTTAAGACTTAAGAATAGTAGCCGTACAATCTGATTACTAGTTTACTACTCACCCAACCCATTTCGGAATAATAATAAATTTAAAAAAAAAAAAAGAAAAAAAAAAAAAACCTCATTTCATTAGTTTCACACAAGAGCAGCTAGGGGTTTTGTGGAGCAAAAACCAACTTATAGGTTTTCTTCTTCTATCCCTCTATGCAATCCAATTCTTCAAACTCCATTTTTTTTTACAGAAAATTATAAATTAGTGTCATTTTTAAACCTTTTATGCCAAATTAGTGTGACCTAATTTCTTTATTACAATTTAGTTAAAACTTATTTACAAATTAGTGATTATTCTAATTTTAGTATTTTTAGTGTTAACTTCTCTCCTAAACCTTTTCTAACTAACCGCATGATCTTCTCCACGTATTTTACTCCTTCTACTCCCAGTCAAACCAGACTAATGTTTACAAGCATCAACTTCCGTCCCGTTCTATTTTTCACCGAACGAGAAAAACAATAAGCAAAAAAAAAGTAAACAAAATAGCAATCAATTACCTAGAAAATTAGCCTATCACTATTCTTCGATGCCACTTCAAGAGATGCATGTGGTAATGGAGTCCAGAATCTACAGGAAAATATAATTTCAAATATCTATAATCTGAACAACAACTAAATTCTGGAAAATTTGCTATCAATAAAGATGCTTCTCGTTAGTGAGTTTAATCGCAATCAGCCAACGGTGCTTGCCGAAATACAAGGGCGGGTAAAACACGAGATTTCAAATAGCAAACAATAGAGAGATAAATAGAATTGGATGCTTCCTGAAAAATTGGTACTTGAAGAATACTGATGAAATTGGATGCTTGGAATGCCAACTGTGAACCATCTAATTCCACGAAGACGAACGCAGAAGCTTGCTTGAGAGATTTCCGAGATTCTTCAGACGATCGGATGCGTTTAGGAACAACAATTTGTTTTGACGGTCGGTTGCGTTTAGGAAGATTGGAAATAGTATAGATATTGACGAAAAATAGCATAGATATTCACGACGAAAGAATCTTGCTAAATAGTATTTAGTTTAATTAATTAGATGATTAGTTACTAAACGATCGGAAGCTTCCTAAATATTAATTAGTTTAGTTAATTAGATAATTAGTTACTAAACTTAAGGATGGATATTTTAGGCAATGCATGTTTAATCACTAATATATAATAATTTTTCCAAGTATCACTAATCAGTAAGAAAGTATTAGGAATGACACTAATTTATAATTAATCCTTTTTTTTTATCACTTCACTTTAGGTATCAATCTCAATTCTCATCTATATGTATCTGTATGGATCTCTAGGTTAATAACTCTTAGTTATAGAAATGCAACTAAATATATACACATCTTCCGATATCGATCTCGATGTATGTTAATTACCTGTTAATCGTTGATACTTTCTATATAATGATGATGAACTTTGATCTTTCTCCGTTAATTATCTGTTAATAGTCGATGTTCTCTGCATAATGATGGAATTCGATCTATTAAATATAAATGATTTTCCATGGATAGGGTCCCTACCCTTACTCATTTATCACATTCTACAATAGAATTCAGCACTCGGAGGGAGCTCCAAGAATTGGACGGGAAAGTGGTACATACAAGCTTGTGCTGATGCCTCATTCATCTGCTTGGCAATGGAACGCATGTGCTTCATCCCGTACTGGGTTAGTGATCCACAATGGGTTTCAAAAGTCCTAACCTGTCAAGATAAACAACAAGGCTATCTTCTTAGCAATGGGTTTCAACTTATTTGGTACTGAATTTATATTCTGATGATTGAATTGGGGCTACGTACAGAGCTTATTGGTAATTCGTAGGATCAACACATAAGCTGAATGGGAAGCGTATTGGGAACTTACCAGTGATTTAAGACAACTCCAATCATAAACAAGAGGCTCGCCAGCAGGTTGAACGGCCTTCAGCACTTCAGGGCCTTTTGTCAATTCCAAACAGAAGCTTTCCAATAAGCTTCATGCTGTTGTCAACGTGTGTTCTGTGCGCCATGGCTTCTCCAAACTGCTTTTGAGCTTCGGTTTTCCGAGCAGATTCCTCGGGAGCCTTACGGAACTGTCAGGGTCACCAATGAAAATTTGTCAGATGAAAGATTCATTAATAAAGCCTCCATGAAAGTTGAGCAATTGCACACTGATGCACTTCGTTAGAGGTCCTTTGTTCAGCCTCCAGGGACAGTAAACATTAAAAGAAGTTAATGTGTTCAATTTAAAACAAAATTTGCACGAACCTTATCCCAAAAATGTACGAGATCAGCATCACGCTGATTAACAGCTTTGGAACGTGGCCTTAGAGAATTGTCAGGCACGTAAGCGAAATTATCATTTGCAGGATTTATACCCAAATACGTGAACAAATTGTCCACACTTATCTTGAGATCACCATACTGCAGACTGTGATAAGGTTTGTAAGAAAAAACCAGAAACTAAAAACATTTCTTCGTTTTTTTCTCTTAATTTTTTCCCACGAAGAAAAACACAAATTCACTCCTCTTTTCTCCCATTGATAACGGAAAAGTGAGAATAGAAGAGAATAGTGAGAAACTGACGCGTCTTCCTCTTTTTATCTTCTGACCAGGTTAATTAGTTGTTTTTTTACTTTATTACTTGGATCCCTTTTGGGTCCGTTCGATCCATGGACAAGTCCGATCCGGGTCCGATGGACTGGACTTGTTACAGATCCGAGAGGCTTTATGTTGGTCCGGACTTGGATCGGTCCGGACCGCATTGGTCTAAAGTCCATGGATCGGGCTCAAATTGTCAGGCCTAATACGGTGTGCTTGTCAGATGGAAATTATGTCAAATCCCAGGTATTGTTCTTTCAAGAGTCCTCATATATAGGAATATGTATACTGAGTGTCACACTCACAAGTTAAAGCTATGGAAATAAGTTGCAAAGAAAACCACTTTTCACCAAATATAAAAATCTTCTGGGCATTGGCACATGGAAGTTGGACCACCATGTCGTTCCCTGTGGTGACAATCACAATCAAGATTTTTTAGAAATCAGAGAAAACTTGATGGACTCACACGAGTAGTTCATAGACTGTCTGCTCCAATTTTCATGTGAACGAATGTGCATCTGCTGGAAGCGCTTGAATGGCGTGGAACAGTTACACCCATAGAGTTTGCGAATTGTTCACCAACTCTATTAGTCAACAATACACTACACGTAAAATGGGACTGGATCGACCTTTTGAGCATTGCCTACAACCTCATTGAAAATCATCTCAGCAGTTCCCAGTGCCTGGTTAAATTAATTAACAATTCAGTATGAGTCTTCCATTACAGATTATTAAGGAAAAATAAAGAATACCAGCAACATAAAGTGAAACAGTTCAAATAAAAACTCAAAAGGGAAGTCCGAAAAGGGAATTCAAATGTCGTATCTACAACCACGATGTTAAAAAAGGAGGAGAAAGGATTTTCATGAACACTCTCAGCCACTATACAATCATGCCAGTTTGTACAAATCATGTTTAAAACACCCCAAAAATACGAAATCTCTAGAAACTATCGAGACTCAAACATTAATAAACATATGAGTTAAAAGAACAATAAAATCGAAAACAGGCCTTCAAGTCAGTCCAATCTAGCCCATAATTTTTTTTCCTAAATTAAAAAATCTTTATATATGGTTAACTCGAATGAAATGTCATCTCGTTTTAACTTTCCCGCAATAATAGGTATACCAGAAAGAGGGGAGTCAAAAGTTACCAGTGCGAGCCCTTCTCCTTCATGTCCAGCAGCAAGGAACATCTTGGCCAATCCAGGCACCGGCCCAATCACAGGCTTCCCACCAGGCACTTGAGAAAATTATGAAATATCAAAGATTAGTTCAAAAAAGAATTGATTCATGATTGACAATTTTATCTTGGGTATACTTACTGTAAGGTCTCAGTCCCACTCTCACTTCGCCAATTTTACGCAAATCACTTAGCTGTACTTCCCTTAGAATAGGAAAGAATTCGCCAGCCCTCTCCCATATCCTGTTGATAATGAATTCGTCAACCTCTGTGTTAAAACCAACAAGTTCGCGGCTGCTTCCTGCATTTACAAAGGGGAGACAGATAAAAGAAGAACATGTTTTGTTTATTCATGGGCATTCAAAATTTATAACAGCATGGAGAAATTTCCTACAAAGAACAACAATGAAAAGAGTTAACCTCGTAGCTATAAATCCAGGTAGGCTTCATGACCCAGTGAAGAAAACATTATTTAGGATTCTGCTTATATGTTCAAAGAAAGATCTCGCTACTTATATGCTGATTATGAGCGTACTGAGCCTGTCATGGGTTAAGGTCCTACTTAAGGATGATCTTGCAACTACTGATAGTACTAAGCAGCTGAACCTTAACCTATTAACAAAGTGGTCATAAGTTCTAAAATCTGTTAGCAGTGGACTGTTGCACTTACTATCCTATGTCCACATGAATGAAATGATGGTGAAATAAACAGAATAACATATTTAAGATCACTTAATGGCAAGGAGGTGATTTGACGGTAGCATTTATAATTATATATGAAACCGAATTGCGACATATGACGAAGTCGGTCTAGGATGTCACATAGAGTTCAAAGAAGACAATCAAGCAAAGTAACCGGCACTGTATGTTCTAGCTTACATCGGCGGACCATGATTTTCTTATGACAAAGACTAATTAGCTGAATATCACTTATATGCCGTTAAAATGGAAACTGAACTTATTTATGCCGTTTCATTAACAGGGTAGTATCCAAATGCAACTTCAAAAATGTCAAATTAAGCACCTCTTTTATGTTATCCAGACAGCTAGTACTATCAATATTACCACCATATTCAAGTTTCCTAAGTAAGAACAATAAGAGACAACTGAAGATAAGATACTTGGAATTTAATGCATCTTGAATACAGTAACGATGCTATTACCAGACTACCAACATATTGCATATGAATCTCTTTTGTTACTTCTGTTATGAATAATGACACAAAGAAAATCAGTTACTAAAACTCAAAGTTGTAGACATACCAAGAACAAGCCTTCCAGACATGTCCATGGTGGCTGTCATTGATATAGATGCTGTATTTGCATCATGTCCAGCCTCATGTTCTTTTTTGGACCTTAAGATCGCAGATTCATGATTGACATATCCCGCCTCCATAAGGCCATGGTTAAGGTCCAAAGACTTGAAATTTTCGAGCACAAGTAGATGACCCTGTGACAAGTATGACAAGAAATGTTTGAGCTTATCTATATAGGATGTCACCAACTCACTTTTTATCTTTTGACAATAAATATCTGGAAACAGGAGCATTTGAAAATAAATAATATGTCAAGAATTCAAGTAATGAAGAAGTGATGTGCCAAGTCACTGCAGCACTTGAATACAAGGGCTGCAAAATGAGGAATTTTGGACTGCATAAAATACAGTAGAAATGCCATCTCCAAAACCTAAAGAAACAGAACTAACAAAAGAAATATTCTACTGCCAATTTTTTTCTGTCTATTAAAGTTCCCATAAAACAAGGAAGCGTGCGGAAAATTGAAGCAAGAAGAACCATATATGCCAGCCAGTTTTAAACTGATTTCTTAAGTTAACCTAAATTTGTTTGGAATGGTGAAAGAAACAAATACTATCTCACCACTACAAGCACAACCCCCAGAAGAAAAAAGGCTCAATTTTGTATATAAACCTGGATCACAGATGAGTTTACCTTCCTAGGTCTTACAGGAAGATCTAGTTCAATTTGTGATTCCTTTATGAGCTCATGCATCAAAGAACCACTCCAACAGCCTGCTGCAATGATGACAGCTTGTTTACTCTGCAAGATACTTTTGGCAGTCTGAACTGCTGTAATCTCCCCACTCCACTCAGATCTAAAAATGAAGTACAATTCTTATAAGTATGGTGTTGCAAGGAAGTGCTAACTACTAAGATAAGTTTGTAATAAATGGGGCGATGGCCTTCTCAAGAGGGAAAAGTAAAATGTCATTAGTGATCATTGTTCATCAATGGAAAGGGTGAGTGCCAACCTGACTAAACTGGTTACTGGCTCGTTATAGAACTCCACATATCTCCCTTCTGCTGCAAAAGACCTGTTAGCCTATCAGACAACAATATTCAGAACACAGTTATAGAATAAATTAATAATAAGAATTGCATTTCTATAAGCAAAAAAAAATAAAAAAACATAACTCTGAGACCAAGTAATCAGCACGCACCTTCTCAAGAAAAGCAACAGCACGTCTAGCATCTAATTGGCAGTCATCTGGCATAAAAGCCGCACCACATTCCTCTCCAAGTTGTAGAGCAGGTTCTTCCGACAGAAGCTCATCAGAATCCAGGAACTTAGCCCCCAGGCCAGCATCCGAAAGCTGCTCCACCTTCCCTTTCAATGTATAACAGTCCTCTGCAGTTCTACCAACGAGTAAGCTTCCTGTCAATAAAGACACCACATCCATCCAGTCACACTCCTTGTTTTGTTCATTTCAATGAACAAGCCACACTCATCACTAGAAGCATTCATTCGGTTTCACTGGTTATGATAGGCAGATGTTAGAAGCAGATAATTATAAACCAATAATATGTCTTTGTTTGAATGGCACTGATAAGTCCAGGTAGCCCATATCGTCCACATGACCGTGAAATTATAGTTCGAAAATCTTGTCATTTCAACTTCGCCAAACTGTAACCAATGCATAACATGGGACCTTTAAAGGTGCATTATCAGTGTTAATTAATCCGCACCTTAGGTAGCATACTAAGGCTAAACTTTCTAGTTTCTACCACTTGATCAGTCTATTTCACTACTCATGAATTAATACTAAATGTCACAAATATAAAGCGAAATGTCACAAAATTTAAACAATACCTGTCTTCTTCCATCCAAGGGCCTGTAAAGGATCCAATCCCTGGTTTTGAACAGTTTCCGCTAGATCCTCCCACAGCTGATGGCTTCTCATCGCTAGCTCCCATTTCTCACTTCCTGGTGCCTTATGAACCCTCCAAATGTAGCCCTGCCCTATAAAATTAGTACCGTATCACTCAAAACTAACACATCACATCAATTTTTCACCCAATTTTATGATTGTAAACAAAAATCGTGAACCTACCTGCTCCGGTGGCGCCAGCGCAGGGAACGGCGGCGTCAACGATGGCGACGGAGAGATCCGAATTTAGGAGAAACTGGCGGGCGATTGTCAACCCGATTATACCCGCTCCGACAATAACAATGTCGAATGTGGAAGAATCCGACCCTGAGTGTATCCGGGTTGAACTAGAGGATCGAACGAGTGTGGTGGATGTTTTAGCGCGAGAAGGACACGAGTTGAGGCCGTTGGCCGTTGTTGAACATGAGAAAGGATTGCTATTGTTACTGCTACTAAAACGTAGCCCGAATTCGATGGTGCTGGAAGGAGAATATGCATACCGAGGTGTAGATATAGTACTGCTGATGGACCAGATGGTTGGATTGAGTTTTAATGTGGATGCCGCCATTTTTAGCACAGTGAAGAAGCTCGTGGAAAATTGGAAATGACGGTATAGAAGATAAATAAGTCAAACATATACCACGTTGACTTTTTTTAATTTTGTTAAATTAAATCGTAAATACCGGAAAAATCATCTAAGAGATTATATTATGTAAATGTATGATGTCAAAATGTCAGTATGTTGATTGTTTACTTCTTTTTCTTTTTTTAAAAAAAATCGTAAATTAATGTTAAATGACATAGGTATTTCATCGGTTTAGGTATGTATAAAGATTCTAGCGAATTTCATGGTTCTTGCTTGAAGTATACTTCATGCCCCTTTCAAACTAGTACAAGCAAAGAACAGATATGAATTGAAAGATGAAGTAGCCAAAGCTAAAAGTGAGTTTCCGACGATCCAATTCTAACAGAACCAAGTGGAAGGATCATATAAAACGGATAACCCGCCCAGATCAGAGTAGTTTGGCTGCATAATCTGCTGCTGCTGTTGATTACTATGACCATTTTGGGCATTAACTTTGGCTACTGCAATCTGTGCTTAAATTTGAGCCAACTGGCATTGTAAACTGTACATTTGCTCCTGTAGTACAGTGATTGATGCAACAATGCCATATACTGGATCTTTTTGCCTCCAATACGCCTCGTAACACAGTCTCAGCCGCCTCAGCTCGGCAATGAGCTGGCAGATCCTGTTAGCATGAATCATAATAAATCCACAACAGTTCAAGAATTACATACAGATATATAATAATACATATAGAAAACAGACTCAAACCTTCAGCATCTTGGATATATTGCTGGCACCATAGATTTTGTGAACATGTCCAAACCTTTGGGGATTATTCGCTGGGAAATACGGAATAAATATGCAATCTGAAGGGCATCTTCTTCTCAAATACTTACATGCAGCACAACGAGTAGAATTCATAGATACTGATCTCAATCCAACTCAAAGATCACTAAATCTATCAAAAATCTCTAGTTTATGGAGAACAGAATTTAGTTTGAAATCTGTCTTCAATAATATACTTATACTAGTAGTAGTAGTTAGCTAACAGCTATGTTTTTTGAAAATGCTACTATTTCACAAGGAAAGTTACCAGTATATTAATCTTCCATACTTAGGAACTTAGGACGAGCTTAAATTACTCAACTTTTCACTTGAACTACCATAAATTAATTTCATCTGCATTACAAGTACAGACTCATTCCCTGCAACTCTTCTTGATAAGAAATTTTGGTGTTAAAAACTACAGATAATTTCAACTACACCGTTTGCAAATTCAGCCTGTCAGTAGTATTCACCAAGGAGTAAGCGCATCCAGATATATAGATTATAGAAAGTTGATATACAGGAGGTTATACAAAATTTCTATATCTACTAAGTTTTACAGAAGTTTAACAATGAAAAAAAAAAAAAAGGGAATCTCCCATGTAGTTCCACTGGCCGTTGAAGTGTTACCAACAAGAAGAGATACAATAAATAAAGGCTTTTTACCATCTCTGCGAACATAGGATGACCTGGATTTGAGACGGTGTGGATGTAATGCACAACAATAGTTTGGAAAAGTCCTGAAGCGTGCTCCTTCAGAGACCCAGTTCCCGTTTCAATTTGGCAAGGGCTTCTTCTACCTCATCAATGGATTCGTCAATGCTAGTGCCACTCTTATTTGGCTCATTTTGACTGGAACTTTCAGTTTTTTTTGTTTGGTAGGATGCATTGCTGTTCCAAGACATACCTTCACTGTCTTCTTCAACTTCCTCTGCATCCATAATATTGAGCTCTTTCTCTAAGAACTCAACAAACTCTTCCCCTATTTCCTGCCACGATCAACTTCAATGAGTATGCATGGACTAAGAGCTTAAGCATATTAAAACATTTCAAGACCCAATTACTAAAATAAAACTCCCACCATGTAAAGCAAGAAATCAAGCAAAAGAATAAGAATCATTGTGCAAGATTAAAGCCGGGGATCATGGTAAGAGACTGGAGGGTGTTATTCTGCAAGTTTGCACCAGGTTAATCAGGATTAATATAACCCAAAGATTCATAAAGAGGAAATGGAAGCGCTGTGGGAGAAGGTGTGTGTGTGGCTCTGAGGAAATTGATAGGAAGTTTCAGTATTTTTAAAGAATAATCATTAAAATGGCAAGCCCAAAATCATATTTTCAAACATTTTCAGCCAATTGACAACAATTTTCTTTCAGCAAACCTTTGCCTTCTTTACTGATATTTATCCTATGTTCCATTGCAATCACATTGGTTCATAACTGTTGTCGCTGCAATTTCAGGGTGATGTATTATACATGAGGCAATATACTACGGTGCAACATAAACTACATCAGTAAGCTGGATTTTGTAAGTCATATCACATGAAATAAGTTTGCGATGTATTTCATTGATAGAGAACTGGCCAACCATTCAAATTTCAGACACACAAGCACACAATGGAAAGAGAGTAATTAAGCTTATGACGAAGTTATTTTTAGGAGTGCATCTTCATCATAGTTGAAAACTTTTGTGCACTTTCTTGAAATGTTATTAGTATTAATAAAGGAATATTGGCGAATACATACAACAGATAAAGTAAAAGATTTGAAAACAAATATAAATGCACCTACCTGTATAAATTATGACCTGACTTGCAAATATTTTACTCAACTTTCAAGATTGAACAACTCCTAAAACAAAATTTGAAATTCACATATAAACTACCTACAGAATGCAAGTGGAGGGAGAGTATACTTTTAAAATGCCTTGCAAGCGCCTGCTTTTTTCAGCAATGTTGCGATAGGGGTGTGTGTGTGTGGCTGTATGTCCGTGTGGGCGTGAGCTTGTGCGAGGTCTAGGTAGTTTTTCAGAAATAAATAGATAAATAAGCATATCTAAAATAAATAGCACTGCAGAAGTAATGACTCACTGCCAATTCCTCCAACAAACTCTTTGGTTTTCCTTGTGCAGAAGCAATCTCCTCCCAGTTACGAAAATCTTGCTCCAGATCTCTGAAAAAGTCATCTGCAGCAATAAAATTTGACTTAGCATCACAACAATATCTCCTTGCCAGATTGAAAACAACGAAAAGAGCTCAATAATTTTTTTAAGCTGATTAAGAAAATGTGGTTTCCTCTACCTATAGTTATTTGGGCATCCTTGAAAAAGTCACCTGCATCATTTGAGTCCTTATCTATAAGAATACAAAAAACGAAAAAACACAACACCTACACACTGTTGAATGAGCTCAATAAGTTCTTGTCTTTTAGTTTCAATTAATATGAACTTATCATTTTAAAAATTAATTAATTAATATTGTTCTATTAACAATAATAAAAAAATAATAAAGAAAGGGGTGGGCCGGTGGGGGGGGAGGTAAAAAAAATGAACAAGAACAAGAAAACAGTATCTTGAATCGGACTGAAGCTTCAGCCATAACAAAAATTTTATAATTTGAATACATGCAATAACAAACAGGGGGTGCAAAACTTTTTGAATAATGGTGAAACACTTGAACTTTGACAGCATGGTAGGGATAGAGAAGTATGGTACAGCATTATACCGTTCACGGATAATGGATCATTGAAAATTCTTAGTAATCAGGTAAGACTAGATGTTTCCTTTACCACCAGATCAATCAAGCATGAAATTAGATTTATGCTTAAGGAACCATATAGCAAACTGTGCATACTAAGTGGTGGTGGTGGTTTCTTTATGAGGCTAAAACAAAGTACTTCAGAGGGAGAAAGCAGATGGCCAACATTCCTCCTAGTATCCTTACTGGTTCTCCGTCACTCTGTCTTTTCTGTTAGGCCGAAATGAACACTATTGCCTGACACACAACCCATATGTAGGTGTACCACACTTTTAGTGCTATCACAAGAACTAAGGTGGCCTGAAAGCAGCAAACCTGTTTATTCTATTCTATGCAAGCTAGCTAGATCTTTTCCAAACAATTGGGATCTAGTACACACAACAAAGATATTAATTGTCATGTGAGTACCTACCTTTTCCAAACATTTCGAACATCTAAACTTTATTTGTCATTTATTTTGTCAAAACATTTTAGTCCTTACCTTTCAATATCCAGTTAAATGAAGTCCAATCTGGACTCGGGGTGGTTACATCTAAAGCTAATTACTTACCCACAGTGCTTCCTTTGCATAATCCTATTAACCATTGATAAAAGATCTAGGAGAAAGACATAATTTGTTTACCGAATCCATAGAACTCTTCTTCGTCTTCTTTAGTGTTAGACTGGTATCTTCGGGCTGTGGAATCAGACACATCATTACTTCGAGGATTATAAGTTCCTTGAGATTTGGAATTGAGCAGTGAATTGTAGGCATGTTTAATCCTCATAAATTTTTCTTCAGCACCGGCCTGTGAATAAGTTGATCATAAACTAATCATGAGTTTTTAATGTTGTCAACAAATCCACACTCTAAACATTTACTTGTCATAAGGTCAATTCTATAGTTATTGATCATTTGGGATCATTGTGAAGTCAGTGATTCAGACCCTAAACCCAAACATCAAAGGAGGCCACAAAATTATTTAGGAAAAAAGAAAAGAATTCCCACCAAATATTACTTCTGAATTCTGATTTCTGAACACAAAATTACTACGTCCAAAATCCAGTGATAAATTATATCAAGACAAAAACCACAATGCAGTACTTATCAGTCATGCACAAATCCTGTGAGATATCAGCTAAACAAAAATTAGCTGAAGATCATCAAACATCATTTCTAACAAGTACTATCAATCATCTTTAACGAGAAATGAAAATGAAGTAGTTTATATTCAGTTTTCATAAGTACCACCAAGAGAGGAGCTGAGTATTACGATGCTGTTTAAAAGAGCATAAAGGAAAAACGGGAAAAAAGAGGCTTATTACTCCCTATCTTAGCCTGACAACGTTTTGTGAGTTAAGATGCTCAAGTTTTACTCCATAATTCAGATTATTGATAATGCTATACTAATTACCATCACCTAATTTTCGGATCTTAAAACATTAGATGGCAGGCATAAAAAAGCATGCTTCTTTTTTAACTACACAGGTATTTTGAGCCTTGCAATTGGGTTTCTTCACCAGAATGATGAACAACACAACAAAAACAACAACAACAACATTGGCTCAAACCCCGGCCCATTAATGAAGAAGGTAGGTTACTACAAATTGATCTTGAGCTAGCATTTATGATCAACTGACAATATGTGATGGTACATTACTTGTTAACCTCCCAAAGATTTATCTATCAACATAACAAGAGGGCACATGAAATAATAGTATCAATCAAGAACAAAACACATAAAATGGGCTTAAAAATACAGACCTTGAATTGAATTGAAGTGGTAGATAGACAGATAGATAGATAAATACCTAACACACCTGTTTGTTTACATCTGGATGATACTTGAGGGCAAGTCTCCGATAAGCCCTCTTGATTTCTTTGGTAGAAGCTCCTGGAGACACTCCCAAAACGTGGTAAGCACTATCAGTACTACTCGAGGCTCTAATTCTTGAATCTCTTCTTCTTCTTCTTCTTCCTCTATCGTTCAATAACAGGTTGCTGCTGTAATGGTGATTTGTGAGCTGTGGTCTGAATCTTCTCCTGATAAACGTACAACAACTCAACTGGTTTTGTTGATGATGGGATTTTACGGAAAAATTAAATGGAAAGGGTGATGAAGAAGATGATGGGGGTGTGAGAGCCTCTAATGCTAAACCTCCCGGCATCATCTTCTCTTCTATTCTATGCTGCTTGATTCTTCTTGATTAGCCAACGGATTTCATTGAACTAGGACAGAATTGTATTGTATAAAATGTATTGTATGTGTCGTCGGAGGACAAAAGTTGTATGTATCGTATCGTATCGTATCGTACGGTCCGCTCCGGAATCGATTTTAGTTATTTACACGGTTGAGATTCATCCAATCTCGTTAGCCTCTGCCTTGTGAATTCTCGAAAATACCATATTTTGGAACTACTAACTACACTACTAGCACTATTTATTTATGTCGTATATCACTATATTATAAACTGGAGGGGGGTGAGTCTAAATAGTGTTTAGTAAGTTGATTTATCATAAGATAAGATTAATATTATTTATTTTTAACTCTAATCGAGCCCTAGATTTTCCGTCATGATAAATCAATTTTTTATGACTATTTGAGCAGTTGGAATGTTGGATAATTAATGATGATGCTGTTATTATTAGATGTTGATGGAACAAGCAGTAGACGTGACTGGTCAACCGGCCACAGAAATGTTGGTCTTCTTCACCTCTGCTGAGAAACTCTTGCTTGATGGACTCAAATTCTTCAGCCACTTCATCTAATTTATCAGAGTGTTAAGATATCTTTGTATGATTTCAATCATGTTCTCAACAACTTCAGCCATGCTTGATGTGATGCTAGTTAGATCTCTCTGTTTTTTTCTGGTCAACTGATGAAGTGCCACATAGTGAACACGGAAAGGAAGATATTATTAGGTTCGGTAGTATTCTTGCAAACTATAGTCTCATAAATGTCACCATTATCACATGTTGATATTGTTAAACTATAATGAGAACATTAAACCAATTTATTTTTTTCAAAAGTGAAATACAACTCTCCTCGTCCTCAAGATGTAAAAAGAATGTCGATCAAGTACCTCAGCAACCGGCTCCATTTCTTGCTAGGCACTGCCTCCGTGGTCCACCAAGTCTCTTCTCAATCCAAGATGAGATTTATTCCGATAATAGCATCCCCTACTCCAAAAAAAAATAGCCCTCTATTTGATATTATGTGTAGGAACACTGAGGTAGAATTTTGTGTTCTTGAAGTCGTCCAGCAGTGGATTGTATCCATCTTTCGTTCTTGTCTTCACCGGAAGACCGAATTCTTCCATGAAAGATGATGTATCAAGCTAAATCAGAATGCACGTGACACGTAAACAGCATTAGAACTATGGTTATACTTTACCAGATGAAACTGCAAAAATAAGTTATAACCAGCCAAAATAAAATGTAATGAGCTCTCTGATTTTTCATGCCATGCGAGAAAGTACCGTAAGAGTCCGCCTCTTCTTTCCCTTCTTGGAGGAACTATCTTCATTTGGTTTCACCCATCCAGAACAATAGTGATCTATACGTTCTAGAAGCCAAAAGTCTGTCGGGAAAAAGATATCAGCATCACCCTGTGGAGAATATTGGGCCTCAGAGAAAGATTTCTACTTTTTAAAGAACAATAACTGCACTAAATCCTATGGGTACTGGATCTGTCAGAATCCCTTAATATCAAAAGTAACATGGAAAAATTACAGTTTTGCATTATTGGGACTTAGCACACTCAAGTTTCGTGCATCACGTAATAGAAAGTAAGAAAAGAAATTAAACAAAATAAAGGGATAAGAAATAAAGTTCTGATGCATGACATACAAAACATGCAAAGAGGATGACTCAATTACTCTATTACATATCTTCCACGGACTAATCGACCAAAATAATATTTGTTGCAACTTCCTTCCCCGCATGAAGCCTTGTTCATCTTACGTATAATGATTATCTTGTATTTGTGATCCCATAAGTTAAGTTCCAGTAAACTAATTTCTAATTTTAACTCTACCACAGAACGTATGCCAAGTGTTGAGTGTCCTCTGAAAATAATAAGGTCATGGTCTTAGGGTCATCGACCAGCAGATCATAAGCCCTTAGCCATTCGAGCTCAGAAGGAACTTAAAGTTACAAATATTTTGGCTTCACACAGCATTGATTTGACATTCCACTATCACATTTTCTTTAAATATTCACATTGTATGAGTCATGATATCAATTCATTCAGTAGAAGGAATGATTAGTATGATGAGACAACAATCAGTAAACTGGGGAAAGAAAAAAGCTGGAAAGAAAATACACCTTTGCATCCAGATAGTTGTTGTGATCTGAGCTTTTTCCATCTTTCTGCAAAAAAGTAAGGTCAAAATGTAAATGAAATTCAAATGATCTTCCATATTGACTCATTTCTTCATTTGAGTTAGAAACTGAAAATGAAAAAGGGAAATGTAGAAAGTAGATTAAATGTGCTTCTGCACTTAAAGATATATACACATAAATGGAACAAGATCTGATAATATGAACTATGAAGTACTAAAGAATTCCTGATAGGGTAGATACAGGAATAGTTGTACATTTGTAATTTTTGTATATGTACAAAAGAACACTAGAGTGAACTCAAATGCAAGAAATAGTGTTGAAAACAGACCATGTTCTCCGATGTGTTTTAGGCTTATCTCAAGGGTACGATTCACCTAAAAATAGCTTCAATTTTGAGGTTGTATAAACAGACCCAGACATTTCGCAGCTGTTTAATAGTGCTCCTTCAATGTTTAATACTGTCATTGCATTCTGGGCTTATTACAAGCTTTTGGCAGGATGTAACTCAACTTAAATGTCGTGGGACTTCTGCTTTACCACTATAACAGTACTTCATTTGCATGTAATTCAAGTTCATCAGATTTGAAAGTTGAAAAATAAATTAATTAAGTAATTCATAAAAACAAGACAATTTCGCTTTATTGATCTGAAACAGAAATGTTCGTAGAGCAAGTTTGTGTGTGCACCATATGTGTAAGTTTATTGTACTAAATAAATTACTAATTGAACGCATGTGAGGGGGGAGAAAAGATTCGATTCATGGTTTTGAGATGAAAGATTTTCAAATGGTATACTTAAGTTAAGAGGGTGAGGGGGTCTTATGGAGTTGCAGCATAAGTAGACATTAGATAAAGAATGTCTAAAGGTGAAAATGAGCTTCACCTCATCAATAAAACAGTAAAACATTACATTACACGTATATAGGACTAGCCCTAAAATACTAATGTACCATAAGTCAAAGCGTAAATTAACATCAGCATCTTTTATTCAGCATTAGAAGCTCAAGTAGATAAATGTAAGCTATCACAAATAAATAATAGTACCGCATAAATGTACCTTGCTTGTGACAAGAGGTGCTCGTTCACCAGGAACTTTCACGTCAGGGAGATAACTGAAATCAGATGCGATCAAAGACATCTTCGGCAGAGCATCATGTAGAACTTGTAAAAGTTTCTGCATTTTCAGAAATCTAATATTGAATAGGTTAAATTTATTAATAAGTATAATATGAAGCTGGTAGTTCTGTCCACGGAGCCGTACCAAACAACCAGTCGGTAGCCAGCATCTTCGGGGCCTTGGAAGAACTTTAGCCAAAATACTTTTCGCAATTGAACTTCCCCTTCCATGTGTACTACCATCTTTGTCCAAATTCATGATCTCCATGCAACTCTGAATCAAAGGATCAGCTAGTGGCTTATACAGCTCACGCAGGTTGGATCTATTAAAGGATGAGCAATATGATACTGATAATTTAACATGGTGGCCATAAAATGTAAGAGACACAACAGCATAAATAAATAACAGGTCAACTATATGGAGGAGTATTGAACGAGATTCCATGCATGCAACGGGAATTTGGGCCGTTTTCTTTTATTTTTGGTCTGGTGGAATCTAACTATGTTCTTTTAGATCCTTGCCAAGTTGGGCGAGACATTTTAGAACAGGACGAACAATTCCTTGGATGGTTGACTATATATAGCTAGGTGTGTGTGTGTGTGTGTGCGTGAGAGAGAGAGTTGATCACTTAGGATTTGCAGTAAATTCAGAACTTGTTACAGCACTGAGTTACCTGTCATCGTGATTTTCAACCCACACTTCCATCCAAGGGGAGACTTGATCCTTAGAGTAGATAAGATCATGTGGAAGATTATCAAGCACCTGGAACAATTACAGAAGTCTTAAAATTCATGTAATTAATGCTGCATATTGAAACCACCCATGATGCTTCTAGTCGAGAATACTGTACCTCTAACATTATAACCCAACAAGGTTGTTGCATGGTACCTATTCCCATAAACATGGCTAATATAAGTTCCAAAGTGTAAGTCAACACTTACTATGTCATAGTTTATAAAGAAGAGATTTAAACAACTATGTGACGAACTTGACCGACAAGTGTAGAAATTCAGAATCAGGTTAACCATACCCCATCCATTCGGATCAGCAGCATCACGGCATTCTACACTATACTTTGATAAGTGACTAGCAACTCCTCCAACAGTCTCAAGTTGCTTTTTAGCCAGTGAAGAACTGATCTCAACTGAACTGTAGAAAATTAAATGATTAGTATTAATAGAGAAAAGGACAGAAACAGAATACACATTATAGAACTGAAATCAGCATCAAGTAATAGAAAGATGCCACCTTATTTAGATTGATATAAATCCACTTAAAGATGAGAGGGAAAGAGTATACGTAAAGTTAGTAAGAATTGTGAATATGGCTACTTGTTTCAAACATTTTTCTTGAGCAAAATACTTCTCCATTGGCATTTATTTTTAAAAAAATTCTGCATATTATGGTGAAACGAGGAGCAGGAAAAAGTACAGAGCGGTACAGTTACATACATATAAGTCATATTATCATAAACTCTTGTTGGTGCATTCAATCTTATGTAATCCATTACACCCTTTGCACAAGTTCCTGATCCACCTCCAATCTCATAAATCTGAAAAACAGTAGTAGCAAAACGAATGTGATTAACAGGAAAATCAGTATGAATGACCGGAATGGAGAACTTACAATCATTAGATGCCAGGTCTATATAATTCCAGGGTTCAATATATGATAAACTTTATCTAGAATTACAGAAATTCTGAAATTATGGTACATTCATTTTGTGTAATTCGACGAAAACTATATTGAAATAGGAATGATGTGAATATGAGTCTGTGAGAATAAAGCTCCACCTCTAAACTATATTCAGGCAAGATATATGAAAAGACCAACTGAAGAGGTCAAAGTTCAAAACCATAGAGCCATCCTTATTAGATGAAAAAAACATATATATGCAGAAATCAGGAAGCAAAGCTTTGGTTGGGTAACAAAGCTCTATTGGTGAATATCAAATTAAAAGGGAAAAATGACGTGAATTGGCATCCAAGATGAAGCTCCATCTATATATGGTATTCGGGTAAGATAAGGAGAGTATATAAATTACTAGAGAGATGAAATACAGAAACTAAGAAGGCTAGTTGTGGTTAAAGGAAGGGGAGCTATGAGTAATGACTACAGGCATCGAAAATTGTAAGTCTTGGAATAAGAATAATATCAGAATTCAAACAATGTGACTGTCAAGTGTTTGTTATTGGATTAACAACCAGAAACACTTGCACGGGATATACAAGACTGACATTCAACATCCAAGCCACTGCCACTTCTTAACGACTCAAGTGACATGCAAAGTCTAGTAGACTAGGACCTACTCGGATTCAGTTATCCCTTATTCTCTTAAAGTATATCAAAATTTAGAACCCGTTCAGAAACAACTTCAATTAGCATCCAAAATATATAGAATATGTAAATCATACTAGTCAGAGTACTATAGTGTGTAGAAATGCATCGTTAATACAAAAAAGTATAAAAAAAAAAAAAAAAAAAAAAAAAATTGCCTGCCTTGATTCCATAGTATACCATTAGCATGTTTTATCAATTAATTAAGTCAAGCATACAACACAAAATATTAATAAAAACTCAAGACACTTACAGTCAGTGGAACAGATAGATCTGCAGTCCGCATAATTGCTTCAGCAATCCCATGGGCATACCAAGGCTACCAAGACAAGAGAGAGAAATGAGAATACAACACAAAATACTAATGAGAAAGAAAAGCTGAAGAAAAATGGGTTGCCTTCTAGTTTTGTATATAATGATAATTGAATACAAGTACATCAATCATAGTTCGAGACAACAAAATCAACCAAAAGTTTGTAGTTACATTGGAATGAAAGGCAGAACAAAATATTTTCATCATGGTGGGGGGCAGGGGGAGAAGAATCATTCTAAGCAGATACACATCATATACGTAATTTGGTACCAAAAAAATCCAGATGATGTGGGGGTACACACAGCATTACAGTGAGTGTACACACTGGGTAAAACACAGGGAAAACCACTTATCCAGGAAAACATGAACTTTTCCTTGATGTCCAAGAAGACCTGTAAAAGTCCCCTGGTTCTCTATTTGCTTTCTTACTGAGCTATCACATACACAGATCCATAGATTTTAAGTTAGATCCTTGGGGGGTTTTAACCTGATACTGGAAGGATGGGTTAAGACCAGCCAGTGTTCTGATAGGTAAAAATATTTTGTATTTATGTGAAAGTTCTGTATTGTTAGAAGGAACCAGCCACATGCATTAACTAAGAGAAAAAAGTACATAAACATGTACAGATATTTTGTGTCCAAGTCATACAATCTTTAGGAACAATAGTAAATTAGAAATGATAAAAGGAGCGAGTTTTTTATAGATAGAGCAACTACAGATCTTCAACTGGGCAGGGGTGGGGACAAAAAGTCAAAAAGAATAGGATGAAAGACTAGATAATGGCATAATGCCTAAAACACATCAAAATACAAATAAAACTATTAGAATACAAACTATCCATAAGGCCCCCATCATTCAAGAAAGGCAGGGAAAAGGATTTTTAAATGTAGCAAAATAGTTGGATATTTTATGTTTCGAGTGAAACAATATTCATGGAAGGGGAATATGACGATGTTATTTAACAAGCAAAGAATATGCAGCATTTTCTTTTATCTGCAAGTTCATGTAACCTCAACATCATAGTTTCACCAAAAATGAGAAGATGGCAACAAAAAAATACAGCACAAACGTTTTTTAGAGTATTGACTTGATGCCAGATATAGATGAATGATGGTATTAAGTTTTCTCAATAGCATTTCTTAGTACATTTGACTTCCCCTCAATATATTTTCTTTCTACATTTTCATCCAGGAAAACTAAATAAATAAAGGAGGTGGGGGGGGTGGGGGGGGGGGGAGAATATCGATTTTTCAGCGATGATACCCAGTGGAACAAGCAAAATGAAACTGAAAGTTTTTCATTCCAAGTAATCCTGATATTGTACCTTAAAGAGCTCAACAGGAGTAAACCACGACATATCACTTTGCTTATAGATTGCATTCAGGTGCTTCAGATAATTTTTCCGTCCTGAAAATATATGTTATAATTTCAACAACTATGTCTAATAGCAACAATTCCACACAAAAGCAACAACAAGATGTCTTACAGAGAAACTAAAACACGTACCACAATAAACTTATTAGATGACAGAAACAAAAAACACTAGACATATAGGATGTGCTTCTACTTTAACGGCGTCAATAGAAAGAACTTGAGTTGTTGGGAATTTATCCCATGTGTTGTACAAAAAAGGAGGATTACGCCATGTGAAATTTTAATAAGCACTTGTAAGTGATAAATATGCTGCAATAAGATCCCACTGTTTGGATCTGTCGGGATGTGTATCCCACTCACCACGTACCGAGGGTGAATTTGTCCTTTGAAAAGTCCCAGATTTATACCTTCATGACTTCCAAAAACTAATGGGTATTGTTGAATAAAAATAGAGTAGAGCAAAATCCAGGTGAAATTCGGAAAACTCCAGGCTAAGGGATAGGGAAGTAAAGAAGCTTAATTTGTGGGAACTAGAGAGATATACCAATTGCTTTATTTATATGAGTTGCAAAATCATCTCCACAGCAGCTATGGCAAGAAGAACTAGGGGGCGTGTTGCACCATTTCAGTTCACATGGAGGTTAATCCGTAATCCACAGTGTTTAGGGGTAAATTGCCAATCGCACCAAAGAACGCAAACATAAATCTCCACACAGGTTGGTGTTTAGTCAATAGTTGGTGAGAATATACCGATCCAAAACCGAAAGTTTTATCCGACTATCCAAGTAGTTATCATCATACTCCATATATGAACTAAGATTAAGAATTAGGTATGGCTTCAAACGTCATATATAGCGACTTGCACATAGTATTAGTGTGAATGTGCAAGCTGTTCAACTATGTAAGTAACTACTAAGCAATAACATAACACATACTACAACACACCAAATTAAATGAGTAAATAAAAAAAAATAAAAAAAAATAGATGTAAAGAAGGCATTAGAATAAAACCTTCCAGCTGATGGAACTTAATGCTTCTATCAAGCACTCCTACAGAGCCTGGTCTTTGGGAGAAATACCCATGTTCGGGATTGTACAGAGCACCATGAATAAAATCCCTCACCTTCATACATATTTCAAAAAATTAATAAATAAGTAAAGGGGAAAAAAGGATGAAACTATCAGGCCTAATATAAACAATAGTACTCGTAATACTGAATAATAGTTGATTTAGCCGAATGTAAAGAGTGAGAGAGAACCAGAATTGGGGAGTCACCAACAATGTGCGTCGAAAAGTAACAAGGAGAGAATGGGGCAACTGTGAAATGGGAAAGTTAAAAGTTAGATATAAGTATTAAGAGACAGAGCAGCTGATAAAGATGATAGTTCAGCTGAAGAAAGAACCTACCTTTGTTGGCAGAAAAGAAAGCCGAGGAGAGGTGCCTGGAGTAGCGAAAGCAAGCAGCCATTTTTTGTTGCAGGTTTAAGCTTTCTTTCCTTCTTTTGTTTCAAATCATTTTTGACCTAATTATACCTGGTGATTCGGGTAAATTGCACAATACCCCTTTTTGGAAACCCCGTTAATTTTCATTAATTGCAACGCACACTCTATTTATTTTAGAGTAGTTTCTAATAATTCTCTCAATAAGTTTAATATTTTATTTATTAAATTTTTTTAAGGTCTGATTCTGTAACGCCCCAGATTTCAGAAGCTTAAGAGGGTTGAGAACGCTACTCATACCAAGCACCTTTCTTTTCGGGAATCCACCTAGAAGAACTTCAGAGTTAAGCGTGCTTGCTCTGTAGCAATTCTAGGATGGGTGACCCACTGGGAAGTTCCCGGTGCGCGCACGAGTGAGGACAAAGTGCGCGGTTTAGAACCCGTGTTGATCTGTGGGGCCAGCATATCACCCCGGAGAGCGCCCATGAGTAACCTTGCCGGCCCGTTGGGCTGGGTCTCGGCCCGTTAGTGGGACGGGTCGTTACAGATTCGACCTCAGATTAATTTTAAATTGTATGATAATAAAGTTATATTATGTAAATATAAATATTCTAGTTTCATAATATAAAATTTTAAATTATTTTTATTGTATAATTTAAAAATAATTTGAGGTCAAACCGAACCTTGAAAAATTCAATGATGAGCAAGCGAAGTGAATATGTTTGGTACTTGAAGACGATGAACATTGTCTAGGTAAATACTTGCTCCTTTTCTTTTGTCTATTCTTTTTATTTTAAACGGCTAAATTTTATTTTTATTAATTAAAAAAACACATAAGTAATGCTCGAAAACGATTACAAAGATATGCAATACCAACACCTTTACCACGCTTAACTTAGATGAGACCAACACCTTGACCCCCCTAAACCCCAGTTGTTGTCACAGCCAAAACCATATAGTTTTAATCTCCCGTCTTGTTACCCCACGGCAAAATCGCCATAGTCCCCTTCTAATTCTCTGACCTCAAGCTCACCAATTTTTTTTGTCTACTTTTGATTCAGATTCTACACATATGGCAACGGTATACGAGGACCCAAATTATCACTTACAAATATACTATATAGTTAGTTAACTATCTTCATATTACTCCATGACTTTAAAAGTTTAAGTCCTTACTCAAAAAGTTTCAAGAATAATTGAGTTTAGATATCTGAATATCTTAGTGAAGTATGAAAACAATAAATTATAGGGCTCATTATATATGGACCCCCTCTTAGATTCACTTATTACATCTAAGGGACAATAAATTTATCAATTACATCGAACCTCCAATCAGATACATTTCAATTACATCTGAGCCCGCGAATTTGACTTTCAGGGAACTAAGACGTGGAATGTACAATTTTACCCCTGCCAGAAAATCTGATTATTCTCTCACCCAAACAACTTTATGTTCAGATTATTGCATAATACACCCTAATCGTTTCTATTTAAGAAATTGACCCTAAATAATTAAAAATTAATCCACATAATTTATATAAATTTCAAATTCACCTAAAAATTCATTATAGAACAAACCTAATAAATTTTTTATTTACAATGCACAAATTTATTTTTAACAAAAATCAATTTTGTTTTTAATATTTTTTATTTTTTTACGCCCTTCTTCTTCACATCTCCGGTCACCGGAATAATTTCGGTAACCGGAGCTGTGAAGCCACCGGAAATCTGGAGACTGCAACCTCCCTAATCGGAGCTCCGATCAGGGAGCTGCGGCTCCCAGATCGGTAAAAGCTCCCGATCTGGGAGCTTACAGAAGCTCCAGTTGGAGCTTACAAAAGCTTTGATCGGAGGAGCTTCTGTAAGCTAGATCGGAGCTTGTAAGCTCTGATCTGTGAGCTTACAGAAGCTCCCAATCGGAACTTACAAAAGCTCTGATCGAAGCTCACAAAAGCTCTGATCGGAGCTTCTGTAAGATCCGCTCGGGAGCTTTTTTAAGCTCCCATATCGGATCTAGGAGCTCTCCCATTCAAATTCCGGTATCGGATTTCGGTATTCCGATACTGGAATCCGGTAGTGGACTTGGAGAAGAAGAAGAGAAGGAAAATAGAAAAGAAAAAAAGAAAAAGAAAAAAAAGTAAAAAAGAATAAGTAAAATATAAGGCCATGTTTGGTTGTATGAGAGAGAAAATCTCAAAATTTTGTGGTCAACACCGGAACGGCCAAATGGGCCTGGATGTAATTCTTTGCAAGACGGTCCTTCAGATGAAAGGATGTCATCTAGGGAGTCCAAAAGTAATATTCCCTAAATTATATGTATCCAACTAGAAATTCAAGAAAGTAAGTACAAAATAAAGGCAATGGCCATCAGTTTCGAACCTTAAATTATCAACTTTGTTATGAGAGTCATATTTTGTGTATTATCCTTGTATATACCTTAATAACCACCACATTAGACTATTAGAGACGAAAATTCATGAAATTAATACGCAGTCTTGTTCATGTAGATTGTTTCGCATCTGTTCAGACGTTCCTTCGACGGTGTTCTTCAAGGCTAAGAGAAAGAACTTAAGGTTTGCAAAGTTCATGTAGATTCTTATTTTATTTAATTCTATATATATATATATATATATATATATATATATATATATATATATATATATATATATATATATATAATTTTATTTTTTTTATTTTTTTATTTTTTTATTTTTCTAAAGGAAGCTACAAAGAAAATCGTACAAGTAAACATGAAAAATTTATTAGTACGGGACTTATAATCTTATTACTCTTGTTTAATGGGCCACACACCTACTATGCCGATAGCCCAAAAGCCCAGAGCACCAGACACACTTGACAGTCGGTTAGGGAAAGAAATATTTTATAATTATTATTGTTATTATCATTAGCATTATTATATTACTATTAATTACTATTAACACGTTTCCCAGAATAATAGTACCGACATAGTGGACCGACTCTCCGTATAATTTCCTAATTCAACACGTATTCCAATTGCCCCTCAAAAATTTCCTATAAATACCCCACCCCCACCCCCTTCTCTCTCCCTCCCTCCATCTCCTACCTCCCTCGTTCTCTCTTCTATTATGTGGCTTAAAGTTCTCTAATCTCCTTTTTGCTTCCATTCATCGTTCATAATTCCGACTGTTTGTTTCATTGCAGTTCGACGATCGATTTAGGTTTTTTCTATTGCAGTTCGATGATGACGACCGAACTTCCGTTATCTGGTTTTGGTTGTGATTCTCTTCGATTATCGTCGATTCATCATATTATAGCATACAACAGAATCACAGATTACGAATTATGTGCTTTGTTTCTAGGTATTATCAGATCAATATGATTGGATTGATGCTTGTATGAGTGTGTGGGTGAAAGGAAGGATGCCTGTTGGATTTTCTCCTGCCTGGCCTTGATTGATCTGTGACGATAAGATGATGCTTCGTCTATGAATTGTGATCTAAATTTTTGTTTTATATGACTTCCTGTTCACGATTTCCCTATTTCTGAGAGTTAGTTACATGCGATCAGATTCTCTTATGAAGAGATACGCTCGATGCACCACCGATCGTCTTTGATAAACGATTCAGATAAAAATATGCTTCCTCTCAGGTTTCTTCTCAAGCCGATCGTCTCTGATTTTCAATTCGGATAAAATTTATGCTCCTTTCAAAAGTATCGCTTGGATATTAATTAAATTGGTTGGGAGACGGTTTCTGTTATGTTATTTTTAAATCTGATGGAAACTCATGAGGATGAATGATTTGTGGGAAGTTTATTCGGTGTCGTCTGATGGTTCTCTGTTAGCCTTAATCTGCAGCCTGGAGGTATAGAGGTGACAATTCGGCTAATTTGGTTTGGTTAATCTCTTGTTTAATCTGCTTACTTGCTCGGGGTTAAGTGATAAACTGTTCTTCACCAGTTACCTCAATGATCTTTGTAGGGAATTGAAGTACTCTGATGTCTAAAATGTGGATTTGGAGCTGACCTGAATACTTGTGTCTAAACTAGATGGGAAAGGCCAAAGGATCTTGTTTGCCTTCTTCGTGGTTTGCTGTGTTCCTTTCTGGATCTAACTACTATCTGTATATATAGTTTCATTTTTTTTGTTTTTGGTATTACCTAGGCAGAGTTCTCCCCTGAAAACTATAGGTTTGCTTGCCTTCTAGATGTGCTGTAGATGAAAGGATTACATGGGGATTCAGGACTCATGAACGAACTGGTTTTTTGTCTTATTAATACCCTTGTATTGAAAAATATTTTTTATTTGTAATATGATTTGTTTTTGAGATTGAAGTTACATGGTTACGGTTACATCCATGTCTTTGCTTTCCTGCTGCAGTCATGGAGTTATGTGATGCTCGTGTTGTATGTGATGGGTGCAAAATAAAATATGGGAGGATTTCTGTCAACTGGTTTTGTATTCAAATCAAGTTCCCTTTCTTCACTTTTGTTAAATCATTAGAGCTGCACTATGACTGTTGTCTGCTTGATTGTGTGTCATCTATCAGATCCATGGCTGCTCTTAGATGAGAGGGAGATTAACTCGTCCTGTAAAGAGTATACTGGGTCTACGTTTGGTTCTGTATTTGCTGTTTATCGCATTGTGTTTTTGCCTTGTTGCTTTGTGTACTGGGTATATGGTATTAATACAATGTCTGTGTAGGTATGAACTGGTTGGGTGAATGGTTCTTAAGGCTCCATACCAATGGTAGTAGGTAGTTGCTCTTCTCTTGTTTCGTGTTGTCAATGGAGTTGGTACAGAACTCTTGGTGGTAAAGATAATAAGAAATTTAACAAAGAGGTTACGCTATTATAGATGGATTTTCTATATTTCACTATATTGCTTTGGCAGATTCACTTGGTCTTGTTTCTCCCAGTCGAAGGTTAGGATATCCTGTCAATCTCTTTTGTTTTGTTGCAGTTCGACAATCGATTTCTGTTTGTTTTGTTGCAGTTCGATGTTGTACATATGCACTGGAAAGGTGACGTGGATCGAATTTCCTATCGCTGGTTTTGGTCTACTTCATCTTCCATTTTCGTCATCATATAGGAAAAATTAGGAATTATTTGCGCTGTTTCTCAGGCTTATCATATTAATTAATTACTTACTCTGGTTGATGCTTGTATGACTGTGGATGAATGGAAGGATGATGCCTGTCTTGATTTTCTCCTGTCTGGTCTTGCCTTGATCTCTGATGAGAAGATGCTTTGTCTTTGAATTGTGATCTCGAATTTTCGTTTACATGACTTCCTGTTTACAATTCCCTATCCTCTAAGAGTTAGTTACACACCCGATCAGATATATTGTTTTTTATCTTCTGCAGAGGTGTGTTTGATGAACCCCCGATCGTCTTTGATCAATGAATCACATAAAATAGACTTTCTCTCAGGTTCTTCTCAACCCATTCGTCTTTGATTTTCCATTTAGATCAAATTTACTCCTTTCCAGAGTATTGGTTGGACATTCTTGAGGATTATTGATTTGTGTTAAGTTTATTATGATGTTTGTGTCTGATGGTTCTCTGTTATAGACTTGATCTGCAGCCTGGAGGTATATAAATATTTCTGAGGTGACAATTTGACTGATTTGATTTGGTTAATATCTTGTTTAATCTGCTTACTTGCTTGGGGTAAAGTGTATATATGTAATATTTAGCAGGTACACAATGATATGTGTAGGGGAGTTTGAAGTACTCTGATGTCTAAAACATGGATTTGGAGCTGACCTGATTACTTGGTGTCTAAACTAGATGTGAAAGACCAATAGAACTTGTTTGCCATCATCTTTATTTGCTGTCATCTTTTATGGATCTAATCTACTATCTCTATATAGTTTCTATTTTCTTATTTTCCATATTACCTAGGCAGAGTTTGTCTTCTCTTTCTCTCCTCAAAATTATCAGTTCGCTTCCTTTCTAGATATGCTGTGATGGAAGGATTACACGGGTGATTCAGGCCTCATGAACGAGCTGGTTTTTGGTCTTATTAATACCCTTGTATTGAAAAATATTTTTTTTATAATTTTATATAGACTTGTTTTTTAGATTGAAGTTACATGGTTACATTTATGTCTTTGCTTCTTGATGCAGTCATGGAGAGTTATCTGATGCTCACTTTGTATATGATGGGTGCGAAATAAAAATGGGAGGATTTCTGTCAACTGATTTTGTATTAAAATCAAGTTCCCTTCCTTTGCTTTTGTTAAATCATCAGAGCTGCACTATGCTGTTGTCTGCTTGATTGTGTGTCATCTATCAGATCCATGGCAGCTCTTAGATGGGATGGAGAATTAACTCGTCCTGTACAGAGTATACTGGGTATACAATTTGGTTCTGTATTTTCTGTTTATCACATTCTGTTTTTGCCTTGTTGCTTTGCGCATTGGGTATATGGTAGGTATGAACTGGTTGGGTGAATGGTTCTTGTGGCTCCATACCAATGGGTGTAGGTAGTTTCTTTGCTCTTATTTCTTTCAACTGGTTTTTTATTCAAAACAAGTTCCCTTTATTTTCTTTTGTTAAAGCCTTGGCGCCGCAGCAGTTCTGACTGTTATCTGCTTTATCTGTCCTTGCCTTTGGGTGTCACCATCAGATCCATGCCAGCTCTTAGATGAGATGGAGATTAATTCGTCCTGTACAGAGTATACTGGGTGTACAGTTTGGTTCCGTCTTTGCTGTTTATCATATTGTGTATTTGCCTTTTTGCTTGGCATATTCGGTATATGGTATTAATACCGATGTATGTGTAGGTATTCTTCTTTTGTGCACCTCTTGTGTGAATAATTTTTGAGGCTGCATAATACTGTGAGTAAGTTGTTGCTCGTCTCTTTCTTGGTGTAGTTCATAGGTAATAATTATAAAAATAATTTCACTTATTATATTTTTGTAAGATTTTTCTTACATATAATATTTTTCTTTAAATGATCTAATCATAATTTTTTCTATGATTTGTCTGTCTTAACTTGTCTTTGAATGTATACCAGTTTTTATCTGCTGGGGAAATTGATGTTCTGGTAACTCTTGAATTTGTTGGATTCTATAGCTGAATTTGGTGTTTCAACTCATGAAAGAGCTGGTTTGGTCTTTATCCGTTTTCATCAAGTATCTTCTATTTAGATTAAAAAACTACTATTTTCAGATCCATGTGATACCCAAGCAGAGTTACATTTGGTCTCTTGTTTGTTTTGTTGCAGACGTCTAAAGCTTACTTACTTGATGAAATCAAACATTGCAGGATAATGACATTTGTCTGGTTTTTCTAGATTTAAACAAATTTTTTGTCATATTTGGATTTTGTTCTCTTATAAGATAATCAGCAACTTTTTCCAGAGATTTAAATTATTTTCTTTGTCAGCGTACGGGGGATTTCTAGCAGGGGAGGCTTGTATGTAGATGTGTGGATCAGGTGTACAATTCCATTCTAGCTACAATTTATTTCCTCCCCGTTGCATTTTTCCTTTGTCTGTCTGGTTTTTGTCTCTTGGGATATGATTTCTGACGAGAGGATGCTTTGGCTTTTTTTGATTTCAACTTACTTTCAAGATTCTTCCTGTTATGATGAGTGTTACAGCCGACCTTGTTTCTTTTGCTGCAGATGTGGTTTCGTGTTTTGTATATAAAGGGTGCATCAAGATGGTTTTGAATTTAGATCAAATTTCTTCTCTGTTGTCGTTCCCTTGGCCTTCTCTCAAGTTATTGAATTTGTTCATAGCAGTCTTTGCTAGATTCACCAACTTTCTAGAACTCTAATTCACAGTCTGGTGTTTTAAGTCGAGGTGGTAAACTATTGGATGGGTTTACAGAGGTGTTGATTTTGAGGTAAATAGTTGAACTTCCTTCTTTCTCAGTTTTTCTGTGTTTAGGTGGACCACCGAAACAGTAAAAAGGTGAGTGTGTAATACGTTTGCTGTGTTAGTTATTCACGGAACTTTAAGATCAAATAAGGCTGCCTCGTTGTCTGTCACATGCTAGGTCAGCATCATGCATGAACTAAGGAAGAAGTCTTCGGATGTTCTGTTTTCTTGTATAAGTTTCCTAATGCTACTTTTAAATGCTCCTGGTTCAAATTTAATTTAGTACTGTTATTCATGATTACATTTCTCGTTTTTCTTTCCACGGTCATGTGCCTGGTAATATATCATTCGAGGACAGTCTGTATAAGGAAGTAAGTTGGCAGATTATGTTCTTTTGTTCTGTTATGTTCCTTCTACGAAGTATATTCTTCTTCTAAGAGGTTGTGAATCAGTGTACAATTATATATAGGGAGATAAACACTAGATGCGTGTATAGAGAAAACCAGTGTATAATTTGGTTTTTGAGTTTGTTGACTATATTGATTTATGTTCTTTGTTTCTTGGGTTAGCGTGTCTGTCTGGTAGGTTGAGTAGCGGTGTGCTGTAATCATGCTTTAGGATGTTTAGTAGGTTGAGTAGCGGTGTGCTGTCATCATGCTTTAGGATATCTGGTAACTTCTGATTGCTCTTCCTTTACACTTTGACGATTCAAGTTGGATGTTAATACTTGAATGGGTGTCCTTGATTTTATGGCGTACCTGGATGGCGAGTGAAGCTTTTAGATCAATTGTTTCTGTACTTGGTCTCTTTTTTGTTAAGAGCTTCTAGAATTCATGTTTTTCTGTTGGAAGTCAAGGTGAAAAGGAGAAAATGTACAATCTATTGCTTCATGACAGTCCTGTACCCATTGATGAATTTGTTTCTTTATGCAAAGATGTCTTTGTTGCATTATCTCTGGCCTGAACTCAATATTCGGATTGCAATAAAACTTGTAAGAATCACTTGGTGTTTTTTGCAAAAGGAAAACGTAAATCAGTTGGGGGATGATGAGTGAAAGATGGCATGGTAAATTAAGATACTCAGGTAAATTATCAGCTTTGGAACAACTTCCTTCCATAGTTTTTTGCTTTTTTATTCTAAAGTATCTTGTAGTATAATATAATTTGCTTACATTGACGTTGGCATGGTAAACTTTGTTTTCAGAACATTATTGTTTGCTTTAGTCCCTAATATATTGAGAGGATATATGGAAGTATGCAGAACGTGGTGGCACTTGTGTTTTCCTTCTTCTCTTGTTTTGTGTCCCTACTTGCTACTGGATCACAGTTATAAGTTTATATTTTTATATTTTTCTGGGGATATTCTATGTTTCTTTTGCTGAAGTTCCCGTATAATTTGACAATGTTAGATTGTGTGATGTTTATGGTGGTGCTCATTTTTTGTACATCCTTCTCAGACGGTATACATTTTCTGATGAGGTAAAACTTACTTTGTGAAAGTTGGGAGTACAAATTCGTCTACTGTGGTTTTTGATTATCACTTGTGTTTCTTGCATGTTAACATACTTTGATGTCAATGTGCTTTATTCTGTTGTTTTTCTGCAAACTCTTTGCATTGGAGATATTTTTGGTATGCTCCGATGAGATTGTTGTTTAGTTGAATATTTTTTGGTCATTTTCTTAACAACTTGTTCATGAATTTGTCCCTATTTTTCCTGTGTGGTCTAGGACCTAGGTTATGCTTGTCTTGCTGTGCATGTTCTCTCTCTTTTGCCTGTGTTTGCATTTGATTGGTGTATGCTTCTTGTGTGAATGTCCCCACATGTGTAACTCCGCCTGCGTTTGCTGCAGCCGGTCCCAAGCCCGGTAAAGGAGGAGGGGTCATGACCTAAGATGTGTGTATTTGGTGCAACTTTGTATAGGATTGGTGTTGTTTTCTCTAATCAGTTGAGCTTTTATAAGTTACAAGGTGCTTTTCATATCTAAACCTTTATCTGGGATCGGACATAAAACATCCAGTTTTGATGCTAGGCAATGAAGAAAAACAAAGATTTGATATGATGAGTAAACAAGCATGAATTACGTGGAATCATTCTGGATGAGTTGTCAAAGCTGAGAAGGCTCAGGCTCATTAATCTTAGCTATAATACAATTGGCGTTGGAATCCCGACATGGTTTTCAACTTTCGCTAACCTTCAGCACCTGTTTCTTGACAACTGCAGCTTCGGAGGACAAATCCCGCCATCTTTATCCAATGTATCAAAGGCAAAGCTTGAGACAATGAGCTTAATGTACAATACGCTTGAAGTTGAAGGGACGATTATCATCAAAACTTGAGGATATTGAGGCTACGAGAGAATCAGCTTGCCGGTTCTAATACCAGAGAGTTTATTAAACATTTTGACTCTGGAAAGAGTCGATTTTTTTTCTAATAACCTTTATGGTAGTCTCCCAGCGAATATGTGCAGAAATCTTAAAATATTTGAGTATTTTACCGTGTATCAGAATCAGCTAGACGGCCAGATTCCATTTTCCATAGATGAATGCTCGCAGCTTCAAACTCTGATCCTGCAATTTTCTGGACCTTTACCAAAAGTTTTGACAGAATAGTTTTTAAGTGAAAATACCAGAGAGTCGTCGGCAGACCAACCTCCTCCAAGGCTACTGCCTACTGCAACAAACATATACTACTACTACTAAGATTCTGTCAAATAGGAGATACATTAGTGTTGGTATGCAAGGTAAATTTTAATGAGCAAGACTCGTTAAGGTAATTGAGTTGAATATGCTCGTTTAAATCAAGCATAGGTCAGTTTGCTCGTCTTGGCCAAAAATAGATCAATTCGGTAACACATTAACACAGGCATTTTTTTTATTTTTTTTAAAATAATGTTGAAAATCAGTATCCTCAACAAGATGTCGCAGTTATTGGAGAAACTGAGGTTCGTGCAACCATTTCTTCAAGGTTCATCAAGTGAAAATGTGCAATGCTATATCTATGCGTCCAAGGGCATACATACCGATATACGGTAACACAACAATATTCACTCAGGGGTCAGGGCTAGTTACATGGCTCCCTTAACAAGATTTCCTGCTTGCAACTCCTGTTTTCAGAATATTTTTTTCTCCGGTGAAGGAGGGTAAGAAAAGAGGAGTTAGAAGCCTGACAACAATCAAAGGAAACTGATACACATATGTACAAAATCCCATCTCAACATGCTGAGGCTCAACCCACTTAGAAACCTGAACAATAATAACTCCACCTTGAACAAGGAGGGTTGCATGCATTTTGAACATCTCATATTCGCCATTGAAAAAACACGAAATTGTCCCCATATTATTGCACAGAGAGTCAGAGATGTGTATTTCATTAAGAGGGCACTACCTCTTGCACTGTTGCATGAGCATCCATTGTAAAGAACGTTGAGAGACATGAAAATCACCCAAAGGAACAATAACCGGGAAAATGAAAACTTAACGCCCTTCCTGCAGATCTTCTGAAGATATGATAGCCCTAGATATGTTGTCATTATCGAAGCCACTTAAACCGGAAAAGTGACCAGAAGAGAACATGGAACTGGTACCATCAGAATCAAATGTTGTAGATGACTGCCGAATATTGGTAGCAGTATTAGTATTTACTGCAGGATCATGATACTCTGTGATCCGCTGCACCATTTTCAGAGACTGCACTACTTCTCCCATTGTAGGCCTTTGACTAGCCTCCGGGGCAACACAAGCTGCTGCAATGGTACAGACTCGTGTAAAGTCTTCCTTTGGATATTTCTGGTCCAGACTTGGATCGGCGAGTTCCTCCAATCGATCTTTACCTCTTAATATTGGCCTTGCCTGAAAGATGGGAATTAAAAAAATAATGCATTTTATCAGTTAGCAAATGTTCTTCATCTAATAGACTTGCAGGGGTGGAACTATCTTATTATATCGTACTATATGTTAAACAACAAGAAAGAGAAATTTCTTATTACAATTTAAGTTTGTAAAGATTATGACTAACCCAAGTAACAAGGTTTTCCTCGCCTGATGGCTGTGACATATCCACAGGCTTTCTTCCTGTCAATAACTCCAGAAGAACCACACCATAACTGTAGACATCACTCTTTACTAGTAGGTGCCCAGTCATAGCATACTCAGGCGCAACATACCTGTTAAGAGGTGTCAAAAGTAAATCAATTACAAAATAAAGGCGAGTCACATCTAGACCCCTCTATTTTGATTACAAGAGAACTTCCCTCTAAGACAACCTTATGTTATTCTCCTCGATGGAGGCAAAGGGAAGGAAGATGTATCTATCTAGATTGAAGTTAGATATGTATTCCAAAAAGAAAAAGAAAAAAAAAAATCTTGTAGGAGGAAAAAGTTGAGAATGAGACTCACCCAAAAGTTCCCATAACACGGGTGGACAAGTAGTTTGCCCTGCCTTCAGGCGCCTGCTTTGCAAGGCCAAAATCAGAAACTTTGGCATTAAAGTTGTTCTCGAGCAGTATATTTGAGGCCTTGAAATCTCTGTGTATGACACAAGGTTGGGAGTCCTCGTGCAAGTATGCAAGTCCTCTAGCAGCGTCGAGGGCTATTTTCATTCTGGTGTCCCAATCAAGTGGACAGTTGAGCCCCAACGGTCCTTCAGCATAAAAAACAGCATATCACTAATTTCAGACTGGATGTATTTAAATCAACAGTTGCTAAGAAACTGAATTCCTGTAGAATATTACCGTGGAGCCACGCTTCCAAACTGCCATTTGGAACAAGCTCATAACAGAGTAGATTTTGAGAAGAATCACGGTTACTGTAGTAGCCGACAAGTTTTACTAGGTTACGGTGATGCAATCTACTAAGCATCTCAACCTCAACTAAGAACTCTTTATCACCTTGTTGGCCACCACTACTGAGCATCTTTATAGCGACAGCTGTACCATCATTTAGCACACCCTTGAAAACTCTACCAAACCCACCCTCTCCAAGAATACTAGCTGCCTCAAAATTATTTGTAGCTAGTTTTAGCTCTTCATATGTTAAAAACCGAGTGCTTGTTGGACGACGAAGAGATTCTCCAGCAGAAATTCCTTCCACAGTCCTTTGCTTCCCTAATTCACAAAATAATAGCTAAGCAGACATAGCAGAAAATAAAAGGCTGAAATTCGAACATTAGACAGAAAAGATAACATAACTATATTCAGGAACAAAAAGTCCAGAGAATATGAATATAAAACAAGAGAATGCCCACTTCTCACGACAAAATCATACAAGATAATAGACATGTGATTGTGAGCGTCGTTAATGCAACTCTTGACATACCTGTTTCTTCTAAAGGTTCAATATGCTTCACCGGCTGAGACATACACAAGCAAATTATAACCAGAAGTATGATGGCAACAATCAAAATTATAGCCGCTATTCCAATGACAAAGACTAAGTTTAATCTTTTCGCTTTGCCTGAACTGGAAAGTGCTGCTGGAACTGATGGGAGGCCTGGAGATGCTACTGATGGAGACATTGCAGAAACTGGAGCTGTAGAGAAAACAAAATATGATTAGATCCTTTTGCGTTGTCATGGCTGTTTTGGAAAGGACATGCATAGATGGAAAAAAATTGCAATTTACTGGATCATGCTCAAGTTTAATTTTTCAACAATCAACCTAAGTCATATACAGAAGCCTCGCGTGAACTTCTTAGTTTAGGGAAATCTTGCATACGTTGCAGAGTCAGTAGACTGAACATCTTTCCTTAATAAAGAAAGGACGTATAACACCATCTTGCGAGAATATAAACTATCATTCAATAAGCTCGAAAAGCTCCAATGATGTAAGTTCTTTACTGCTACGATTAGCAGCATGTAATGTGATATATCTTGATTTAACAAGATAATATCAATATGTGATAGATAGAGAAATAAAAAGTCAATTTCCACCATCTCAGCAGTAGGATGAGACAAAATTGTGAAGTTTAACATCAATTAGAGAGGTTGATCTTGTTTTAGCAGGTTATGTGAAATTTTTATATCACCTTATTTGCTCTACCCAAACTCTCCTTGAAAGCGCGCCCTTTTTTTTAAACTATTATTATTTTCTTTTAACCGCATCAAGCTTTTTGCCTCTGGTTTTGGCATCCTGAAAAATATGCATACAAAGGTCTACTCTAACACAATGCCTAGGTAGCATTTGAGTGATGTCTATCAAGAAAAACTGCCTTATACTACAACTAAGCCTATATCCCAATGTATAGGGGTTAGGGGTTCGACCAACTGAGCCACAAAAAGAATGCAGTGAGATTGAAAACAAGCAACTGGGGAAGCCAAAAGCAACTCAATCCAACCATATCTCCCCGAACAAAACAAAATGATACCAATTAATGGGCTGTTTGACAATATACAGAACGACAGACCCTCATCATAGAGCCGCCTCAATCCAACACATTATCTTGTAGAAGTACCAAAATACGAAGGTTTAAGAATCCATGACAAAATCAGGCTCTCAGTCATAATCTTAATGAAACGCTTCCTTATACCAAGAAACACAAAGGAGCAGTAAATCATAGACAAACATTTAAAACGTTGAAAGATTGAGGTAGAAGGTCACCTTGAAATGATACAGGCGCTTTAAACCAGGTCACATTGAGAAGCTGGTAGCCCCCAACCAAATTAGGATCCATATGAACCTTGTGTGTCGACAATGCAGATTCTATTGCACCAGCTTCACTGGCAGAAAAACTGATGCCAGTGTGTGGTGTAATGTCCATTGATATATTGAGTCCAGATACACCGACTACGTAAAAGTTAATGATGTCAATTTGTGTAGTTCGCAATCCTAGCTGATAAGCAAACTGCTTCAGAACAAGATTCCAATCAGGGTTAGATGAAATATTCAGTAGGAGAATGTCAATCTTTATTGGATATACACAATGGCAGCCACGGCTCTCACGTTTGAGCACCGTATCTGGTCCACAACAATCTGTCAAGTGGAACAGAAATTTCATATTAAGATTCTGGAAGAAAAGCTAAGACATAAAATCTATTGAAATGTGTAGTAACTTAAATGGACATCTATGTTATGCCTTTGACAAAGTTATACTCTGGTCAAAAAGTTTTTGCAGAACGGTTCACTCTGTTAGAAAGTGGATAATGTGAATGAGTCTTACTAGAGATGCTTGGAGATAATGGCGGCTGAGCTAAACCGGTAGGTAAAGTGCTAGATTCAGGTCGAGATGGCGCAGTTTCTGGAAGATCTTGTGGTGGAGGGCTTGCAGTAGCAGTTACTGACCCTCTCTTTTCCAATGATGTGTGATCATAACCAGGAGATTGAGCAGGTGAACTATAAGAACTTGGATGTTTCCAACGATGTTTATGGGATAAATGGATATTCACATGTAGTGGCAACTCAGCAATAGCAGAAACTCCCAAAGCTGGAGAAAAAGCTTCTGTTTCTGACATTCGATCTACCAAATCAGCGGTCGTGATGGACGATAAACAACAAAGCAACAGCAACTGCATCCTGATTGACCAACGAATATCCTGTATAACCCCTGAAACTAAAAGATCAAATGAGATATAGTGTGCATAAATTACGGACCAAAGGCTTTTTATGGCTATTCAGGTGGTTACATGATGGTGTTCAAGATCCAGTGTTTCTTTACCGATGCATTTTGAACAGACGCAAGTATCATCAAATATTCTCCTTAAAAGAATTGATCCCCGTTAATACTAAAGCATCAATGCAGTACTGAAATTGTAAAAGATTTGGTTTAAATGAAAAGGTCCCATAAAAACTGATAAATCTGTAACCAAACACTCCAAAAAAGGAGAATAGGGAACATGTTGACAGTCTTCTGCTACGCTTCCATTTTTACCCAACATCTTAATTTACCAGTTTGCTTTAGAATTGCCTGCTTAACAAGCTAAATGTCAAAATTGCGTTTCTGAACTTTCTCAACTCATCTGTCAGCATGCAAATGCAACTCAGGGCAGATCCTCTACCCCATAAATTACATCTTGTGGTTGGACCATATGGCATCACAATTTACTATATACAGATTTACACATTTCCATATTTACATTTACTAACAATAAGATTCAATGCTAACTATAGGATTTTCTTTTCTTTTGATAATAATCAGTATCATTTTACAGGCACTTGAGCCAAACCCGTTTATGTTAGCTCAACTGGAGTTGGGGCGTAAACCAAAAATGGGTTACAACCTATGTTTCCCAACAACTCATTTTTCTTATGTTTCCTTTTATGGTTCATCTATGCCTTTTCCTGGCAACCCAAGTCACGCGTCAAGCCAATAAAGATGTCTAAGAAAAATAACTATAATTTGCATATACTTTGTTTATGAGTTAAGTGGTAGTCTCAGAATAAAAAGAAAACGTAATAAAAAAATTCGAAAGGAGAATCAAAACTCAAAAAGCTATTCGATTCGAGGTAGTATCATGGAGGGGCAGTAGTATATGTACCACTTGTATGTAAGTGTATTACATGAAGTACCCACTCCACCTACAATTATTCTCCTATAACTATTGAGGCAAATTCAGAACCATTTCGTAATTCGTACAAGAGAAACAATTAACCTCATAAGATGAGTAGCAAATCCGGCCTATTACATATAGCTAACCTTACAAAAAGCTCATAAGCAACACATAAAATCTGATAAGTAAGGAAAGCATTTAACAATGAAGTAACAACAGAGTAGTGTAATGAAGTCAGTAAAAGAATGTGATTGAGATTTGAAGCAACAGAGGAAGAAATGTAGAGCAAAAGAAAAACCTACCTGGCTTGGATTTCTGAAAAAAGTTGATATCTTTGTGACATTGGGCCGTCGGTGGATGCCGTAGAAAACATTTGGCGTCCTTTAGAAATGTAACCAAGTCGTCGCCGTAATTGACCATCGGTTTGTTGAAATCCAATTGAGTGGTTCAGTTGAGAAGTTGAAGAGTATGAATGTGGGTTTTAGAGTATCGGGTCATAAATGGAGCAGGATTGAGTGAGGGTAAGAAGAGTAAGGAGGAGAAGAAATGGGGAAGTGTTAGAAAGGAGCAAGGGATCATCAAAACCGGAGATGGAGATGGAGATGGAGATGGAGAGAGACAATAGCCAGTTTAATTAGGGCTACTGTAATGGAGAATTTGGGGCTAATTTGTTTCCTACTCACTTAGTTAAATATCCCCACCAAATACTACACAAATACTACTGGAAGAGAGCCTCCATGATGAAATTGAAAAGCTTTCTTTTTCTACTCTATATCTATATTGGTACTCCAACCATTTTAAATTTGATTTTAAAATGATAGAAATTGAATTCACTCTGTTTCATCCTATGTTTTGAATCTCGGAGGCCGTCTCGGACGACCTCCTGATAAGGGTCAACTCGGATCATTTCGGAGGGATGTCTCGGTCCATTTAATTAATATATCAAATTATATATAATAAATACTATACATATTACATTGAAAATTAAAACATAAATGTCAATATAAATTATAAACTCATAGAAACCAAAATAAAGTCACTCATAGTAGTAATACATCATTAGAATTTAGAACATTACATGATCCAAAAATTTTTTTTTTATTAAAAACCCGGGTTAACCGCCCAAAAACTCGGAAAAATCCCGGGTTAGCGAGATTTTCCGAGTTTTTGTGGTTCCGTCTCAGACATGCGGCCGAGAAGCGGTTAAACCGGGTCAACCCGGGTTGACCCGGCGAGATCGAAAACGTAGGTTTCATCTAAATAACTATATTTATTTATTACTCCCTTCAATTTAAAATATAAAATATGTATCGTTTTAAAAAAAATCATAGATTTTAAGAAAGTCATAATTGTATCAATAAATGTTAATTTATGTCATTGTAAAACCGTAAAGAAACATTAAAACCATAAACATTCATTTAGTCGACCGAATAGAAGAAAGGAAGAAAATGTTAGTAATAAATGATAGTTTATAGATAATACGATAAAGATATATATTTTTTCTCAAAACGACAAATATATTAAACTGGATGGAGGGAGTATATCCAGCCAAAAAGTAATGGTCGCACTGGAGTGGAAGATACCTGAACGAACTATCATTTCATAAGAATGCAAATTCATTGATTCTTTCCCTGCTTAATTGTCACTCCTATCCGTATAAGATTTTATTTTTTATTTAATTAATAGAGTTTTCTATCACAAGTCAAAATCAAAACTAGTTGAGTTGAGTCCAATGTCGTCCTAGCACTAAACAGTAAACAATTAGTCCTTATCATGGATCAAAACTAGCTAATTTCGAAATCGGTTACATAACTAGCTAATCTTGACATCGAGTGCTACACTAGACAAAATAAAGTTGGGAATGTGCAAACATATACAACCGGTTGCAGGTGGACGAGTGTGTTAGAGATGGTTCTTGCACGAACCAGAAAATACATGGTGAAAGTCTCTCTAAATAAGCAAGTTGTAAATGCGCCTTTGGGTGGAGAATGTCATATGCGTGCGAAAGTTGTCTTATTGCACGTGTATCTAAGTAATTGGCTAGTAATTGGATGTAACATGCATTATAGTCCTTGAAAATACAACAAATTCCTATTTTTACCAAGTGAACAAGAGTAGACACATCATGATTTTAACATACAAAGTCAGTGTTCCTATTTATACAAGGTGAACAAGAGTAGACACATCAAAATTTTAACATACAAAGTCAGTCGACGATGGGTCCAAGGTTCCAATAGGGTTGGCAATTTAGAACCGATCCATGGATTTTGTTCCGATTCGGGATGATCCGGTCCAAAAAAATTTACAATTGATCAATTCTGATTCGTATGGATTCGATGTCAAAAGCATTATTTTGTGATGATTTTTAATTTTTTGGGATCAGACCGGACGGATCGGATCCAATATGAAAATTTTGAAATTGGTCCAACATGGTTCCGATCCATACGGGTCCGGACTGATGGTGGACCGAACCAAATGACAGCATAGGTTCCAACACACAGTAAATTTGGATTTTCTAAAGAGTTGGAGGCGGCAAAAGGTGCATTCAATTCTCGTCGGAGTTTAATACGAAGAGTTTTTTCGATGAGAAAGTTACTATTCTCGCCAGCGAAGAGTTTGTTGTCCCGAATGTTCCAGACGACCGAACTTAAGGTAATAGGTGATTATATACAACCTCAACGATGGATCCACCATTCACTTGCCAACGCGGGGCAATGCCCTGAAACTTATCTTATCTTACATTCGTGCATATTTATGAAAGTTTATTTCCTAAATATAATTCCAAAATAATGTATTTATCTGATAAAAAATTTCTTGATTAATTGTAGAGATCGACTGGAAATAGAAAATAAAAAAAGTTGAAACATAAGGGAGAAGAGAGGGGGTGGGGGTTGTTGAGAGTTGAAAATGAACATTATGTTTCTGAGAGTGTCCATATCAATATGCCATGGGAAACTCATGCCTATTGCTATATATAGTCCCAAGACTCTCCCAACCCCATTGTTCTGTGAGGAACAAGTAAATCAATTTACAACAACAGTACTATCTCACTCGGTGACCAAAATTTCAACCTCAATAAATAAGATTGTACGTTGTAACGTTGGTATTGAAGCCTTTGACAGCAGGCATCACACGATCTATTTGGTTCACGGCAGTTTCATGCCTCGCCATAAAATATAATCGGAATGGATTTCTATCCTAAACTTTTACCAGCAAGTCAAGACCACACATGCCCATTATCCAGCCTCTGCTTCTTTTTCTTCTTTCTCCTTTCATCTTTTAATTGTGTCCTAATTTCAGCACGCTGTGAGTACATTGAGCGTATCTCCAGTAACTTGTTTTTGGCATCTTGGAAAGGTGCATCAGATTTTGAAGCCATCAATTGCTGGGACAACAGAAAGCGGGTTGAGCATAAGACAAGCATGTCTCAAGTGACAATATCTAGATGACATATACTCAGTAGTATTTGATGCATGACAAACCTTTAGATGGTCCATTGCAGCCAAGTTGAAACCTAATGTATCTTTACAGTCCTGCCAAACAATAGTAAACGCAGTCAGCAGAAAGGACTAGTGTGTCAGAACAGTAATCGCAATATCCCGTATCAAAGGTCTAGTTTAGGAATTCAATTTTGATCCTTTAACTACCCGTTTAGGCTAAAAGATGCCAAATTCATATTTGAGACATGTTGAAATTGAGTCCAAAAAAGCAAATTACATCAACAATCAAACACCCAGACCATCATAAGGAAAATGTTGTACGGATATAAACCTTAAACAATCCATGTGACGAGGCATATTCTAGGATAATCCATTGGGGCAGGTATGCTATAATTTACAAATTACAACTGCATCTGTACCTTGACCCTTGAATGTAGAATATCCTTGAGAAGATGCAAGATAGGTCTTGCAGACACCGTAGAGATTAGCTGGTTGTGATGAATTTGAAGTAACACCGTGGTAACTCGACAGACAAGCTCAACCTGCGAGCATCATTGAGCAACTTTTAAAAGATTTGGATTGATAAGGAAAAAGAAAAAACCTATAACTAAAATGATTGATTTTGAAAGGTCAACAGAGGTTCCACTATTACAAAGTACAACAGAACATAGGAATTTTCTTTTGTAGGAAGTATCAGATAAAACATCATCCCCCAAACACAATGATCTTGATGGATGTCACCACAATCTAACCTTATCTGGAAGAGCAAGCCAATCTTTCAAATAAGAGAAAATCCTTAAAGAATCTGAGAATGGCAGAGCCTGCAAGAATGAAGCAGAACTAAATTTAAAAAGCTCAGCAGTTGCAATAATACTGCTGTCCCACAATAGCAAAAAGCAACTTCGGTTTTCTTTTCATGGGGACAAAGTTCATTGATTAAGCTCAAATCCTTAATAGCATACTTGCATATGATACTGTTACTTATTTACCATTATAACTATAGTTGCACAAACTTGCTTACAGTTACCCTTGTTGATTTTACTTCTTTTCATTTCAACTAACATGTTATAAACGCGTGATATTAATCGGGGGATTTTGCAATTCCTATGCTTTACAAACAAAACCAAGAAGATCACGTGGGGCAAATTAAGATCCAGTGTCCAGTTTTTGAATAACATAATTAGTAGAAAGTGTAGCATATATGTTTGTGCTTGTTCCTTTTAGCTGGCATATTATTTTCTGACCAAAAGTAATTTTCATGGATAAAAGGAAATTAATACAGTTGCATTGTCAACCAGGAAAAACTGAGATCATTTTCAGCCATTAAACAGAATGTTAAATAAGCAACATGAGCAAACTAACCAGCAATGCCTGCTCCAAATCGTTGGTGTGAACACTTGAAAGTGCACGCAAAACATAATCAGAAGCAGAGAGACCTAGCATAAGAATGTTATGCTTGAAATCATAGACCTTCCCTTTTGATTCCTCCTCCTGAAAATCACAGGAAAGGGTCTCAATAGAAATGTCGTGATAAAATTCACATCCTAGATAGCCTCTGTTAGATGTAGCCGCAGTTTCAAATAATCCAAATAAGTACGTCAAACTCATACTTTACTGGCCAAGTCCTAATATATGCAACTAAGTGCACTTGAAAAATAAAAAAGTATAAACACCTCATGTTCAGCAAGACGTTTAATCTCTTCCTCTGCTGTATCAAGTGCTTCCATAATAGCATCAGCTGCAGTCACTGTCTCTCTAGTTTTCTTCCCTGCTAATGCTACAGCACCTTCCTCTGGAAGTTCCTCTTTTGGTGCATACTTGTTTTCAAATGCATCTTCCATGTTGGATTCGAACATTTCTTCCAATCTTTTTTCTTTCTCTTCCTGCAAAGTACATTGATTGCATTACCTAAAGAAAATCATCGGGAATATAAGAAAGTGAATGTAACTTAAGTTAAATAGACACCAAAGCAAAAAAAGGATACAACAATCGGAATAAGTCTATAGTTTACTGAAGGGCTACAGCTTCAGGATGATGGGTTGTATAAACTTCATACCTCAATGAAAAACGGTTCTTCTGTGCGATCCCAACGGCGAATAGATTTATCATTAGATCCTGTTACAATAAAATCACCACGGTTGCTCACCGCAAGGCACCAGATTTCAGAATGATGACCTTCAAGAGTTAGAAGTAACTCAAATTTGTCAGCATCCCAATATTTCACCAGGCGATCTTTTCCCACACTGAACATGTAATGGGTATTCTTCACAAACTTTACTTCCATGACACTGCAATGCAATTTAGTAACCCATAAACGACGACGACAACAACAACAATAATAAGCATTATACATTGGGAGGGTGGACAAGAATCAAGTAGAAGTGAAAAAAGACTACAAATCATTCTCTTCTAGAAACTAAGTACCTATCGGCATGAGCAAAAATGGACTTGTGGCAATCACCAAAATCTAGACCCCAGATCTTCAAATTCTTGTCTGCCGAGCCAGTAGCAATCAAATCTCCGTCAGATGATATGTCCATGCACAATACAGGCAGTGAATGGCCATATAAGGAAAGAAAAAATTTGAGGGAGTCCATGAAGAAAACCTGAATAATTTACAGCAGCATTGTATTCGATTAAACAAATCTATACATCAGCTGTGTAGGTTACCGACTGAGGTAGTGAAAAATATTTACAAACAAAATAGCAATCTACCACATGGAGACATGGACAGTAGAATCTTTATCAACTAAAATTAGGAGTTAATATTAACCAAGTTGAAAGAACTCTTACATACCTGACTTGATTTTAGCTATCTAATTGAACTTAACATAAATTATATTCATTTCAATTGTTTGTCATGTCCAAGGCTAATCACAAACGACATGAATAGACATGCAGGTTAATTTTTCGAACAAAAAGTACAAGAAATTCGGTGGTAGGCTAGTGGAAGAAGGAATTAAAGAAAAAGAAACTAATAGGGTTCTTGGAAGTAGGAAGAAGAAATTGCTTCTGTAGGAAGTATCAGTTAACCTGTATACACAGATCGATTAAAATATGGAGTATGTATTTTGCAAGAATACAGCCGATCTGATCGAGGGTAGTGAAAACACCATTTTCGGCTGCTATTTAGTCATGCTTCCTAGGTCTTTCCCCATTCATGTTTACTTATGACTATTATATCAAACTGAAAGCAAGTTTAATTTCCACAAATGATGGTAGAATAAAATGGCTTTAAAACATAAAACAGGCCAGCATTGGCAAAGTTTTCAATTCACAATACATGCACTGAGTGCATATTTCAGAAACCAATAGGCGGGAAACAGTTCAAACTTGATGAAGCATATAAGCTTTTGAGCTAAAAGAAATTATATGTCAATTTTAAGTCGAGAAAAGGACTACGGAGCATGGTCGTTAAAAATAGAGCACATGGATATTCAGCAAAAAATAAGAGTCGTTTGACCTTCACAGTGTTATCCAACAATGCAACAGCAATATATTTTCCGTCCGAACTGACTGCAACCGCATTAACATCACCATTCATTTTTAGATTCTTTACTGGAGATACTGAAAAGATTCTGGAATCCTGTAAATCAGAGACATTTAAAATAATATCATAGGCACATAGTTTAGATACACATGAGAAGAAAACATGCAACGGACAATTGATAAAATATTAATGTATCAGTTTTTACTGAAAGATCAGATAAACAAAGATAAGAAGTGTATAGTTAATACAGAACGCACTTGACCGGGATTTTGTATGCTCTGGTATTCCCAGAACTTGACGTCATGGTCTGTGCTCCCCGTGACAAAGCCATCCACTGTTGCCACAATAGACTGAACAGATGCACCATGAGCTTTAACTACTTCCACACAAGTACCACTTCTAACATCAATGATCTCCAGAGTCCCCTTTTTTCAACCAACGATAGCATACTTATTTCCAGGAACAAAAATACCACACAAGCCAAATCCTGAATCAATAGTTCGGAGGCAAGATCCAGTGCTAGGATTCCAAATTTTAACTAAGCTGTGGCTTGTTGACATTAAAAGTGTGCTATCTGAGCTAAGTGTGACACTTCTCACAGCTGAACGATGTCCTTGGAGCTCAATGGCACTTGCTTTTGTAGCTGAGGTGCTCTCAATCGAATAAATTTCCAGTAAATTATTGTTTAGAGACAAAGCTAAAGTAGCCAGAGCATTTCTGTGAGTTACAGGAGAGAAAGCGATGGAGCATATCTTTTTTTTGGCCCATAGTGTATGATGCAACTTAAAGACATCAGAGACAGTAACAAGAAACTCACTGCTGTCTACAACTTCAACATTCGCAGGTACATTTTCAGTGGTGTCTGATTTTCCTTTAGAAGATTTTTTCTCCTTCCTGTTTATTCTTCTTTTCGCTTTGCGTTTAGACTCTGCTTCGTCCAAAACACGAAAAATCTCGACCATTGTCCCGGCAGCCTGACAAGCCAGCAAATTACCAGACTTGCTGAACTTAAGCGTAGAAACTCTATCTTTGCTCTGACGTTGTATATCACCAAAATGCTTGAGAACTTCCCATTTGTTTGGTGTAACAGCAGCCCCATCATCCAAATTAAGATCCACTTTCTCAGGCTCAGGTCTTGGATCGGCCATATCATGATTTATCTTGTAAAAACGGAGCTCAGTGTCTGCAGATCCCGAAACCAGATATTGCTCATCAGGGTTTACATCAATGGACCAAATTTCACTATGATGACCACTCACAATCTGCATACAGTGCTGTGTTTCCAAATCCCATACCCTCAAAAACTTATCCTTCGACGAGCTAACCAACTTTTTGCCGGAATCAACGAACACAAGATCAGTAACCTACAGAGAAAACAGCAAATCATTGACAGTCAAACTATTGTCTTCCCAAATGATAAAGCAAACCAAGCTAAACTGTTGTCTTCCCAAATCAAAATAAAACAGAAGGCCTTTGTGATCACTCCATACAACACATATCTATTAAATGCAAGTAAATTCCCTAGAGAAAATAATGCAAGAACCTGGTCACGGTGGCCACGAAGACGAAATAGCCCAGATTCAGCAACAACATCCCATAGAATAATATCACAATCTTTGCTTCCAGAAGCAAGCATAGAACCAAGCTTGTTGTAGTTAAGGACGGTCACCGCACCTCTGTGTCCGTTCAATGTAGTTTCACATGTCCCTTTCTCACTGTCCCATATTCTTACAGTTCCATCAGCATAACCACTTGCTATCTGCAAAACCACACCAAGTGTGTTACTTAATTAATAACCCCATCACATTGTACAATTCCTAAACTGAGCTTAAATGATTTAAGTATGAACAAATAATTGGGCAAACAATTAGGTATTGAAGAATAAGTGCAATGCTTACTGTGGAAGACGGTGAAGTGGCGATGGAGGTGACAGCAATGGAAGGGCCACGGGAGGAGGAGGAGGAAGAAGGAGAGGGGGCAAGGGTTTTAGCACAAACACCCTGGCGAACTTGCCAAACGCATAGCTTTTCCAGCGCCGCCGCAAGGAGGTGTTTGCCGGAGGTGTCGTATGTTATGTTACATTCCGAGGCTATCACGCCGAAAGCCGCCGCCGCCTCATAGCGGAGGTATGCCTTCACCATTTTTGCAAGGGTAGGGTTTAGGGCTTAAGCTTCAAAATTTCGGCGGTTTTAAGCATGATGAATTGGCGCGACGATTTGGTTATGAGCACAGACGATCCCCATGGTCATCAATTCATCATTAGCAGTCCGTTGACTTCTTACTTTCTTAGGTAGACACGACTAATTCAACTTTCCGTATTTATCACATCGGTTAAGGTTTGGTTTTGCATTTGGAAAAACTTTATTCTCATACAAAATGAAAAGGATAAAATTGATCAAACCCCATGAACTTTACTACAATTGAGACATTACCCCCTAACCTATTAAGTTTGAAACTTAACCCCCTCATCTATTTAAAGTGTTACGACATACCCCCTATATAATATTTTCCCTTTAATTTAATATTTTTCATTCAATTTAATATTTTTCCTACAATTTAATATGTCAGTTGACTCCAATTAATCCTAATTCATACAGAAAAATAATTTTAAAAATTATATTATAAAAATATAAGATTTTACTTCTATAATATAAGTTCAAATCTTATTTTTCCAATACAATTTATATTATAAAAGTGAAAAAAATAATATTTTCATTAATTGTACCGGAAAAATAATATTTGAACTTATATTATATTATATTATAAAAGTGAAAACCGTATAGTTTCATATTATAATTTTCAAAATTAATTTTTCGGTATGTATTATGATTAATTTGGAATCAAACGAAAATATTTAATTAAAGGGAAAATATTAAATTGAATGTAAAATATCAAATTGATAGTAAAATATTATATAGGGGGTATGTTGCAACACTTTATATAGGTGAGGGGGTTAAGTATCAAATTTAATAGGTTAGGGGGTAATGTTTCACTTGTAGTATAGGTTGGGGGTTTGATCAATTTTTTCCAAATGAAAATTAGTTGAGTCAAATGGATCACTCTAAAGTCTAAACATGTAAAAGACCGAAACTAACTACATGTGGGATTTTAATTTAATTGTCATTTTAAACAAAGCACATATTTTAAGTTTCAAGGTAACCTATACTAATTAAAAATTTCAGAGTTCAGACACTCACTCACGCTTTCATTTTCACCACATCAACACTAACATTGCAAAAATGTTTTTTTTCTTTAACTTTTTTGAAACGGCTAAAATTTTATTCAATGATCCAACATAAGAAATACGTGATAATACAGTGCAAAAATGTTATATTGAGGAAGATGAAAAGCTGATCTCATCGAAGAGTCCAAAAAAGTCTAGTCATTATTTAATTATGTGTATATAGAATTAATATTAATGTCATGCTAAAACTACAATTATTGTTGAAATGGGAAAATTTGTTGGATGACAGATTGTTGATTGGAGGGAGTACCACACTTGGGGCAAAAGATCGCCTATATATATAGTATTGGCCCGGTGATGTGCAAGGGTATGTAACTGGCTGCAAATCTCATGGATCAATTGTAGTTGGAGAGTGTTGGGACATGATTATTCTTGCGTAAACAAGAAGAAGAAAAAGTATAGTGAGTCCCTCTGAAAAAATCTCATGAATATAGTATTTTAACATACAAAATCAGGTGGGGATAAGGTCCAAGCACATTGAATTTGTACTTCTAAGGAGTTGGAGGGGTAGAACTTGGAAATTTGAATGAACAATACAAAATACAAATAGTTTGTATCGTGTGTTGGTGAAAAAGTTACTATTTTTGCCATTAAAGAATTTGTTTGTTTGACAGTTTAGTTTTTCAAACGACCCAGCCTAAGATAATAAAACTAATTTGCTGATATAAATTTAACGGAAGATTAAATCCAAACTCAACTATAGATCCACATCCACCATTCGGATGCCAAAGCGAGGTCGGTACAATACCCATGAAAAAGTTTGTTTCCTAGCTAGTAAATGAGAAAACATGCTAGTATTAGTAGTATAATAGTATATTAATGTTGTACTTCTATTTGAAAATTGTTGTTTGGTTTTTCCATATATATAGCTATTTGACTGATAAAATGTTTTCCGAGTGGAAATAGAAAATAAAAAGGATTAGAAAAAAATAGTTAAAGAAAGAAGGGTCAAAAGTTGAACATGAATATTATATTATGTTCCACAGATTATCCATATTAATATGCCAATGGGAAGCTCATGCTATTGGCAATTTGGCATATTGAAGAACCCCAAGTCCCCAACCCCATGTAACTCTGGAGTATGGAGAATATATGCCTGGTATATAGATCTTGTATTGACAGTATGAGTACTATTCTACAGTTAACTTTGGAAGCTCTTCTAAATATCAGTAATATAATGAAAACTCCAAACCATACATTAACTGTGCTAGTTCACAAAACCTCATACCTTGGTGGTCCTTTTTGTTCAAATGCATTTGCAACCATATACATGGGTTGAGAAGCCCTAAAACTATGGACAAAAATAGAAATCTTCAACATGATTGAGCTTTTAGTTCACTATGCTAGGCTCGAAAACAAACGATAAGAAATTCAAAATATAAAGTGGTCGTATTCAAGCTACAACCAAACCGGGAATAAAGCTCAGACTAATAAGATTGGCACTAGGCGCACCATCATCATCATCAGAATAGAAAACCCAAACATCTGATAAATAGGATCAACACCTGAAGCCATGGCAAATAGACATCCACAGGATCAACACCAATGCTACAATAATACCTAATACCACCAGCTTAACCTTCATATTCTGAATCCACATTTTTCGTTTCATCTTCGTCCCCTGTGTCCTGAAATCCTGTGCCTGAAATTCAACATATGCATCAGAACAAGCTGAATCTACATGACTAAAACTAAGTTCATTGCATAACTATATCACACACCAACCTGTGAGCGAAGGTTCTCAGTTTTATCAACAAGTAGCTCAATCTTCTCTCCACGATCAAGAACCTGCGATTACCAGCAAAACACAACATATGAGTAACAAACCATGATGAGCAAGTCACTAATATAAATAAAAAGGAGCTTTTGAAAAGCTATTTAAAAAGAAGAAAACGGAAACTTGTATACCTTTTCAATATTTTCCATCATCACACCCTTTACTTCAGAAACCTGAGCCTTTACTTTAGCAAGTTTGCTTATATCTTCAGGATGATCAGCACAATATTGCATGTGCTCTTTGATTTTTGGTCTGTATCACCAAATTATATTAGCGATGTACATGTATAGGAAAAAGTATAACCGAAGCATACATACATGCAGGAGGCAAGGGGAGGAAGTTACCCAAATTCCTTTTTCAGACCATTAGCAGCTACAGATGTAGCTTTTCCTGATCCATATCTCTTGTGAAAATCATCCTTAATGCGCTCCAGAAAGGCAATTGGGATTTGCCTACCAGCAGCTTCAACAGCAACAACACAATACGCTACGCAAATAACATGAGAGACATAAGTGGTTAACACTTTAGCAGTTTTCATGCCATAAAATTATAATAAAACTTAATGAAATAATCAAACAAATTCAATGAAAACTATATGGTGCAGCAGGTCAACTTAATGCAAATTGTAGAATGTAAACATAGGTAGGACGTTCATCATCCACTGATTTTTCCATATTGCAATACAATATGCCAGGCACAGTATTGCTACTACATGTATCGAATAAAAGATTGCATCAACCATGATTCATAAAAATGGAGGTAATCAAGGTGAAGCACAGGTAAATAAATCAACAAAATCACTCATCATTGTTATATGTAGATCCTGGTATTAAACACAATTTACAAAATAGACAGTTGTAAGGAGAAATTAAGAACAATCAGATGAAGAAATCGATCACATTAGTCCATAAAAAGAGGTGAAGCAAGTTAGAGAGAAAGGGTTGGAACATACTGAATCCATTTTCGACAAGGTAATTGAAGGTATGGCCATCACAATTGTAGGTGAATTTGTTGCTGGAAGAAGGCAACTTTTGCAAACATTGAGCAGCAATGGTGTTAAAATTGCCGGTGAAGGCAGTATAATCAGCCAATATGATGGTTCCCCTGGCCACAAAGGCGTAGATCAACGATTGCTGTTGCTGACCCATGAGGCAATTTAACTCGATGCAATTATTTCTCTCTGTCTGTCTGTGTATGTGTGTGTAGATAGAGTATCTGGTTGATGTGATGATAATGGATAAAATCCAGTATCCGAAATCCAAGAAGGAGAAAAGGTACTAGTGTTGAGGAGAATGGTATAGGTGTGCCATGATCAGCCATGTCCGTGTAGACAAGAGATGAGAAATGGAATGGATGATGAATGGTAGAGAGTAAAATGGGCAACTTTTTTTGGGGTGTAAAGAAATGTAAGGATGACATTTGTATGTAATATGTATGTATTCATGTCTTGTTATTTCTGTTAGGATCAAATCTTGGTCTGCAATTAGAGCCAAAGCCGGAGGAGGAGACAAAGTGATACAGTCTATTTGAAAGTTGTAATCTTGATGACCACAATTATAAGATTGTACCTTAAAAATTTAAAACAGAAAACCCACCCTAAATGAATCATGAATGTAATCTACAAATGAATAAATTATTTATAGTAATAATAAAATTAATTATACAATAATCTTAAAGTGAGTATAATAATATTAATATCATCTTTGTCACACGTTAAAATCTCATAGGAAATTTACCTAATGCACACCTAAAATGGTAGCAGTTGCGGATTACCACCGTCATTCGAAAATAAAAAAGTTATACGGTATCAAGTAAAAATTCCAAAAAAGGCACAAACTACTCTATGTATAGAGTTTTTACTGCATTTCTATTGTGACATTAAAATATTAATAACAACTTACAGTAATTTGGGTATAACAATAGAGAGGCAAATTACGTGCATCAGCTCTTGGTTATCTCAACTTCCAGATTCGAATTTCCGTCGAGCACTTCAATCTTTCAAGCTTATCAAGATAAGTAAGATCAAGGACATAACATAATGCATCCCAACGTACGTTGCAAAATATCCCCAGCTTTCTTATGCTTGGAATCAAAGATTTCTCTCAATTCTTTTACTTTAGCTAACACTTAAATAAATCGAACAATTTAACCCTCTAAATTAATGAACTCATAAGTCATGACAGTATCATTATCTTCCTCACTTCATGTTCATGCATCACTTTATCTAAATCAATAAACCAAGAACATTTAATCACCTAAATTAAATCAAGTGAATTCATCATGTTTCACTACAACGGATCTGATGTTCAGCGACAAACTCATCCGTCGCTGAAAATAAGCGATCCGTCGCTGATTAGGCTCAGCGACGGATGAGAATTCCGTCGCTAATACGTTGGTCGTAAACGAATTAACGACGAATCAACGATCCGTCATGAATTAGCGACGGAGTAGCGACGGATGATTCGTTGACTGTGTTGCGACGGTTGACTCATCCGTCGCAAAGGTCATGGTCAGCTTACTAGTCTGACCAGGACTTTAGCGACGGATGAGTTATCCGTCGCTGTTTTTTTTTTTTTTTTTTTTTAAACAAATTCTTTATATTTAAATAAAATCCAAACCAAAAAACCCATTGAACCTGTTACACACATCATTAATATTCGTAATAAATAAATTCCCCAAAAATAAATGCGAAAAGCATTTTCAATAACGAAACGATCCAATAATCATAATAAAAATCATTCATACAATAAATATCTAATGTAATATCCGATAGGAAGTATAATATTCGTTCATGAGTCGAAAAACAACATAAAAAAACTAAACTGGATCATGGAGAAGGGGGTGGCGGTGGTGGTGCGCTGGAGGAAGGAGGTGGCATCCCCAACTTCGCATAAATGGCAGCGATGTGGGCCTCCTGCTCAGCCTGTCTCTCGGCCAGCCTCCTAATCTCTGCATCCTTCTCTGCCAACTCCGCTCTGAGGGCGGCCTCAGAAGAAGTACTAGAAGACGTGGTCCGTGAGGCAGAGTTCCCGAGATGACGGGAACGTGCATGCCTCGCGCTACTGGTGGTAGCAGCCAAACTCCCTAGTCCCAAGCGACGACCCTTCTCGTCCTCCCGATCTAGTTCCAACAAAATGTTGTTCATCTCCTCGACAGTGAGGTCCTTGTCACTAATCCTGTCTGTATAGGCCTTCTGAAAGGATAAATCAATAGTGCAAGGCGTTAGTGAATTCAAGTATTATTGAAATCAACCGTATTTAATGAACACAAGTATTGCAGAACTTACCGCAATCTTCTCGGCCTTAGTAGACAACCATTCGCCATCAGGGCCCATCTGAGACTTCGTGAAGAACGTGAAGAGAAGACTCTCGTTATCCTCAATCTGAATGACACATGAATTACAAGTATAAAAGGCATGATAAAAAAGATCACAAAGTATAAGAGGCATGATGTATAAAATCACAAAGTTCGAACAGATATTACAAGTACAAGAATAATATTAAAACCACAAAGTTAATTAATTATACACTTACCAGCCTATTCATGTTGGCTGTAGCGATGGACTGAGAGCCAAATCGATGTGTGACCATGCTCCTGGTCCCATCCTCGGGCCTCGCCTTCCTGTTTGAAGCGTTCTGCTCAGCCGCACGCTGGACTTTTGGATCAGGCCAGTAGGCCTTCCACTAAACCCACAGTTCATCTCCTAGCCAACTCGGCTTCCCCAGTCCGTCAGTGTGCCTGGCCTTCATGGTATTAACCATCCCCTTGTAAAGGGAACTACCATGGGCGTTGAAGCAGTACCAGAGTGGCCACAACAGAGCTTTGGGAAGGAAGTAATATTTCTACACAAGTACATACAAACATCCAAAAACATACTAATTGTGAGAACTTAAAAACAGTCAATTATAACAAGTGTAGCACATGCACAACAATTATATCGGTGACTAACATATCACCCAAGTACAGTGGCTAACATACCACTCACATTGTCCTATATTTTACTACAACAATGGTGACTAACATATCACCCAAATATAGTGGCTAACATACCACTCACATACAGTAACATACCACTCAAGACAAAAAAACAATTATGAAACAGCAGTATGATTATTAACTCACCCTCAGCTCCTCAAAGTACTCTCCCTTTAACTGGTCAGGGATGGTAGTCCACTGGGCGCCACCCTGTTGTGGTGGGAGCATCTTGGCCCTGATGATCTGGCCTAGGTTGTGAGCCGCCTTTTCCGCAAATAACCTGCAAAGAATAAGGCAATCATTAAGCAAACCTTCGTAATATATAGTAATGAACTCAAGCCATAATACAACATTTTTACGTAAATATATAAGTTAAATCAGAATACTTACTTGTCCCCGTTGGGGTAGAGTACATGCCTACCATTCCACTGAAGACCGTCCACGGGTGATCTGTAGGGACAGTCATCGTCTGGCACGTGGGCCCATGGGTCACGGGGATCGCTCGAGCCCCTACTGGACTCACCTGGAGTCCCACGAGCAGTCGGGGAGCCGTGCTGTGAGCTAGGCCCGGTGTCATCTCCCTCAGTACGTGGTGACTGAGGAGTGCGTGGAATCTCATCCGGTTGTATGGTGTAACGAGGCAGTCTGGGTTTCGGCATCTGCAAATTAAAGCAAAGATATGTGTTAGTACATACAGAATTGAATATAAAACATGTACAATCAGAGATATAGCAAGAAACGACACTAGACATTCGGGTGGTCACGCCAGTAGGACTCCCAAACATCATGAAGGGGACTCGGCATCCACTCTTTGGGCGGAACTCCCAAAAGCCAGTTGGCTTTCCAAATCTCAAGTAAGGGAATCCTGAGTGTACGTTCTGACATATTTGAATGCTAAACCTGACCAATCGAAGTTTAGTTCATTGCTAACGTATTATTTCATTCTATTTATCGAGGTTTTTACTTGCCATTTAAGATATGTGTAATTAAGGAAAATTTTTATATATATAATTTATTATATTTTGCTAACATACCCAAAATTCTTACTCATTTTTATTATTAATTTTTACTTTGCATTATACTTATAATATTTCTAAATTACAACTAATTACTTTGCATTATAGTTACGATATGTCTATATTATAGATTTTCATTAACAACTAATTACAACTAATTACGGCCGATTACGATCGAATCATACTACAACTAAATTCTAGAGGTCTCCAATCAACCCCAAACAAAGTCTCAATACTCCAAATATCAATTCAACCCAATCAAATTCTCAATTACTAAAACAAAATTTCAATTCCTAAAATACCCAATTCATCCCAAATCTATCAATTCACCAACCAAAACTTGTGCATCTCCCCTAATTTGAGCTACATAACATAATAGATACTACTAAAATGCATACCATTCAATGAAATTGAAAAAGAATGAAGAATACTCAAATTTAGACAAGTTAGGGTTAGAAGTTAATACCTTTGATTGCGGAATAAATGGTGAAAGAATCACGCAATTGACTAGCTACCCTTGTTCCTTGATGGAAGAGCTTCGAAATGACTATAACCTTGTGTGAAATGGCCAAGAAATGAAGATGTGGCGGTATGGCCGACGCACGCCGGGAAGGAGAGACTGAGAGTTTGTGTTTTCTGTGTGTGCGTGAACTGATATGTTCTGTGTAATTTTTTTTTTATATAACCAGTCTGCGACGGATGAGCCATCCGTCGCTAAACAGCGACGGATGAGTCATCCGTCGTAATATAACGACGGGTGAATCCATCCGTCCCTAGCTTTTATTTTCCTATTTTTTTCTTTTTTTCCATGGTCAATGAGATATACGACGGATGAGTAATCCGTCGTAATTACGAGACGGATGAATCCATCCGTTGCAGAAACGAACAACGGATGGAATCATCCGTCATTAATAATGCGACGGATAAGCATCCGTAACTCTCAAACGTCCCAAGGGTTTAGGGACGCGCATTATCACGAATTGTCTTTATCCGTCGCTATTTCTATTTCATCCGTCGTAAAAAGACCGATCCGTCGCTAAAGGTAGGGACGGATCGATCCGTCGCTGTTTATGGTATTTCTTGTAGTGTTTGAATCTCTGAAGATGTGAATGTGTTTGTATCTTGTGCAGCATGTTTGCCCTGCTAAGCCTGCATCTGCATGTCTTCATGTACGGCTGCAACTTATTGATGTGGAAGAAAACAAGGATCAACTATCACTTCATATTCGAGTTCCATTCGAGCAACACTCTCAGGTATCACGATGCATTCCTCATCTGTACGTCCATGATGATTGTTGTCATCGGTGCAATGGTCTTACATCGCATTTTACTCTCCACCAGCTTCTCACCTCAAAATGTCGATTTGATTCCTGGAATTCTATTGCTGGTGAGTTCTAACATCTCAAATCAACCTCTCAACTGTACATAATTACGTACATATACTATAAGTCTTTAATGTACTATTTGTAAAACTAACTGTCAAACTCATGTTCGATATGTTTCCAGTCATTTTTGCTTCTCCTGATATACCCATTGAACATCTTTTACCGCCCAACACGCTTTTGTTTTCTTAAAGTCATCCGGAACATTGTATGCTCTATGTTTTACAAGGTATGTAATTAATCGCGTACTGATACTGCACATAATGAGTTAGTTTTGTACAAGCTGCACATAATGAGTTAGTTTTGTACAAGCATGGATTCTGTTTTAGATATATACGTCAGTGTCACTTTCTACTTTGATGGACTTATCATCTGAAATATAGTAAGTTGATCAGCCATAAAGAAGTCATCTGAAATATAGTAAGTCAGAACCTGCGAATATTTCGATGAGACTCATTTAGACATTACATGATCCAAGTAAAACAAGGTACTACACAAGATTGGATTTCTGAGAGCACTGAGCTTGTTCTGTTACACTTTGACAAGCTTGTTCTTGTTCCAACCATCAGGCCTGTTAATACACAAACCCAAATGTAGCTGCGCCTGCCCGCTAGCTAGGCCGCTACTAAAACAAACAACTCATCGGGATAAGTTAGCATACTTGACTACTAAACTAATGCAGTGTATCAACAAGGAGCCCAGCTCTGATCAGTCTTCAGATTATTTTTACTGTCCGAGCCAAAACCTCCTAACTGGGTTTCAAGATGTTGCTATCTGCCGTGGAAATGGTGAAATAAGCATTCTCACATCCTTCGGGCCAGAGAGCTATTTTTTATATTTACGATGCCATAGAAGAATGCTGCTATTCAAACTATGTTAACAGAGACCAAAAGTAATCAGGAATTGATGTAGCACATTGGTTCTGCTAGCTTGAAGAAAATAGCAATCCTGATACTTTCTACCGTTTCCAATATGAATCCCATCTTGATCCAGTTCCCACGATGTATACATGCACGACTTGACTGCAAATTATATGAAACATGAATCACACATCTTCAGAATGACTATGGTAGCCATCAAACTAGTTTAACAGAATCTAACAGAGAATTTACCAACTCATGAGATTATGTACTTCACAGGAAGGGATAATATGTTATTGACATATACCTGCTAAAGCAAGTAGTTGAATGTATAACAATAGAGAAGCAAATTACCTGATCAGCTCTTGGTTATCTCAACTTCCAGATTCAAATTTCCACAATGCTTGTCCCTAATTTTCATTGCTGAAGCCACGACAGAAGGGCTGTGTTTGTTCACATGGATTAGCTCAAGAGTTTGTATGTCTCCGATATCTTCAGGTAATCCCAACATTGCGTAACAGTTGAGAATAATGAGTTGCCGAAGCCTCGGGAAATGGTTGGCATGGGCTTTCCAGTGAACCAGATTCAAATCTTTCATCACCAATGATATGAGTCGAGGAAATTCCCCTTCTGCTGGCTCCCATTCAGGTTCAGTTGGTCCAGACTCCATAACCAAGAAATCACTTTCTTGTAGTTTCAGCTCTTCCAAACTGGATAATGCACCAACAACCTTCATGAATCCTGATGGTATTCTACACTTGGTCAAGATCAACTTTCTGAGCAAAGACGGGAACTTGATATTAGACAAAAAGTTCTTGGACGCTAGAGACCAATCCGTGGAGCACTTCAATCTTTCAAGCTTATCAATATAAGTAAGATCAAGGACCTAATGCATCCCAATGTTGCAAAATATCCCCAGCTTTCTTATGCTTGGAATCTGCTCAAAGAATTTGGTACAGAGTCCAAACAGCTGCAGATTTGATAGTGTTTGAAGCTTGACATTCAGAATCTTTCTTCCATTTGTAGGATGACGCCAGACAAAGGTTTCTTTGCACTTGAAATGAATCAGTTGTGCCATCTCCAACAATTCGATTGGCAATGCAAATGCTCTGAACCATGGAAGTCGCCGTATAATGAGTGTCTGTACATTGTTGAGTATGGAGATTGAAGCTGGTGCGTTTGAATGACAGCTGAAGGAGAGGTACCTTAGCAAGAACATGTGCAATATTTGTGGAGGGAACTGGTAGAGTTCCAACTGAAATACAGCTAGTATTCTCAGCAATCTCAACTCCACAAACAAAGGAGCTGGCGAAGGTGATGGATGACCTGCAGAAAGAAATGAACGCGCACATGGTGATAACTCGATCTCATCACTGGGTTGCAATAATTGGCTACCACTAACACGACGAATTTTGTCAGTATTAAGTTCTTTATTAATTAAGAGTGACAACTGCGCCTGCAAATCTTTAGACCAGACAAACTTCTCGGTATATGCTAGTATCGCGTGTAGGATTCTCAAGGTTGGTTGGATTTGAAAGGCTTTTACTCCGCCATAAGGGTCTTGTCGGCTAAGATGAAGAAGGTTCTTATCAATCAGAATATCCAAGTAGGCCTTCGCATTATCTTCCAAGTTGTAATCTGCACTCTTTTCTACAAATCCCTCAGCAATCCATAACTGGATTACATTTGAAGCTCTGATATCACAACATTCATGGAACGCGGATATATAGAGAAGGCAAGGTTTCAAATAATAAGGTAAATGGTTGTATATGATCAATAACACAATAAACATCATTGTATTATGGTCTTCTTTTCACTACCTTCAAGTCCTCTGCTCAAAGTTTGAGCAACAATCTCCCAGAAACTTGGGTTCATCTCGGACGTGGCTAAGAGGCCAGCAACAAGGCAAATTAGCTGAGTAATTCCTTTGCAGTAGCCAAGAATAACTCTGGCGATTGGTTCGAGTTGATGAAGAGGGCAATGATCCTGTCGGAACACCATATGACAAAATAAGAGCCAAGATTCGCTATCTCTCAAGAAACGCATCACGTGAGGCTCCCCTCCATATTCTGACGCTTCTCCGTTGAAATCTTCTTCCAGAGCTGTAAAAAGAATTCTACTTCCGGAGCTGTCTTCCGGAAAGAACCTTATCAGTGCAGACCATATATCCGCATCCCATAAATTGTGAATTAGAATGAAATACTTGGAGTAATATTTCAAGAAATTGGTGAGGATTAGGCCAACTTCATCAACAGTCTTTCGACGAGTATCTCTCGTAACGACATATCCTAGGCCCTCCAGAAGGTTCAGTAGAATGACTTTTACTTACATCAGTATCAAAGGAAGCACTAATACAAGCACGAACGTGAAAAAGATCAACAACAGAAGAATCGTTGTAAAGTCTGAGAGTAAGAGTGCGCCTACCCATTCCCCAGTTCTCCCCAAGGATAGGTATGATCTGGAGTTGTCTGGTTGATTGGAGAATTCTTGATTTAATAGTTTGAAGATCATCTTCATAAATAGGAACATAATCGTCCACCTTCCTGTTCTTCTTGTTCGTCTTCGGTGGTGATGGAACAAGTAGATGATCAGGTGACTGGTTGACCGACCACTTCAATGTTTGTAGATCTTCACTACCTCTGTCTAGAATCTGTTGTTTGATGGATTCAAATTCCTCAGACACCGCATCGAATTCACACATGACGTCAGCAGCAGGAGCAGCAAAATGATCATCGAAGTCTGCAGGTTGTTGTTGATTATGATAATATTTTCTCATGATTTGGAGTTCAACAGCATCTTCGGCCCTGTGTGCAGCATCTGCAATTCGGAACAGCAGTACATATGACATCTCTGCGTCTACTACACCATCTACATCATAGTCTTCATCAGCACCTATAATGAAATTGGAATGGATGAGAAAGTCTCGGAAAGAAGAGGCTTTATCTAGGAAACATTGGATCATTTTTTCACCATCATCAAGATGAAGAAAATTATCATAATTCTGTTGTTCCTGATGCTCATTAAGATATCTTTGTATGATTTCAACCGTGTTTGCGACAACATGAGCCATGGTGATGGAAAATGAAGATGTGAGAATGTTAGGCACTCAGGCTTATTCTCCATGCCTTTGAGCTGCCAGTGGCGTTTGGACTTAGCTCACTCTTGCTCAGATGCTACTAGGAGCGGGAGTTAAATCTCTGGGTTTTTTTAAATGAATAATAAAAAATGAATTTAAAAGATATTCCTCTGATCCCTCTAAAGGTTCATGTTTGCTATATTGCCTAAATAATTTTTAAATATAATTAAAAATAGAAAAAAAAATTAAAAAAATTATGAATGGTGATTTTATGTGCATAATGACTTAATGACTTAAAGTTCAAATTTGTGATCCTCCTACACTTTTTTTCAATCTATTTTCTATTTTTAATTATTTCTAAAAAAATATTCTAACAATAGCTAATGAGAAGCTTTATAGAAGTGATGAGAAAAGTATTTTTGATGTTTGTGTGATTGAGTGATTAACTATCAATTAACTTAACATGAAAAAAAGATTGCATGAGAATATGAGAGAGAATTTTTTTTAGAGGGATAATGCTGAATGATGGAGATAGCCATAGAACTTTTGAGAGGGATAGTGCTGAATGATGGAGGCCATGATGGAGATAGCCATAGAATATTTTAGAGGGATAGTGTTGAATAATGGCGATAGTGGAGTGAGTAGTGTGAGAAATAATGTTAGTAGCTTTACTCGTGGCAATATTATTGGAGTTGAGCCCTGCTTTCCAGAGGCTATTCTTGCCTATTCGTTGTCGACTTGTCGTCGGTTGCGATGAATTGGGAATTTCAGACCTTAAGTTCACAATTTTTAATATATTGACCAAATGATTTCACACATTTTAAGATACTTCATTCAACCTAACCTTGGTGCCAGAACCAGATTTACACCTACATCTGCGTAGCCACGAAGCCTCTCAATCAGCAAAGTGGATTCAACAAAAACCAGTCGGAAGAATACACAAATGAGTTGCTCTAAGGTTTATACTATATCTTTACTTGTCATAGTTTGGACTCTTGAAAAGCAGTGGAAGTTAAGTGGGTAGGGAGAAAAAGTATTTGGTTCCAATATTTTTTGGTAAAATCTCTTGTATAATAATACAAGCGATTGTCGGATCATAGTTCTCCTATCCAGCAGCAAATTGCATTGGAAACTGAATGAAAAAATAACCCCCAGTTGAAAGTAATCCATCCAAAAGCATCATCTCTCTGTGCCAGATGATGCACCAAAACCACGTTAATCTAACCATACAAAAAGTACAAGAGAGCCCTGCAGATCAATATGAAAAAAAAAACGATCCATTAGCCATCAAAGCACAATATGACTCAACATTTTTCCAGAAACACATGGTCGATACATAAACATGGTGCGATGATTCCACACTTTGCAAAAAGAAGTCGAACAAGCTAGCAGAGCAAGCGCACCTAAAGTATAAGAATTGCATAATCAGTCTTGACTTATCCTGCAATTTTCTTTGAAGTTCTTTAAGAATCATGATCAAACGTGTAGCAATTTTTTAATCTTCTTTCTTATTAACTTCATGTCAAGGGATAGAGCCATAGAGTGGATTTATAGAACAGAATCACTGCATTCACTGAATCACAACAAAAAAGTGGAACATGGGTTCACTCACATCTTCGCTGAGTGTTGCATGTTAACCAGAAAATAAGATATACGTCCGACATCATCATGCACAAGGATAAGGTCACCTCCAATGGCATTGGAGATGCCAACGCAGGTGTTTATAAAATTCAATCACAAAGGAAGTTGAGTCTGGGTGGGTTCACATCACAGTTCTCATCTTCACATCAATGTGTTAAAGTTTCTATATTTAGATATTGAAACAGAAAAGGTAATTGCATCAATCAACACCTAAAAAGGGTATAAAAGCATTTTCTTCATTTCCTCTAAGTAAAAGAAAGCAACGATACAAAAATCGAATACTACTAGATCAGCAATCGGCAACATACCAATTAATGAACAGTTATAAGAGAAAACAGCATAAGCAGCAGATGCTGACCTGAAGAAATAGTATAGCGCAAAAAATGCTACAATGAAATATGCTGCAAGTTTGCAGGTCCTTCGGCTTGATTTATTTTCAAATACCTGGAAATATAATAAAGATTTCAGGGAGAAGAAAATGAAGAAAAAAGGAATGATAAAACTAGATGTACAAATGTTGAGCTACCTTTTTAAATCGATCAATTGTTCCTGACATCATTCCTCTTGAAGAATCCATCTCATTTCCCTAAATTCATTACAATGCAAGTAATTATATGAGCACCTTCTAAACACAAATTGTAATCTGAGTTGATCTTTCTGGAACATATTGTTCATGTATACACATACCATCCGGTCTAGCATACGGTTGTGATTCTCCACCTCCTCATGTATGCCACCTGTCAACTGTCAAGATTAAACAAACTAGTAAGCATATATGCAAATTCAAGTAAAGATGACAGGAACTTAATCCCCATGGCAACACGAGCATACAAGCGTTTCAATATACATATAAGTTCTTTCTGTAAACAACGGGCTGTTCAGTGTCTTTTTTGCTTTAATAAGTGTGGTTTTGTGATTATTGAACTTCCAATAAGGTTACACAAGGTTCCCAGAAACTACGATGTTCATCAACCGGACGAGGTGCCATGGTAACTAAAGCATTACAATGCAAGAATTCTGAGAATGTGAAATTTTTAAAAGTTGGAAGTTGACATTATGACGCAAGAAACCATTGTCAAAAAAGTTTGGCTGAGCAATAAGCATCCAAGGTAATATACTAGTAATATTAATGACAAAATGCACGAATTCTTGAAGAAACTTACTCTTTTCAAAAAGCTGACTCTATCATGTAAGGTGTCCATAGTTTTCTCATTATCGTGTTCATCAATGTCTTTTGAGTATGACGATGAAGCCCTCAGGCCACCCTCTTCGAGGCTGTCCATATCAAACAGAGAAGCTCTGGAGGAACGATGGTCTCTGTATGCAAATGGCAATATGAGATCAGTGAAAGAGGTTCTGGAAGGACACTTCACAAGCTATGACTAGACTGATTATCAATCGACAACAAATTTATAGAGAGTTCAATTACAACAGATTTATATCCTGACAAGCGATATGCCTAGGTGAACAATACTTAATCTACAACATCTGTCCATTCATGTCAGGATTCGATATATAGGGAGTTCAATCACACGAAAATTATCCACAACTCCTAAATTAAATGATTCTTATGTATAAAATAAACTTTTCCCATTTCAACAATATAGATAGATAGATAGAAACCGAGAAGAACAAATTGTTTCTCATCTCCGGCATATGATCTTCAATACACAACCACAAAATGGCATATGATTGACAAGTCCACTCATGACAACAAGAATAGGAATGTATTCATCATGATTAGCCATTTCTCCGCAGGTCGTTTGACAATTGGTACTATACAACCCTTGAATAAATAATAATTTATCCGTAAAGGCCAGTTTCCACCACCAGCACTGATCAATTTAAGAATCTAATTGCGCATAATAATAACTCCAAACCGATGAATCGCACAAAATAATAGCAGTAGACATGTTAAAGAGAACGTAATTGACAGATTGAAGAAAAACAACAAACGCAAATGCTAACCTCCGGTAATTCATGGTGAATCAATGGAACCGTCGTTGGTGAAGGATATAGTATTTATGTTGCAGAAATTGCAGATCTGAGGAGATAATTATTAGAATTGGTGTAGAAATAGGTACTTTACGTTTCGCCAGGAAATAAGGTTTAGACTTGTCACGACAGAAATGGCGTAGATCTGCTCTGCCTCTTCTCACAGCTCACTTACTTTTTTCTGGTAAAGTCAATGGTGATTTTGTCTATTTTACGTGCCAAAAGTGATATTATGCTGAATTCCGATCTTAGCAAAATAAAGAAACAAAACAAGGGGAGTAATCTTTGTCAACTTTTTCGAAATTCTGTATTTAATTGTTTTCACTAGTTGCGTTTTAAGTTGAATTGAATAATTTAGAGTATCAATTTACCCAGTATGCTAATCAATGGTGGAGAGTGTTGACTTACTCCTCTGAAAAAGTAAAAAAAAAAAAAGAAAAAAAAAACTAAAGCATAACAAAACAAAAGGGAGAGGACCGCATTATTATTATAAAGTTACTTAATTGTTTGTTGGGATTTCATAGAGTCCACTTTGAACTTTTGTATACAACTACAATATTTGAGCAACACAAACAAAATATTGTAATCAATACAAGGATGGATTTGTTTTGCAAAACCTACATCCATGGGAGAGAAAACAACTAAATCACTATATTAAAATTGTTTACATGTATTAGCGTATCTTTATGAGAATCGAATCATATAAACTCACTCTCTACAAGATTATCGCACAAAGTAATATATCTATCCCACACACGAATTCTTTTACGTTCTTAGTCTCTCACACTCACTCCTAATGAGCTGGAAATCAGATGATGTGTTAGGTATACATGAGAGACGTAGACAAGCACATTGTACAAAATACTTGGGGAGATCAGCAACCGTCGTATCATCTTCGTACTGTTATACTCCGATGGCTCAGATTAATCCATATCAAGTCAATTTCACCATCCCTAAACAAACTTACATTAATTGGATAATGGTTAGACCAAAATTATCAGCATGCACGCATGGAGTGAAACATGGGTGACAAACACGATTTGGAGAGATAGTATACAAGCCAATCTTCATGTTTGATATTGACTTGAATTTAACCAATAAGAACCGAATTTTGTAGTCAACCACACCCCTAATAGTCTCCAAAACTTCACACTAATGATCACAACTTAAAAAGTGAAATGCCTGATGACACCGTGCCCATGGTCTCACACTCCATCCTCTTTGTTTAACTCATGTTCGTTTGGGACTGCTCTCATAGCCCTTGAAGTCTTGAACCATGTATTAAAATACCGATCTCGCTCAATCTTGGTACTCCCTCCATTTCACATCTGGCTCCCCTAAGACCTCTTCTTCTACCTTCATTTATGCCTCCAACTTGTCAATTATTGTCTCAAGGGCATATGGTCGACCTAACCCAAAAAATGCATCTCAAGCTTAATTTGGAAAAACGCTGAAAAATGGCGTAATCTCTTTGAACACTGATTAAATCAGGAAAATTGGGCCTTCGATATCAAATTGGATCGGAACAATTTAGTAAAACATCAGCTTGGACACTTGGACTTTTGCAAAGTCAAGTTACGACATCTTTTATAGGGACATCTTTAACGTACGACTTCAAGCTAATCTTCAGAGACTTTCTTAGGCTAGGCGGAAGCATCTGGTACAAAGCATCCCTGGCTTCATCACCCACAAGATGTGGATACCGAAGTAATTTCTCAATGACAATGATAACATTGGCGTAGGCGCATAAAACAGTAATCTACTCCGTGGCCCAAACCTCGATCCATTTGGAGAACTGTTATGCAAATGCCTCTGGACTCCACCAAAAGGATCTCCAAAAAAATGAACAGTACATTACAGAAGGGTGCCAGCCGCACGGTTCACACAAATTAGCAAAACAGAGAACACATCCTCTAACCGATCGCCTTACAGAAGGGTGTCAAGGAACTCACTTATTGTTTTGTACTTGATATGTGGATACAGATGAGTTCCTTCCACACCATTTGAAGAGTTAATGTCAAAGTACATCTGATCTCCTTTAACAAAGACCGAGTATATGAAAACCATCTTCATGTTGTCCGGATAAGGAGTATCGTGGATTTTCTGAAGAAGCTCCTCCCCTGAAACCTGAATCTTTTCAAGACTTTTCTCGATTTTTTTCTCCCAAAGATCAACAAGCTCATTTAGGGAGAGAGTGTTGCCTGGTGGCCTCAAATAAAGTGTCTTACGCAAGGTACGTGGATCATCCACCGTGCTAATCGTGAAGGAAGCAACATCACTTACATTCACGAATACACCTTTAACATTTCCATCACCATATACGCAGACTTTGTCTCTTGGTGGGGTTTCAAGGTGTGGCTGGACGAGGGAAGGGAGTAGGTAGCTCATATAGAAATTGCAGCACACATAAGTGTATGGGATGTCCTCAGTTTCAACAAGACGCCGGATTTCAGATTTCCTTGAATAGAAATTGTGGTCCAACTCTGAAACCCGAGTTTTGTCAGGATCTAGTCCAAATTCGGATGGAAAAAACCTCTTGATGCAGCCGGATCGTTTGATAGCTGAAATCAGCATCTTCTGCTCATGGACTTGCTTTGAAGAAACCGCAGAAATCACGACGTCTACTTGCTTTAGGGCTCCCATCAAACTTGATTCATCTTGCAATGAACCTTTGATGATAGTGATGCCGGCATTGGAGAGTGAGTGAAGCTTCTCGAGTTTTTTGGGATCAGAAGATGCTGAGTCTCTAACGAGTCCAAATGTCTGGTGACCAGCTTTAAGGCTGGCTTTCGCCAGCTCAAATCCGAGATAGCCTGTAACTCCGATGATAAGAATTTTGCTTTTGATCTTTGCCATTGGAGTTATGTGACTAACGTGGCCTCCAGAATCTACACAAAATATAGTCAAAGTGATTCAGATTTCCATCTCTTATTACAGTTTTTTTTTTTTATTTTATTTTATGTATATATTACTTTTTTAATCCAAGAAAACTGTATCCTTTGAATTGAATGAAACAGAGTGTAATCCTTAAACCATCAAGTTATTTGTGTTGGGATAATACCATTTTACAAGTATTAAATCAAATAATACGTTACCTAGATGACATGAAGTGAAGAAACTCAAAGATCTCCGGGGTAAACAACACATTTATTTACAGCAGAATTAGTGAATGAAAAAACAAGACAGCTAGAAATCCAGAAAGAATCCCTTTAATGAATGAGTAAAGTTGTTGTTAGATTCATATTGTCGAATGCACTGTATAACCTAACAGAATGGGAACTATAATGCTACACAAAAACTATAAAATACCAACAATTAAATTGGTTCATATTTCATAATTGTAGGTGTTATATTCCTCAATTTATCTCAGTGAATAATAGATTTGATAATAAGAAACTACAAAGTACAAACTGACAATTATTGTTCCAAACATTACAGTCTAACAGAAGTGGCCTATGACTACCTAATCGAATAAAAGACAATCCTCTTTTCCTAGCCATTTGATACAATCTGCCCATTTCGGCATAGAATCTTTCCTAGCCATTAGCCGTATGACTAAATCTCTTGGCACTAGTTACATGTTAAAAGTAGCAACACAAAAAGCCACAGGGTACATCTCAAGGATACCAGTGAGATTGTGCATGCTCCATGGTTTCACGAAAAGGAGGTAGGATACGTTCTCATTAACTAATGGCCAGTGGTACACATTATATAAGACAACAACCACAGAAACAATAAGAATCATAAATCAAATTATAGTACTATCCAAATCCTTTCAAAAGATTACTAACAACCTGACTTAAACTGTGAGAAACATCCAAATAAAAATGTAACACATATCTTCTGACTCTTACCATAAAAAATTGGTCTAAATATTGTACCAAGTGAAGCTCTGAACTTAGGTGAACAATACTTGATCTACACTATCCATGCTGATTCCAATTAGGCTTCGTGAGTTCGAGTTATATGGATTTCAATTACAAAAATTTCAACAACATAGTCACATCGAAAACGAGAAAAAACAAATTGCTTTTATTCTCCAGCATATGATCTTCAATACAAACCAGAAAAATGGCATATGATTGACAAGTCCATTCATGACGGCATGGAGTGTATTCATCGTGATTAACCCATTTATTTGCAGGTGTTTTGATAATTCGTACTATAAAACCCTTCAATAAATAATCGAATCTATCCGTAAAGGCCAGTTTCTACTTTCCAGCCAGCACTGATCAATTTAAGAATCAAACTGCAAATAATTATTACTCCAAACCAATGAATTGCACAAAAATGACAAAATAATAGTGGAATCCATCGGTGGTCACATCGAAGAGAAACATTGAAACGTAATTGACAGATGAATGCTGAAGAAAAACACGAAATCGAGCAAACACAAACTCAAACACTAACCTCCGGTAATTCTGGGTGAATCGATGGCGCCGTCGATTGTGGAAGATATAGAATTGCTGCAGCAGAAATTGAAGTTCTGGGGAGACGATTATTGGAAATTGTATGGAGTAGTAATTTCTGCTCTGCTCACTTAATTTTTTCTAGTTAAGTCAATGGTGATTTTGTCTATTACAATTCCTATCTTCACCATTCTGTTTTGAGGTTTTTTTTTTTTTTTTTTCCTTTAAATTTTTACCAAAATAAGGAAACTGTTTTTCCGTGTGAACTCAATTGAACCGAACGGAATGAAATTGAACTAAACTGAACATAATTTATTTGTAGTATAAAATACAATTAAAAATATCTGAACAAATTTGAATTGAATTTAAATTATTTAGTTTTCAGACGAAGATAACATAGTCTAATTCATCAATTTTGTTCAAATGCTACCTCCATCGAATTTGTAATCTATGACTTCTTACTTTGAAGTTGTAAATAATATGCATAAACGGTTATCACCAGATGGTTTAGACTAATACTATGTGTCAAGTAGGGATCTAAATGAATTGAGTGCTCGTGAAAAGTTCGCAAAATTGATCAATCAGTGTTCGGCTTGGTCAAATTCGAACTGTCCACGAATATCTTCATTAAGTTAACAAACCGAACACGAACGGTTCGCGTACAAAAATATATATTACAATTAATAATTTTATAACAAATCATATATATATATATATAAACAAAACTAATGTAAATATTTATTATCGTTATTATAATATTTTGACTGAAAATACTTTAGGATATCTTAAAGTTGTGGATTAGATTATTATTGCTTATAATTTGGGCTACCTTTGTATTTTCGGACAGAAATGAACACGAACGAACTACGAACAAATATGAATTTAGTAAATTTTTAACAAACCGAACACGGACACATTGTTTAAATATTTAATGAATACGAACACGAACCTTAATTAACGAAGACTCGTTAAGGTAACCGTTCGTTTGAACTACACCCCTCGTATCTTTTGACCGGCCCTACACAATTTCTATTAATTGCAGAATGGTACACAAGTTACTTATACAATTAATTATACTAGCCACCGCCGCCACCACCCCACCCCCTCCGAAAACTCACACTAAGTATCAAAACTTAAAAAGTGAAATGGCTAGTGAGACACCGTGAGTTTGTGACTATGGTCTCACACACCATCCTCTGATCAAACTTCAAACTCACACCGATGGGTAATCTGATCTCTGCTATAGTGATCTCACTCAAACTTGGGATCTCCCTCCATTTCATTTTGAACCAAACATCTGGCTTTCCTACGACCAGTCGACCACCTCTTCCTCTACTTTCAATTATTGACTCAAGAAAATGCATCTCTGGATGACATGGCAAGGTAGACCTTGACTAGGTTTGATATGGTCTACATAGTCCAATTTGGATTGGAATGGAACATAACCGGTTTGAATCCGATCCAACATAGGTTTAAGCCCTCTCATTTCGAATAACACTTGCATCCTCTATGTTACTGTGGCTACTCGCACAGAGTTTGCAATGCATCTCATCCTGATCACCACTTACAGCCTCAAACCAGCCAAAACAAGACCCAGCAAACGTAAAAAATAAAGAGGAAACAGCCCCATTTTACGATAACACATGCAACATTCTACAGGATCGATCAGTCATAGGCTCATAGCTGATTTCCACTCTCTCTTAGAACATAAAATCATGAATGAAAGAACAGGAAAGAGCAAATGATTGTCCGTAGTTTCATGAAAATTTAAAGCACCTTCTCGTAAATTTACTCTTGCACGGTTGCACCAACTCTGAAGTCTGAACAAGTATCGACCTACAACAGGGGCAATGTGCAACCAAAATCCAAAAGATTGACAAAAATCAAGCAATTCTAGCCTTAAACAGAGGGACTTTTAAAGTTGGTAGCAGCATATAAAGTAACGACCTTATGCAAAGAATTTCAGGGGCAAGAGCAAACGAAGTACGACAACAATACATGAATTGACGTAACCTAATCTTCCTCGCCATGTTCCACTTGAAGATAAATTATATCTTCTCAAAGCCACTACCGATAAGTTTATCCAGTAAAAAGTATATAACGCTAGAGCAAAATAATAACTAATCATAATCAAATACATAACTCAAGTCTATCTTACAAATAGAAATGATCTGATTCACTATGCTCGGATATTCACAATCTCCAAAAGAGCTATCATCTGCCCGAGTAATCATACTACAGAAGTTGAGAACATTCGCTTAAACTCTTCTATAATAATACGTGTAATATCTCCTGTTACATGCACCCTTTTGCTTCAAGCGTTATATAGATGCACATTGCACAAAAGAGCTCACATAACAGGAGATGTTGCAACCATTCCATAACAGGAAAGCTATTAATAAAGGAAGAAAGAAAATGAATTAATTACGTAACGGACCACTAAATTGTGATTGCCACTCCATGCAGTCTTCGAAATCAAAACTACTCGCGCAGTCCAGCAATGCATTCTGTTGCTGTTCGTACCGACAAATGTAATTCAGTCCAACAAGTATCTCACAGATGGTTGCCTCAGTCTTCTCTCTATCAGCAAAATACAAAGTCTGCAGCAAAAGAACATTGGTTTTCGTGACAATCTGCTGCTGCTCAAAGTTACGCTCGCTCTGCCACCTGATCATGTTGTGAGCTAGCGGTGCAAGCCACTTAAGCATCGAATCAAGTCTTTCCTTCCAATCATGGGCAAGAGGTGCATCATATATAGCAACATCTTTAACATAGGACTTCAAGCTAATCTTCAGAGTCTTTCTTAGGCTAGACGGAAGCATCTGATACAAATCATCTCTGGCTTCATCACCCACAAGATGTGGGTACCGAAGTAATTTCTCAATGACAATGATAACATTGGCGTAGTGCAACGCTAAAGCAGATCCTCCTATAGTATTAGGAGGCGCATAAAACAGTAACCTACTCTGTGGCCCAAACCTCGATCCGTTTGGTGAATTGATATGCAAATGCCTCTGGTCTCCACCAAAAGGATCTCCATTAATCGCATGTAGAAAGCAACCGGAAAGAGCGGGATGCTCTCTCCTCACACCACTTGCAATGCTAAAACAACCAGAAACCTGACTGCTTTGATCATCATTAGTACCACGATCATCATCATCGCATTCCTCCACCTTCGAACCAGAAGTACTAAGACTCAAACATTCCATGAACATCCTTCCCGGACCTATACCACACGCAAAATTAAAATCTTCCGGACCAAACAAGCCTCCTTCAGTTTTCTGCAGCCCCATTTTTGGGTTAAAACTCCTCCCCTTCTCCAGACCCTTTCTCCCAACCGGCCCTGAATGACGATGACCATTACTCTTGATAGACATGGACTTTGGCAAACCCGATTTCTGCTTCACAGATCTCAAGCTTCTACCAGAACTAACTTGAGACGACCTAGTGGCTGAAACATCCCCGTCAGACCGCATATCACCAAAGACAACATACACTCGTGCATAGATCGTACACAACGTCCTAGCCAGCAGCTCCACAACCTTATCATACGTCTGGTTCCAGAGCGAAACATTCCTCAAATGCCTCACATCTTGCTTCTGCCACAACAGCTTCTGCTCGTAAGCCTTCCGACTCTCCTCGTGGTGGTTCTGCTGAAACTTCTTGGTGGCCACCTCCAGCTCATTCATGACCTCCATTTCATTATACAAACTCGCAGTAGAATTCACATACCGCTCCATCCTCCGCACCATACCATCCATATCCTTGACCAGAAACCCAAGCTCCATAACATCAATCCTCCCAGAAACTATATCCGAATAAACATGCTCAAACCCTTGCAAAGCAGGGAGTGTACATTTCCTCCCTAGCCTAGACACCACACTAGCAACCCTGTTCAAATCATCTATTTTCTCTACAAGGGCAAGTTCTAGAAGCTTCTTCTCATCACTACACACTAGGGTTAGTATCCCCTCACACTTCAAGATCTCATTTTTAAGCTTAAAAATCTCACTATCAGACAAAGATTTATGCAAATGAATAACTTTAGACATGACATTAGCAACTTCAAAAGAAAGAATCCCAATTGTTTCCTTCACTTTCACATGTGTAGTAGTGGCATCCCCATTCTTTTTATTACTGGAATTCTCGAGATACAAAGCGTTCTTTAAATTAGTACTAACCTGATGACCCATTTTCAAAATCCACGGCTCCGCCACCATTTTTGCGTCCTTTTTGCTCAGATCTGCCTCATGTAATAGCTCACCAACAAAACCCGTACACCCAAAACATGATTAAATAAAAGGGAATCAGAAAATGGGGTAATGGAATTGTGTCAAGAAAAGGGGAAACAAGAAGTGCGGTTTATGAGTAGGCGTGGAGGAGGAAGAACTGCTACAGCAGCAATTGATTGATGAACAGAGTTTGAGTGAATGGAGGGAAAAAAGGAAAGGGGAGAAGGGTTTGGGTTTTGATTGATTAGACTTTTCCTTCCAAATGCGTGTGAGATTTGTAATGATTCTTCAGGAAAGGCAAAAGCAGTGAAGCAGTTTGAAGAAGATGGCATTTAGTGCCTGTTTTCAGAATAATTATAATAATAACAATTGTTGCTCCAAACTTTTTCAATTTGTTGTTTTACTACCGATACTAATCCACTATCCTTTTCCTTTTCCTTAAACCAATATTCTCCTCTAGCCAAAAAGGTTTTCCCACTGTGATATTATTTACTAAATTTTCAAACTTGCCACAATTTTCTAAGTGAAAAAAAAAAGAAAAAAAGTGGCAGTTTTAAATTAATTACCAAATGAGCAACCAGAATTATATCTAAAATACAAGATGGAAAATTGGAAATGCAATTAAAGTTTTAGTATGTGTTTGGTGTCGCCTTATAAGATGAAATCACATTATTTGACTGTTTGACTAGATAAATCTATTTGATAAATGTCAATAAGGTGATTAATTTAAAAAACTAATCTGTGTAGCTTATTGAAAAATAACGTGATTGATCAACTACTAGTCAAATTAACAGATTTCAGTCAATTTATTAGTTCGGTTTGTCAAACAGACACTCGAACAAACTTCAGATGAAAATTGTATAGACATATCAACTTTAAAAAGGGATGGTCTTTTTACTTTAGAACTTATGACAAAGGTGCTAGTCCCTTGTCTCTGCAATTAGTTGGGAGCATTTTGAAGAAATAAAAAAAATAGTTATAATTTTGGTGCAAAACAATAATGCTGAATGTATATATATGGAATTGTGAATCTTCGAAATTGTATGGATGATAGGGTTTTTGATTGAGTTTAGACTCTGTTTTGATTTTTATGGTAAAGAAGAAGATTTGGGCACATGTCGAAATTTGGGTTTAGTAGTACCAGTACTAGTAGTATTAAAAGTGGTAAAGGAAATAAAGAAATTTACAGGTATGGTGCATTGATGAACACATGGGAAATTTGAATGCTTTACTTGCCAGTTGCCAACATTCAAGTTATAGCTTTACTGTTAGTAATACTTCACCTTCTTCTTTCGTATTTCTCACCTGTTATTACTCACCTCTTGTAGCGTACGACATTATAATAATTGTTGTGATGATTTCCCACCAAAATGACTGTAACCAACTAGTAATACTGAAACTCTATTTAGTACCCACTCGAACTCGACCCGATGACCACTTTTATTTAATTAAAAACTTGATCTTATGGTGACCGTGATGGAGCAGATTCAAAAGGAAAAAAACAATGTGTACCTATACCTAATATCATAAGGAACTCACAAGTCAGAACAGAAAAAGACAGAATTTTGGTTAAATTCCCCCTCTTGGAAGCTGAGAATGATCCCTACTCCAGTAGTATAATTTTATCTTTTTCCCTTTTTTTATTTATCTAAATTCTGTTTAGGGCTAAGCTGACGCCTACAATCAGGACCTGTGTACAGAGTCAACTTCAATCTTCTTCTGCAAATTAAGTATAGTACTAACTTCATTTTAATACACTCATTTGAAAGTAAAGTGTTATTCAAAATTCTCAACATTTCTGTTGTGGTCCAACGGACTTTTTTTTCCCACATAACATTACAGTCTAGCGCCATACGATGTCCGTCCAGCTGACTTTTATAAAATAAAAATTGGCAAAACTCAAACGTACACTTAAACAAAAGTTATATTTTTAATATATGCGTCCCGATGTCTATCGGATCAGATGAACAAATCTTGAAAAAATCACATTTTTTCTGAGATTTGCATCAATTTTTCCGTGTTAACTCTAGTTTTATGAAGGAAAAACAACTTTTCATCCACAATTTACATTATACCTTCTACGGTGAATTTATGCAGCTTGTTTGGGTTTGGATTTGCCAGAGGGCTCTCGAGAGTGAGTTATAGAGTTGAATAGTAAAAGGGGTTTGGATAGTGAAATAGTAAGGTAGTAGGGTGATTTATAGATGTGGGGAAGACTCTTGAAAAAATATTATAGGTGGAATTAAGAGGTATTGATTGTTGATTGAAATAGATAAAGTGAGAAAGATATAGAGAGAGAGGGAGTAGAATGAGATGCGACTTGAGAGTCCTCTCAATGCAAGAATTCAAAGATTCTTGCTCAATTTGAGAGTACATGAGGCCTTTCAAATCCAAAATCAAACGTGATGTGATGCGGATTTTATATAACAATATTTTATGTTTCATTTCATATCCAACTCTTCTACATGTGACATGTGGCATTACATTTTTATTTATCTAAATTAACTATTTTTTTTTTAATAATTGAACCATTACAATTTCACAAGTAGCATTACAAAACTAATAATAAACTATAAATAATCTCGCACTTGGCGAGAATTGAATCTATGACCTCTAGTGTCATGACACCTCAGTCTAACCAATTGAGCTAGACCTCATTGGTATCTAAATTAACTACTTAAGTACGCATGACTTAACTATAGTTAACTAGAGTAAATAAAACACTGTTGGACAGAGAAATGGCTCATCGTTCTTCATTCTTCACAAATGGCATCAAAACATACAAAACTTGCATGAATTACCACATAGCTATCTCTATAAAATGGGAACGACTATGTGCTAGTAGTATTATTTGCACTTGAAGGAATAAATATGAAAAATCAAAATAAACAAGTGTGCTAGTTTATTACACAAGGAACAAATGTAAAAGTAATAGAAAAAAATTAAGATGACGATGGAGATTAGAGAATGTATATTTTGGGAATTAAGATGGTTTTCACTTATCGTAACAAACTCTTGGTCAATGAAAGCTATAGGATTGTATGTTAGTGCATGATTTGCAGCATGCTAGATAAATGGTGTTAGTGACAAACACCTCTAAAGTATTGATAATGGTCTTTTATGATGTGTGTCTTAAATTTGCCTAGGCGGTTAACTTTGTAGAACTTAGCCGAAGGTTCTACGCACTGAACTTGTAAGTGTAATCGTAATTCATGCATGTCAAATCCTTTATCTACCACCTACCGTTTTCCGAATAGATTACAAGCAAGTGTGTTTTCTATTTGCTCTTGTCTCGAAAACTATTTTCAAACCAACTTGATCTCGGGTCGAGGCTATGGGCCAAGATGTTAGGCCCGAGCCCGGGTACATGGGCCTGATTATAAGCCCAAGCCCTGGCCATGAGCTACTAATGGTCGGGCCCGGGTCGAGTCCGTGCCGGGTAGCCCAGATTGCCATCCCCAGATGGAATGAGGGAGAGATAGAGCATGAATGAAGATAGGACAGTTAAGATAATCAACAAAGGTAGATCATTCATCACATTTTCAGAATCAGAAACATCTGATCGGAGGATGTGATATCCGATCTGGATGAGAAATTTTGATTTTCTCTCTCCCATACTATAATTTGTCATCACATTTTTTTTTTTGAGATACTATATTATTACAATTACAATGTTTGGCATACAAATTTGCATCAATAAATCTCTAATCAACCTCAATTCAATAAGTCTCTATACAGAGCAAATAATAACCCATTTCGGGAATCGAACCCGTGACCACTTGGATACGGGGTATCTCAGCTTGACACTCGACTACAAACGCTTTGACTTGTCATCACATTTCTATCCCCATAATCCCACAAATCAAGGAAGTAAAGTTGGAAGTCAAATTCTTAATGAACAAGTGTCAAAAATCCGACGGTGTATTAAAAGATGTATTATAATTATGTCTTAGAGGATCGCGAGTCCCCAAATTAATCCGTCCCAAAATGTCATCCTATATGACCGCCAAAACCGTTCCAGAACATAGAATAAAAGTAGTATACTTATTTAATTTCTTCCAGAAATTATCCACGTTGTGATTGCCCATCACTCTCTATTCACATCTAGAACTAACCAGACTAGGAACACAAACGTAGGAAGACAAAACTTTGTTCAAGTTGAAAATTCAACACAAATCATTTTCTAACGTGCTGGGAAAAAAATACTTTGTAATTGCAAATATCATGTAAAATATAACTAGGTTGATTGATTATATACTACAAAAGGCATGTTTTACAAGAAAATGACAATCTTGCAGATGGAATTTAGTCTTAATAATGTATGGTTTTGTCAAAAAGGTCATTTAAAATGGTGGAGTAGTTAGCTTAGTTCTACTTTTCGTAACTGGACAAACCACACCGTAACATCTGATTATAAAGAGATCCCAAGACAAAGAATAATTGACAAAAAAACAACAAGAATGTTAAGACACCTTTGACCCGTTACCTATTTCTAACAACTTGCGGATTTTTAGTAGTTCAACACTTCAACTATCTCTTAATACTCTCTAATCACGTCAACATAATTGTTAATGAACAATTAGATAGTATTAGCATACGCGCATTCGGAAAATTTGAGTAAATAAGACTTTATTTTATGAGTAAATTTTATGTGGGGGAGAATTCATATCACAGGTAATTTGGATGATTTTTCGTGTGTCTGTGTCAAACGTGACTAGGAGTCCTTGGACACATGTTACATGCCACATGGTGTCTCAAAAAATGGCCGAGAAACAGTGTCCGACACACCATGCAACTTTACAAAAAGGCTACCGATATCTTCAGATCAATTTTTGTATTCTTTCATAGCAAATTAGTGAATTCCATTTATGCCCATGTGGAGTCAAAAACACATCCTCTTCTCTTCTCATAAACAGTTAGCAATAACTTGAATATAGAAGGTGCATATATTCTACTCTAATCAAATCTTTGATCTACAAAAAATTTAGAAGTTTTCTTGAATTATTATATACATGTTCCGTGTCCGTGTCGTGTTGTGTTCCGTATCTGACCCAATTCCATATGAACACCAATGTATGAAAGTAAAATATGTATTCCTTTTTTTTTTTCAAGTAAAATGTGTCTTCTTTTTCTATGAAAACTTATGCTACTAAGCACGAAAATTTTCGTCCAAATGTACTCCCATTAGAAATACTCTGCAAATGCAGGCTTGGATACTCGTTCTTGTTTTACCGGCCCAGTTTTAGGCCCAACACTAGCATTAACAAGCGGAAAGAACTTCAGATTTGCCCAACATCCACTAGCCCCATTATTGTGCTTACCTGGTGTCACAGGCTCACAGCCGCAGTAGGTTGTTTCAGGACTTCAGGTAGTGGCGGACATGGCGGTGCAACCGGTATGCAGAGCATGATGCTTAGGCAAAATACTCCGGCAACTTTAATTATATTCTTCAAATTTCATCTCGTAAACTTTCAAAATTCTCAAAGTTTGCATATGTGATATGCATATTTCATTTTCATATGCTCTACTCCAATTAATTATATGCATTTCGTTGTTTGCAAATTGTCTCACATGAATTCTACTATGAAACCAATTGAATGTGTGTATAGAAATTAAATGGAATTTATTAAGTAAATTTGGCTCTCATCAAACTTGATGACTAAGTTATGCATTAGTGATCACAGAAAGGAGTAAGGAGATCAATCATCAATGGAGCTCATTTCTTACTCTATTTATGACTTCAGGTTTGTGTCATCCAGATACCAAATATCAATTCATGATGAACATCGAACCAATCTTGTAAAAATACAATATTGAATGATTACCTATATGTTTCGTGACAATTTAATCAAAGTTTTGGTTCAAACCGAGTAAAATACTAGACAAGACCGATGTGAACAAACAATATGAAATTGATTATCTATATGTTTGTAGGAATTTTTAGGAATTTTGACATTCCCATGTCTTCCTTCCAATCAAATGGTCATTATTCAAATCTATAAGGTTTTTATTTCACCTTAGATTAAGTTATATTAGGTTCAAGTTCAATTCTAATCATTTAAATTCAATTCAGTTTAGAATTTTTTTTAATCAAACAAAACATAAATATTTAATTTATATTTGTGGACCAATAAAACCTTCCTAATTCAAATCATTCGTATTCGTATTTGCCGATGCAACAGATAGATACACAATAATCGATCAAACTCTATCATATCAACATAAAAGGAGATATTAAAAAAAAAAAAAAAAGGAACGTTATGGGCAATCTATCATTCTTCTTCTGGAGGATCCGCAGAAACAAAAGGCGTCATAGGAGCGGGGTTATAGAAAAATGGGGTTTTGCCATTTCTTTGAATGTTGGTTTATTCAATTCAGTTGGATGGAAATGAAATTAGTTTGTTACTTGAAGAAAAAAAAGCAGAGGACGTGGGTTATATTCTCTGGTTGGCTAATATATTGATGTATATAGGCTTGTTTCTGAATTCCAGTAGATAGTTTAGACACTGAGAAATCACAAATTGCATAGAGTTCCAGAGAGATTTTCCACAAAGAGCGAGAATAAGCAAGGGCGAAGCCAGGATATAATATTAACCCGTGTGTCCCATTTGACTAAATCTAAAAACAGTCACATACGATTTATCTATATAATATTTTTAAAACAAGATGATAAACTGAGACATATAACATCATATTTATGCTGAATAAGTTGGATAGTAAACAAGTTTAATGAGCCTTTTTTCTACATAATACAGCCCAATGGTCCAAAGTAACTTGTATGTTATCAATAAAAGAGTGAAAATTGCAACACTAAATTTTTTTTTTTCTCTTTTTTGACCCGTGTGTTGCACGGGGTCACCATACATATGGCCTCGCCCCTGAGAATAAGGCTATGTTCCCCATTGTTGGTTTAGAAGACCTTGAATATTCTTTAAGCTTTCATGTAATAGTGAAGAAGATCTCCTGTCCTTCGTCATGTAGGAGCATTCGTTCCGAAGCACGTAAGCTGTGTGCGTTGCTCAATTTGGTACTAATTCGTTTTGGTAGAAGAAGTAGGGTTCTTTCGACAAATTGGTAATTGTTCGTTAATTGATTGTGGATCATCGATTGTTTAATTGTTTCCTTCCATGATTGGACCAAGTACATCAACTACAACAGTATAACTACGTTCCACTTATTTTAATCGGTCCACGTATCGTTCTTTGCAACCTGCTTGATTGATGACGAACCGTTGAGTTGAGTTCCTATTTACTTTTTTGTATGTATGTATGTAAATAATTGCATTGTCATTAATGAGCTATTATTTGATTTTTAGGTTCTCCAAGATAAAAAACTACTCCCTTCGTTCTATATCCTAGAAATCCATCCACAGTTCAGAGAAAATTAAAACCCACAAACAACGTCCCAGTGGTTATGTTGGGAGTCGGCTATATTGGAAATCGAGTGCAATATAGGATATCTACAATATTAAGATTGCCATCTTTGTGCAGTGAAACATTTCATGACAGCGGTCCTACACCTGTAGCACAACCACCACCAACGAGAAAAACAAAGTACTCTTGAGAGGAATGGCGATCACTTATCTATTATGATTACGAGCTGGGAGATGTTTGGATGTGGACAACGTCCCTCTAGGGCTTTACCTTCAAACAAGTTGAAACTGACATGCCTAGATATGCCTCCCTATAGTGCGGAGAAATGCCTCGATTGGCTAAGGATGCATCACAGTTGGATCTTCGCTACCCAAAAGAATAGTGATCTTCTGGTTAAATGTTGTGGAGAGAGATGTTTGCTTGCCTTCCCAACTTTTGTGGTCGATCTCCTCTCGTTAAAGGAAAATAATTTTGTGATTCTTATGGACTGCCCGTATTAATCCATCACAAGTGTGTGGTGTTTCAGGGAAAGTCTCATCTGTTTGAGTACATCTGTTGTGTTTATATGTGGAACAATCATCATGGAGCTGATTTCACCTAATATCAATTTATGATCAACTACTCATGTTGCTAGTACCAGATCCCTAAATGATCCTGTTCTGATTGTTGGATTAATATTTGTGAACTAATTAATCCTTGCTAATTCAAATCACTTGTTTAATTCCTCACCTAAACCAAGATCAAACAGAGTATCTGTATATCAGTATATGTAACATAGATAAATCAATCAAACTGTACCAAAAATCATCATCATAATTCATAGTAGTATCTACTTAACTAATGTATCATATCAACATGAAAAAGAGAGATTAGAGAAAAGAAAAGAAAAAAAACCCAACACATTTAGAAGGGCAAAAAAGGAAAAAGAAATGTTATGGATCTATCAATCTATCTGTCTTCTCTTCTATCTGCCAAAAGTTCCTGTAGAAACAAAAGGCAACATAGGAGCCGGGTTATAGCAAAACGGGTGGGCCGGGTTTTGCCACTTCTTCAAAACCGCCGGTTTCTCCGCCGCCGATTCCTTACTGGTCTTCGATTTGACATCAGCAATCATCACCGGTTTGTTTCCTTCAACCGGCGACTGGACCAACGGCGACAACAGCGGTATAGCTACGTTCCATTCCGTCACCGGACTTATCTGAATCGACGCCGGTGCCCTTCTCTGCAACCTGCTTGATTGACGACGAGCCGTTGAGTTCCTCTTTCCGACATCAGCCATGATTTAGGGATTTGGTGGAGGATTTAGGGATTTGGTGTTTGATGAGCTGTGAATTGTTTTGGTTTTGGTTTTGATTTTGATGAAATGAAAGGGATGAGTGCTCTGTGGGTATAAATAGGGGGCACGTGGTATACACGCTTCAAAATCAAAAGCAAATAGAGAATCACATTTTTCAGTCAAAGGTCGTTAACAACGAGAGAGAGATAGATAGCTGCTCTTTGACTCGGCTTGGCTAAGCTTCAAATCAAAGGCTTCATTTTAATATATATTTTTATTATTTATTTATTTATTTTGTGTGGAGGGGCTTTTCCATTTTTCTTTATTTTCAATACTACGTTATGGGATTTTTCAAAATTTTGACCGAATCTTGGATTTGATTATGGGATTTCTAATATTTTAGGACCGACCTTGATTTTGTCTTAAACAATGACAGATTTTGTTAATTTTTTTAATTTTCAGTGGTGACTATCGATGTTGCAAAATAACTATCTATATATTTTTTAAGTTTTTGCTTTTATAAAAGTACTCCATGAAAATGCAAAAATCATTCATCACAAGAAATGTGACTACGATTGCAGCTCACCAACCGAATATAATCTCTTTGACATCTTATGTTATAAAAATAAAATAATACAGTATATCTTTTTTTAATGTTATACAATTACGATTAATATCTCCGGATAATATTTAAATTACAAATAAATAGAAAACAAAAGAAAAACGTAAAAAACGAATGAAATTTCATTTTTGTAACAAAGCTCCGATTGGAGCTTTACACAGCGCACAACTTCAATCGGAGCTGTGTAACACAACTCTGATTGGAGCTGTGTTAAGCTCCAATCAGAGCTTTGATTGGAGCTTAATCGGAGCTTAACATAGCTCCGATTGGAGTTGTGTAACTCCGATCGATACCGGAGTTGGGTTTTTAAAAAATAGTAAAAAGAAAAATGAGAAAAGAAAGAAAGAAGGAAGAAAAGAGAAAAAGGAAAAAGGAAATAAAGAAAAACAGAAAAAAGAAAAGAAAAGAAAGAAAAAGGGAAAATTAAATAGTTAAGGCCGTGTTTGGATGTTAACTTTGGAGGAGAGAGAGAACGCCGGAGTCAACATCGGACGGTGACTTGGATTTTTTTTGTAATTTTTCGCGATAGTTGGGTTAGGATGCAAAGTCGCTGTTTAGTGGGGGTACCAAACGTAATTATGTCTTAATTTATATACTATTTTTAGAATATGTGGTTATTAAAATTATTATTTATATTTATTTTAAATCACTAAACTGAAATCTAATTTTAGTGAATTGTTAAATACGTACTTAAAATATCATAGGGAACAAGTTTAAAACGATTTTAGAGAAATATTTATAGGAAAACTGGTGTAAATGCTCTTAGTGTAGGTCTTGCTTCACCTAATTGGTCACTTATTAATCTTAAAATGATTTAATTGCTATAAATTGGTGTGGTTAAATGTCGTTAATTTGTCATGTTATTGAGATTTATTCAACCCTAACCTAAATGCACGATAATGTATTGATGTTATAACTTACAACTTTTTTTTTCTTTCAAAAAATGCATTAGTTTCATTTCAATTATATTCAAATTCATTCAGTTTATCTTACTATAGTTTTCAATTTTTCAATTATTATTTATGTTACAAATAAATTCAATTCAGTTAAATTATATTCAATTCACTATATGTTTAATTATGCTCAAATGAAGAAAACACAAACATACCCTAATAATATCTTCTACTATGCAGGTTTTAAAAGACACTTGACCCATTTTACTCAAGTTCCATTTCATCCATGCATGTCTGCCGATGAATTTGTCTAAAAGTGCTATCTTCACATTAATCCATCCACTTCTTGCTCCATACTTAAGACTGTAGTACACTCCTTGCTCCATATTATTATTATCGTAAGTCGTAACGATAGTTGTATTCGTGAGGGTTAAATTTAAAAAAGAAAAAGAATGAGGGAGTATATGAATCAGTGACAGTAAGATAAGATCTGTGAGCATATTAATAATGTGGCTTGAGTTGGGAGAGGAGCGGCTTAGCTAAGCTGATGGAGACATATATACATATGTCCAGCTCCAGCTAGCTATTTATAGTTGTGAAGTGAAATGAAAGGAAAGTAGATTAATTATGCTTTGACCACAACAAGAAAGAAGAAGAAAGAAAGAAGGAATAAAGCGTAAAGATCCTACCCTTTTTAACACCACCGCACATGCATAGAACAGAACCTCTGTCTGGTTTCACTTGAGTTAAGATTCTTATCTACGGCTATATTGGCTGTTGCAATCCAACGGCTGCCATGTCTTTACGTGGCAATGTCTGGTCCTTTGTTCAGTTGAAGGTCCTTATTTAGTGCACGTTACGTTTTAGATCTGCTTGCTTGCTTGCTTTGCTTTTATCACCCCTTGTCCTGTTTCTGGTGCACATTTTCTATCTTGCATCTAAATTTCTGCTTCCACCCAAAATTTCGGCTAACCCTAAATAAATTCATACCATACCGAGTCGTTACGTTTTAGTTTTTCCCTCTTTCGTAACCAATCCAACCACTCAAATTTGGGATCACTTATTATCCCCCGACTTCATCTTGCCCATGATGCCTGCCCTACACTCTTTACTCAATTTTATTAGAGTTTTATCAAAATTTTATTGTGGACTATGTTTAAGCCTTACTACAGGGGCAAGTGGTAACCAACCCTCATGTTAAATAAGTACAATGGGAGGATTTAAAACCAAAGCAACGTGTATTTTTAGTCAAAAATCTACTCCCGTCAAAACATTTAGTTGGCGAATTAGTATAGTTGAACAATCAAACAATTTTTTCCAAGTCCATAGTATAAACTACTCATAAACTAACGTATTTAATATGAAGGTGTTAAGTTAAGAAAATTTGTGCTTCTATACTATTTTGTTAAATGTTCTAAAGATTTATCAATTCTTTAAATGAAACTTTGATCCATGATTTTCAGATTTGTATTGCCTTAATCACTTCATTATTAAATCATGCCATCTTTGGAGCTACAGAGTAAAACTGTAATAATTCTACTTGGAAGAATTATACTATACATACATATACAGTAGTAGAAACTAAAAAGAACTTGAGCTAGAAAAAACTCAGGCAATAATAATAGGTTGTAGATTCATAAAACAAAGAAAGATCAAGATAAGCATCCAAGTTTGGGGGCAATACAAAAGGAGATCCTATACATATTTGACAAAATTGAACTCAGTAAAATTATGCCCACGACTGAGTTCACTTGAGACGACACATGCATCAGGTGCGTTTTCTGTCTATCTGAAGAGCATTTTAAGTTCCTCAAGTCTAGCAGAACGGACTTCTTCATCAGTGAGTGCTCCAGCTACCATCCGCTGCTTCCTTGCCTGTACTTGTTGCAAACGCTCTTCCACAGTTTCCTACAAACCAAAGAGTTCAATGACTTTCAGTACTTGCAATGATAAAATGCATTGTTGTCACACAGATTTCAAAGTAATGCTGGTGAAAGTGTTACCTTGACAATGAATCTTCTAACACGAACAGTCCTCTTCTGCCCAATCCGATGAATTCTCATTATAGCCTGCTCCTCTACTGCTGGATTCCACCACGGATCCTTCACATATACATAACAAAACTGAGGTTAGAAACTAAAACAAGAAAGTACTTATTGTTGCATGGACAAAAAGAAAGGATGGATTAAGTACCATTAGAAACACATTAGAAGCTGCAGTCAAGTTCAAGCCTACACCGCCTGCTTTTAAAGACATTAACAGTACCTAAAACACAAAACAGTTTTGAGTTTATCATCAAGTTAATGTACTACAGAATAAAACTTCACGGGATTTAGTTAAACTGGAAGAAAGTACGAAACACATACCATTTTTTCTTCCGTCTCTGCAAACTCATGCAAGACCTTGGTTCTTTGTTTCTGGGACAGTCTTCCATCGAACCTCAAGAACCCGATGTTTTTCCTTTTCATTGGAATTTCTAAAAGATCCAAGAATGAAGTCCACTGGCTAAATATTATACTCTTTTCACCAGAACCAGAAAGGCGAATTTGTTCCAAGCAGTCCATAAGCTTGTTGATCTTGGAGGATTCCTTCCAATTTTTTTCAACGTCAACTCTAAACCGGCCCCCAGATGGGCAAGTGATGAGGTCGGTCTTATTAAGCATCTGTCTGCAAATGGGACAAATTCCATGAACCGGAGTTCTCCAGCTAGACAGAAGGCACTCCCTGCACATCCTATGTGCGCATGGTGTTAACACCGGGTCATCAGCTGACTCAAGACAAATCGGACATTCTGCAGTTTCACCATTTCGGATGTTTTCAACAACTTCTTCAACATATGCTCGGGAAGGGCCTCTCTGAGATGCTGAATCAGGATTGCTTTGTAGGAATCTGTTAGCAAGCTTGGCTAAATCCGCATACTTATCTGAGTCACCTCGGCTGCACATCAGTTGTAGAACATATAACATGAGATTAGTAGACACAAGCATGGTTTTACATTCTTCATCTTACAAGTTAAGAATATCATTACCTCATAACTAGGAACGGGTGGTTGCAACATTGTCTCAACCGAAGTAATAGCTCCAGAATGTTAGCGTAGTTATGGAGAACTTTGCCTTGAGCAACAAATTGGTCGAATTGAACCTGTATGTGTAAAAACAGAGCATTACTTCATATACCATGCACAAGTTATGAAATAGCACCAAAACTTTTGCTACTCAGTGAATTCTATCTTGAGGAGGACTTACTTTAGATCTCTTGAAGAGCGCATCGTAGAAATCACGTTCCTCTTCTGACTGTTCACACTCGATGACCTTGATATCAGTGGGCGGAAGAACAAGTATAGCCCTAAACACAAAACATACCATCTCAGTAAACTTAAATATTGAATCAAGCAAGTGAGGACGGGGGAGGAGCTATATACTCACCTTCCTTCTTTATCCTTGGACTCCTTTGTTCTTCTCAACATCAGTGGCCTCAGAATGGCTTTAACCAACTTAAGACCCCTCTGGTCACCATTTTCATATGGCTTCTGTATCAGCTTGCTCCACCTGAAAACAGAACGTAGTTTGAAAAATGAACTTCCTTAAAATTCTTCAAAAAGATCACCACATATTAGTGAATAAACAACATACCATGCCCAGTTGCACCACGGCTCAACATGCAAGAAACACAGTAGACTAAACAAGTCTTCCAAATTATTCTGCATTAGCAACACATGAGACAGGTAATGATAGTCTATACATAATCATGTCATATAAATCAAGTTCAACGAAAATGTTACATAATCAATGAAGGGAAATGACAAGAACCCTTACCTGGAGAGGAGTGCCAGTAAGACACCAGCGGCAATGCGAGGACAATGCAAAAGCAGCCTGCGCACCTTGGGTTTTAGATGATTTGATTGTGTGAGCTTCATCCAAGACTATTCGATGCCATTCTACTTTGTGGAAGATACTGTTTACCGAATCCTGTGTCACAAGTTAATAGATGATTAGTCCTAAAACAAAAGCACTAATAGCTTTATTTTCTTTTCCTTATTCAGGCTTCTGACAAACAATGTAAACAAAGGTTATTCCACACCTTTTTGAATGCAGCAGTTAGGACACCATATGTTGTCAAGACCACATCAGGTTCCGCTATCACACTAGGATCACTGCTTCTGTCCCCACCATAGTGCACAAAGATGGAGATGCTTTCGGGCTTTGAATGTGTTTCAAGTTCTTCCTGAGAAACAAACAGAGATGTCAAACATAGATAAGCAAATTTTCATCTTGATGTGAGCAAGTTTTTAGAGACACACCTTCCATTGGCCTAGTAAAGCCATGGGACATATGATGAGAGTACCGCCTTTTACTTTCTCCAGTGTATTTGTTCTAGAAACAAGTTGCCTGTTCCGAACATATTCAGTTGTAGCTGCTTCTTCTATGACAACCCGCTCATCATCTGGAATGCCTTTCCCTCTTCTAGCCAATATTAACGAAATTGTCATCACAGTCTTCCCCAGTCCCATTGCATCTGCCAAAATCTGTGTGTGCCATCATCAAAGAGTCAAAATAAATAATAATGTTTAGATTTTCCATTCATAAAAAGATAAACAGAACATATCAAAAGGAAACTCATTTAGGAATGAAGTGTAAAATGATTTCATAAGTCCATATGTAATGTATATAATCACTTACCCCTCCTCTTGAGGACTGTGTCGCAGTGGGAAATTGAGTAGTTGCTTCTCCAGAGAAAATGTTGACATAAATCGCAGGAGCTCTCCTTCAGATATAAAAAGAACATATCAACTCAAATTTAATGGGACTTACGTATTCAAGTCAATTAAAAAGGATGAGAAACAAGTGTGCATACTCATCGCAAACACGATATGCAGCCCAACATGGATGAAGCGTCTTTCCTGCCTCCTCTAACATTGCACCAGATTCCAATTCACTCATCCAGTAAAGTGCCTGCTTCTGGTATGGCCTTAAGTTACAAGTCAGAGTTTCAGGAGGCTCCATTTCCTGAAAATGTCAAACCAGAACATGTGAGGACACAAGATAACAACACAATGGTTCAATAAGGTACTTGTACTTGTGGATTAAATATTACCTCCAAGTTGTAAACTTCTGCAGCACCGACAAGCTTATTTAATGCAGACTCTGAAATGGCTTGTTCATCTTTAGTACTTTGATCTTGCAGTCCTTTTATTCTCTTTGCCAAAGGCATGACACCAGAAATCCCCGTTGACTCATCCTGTGCGATGATTGAATGATAAGATGTCTAATACTATGTCATTACATATACAAGACAAGATCAGTGATAGAAAGCACATACATCAAGGTTTAGTGAGCGCTTTCGAGAATTAAGTTCTTCTGGAGTAAATTCAGCCTGTTTATGTACAAAGAGATAACAGACAGTATAAGTTTTAGCAGCTAATAGGTAGTAGATAAAACCATAAATTAGCTGATAAGACCTTCTGGGATGGAATGACTTTTAGCAGCTTAAACAAGGTTAAGAGGGGATACGTAGTGGTATCAATGCTCGTCGGTTCAAGCTTCCAAGATGATTTATCACCCTCCGTAAAGATTGAGTGATGAATATAGAAACTACAAGTCCAAAAGCACAAGATCAGAATTACTTTCAAGTCAACAAATGTACCAACATAAAAAGTTAATCTGTGCATATAATGACTTCTCTTTTTACCTTACATACAACATAATCTCTTGCATTAGTGAAAGATTAACAGGTGCAGCTACACAACGTCCGAGAACCTTCACTTTAGAAGAATTGACAAGTGGAACAAGGCACTTTGTCCATTCCATCGGCAGACGCCCAATCTGATTACAGAATCATGTATCAGTACACAAGTTACTTCAAAGATGATACATTCATGTAGGTTAGTTCATGCTACATTCAACATGTAAAGCATAAATAACTTCCATTAGTTACAAATTACAAGTGACAACCTAGCCAATCCTCAAAGCTTCAATATATAGCATAATAATGGTACATAATCTTACAAAAGCAAACCAATAAACCATACAAAAACTAAGGCACGATTCTGTTCCATCATATGTATCACCCAAGCAAACACATCTAATTACAGGTATGATACAAGAAGTAACAAGTAGCAACTAGGCCAAATTCACATACACTCATCTACAACTACAAACAGGTGTGGGCTAATTCAACAATATAACAAAACTTGAAATAAATTATACCTCTCCCGATCGCTTGGTCGAGAAACGAACAATACTGGAAGCAGCATTAGCAGCTCTAGAACTAGCGAACCTCGTACTAGTACCTCTCACATCATTCTTAGGAAAAGCAAAATGCACAATCTCATTGTTCTCGAGTTTGCGCCCTCTCGTAGTCGAGAGCCCCGTAATCACAGTCCTCCCAACCAACAACCAATCAGACCCTTGCTCAAATTCACCATCCTCAATCACAACAGTACTAAGTGTCATCATGTCATCATTCTTTTTAGCCCTTTTGTTACTTATCTGAGCTTGAAGCCCCCTGTACTCATCCCCAGTCAATTTCCTCGAATTCAACGGCTCTACATCCATCACCACTTCCTCTTTCACCTTAACAATCGGCTTTTCGACTTCCATCTCACTCTCCTTGTTCACTTTTTTCTCGGCCTTCTCTTCCAAATCCAACCAATCTTCAAAACTCAAACCGCTCCTACCCCGACCAAGAAAAGTCTTATCGTCATCACAACAGCCGGTTTCGGTTTTGACCTTCGTGTCGCAATTTTCGGGAGTCTTTTGTAGGTTTAGCTGGATGGTGGAGATTCTTGAGCCACCGGTGGAAGTGAGGGTCTTCTGGACAGTGAGAGGAGGAGAAGGCGAGTCGAAGATGAAATTCACAGCAGCATCGGCATTGTTGTTGCATTCGGAGAGAGCTTTGGTGATTAGGGTTTCGGGGATTTCTGAACCGACGATTGATTTCACGAGCTTTAGGTTTGATTCCATGGATACTGAATCCATGGCTGGTGAGTTTTCAGAAATGGGTTGTTTTATGTGAAAGGGAGGAGAAAGGGTAAAAGGTTGGAGACTGTAAAAATGGGGAATTTTGTTTTGTGAAAAAAGGGTTTGGATCTGAAGAATGAAGAGGATTAGGAAGGGCAAGAAGTGGAGACTATGAAGGGTGAAAAATGGAGGTAAAAGGGTTGGATTCTGGCGGCAAAGTGTTTTTGGAGGGTAAATTCTCGCGGTTTATGTTTGTTTAATGGAATTGGATTTGGCGCCAGATGTTTAATGGCAGAATTATTTCAGTTTTGGCGGAATTCTTTTTCACGTTTTTGTTTTATTATTGGTTTTATTTGATTTTCTGAATCATGCATGAGGAGATTAAGTTGGGCCGGTTGCAAGGCCCAACTTATTCAAACTTGATATGATCCATGAGTAAATGTAGGTGGAAATTTAATGGATGTTATGTTACTAAAATGTCCTCATAACTCCACCACCACCGCACCACTTCACTCCATCACCAAAACCACACCCACCGCACACTCTATTTGAAAAGTGAGAAACAGAGGAAGAGAAGAAAGCCAACAGAGTCGCAAATCACCAACCACCACCGCACAACCCAACCGTCACAAACCACCACTGCACCACCATCTCCCCACATGTATGACTGTGCGAACCAATACAGAAATTGACGCATCGAAAATCGCGGTGACTTCGTGGTCCATTTCATGAGAAACCAAACATTGTACGGAGAGAGAGGAATGAATGCGTAGAGTAAATTGAATTGGGTGTAAATTGAGAGTTATAAGGTGGTGCAGTGGAAGAGAGTTAGAGGGATGAAAAAGATATGCAGGGTTCGATCTGCGGAGATATAAGGATTAAGGTGGTTTAGGTGTAGAGGTATAAGGTGGTGTAAGTTGTTTCTATATGAGTAGTACCGTAGTAATAATTATTGTTTAAAAAAAAAAAGGGAGGTACATATCTAATTCAGTTGGGGTATTTTGCTAATTTGAGTTATTTGACCACCAAATTTTATTACGATTCTACCCCTAATACCGTTTTAGAATCGCATTGAAAACCAATGTTCCTTATTTGATTCATATTCCAAAACCACACTTCTTTCCGTACATTTCTCATGATCCATGGCTTATTGTCAATATTTGATTTATGTGTTAATTGCATATATTATTAATACAGTACTTCATTACTTTCTTATAAATTAGTGATATATTACTTTCTTATAAATTAGTGATATACGATGAACTTAATAACTTATTATTTCTTCCATCTCGATTCCCCTTTGAAATATTAAATTTTTTAAGATTTAATTTGATCTTATATTAATTTTGAATTATACAGGAACAAATAATTTATAAAAATATATTATAAAAATACAATAATATATTGAAAATGCCAGGAAGTTCGTGATACACTTCCCCTTTAATTTGCAGTATGCCCACCCCCACTCTCTTGCTTGTTCTTTTTATCTAGAGATGAAATTCTTATCCAAAATTACCTCATTGATTTCACAAAGATAGGAATATCGGAAGTTCGGAACGGATCCACTCCGTAAGCAAGCAAGAACACCCTTCTAATAGGAGCAAAGTCGAGCATACAGTAGAGATCGCAAATTAAGAAGACTAATGTCCAAAGGGCTAAGCAGGATCAAGCCCATAACCATAAGACATCCAACTACGTATTCACTTATTGATTCATTCCCTCACTATGTAAAAGTTTCCATGAATCAGTTAGATATTTCAACACTAATAAACTTAACTATTTATTAACTATTTCATTAATGATCCGTTCGAGTACTATTTACTAATATAAGCATTTCAAATCGTAATGATCAATTCACTAGTGTGGACTGTGGAGTACGTATACCATGTCTACAGTTCTATGTATAATATATATCAAAATCTTCTCCTCTGACCCACAGGAGAATGATACAAGTATTGTCTCACTCGGAAGCAACGCCTAGATATTTGCATCGGAGCTGGTCGAGGCTTAGATTATCTGCACACGGGCCATGTCATACACTTGATGTAAAAACTTTAAACATCCTGCTTGACGAAAACATCAATGCAAAAGTATCGGATTTTGGATTGGCGAAACCTGTGGACAGAAACAAGTCACTAAGTCATGTTAGCACGAATGTTAAGGGCACGGCTTGGTACTGTGGCCCGAATTACATGAACACCCGCAAACTGTCAAGAAAAAGTGATACATATGCATTTGGTGTAGTATTGCTGGAGGTTATTGTGTGGGAAACCAGTTATGGATCGACAAGCTGAAGGAGATGATTGTTTGTTAACCAAGTGGCATGGGCCTGGAATAAACTTGATAGAGGAGAAGATTTTTTTAATCTTTTTTTTAAACGACAAATATTACAACTACTCTTATACCTAAATCACCTTATAGAAATCCAACCCTGCACCTCTCGTTCACCATCCCAACTCAATTTCACTATACCACCTTATAACTCCCGATAGAGGAGAAGATTTTAATATTGTGGATTCAAGTTTGATACGGGAAATCTCACTGCATAGCCTCAAGGCATTTCAGGTTGCTCGAAGCTGTTTGCAAGGGGCAAGGCTATTTGTCTGCTCCACTTCCGAAGGACGCCAGGATTGATACCTGGACTTCCAGTCTTTTGATCCAGATCCAGTGAAAGAAAGATAGGGCAATCTGAGGACCCCAACCCAATAAGCCCAAGTCTCGTCTAAATCAGTTAGAAAGGTAGAGAGGTCTTTCCAATAGACTGGGAGCCAAAGAAACGTCCAACAATGGCTCAAGTTGTGGTTCAACACGAGTTTGCAATTGAACTGCAGGAGAGGACAAATGCTTCCATACGGGAAAGAAGTATTGCTGATGAAACTAATCAACTAAGCGGCAGGTTGGTACTTGGTACTAAGACAGTAAGACAAGTTCATGCAGTTGCACGGCCTAATATTTGAACAAGCAACAATGAAGCCTCAACTGCAAAGGACGACCAACAGTAACTTCATATTAATCAACACACCAGTACATCTTTGGCCATGGTTTGACCTTTGGAACAGAATAAAACCATACAACACGAAAGAAATAGGTCCCAAGACCTTGCCAGGTACATGTTCATACATTTCTTTTCGTAACAAAGGGATTATTGTTGTGCTTTCTAGCTAGCTATGATTCTCAAAAGCTAAAAAGTATTGCTTGAGTTGGCCAGTTGTAGTTTAAGCTCAAGCAACCATAGGGAAAATTGCAATTTTGGTCCCTTAACTCGACGCCCATTGCAAATACGGTCCCCAATGGATTCGAAAAATGCAAAAAACATCCTAAATCGAGTTAAGGGACTGAAAAAATCGCGATTTTGGTCCCCCATGCCACCAAAGCGTCTGACTGAGCTGCTCACTCGGATTCGTGCGAATTAGGTTCGCGATTTTAGTCTTGTTCGTTAGTGTGCGTGGCAAGTCGTTAATCACAGAAAAATCACACCCAAATTGATCTCCAATTCATTAGAACCCTAATTCCCAAATTTTCACTCATTCAAATTCACTCAAATTCACTCAAATTCATTGAAGATGAAAGAAAATTGGCTCTCACAATCATCTGAGGACTGAGGAGAGTGAACCCCCAAAGTTGGCTCTCACAATCATTAGAACCCCCAAATCGATCGAAGAACCCTAATTTCCAAAGATAATTTCACTTCGAAATGGCCGAATTCACGACCAGAAAGAGGAGCAGAACTACAGATCAAACTACACCGGGAGAACAAAAAAAAAGAACATACGTGTGTTTGTTTCCGGCTTGCTCTGTTCTCTCTGGGCTGTTCGAGTTCTTTATCGTGATTGGTTGCGCTCAGCTTTGTGTCCGTTTTCTGTGATTGTGCTCGGCCTGTGAGTTTTGGGGTTTTGATTGGCTATATGTTGGAAGTCTTTTATGCGGCTGGTTGTTGCCCTGTTTTCTTCTTTTTTTTTTTTTGTTCTTCCAGCTAGCTCTGTTAGAGTATTGGGATTACGAGAATCTCGCCGTTCAATGGGGGTAACCCACTCACCTCATCCATCCCATTACTACTACTCTTAACCTGTTTGATTGATTGTTGCATTATATTCTTCGTTAGTTAATTTTGTTATTGATTAGTGCTTCTCAAATCTTGTGTGTAGACTGTGTTGTTAGTTTACCCCCCCCCCCCCCAAAATCCACATCAGCTCAACCCTAAACCACCAAAGCAGCCACAAGGGAGCCATCTCAACAAAACCGTAGAAATACGGGACGTTATTTGCATTTTCCAATTTCAGTTGGGACCAAAGTCGCAATGGATGTCGAGTTAGGGATCAAAATTACAATTTTCCCAGCATAAACTTTATATGTGTATGGATGGCATTTATACATTAAATCATTTTGCAGAAATTTGTGAAGCGGAGAGGAACTTGAGGAAGTTCAATTTTGCTAGCATTACAGATGCTACGAATCAATTTTCCTGCTCAAATAAGATAGGACAAGGTGGTTTTGGTTCTGTTTATAAGGGCGAGTACATAGATAAATCGACATTTTCCTTCTTCAGTCAGTCTAAAGACGAAATCTTATTTGTTGCGTTATGTACGTATAGGCTGTATGATCAGCAGGACAAACACTTGCAGTTAAAAGACTTTCTCCAGGCTCAAAGCAAACCGGGTTCAGAAATGAGATTCTATTGTCCTCGAATCTACACCATGCGCCATGGCAGCATCATGAACTTACCTCCCCAATTATATTCATTTCTCTATTTTTATCACTTACCTCCTCAATTATTTTAATATTGTGTGTTTTTGTACGTTTCATTGAAAATAGGGTCATTTTGCATATGGTACCTATGTTAGTGTTTTTAATTACATCGAGGCCCCCCTTAGTCCGGAGTTTACATCCATACTCGGACTAGATGAAATTAATTACATTTGGATCCACGAACTTGACTTTTCGCGAACTTATTCATTGAAATTACTTTCTTACCCTTAGTCAATTATTAGATTTTAAGTTGACCAAACAATTTGAGATTTTGTTTATTACATTTTTAACTCAAATATTTTCATTTTTACAAACTTAACACTATTTATTTAAAAACGAAACCACGTAACTTAATAATATTTCAAAATGGTCTGAAAACTTATTTAAAAACAAACCCTATAAAAAAAAAGCAAAAAAAAAAAAAAAGTTCCGATCCTCCAAACCGGAGCTGTTAAACAGCTCCGGATCGGAGCTGTAAAAGCTCCAGATTCGGAGCTGTTAAACAGCTCCAGATCGGAGCTGTACAGCTCCGGAAACAGCTCCAAATCGGAGCTGTACAGCTCCGATTTTGGGCTATACAGTCCCAAAATCGGAGCTGCTCCGACACCGGTACCAGAATTATTCCGGTACCAGAATTATTCCGGTACCGGAATTGATGAAGAAGAAGATGGGAAAAGAAAAAATAAAAATAAAAATAAGAAGAGTTAAGGGTATTAAAAATTTAATTTTTCTTTTTTGGAGCTAAGGCCGCGTTTGGATGAACTGGAATGAACAGTGCCGCTTTTTTTGGTTAACACAAAATGGGGGAAATGGGGCTATATGTAATTCTGGGACTAACGGGGTGGTAGATGAAAATAGGTGTCCCAGTAGGGGTACCATATGATATTTACCCTTTAAAATAATATATATTTTGAAAATATAAATATAAATATCGATAAGCAAAGGTATTAAGACCATGCCATCTTATTTATTCTCTATCTATTAATCATTTACCGAAAAAGTCTCTTGAACGAGGATGTTTATAACTCATTAACTTGTACTCAAACTTACAAAGGAAGCATATTAGTACCACTATTGATGAAAATGACTATGGCTTCTTCACGTGAGAACCAGAAGCAGGTATGTACAATGAAATTTCTTGTTATTTGCCCATGAAAATTGACGTGTGCAATAACCTTCCAGACAATCTTTGTCTTCTACTATTACACCAACACAAATATTAATGACATCATGCATAAATGCGCGTATAATGAGTGGGATATTTTTTTGAAGTTGACGACTCACTATATACTTAGTATATCAATCTTTTATGGTTTTGCAAATTATATCCAAAACTACGCTTCATTTTATTTTTATTTATTTATAGAAAGACTTTGGAAAATTAAGGCGACTTTATGGTTTGGTTCATCGTCTGTACTCAACATGCAAACTAGTTTATAAACTAAACCAATAGCATTTCATTACTACTTGTTCACTTCTTTCTTCTTCCCTTTTGTAACAAAATCAAAGCATGGATTTCTATACTGTTTCAGTTATCCTGCTACTTCTTATCCCCTTCGGCTCTGCATCTTCACCTGCCTGCAGTACTGATCCTGCTTCTCCTAAATCCGATATTTCGATAAACTGTGGTTCACTGGCTACTTCTTCAGCAGCTAATGGCAGGGAATGGATTGGAGATAACCACCCCAAGATCGCGTCCCTGCTAAAACTGGAAGGAACATCAACCACCTCAACTTCCGCAAAAAGGTTGGTCTCAGGTGCTGATCTAGTTGTACACAAAACTGCAAGAATCTCCCATTCTCCATTTTCCTACATGTTCCATTTAATTAAACCAGGTCCAAAAGTTTTGCGCCTTCACTTTAACCCCAATCCATATAAAGGTTTTACCAGCTTCCAGGACTTTTTCACTGTTGAAGCTGCACAATTCACCCTGCTCGAAAACTTCAGCGCTTCGCTAACTTCTCAAGCTCTAGATCTGAATTTTTTCACCAAAGAATTCTATATAAATATAGAACAGAACCAACCCCTAAACATAGTCTTCTCACCCTCCATTACCCCACACAAAACCTATGCTTTCATAAATGGAATAGAGATAGCTGTACTTCCTTCGCATCTCACATATTTTCGTGGTAGAGATCTTGAAGCTCATGTGGTTGGTCGTAAGTCAAATGTCTATGTCGATAACAGCAGCGCACTTGAACTTATACATCGCCTCTATGTCAAGCAGGAACCTGTTTTGAAAGAGCATGAATTTGATACTTTTGGGATGTGGAGCAAAGTCCCTAAACAAAAGGCCAATGGTATCAGCAAGCTCACCTGGACAAGATTGGTCAACGTCGGATACAAATACTTGGTCAGGGTTCATTTTACTGAGCTAGGACTCAAAATCGCCAGGACAGGCCATGTCATGTTCGAAGTCTTTATGAATGGGATGATCGTTGACACGAGTACCGACATAGTCCAAGAAAGAGATGGCCTGATGTTGCAGTACAGGGACTATCTGGTGGTGATGAAGGGGCGAAAACAAGATGGTCAACGGAAACTCCTGATCGCCTTGCAACACTGGAACAGTATGGAAGCACATGGCCTTCTTAAAGGATTCGAGATATTAAAGGTGAGCAATACTGGAAATAGTCTTGCTAGTCCAAATCCGCCGTATCCAGAAAGTAATGTTCCACCCCGGATGATGATGCTGAAATTTCTATCACCTAAAGTTACTATTGAAATCTGTATGATGATTCTGGTGACTCTGGCAAGCATCATTGCTCATCAGTTAAGGATAATAACAGAACACAACTATGGAGATGAAGGAAACAAACCATCAGCAAGGGCTCAACAACACTGCAGACGTTTTCCACTGGCTGAGATAGAGTCAGCTACAAAGAGCTTCAGTGATGCATTGTTCCTTGGGAAAGGTGGATTCGGGAGAGTTTACAAAGGGCAGATTGATAATGGAAAACTTACAGTTGCGATAAAGAGGCGCTCAAGATTGTATTCAATGCAAGGAAGTGTTGAGTTTTGGACTGAGATCGAAACACTTTCTGAGCTCAGACATATCAATCTTGTCTCCCTGATTGGTTATTGCAATGATTACAGGGAAATGATTCTTGTGTATGAGTATATGCGGTATGGAACATTGGCTGACCATCTGCATAAACTCCCACAGAAGAATGATAACAAGTCTTGTCTCACTTGGAAGCAGCGCCTACATATTTGCATCGGAGCTGGTCGAGGCTTAGACTATCTTCACACAGGCCATGTCATACACCGAGATGTAAAAACTTCAAACATCCTGCTTGATGAAAACTTCATTGCAAAAGTATCGGATTTTGGATTGGCGAAACCTGTGGACAGAAGCAAGTCACTAAGCCATGTTAGCACGAATGTTAAGGGCACGGCTGGGTACTGTGACCCGTACTACATGAACACACGCAAACTGTCAAGAAAAAGTGATACATATGCATTTGGTGTAGTATTGCTGGAGGTACTGTGTGGGAAACCGGCTATGGATCGACATGCTGAAGGAGATGATTGTTTGTTAACCAAGTGGGCCTGGAATAAACTTGATAAAGGAGAAGATTTTGATATTGTGGATTCAAGTTTGATACGGGAAATCTCACCGCATAGCCTCAAGGCATTTATTCAGGTTGCTCGAAGCTGTTTGCAAGAAGAGCCAAAGAAACGCCCAACAATGGCTCAAGTTGTGGTTCAACTCGAGTTTGCACTTGAACTGCAGGAGAGGACAAATGCTTCCATACGTGATCGGGAAAGAAGAATTGCTGATGAAACTAAGCGTCAGGTTGGTACTAAGACAGTAAGACAAGTTCATGCAGTTGCACGGCCTAATGTTCGAAAAAGCAGCAATGAAGCCTCAACTGCAAACGACGACCAACAACAACTTCAAATCAACACACCAGTACATCTTTGGCCATGGTTTGACCTTTGGAACAGAATAAAACCATACAACAAGAAAGAAATAGGTCCCAGGACCTTGCCAGGTACATGTTCATACATTTCTTTCAGTAACCAAAGGATTATTGTATTGTTTCTATGATTCTCAAAAGCTATGTGTTGCTTAAGCCAGTTGGACTTTAAGCTCAAGCAACCTTAGTTTTTTTTTACAACCTGAAACTTTATATGTGTATGGATGGCATTTATACAGTAAATCATTTTGCAGAAATTTGTGAAGCAGAGAGGAACTTGCGGAAGTTTGATTTTGCTAGCATTACAGATGCTACGAATCAATTTTCCTGCTCAAATAAGATAGGACAGGGTGGTTTTGGTTCTGTTTATAAGGCGAGTACATAGATAAATCAACATTTTCTTTCTTCTTTCAGTCTTAAGACGAATCTTATTTGTTGTGTTATGTACGTATAGGCTGTGTTATCAACAGGACAAACACTTGCAGTTAAAAGACTTTCTCCAGGCTCAGTGCAAGGCCTAACCGGGTTCAGAAATGAGATTCTATTGTCCTTGAATCTACACCATTGCAGCATCATGAACCTTCACGGATATTGCATTCTTGGAGACGAGACAATGCTCGTGTACGAGTTCATGTCAAAAGGAAGTTTAGATTCTCATATATATGGTTGGTAACTTCTCAATCTGTTCTTCATTCTACATGTATGCTTGTTTCATCATCGGGCATTTTCTTCATTTGGCAGATGAATATAGACGGCGTATGCTTCATTGGGCTCTCCGCTTCAAAATTATCATTGGTATTGCCAACGGGATTGTGTATCTCCATCAAGAATCAAGAATGCAAATAATACACAGAGACATCAAACCTAGCAACATCTTACTTGACAGTGAGATGAATCCTAAAATTTCTGATTTTGGTCTTGCCATAATCATTAAAGATGACCAGACAGTACTCCTAGAAACTGAACTTGCCGGGACCTTGTAAGTTTCAAGTGCTTCATACTCCCTTCAATCTCTATTTTAGTATGCTTCAGAGTTCAGATGCATAACTCCATGTGCAGGGGCTATCTAGCTCCAGAAGTCAATACTTATAGGAGTGTTTCCACCATGTCTGAAGTTTACAGCTTCGGAGCCTTGATCCTGGAGGTTATAAGCGGGAAGAAAATTATGTCACATCGCCATCACCTTGTCAAATATGTAAGTACAAGGACTATACATTTTTATGCTGATACAAATGAAACTCATAACTATACCAGAGTAAAAAACTATAGAAACATGGTTCATATACTTGAGTTGGAAAAAGACCTCCGAAAAACACCAAAGACTCTCTGGCCTACCCTTGATGATCTCCAAATGACATAGTAGCCCACAAACCAAACCACTAGAGTGCACCTTCGTTTTCAGAAATCCATCCATAGGAACTCCAAGGTAACATTTGGAAAAATCTTGGGATGGATTGCAGGAGTGAAGACCATGTTATAAAAGTACTTGTGGGGTTTGTGGGAACAACAGTATGTCACCCAGAGATCAATCAGTGGTAACTGACATGGGTCCTAGAAGAGCTGGGGTGTTACATTATGTTGCAAGCACAATATCAGTAGTGAAGTCGAATATATTGTATTCATTTGCTCAGTAAACATGACACTGAATTCTGTGAACCGAAGGCATGGGAGCTGTGGAACAAAGGGAACGCATTTGACCTGGTTGATGAGTCACTTAACGGGTCATTTTCGACTGAGGAAGCACTAAGATGTATCCAGGTCGGTCTTCTGTGCACCCAAAAGCAACCACACCATCGGCCAAGAATTATCTCCGTGCTTAAGATGTTAAGGGGGGAAGAGTCATCAGTGGATCTACATGAAAAAGTAGCTCGTGCGGCAATTGCAGATGATGTCAAGTTTGATGCACTTGGGGAGAGTTATCTTCTTGTAGACACTGAAAATCTAAGCAATGATGCTGAAGCGGAGGGAGTTCCTGGACCACCGAACTCTGCCATGTTTGTGACATAACAATGCCCTTCAATCCATAGATGAAAAGAAAGAGAACAAGAGCAACAAGTTGGGAAAAAACAGAAGAACGGAAATATGAGATTAGGCCTTTTCATTGCTTAATCATTGTGATCCACTTGGGATTTAGTAGGGAAGTTGTTCTTATTTTGTTCTATCAAATTGTTACACCAATAGGTTGTACTGCGGAATGTGTACAGCAATCAGTTAAACAAGAGCAAGTCTCTTGGGAGACAGTCTACAAGTATTGACTGTCTTCCACGAGACTGCGCTGGGATTTTGGTTCCCAGTTACTTTTTGCAGTTTTATAGTCCCTTGGTACTTTTACACGTATAATTCTCGACTCTTGATCCCCCGTGTCAATGCCAGATCACCTCATCAGAATACCCTTGTAAAAATGGCATCCTAAGAGAGATTCTGAATAACAAAACAGAGATCATACTCTGTAACTTGAAGCTCTGTTTTAAAGAGCTTGAAGTTTTGTTACAGAGCTTCAGTGTGGTAGCTCTGTTCAGAGATTCAATTGAAGCTGATGTATTTAATTACATTGATTTGGCGGAAGCTGCAAAATTCAGATACGTAACTTTATTATTCTGATCATCAACAATCAATCAGCAAACCTGACCATACACTTTTTTCATCTTTTTGCCAAACAAAGTACAGTATATGTCTTCTAAAGTTTAGAAGGCACAACTTGTTGAATCTTCAAGCCCAACAACCCACAAACTTGAGGATACAAACTCTTCCTAATCTCCCTATAAACCTCTCCATTCCACTTTCTCTTCCCCATCTCCTCTGCCATTTTCACGGCCGTCTCCACCACCTCCTCCGCACTCCCCTTCACTGTGTCCACAAACCCCATCCCCACCGCCTCCTCTGCCTTCACCTTCTTCGCCCTCAGCACCAAATCTCTCCCATCCATGGGCGACTTTGCCTTGGCCCTAATCAACGCCATGAAATAATCAGGCAGTGTCATACCTGTTGCAAAATGCATACAAATGGATTAATTTTACACTCAGTTATCATCTACTACAAGCTATACAAATTTGAGAATTTAGATGAGATTAAATCATTTCAAATTTTCAATATTACTTGTTCATCCACTAGCATGTAATATTACTACCTGTTACATAATGATTCGGAGATAATGAGCTAAAAATTTAAAAAATAAATTAAACCTTGCTCAACAGATAGTTCACACTTATTATGCAAGTTACTTATACTGTACACCTTCAAATAAGATGAAATTATTTAAATATGAATATAAAATAGATCAAATTTGACACTTATATCTATTACTGTAGTAGTTGGAAATTTTAGATGAGAAGAGATGAAATTGATTGAATACCTATATCCAGCTCGCTCATGTACATGACGGATCTATTGGAGTTCATGACAACGTAATCGTGAGAGATCGCAAGCATCATTCCGGCGGCGGCGGCGTGGCCGGTGACAGCGGCGATAGTCGGCATAGGGAGTGAGAGGAAATCGGCGACGACGTCCTTGAAGAGATCGACCATGTGTTGGAGCTCATTGATGTCGTCTCCGGGTTTGGATCCGGCGGATTGGGCGTGGGCGAGATCGAAGCCGTTAGAGAAGAATCGGCCGGTGGCGAGAGTAATGAGAACTGATCCGTTGACGGCTTGGGACTTAGCCTGGGCTAGAGAAGAGCGGATTGAGGCGATGAGAGTTGGGTTGAGTGCGTGGGGGTGTTTGTCGGTTGAGCCGGTTAGGGTTAAGATGAAGAGGTTGCCGCGCTTCTGTAACGTACACATGTTGGCTGATTGATCGGATGATTATGCGTGTCTGTTTACTGGTTATGGAAATCAGAAATCAGATGGAGAGGGAGAAATTAAAGGATGAGGTAGGTGGGAATATCAACAACAAGAAAAAGAAGAATGGATGATGGCTGGGATAAAAAAAAGGTCAACAAAAATGTGCCAATACTGTTTTTTTTTTTTCTGAAACAGCAATACTAACCAATGACAAATACGTAGTATTATTTTGATTTAGAAATACGACAATTTCATACCTGATTTATTACCTAAGCTATAATTTCATATTACACCAAAAACTTATAAAACTACATAATAAAAATTACTTCTTCCGTCCCACTTTTAACATTTTATTTTGTAGAATTCTTTTAATATTTAGTTTGACCTCAAATCATATACAAGAATTTAAGAACAAGTCTTATATTATAAAAGTTTAAATGTTATAATTTCATGATATAATTTTTTTAATTATTTTTTATTATGAATTAGCATTAATTTAAGTTAAATTGACCCTTTAAAGCGACAAAGTAGTAAGTATAAAATAGTAATCATACAGAATTGTCATTTCTTCAGATAAAAACTACACTAAATAATGAAATATAGAGAATGGGATGTGGCAACATTTAAATACGGTAGTACAACATTTAACTCAATCAAGAAAAAGAGAGAATTCTATGGTGAGAAAATGCAAATGGAGGGTTTACATGCCAATCAATTTACATATAGCTAAACACATTTACACATTCTTTTTTTCATGGACGGAGGACGGAGTTGAACCATTAACGGAAAATTACTTTCGAGTGATGTTTTATGAAACTTATTACACTTTAATGATGGCCTAAATTACTCTTTCACTCATAATTATGTAAAACAATCTTTATTACTTATTAGTATCATTTTCCTAAAAATATTTACGCATACACACTTTTCTATACCTATACTACCCCTGAGTAATAAAATTATTATTTTATTATTTATTTATATAGCTTTCCTAATATCGTAGCTATCTTGAAAATATTACTATTTTTAGTTTATCCAATCTTCTAATAAACGTCTACCATAATTAGGGAATCCCATAATTGCATCCATCATAACCGAAACTGTAAAATTGAGAATGACTAATTTTAGTTTATCTATTTCATCATTGACACCAACACTATGTTTACCTCCTTAATCCATGGATGTACAATGTAATCCAACTGTAAATTATATACACTCTCTATACTAGCTCTATATATGTACCATATTCAATAAGTCATGTACATTACATACGCAAGCTGCTACATGCACACAAGGTCTGTTTGATAATGCATATACCACCGTTTCAAAAAAAAGTTTAGGGATCAAGTACCAGTAATAATGTTGAATTATGTGCCACTTATTAGTTAGAACATGCATGAAGGTCATTAGTCATCCCTGCACGTACCATTGTTGCTAAATCATATACCTTCAATGGTTAGAAATTTGCATGAATGGGGTTTGTAGGTATTTCTCATAGCACATGTACCATTGTTACTAAGTACTAACTCATGTTCCACTATCATTGAGGAAGTCTATTATACATTTAGGGTAATTTTCATAAAATATGTAATGAAGATTCCATGTACGGTTCATAGTTAAACATCTAATTTTTTTTATGTTCATGCCATGACCAAATCATATACCACATACAAATTAAAAGTACCATGTTTACTACCATCTCATAAACATGTACCATGGTTGTTACATTATTTACCAATACCACATACATGAGTACCAGGCGTGCACTCACATATATCATGTATCTTGGCCAGTAATTCGTATATACCGTATAAAATGATCATGTGTTTAATCCACTTGGTACGTGATATATTAGGCTTCAAAAAATGTTGACAAAATAAATGATTGATTTAATTTGAAAGATGTAAGAAGGAAGAAGTTAGTATTGTATATTAATTGGTACCTAATTAATTTGCTAATTTTTAGGGATTTAATGAAACAAAATCTTCATCCTCATCATTTCCGTTCTACAAGGTTCCTCTCAATATAACACACAAAAGGCTATTTCTGGTATTCTATTATTTATTTTTTTAGAAAGAAATTGGTAATATATTAACCAAAGGCAGAGCCAGAATACATTTCTGGTATTCTATTACTAATGTTACTTTTATGAAAACAAAATTTGAGACAACATTAGATTAGATTGTAATTAAGATGTTAAAGTGTCACCTAAATGTAAATGTAATTGTCCCTAATTTTTAATTTGAAGTAGTCGTCAATGTCATAAATAACCAACCCAATCAATCACATTAACGCCTCAACCTCAAGTCTGTAGATTTAGCTGTTAATTTCCCACATATCTTTTAAAAAACTCAAAACAATTGCTGCTTGTATATAATTGTATATATAACAAGCCTTTTTTAATGAAAAACTACAATACGTAAACTATGTATGCAAAATTCATTCCCTAAGAGTCTAAGACCATCCTCCTATTTCATCACTCAAATGTCACCCTTTCCAGTCTAGATAGCATTGTAGCCGCAAGCACCATAGTCTACAAATCAGAGATTCGCCACCTGGATGCGGCAACCATAGTATATCTATAGATCTGCGAAGAAATTGTTTGAACCGAAAGCCTGTCCGTTGTCTTTTCTCTTTGTTCCTGCCAAAGCACACAAGATTTATATACACGAGCTCATTAGAAACCATTTGCGATTATAAATTTCATGAACCTTGTGGATAGAAACGAGACACATGCAAATACATGTGAACTATGCATAATAATGAGTTGATATGGCATCATTTCAAACCACAAGGTCTACGAAAAACTCCATACACCAGGTTAACCAAAAAATAGTGTAATAGACAATCCAATACCCTTTCTTCCATAGATGATGCAAAAAAATCTCCCATACAGTGCAGGTGTATTTTAACATTAAGCGCAAGTTCATATTTTAACAAAATGCAGTGTACCTTTAGAAGGTTTTGGAATGCTATCATCGACATCCATTCCATCACTATTGTTGTCCGAATTAGCAGAATGATTTTGGTGCGTTGCCGGGGTGTTTTGCAACAAGTCATCCAGATCCCAGAGCTATATTCCAACAGATAATGTATTAAAACCTTATAAAAATATTTAAAATGCAAATATTCTCAAAAACTAAAAAAGAAGCATGTCTTATATTTTAAAAAATGATTGAAGTAACTCGTTCCAAAGAATTAGAGATGAATGGATGCATAAACAGAAAGAGTGCCACCTTTAATGTTGAATCATGTGATATACTGCCAAGGAGCTTCCTATCATGAGAAAAGGCTGCAACATCAAATTAAACAAGTAGTCAGAGACCAATACAAGAGATCTGTGATTTGCTTATTTTGAAACCTACAGTGCTGTGATATGCATGATAGATCGTCGATTAAACTAGAACAGTACAAATTTTCTCAATAGGAAAGGGCAAAGGGACTTACCAAGACGTTCCACGGGGTCTTCAGAATGCTCAGCGATTGGCTGGATTATTCTGTTGGGTAATATACCCACCAAGCTATAAAATAGCATGAAAACTTCAGTTGTTAATCAAGTTGAAGTCAAGAGTAAAATTGGATTAAAAGTGGCAGCAATGAAGAACGAGAAATGAAAAACAAGGGCAATAAAGAACAACTCACTTAATAATTCCATTTTCAGTACCAGTTATTACCCTGTCTTCATCAAGCTAAACAGGAAAACAGAGGCCAATCACACATCTTCATCCAGAAGGGGCAGAGGAGGAAAACAATAAATTATCAACGAAACACTAACCTTTAGTAAACAGTCCACAGAATTAGGCCGTAGGTCAATAAATCGATCACTGAAAATATCAAAAATAATACTTTAATTTCAATAACAGTATTAAGTTGGTTGATAATGTAAGCCCAAAGCAGTGAGAAAGTATACCGGCCTAAAATCCTACATTATCCCTAGTTATGAAAATCAAAGTTCCTAAAATGACTATTATGGACTATAAGAGAATATACCTGCAATCCTTGAAAAATCCCCAGTTGTACAACAGCAGTACTCCAGACTGTGAACTACATATAACTTTCCTACCATTCTGGTTTAAAATACTAAAAGTTAGCATATCTTGGCGGAACAAAGGATATTATCTTTCAAAGTTAAGGCATGAAAAAGAAAACATATACGTACACGAACTGTACATTGAAAAGCATGTCGTAGTTAAGAAACTAATGCATAAGCGAAGAACATGACATAAATAGGAATCACACTTCAAATGGACAAGTGAAGGAAATGACATAAAAAGGAATCAAACTTCAATACTGTAGTACGCAATCTTTTTATAGACTTGAAAGAGCATTAACAAACCATCATGCATCAAAATAACTTCTTGACAGTTCAAAGAGAATATTGGAAAAGCAGCGCATCTTGAGTTACCAACCTTCATAACTACAACAGAAAGCAGTTCTTCCTCAGAGAATTCTGATCGGGTTTGAAGCTGCAGTCCAGTAAGTGAAGAATTTCAGTTACAAAATGATAAATAGACCAAGGTAAAAACTTTGCAATTAATGAATTGCAAAACGGAGGAGAAAGAACCTTGTTGCTTCTTATATTGCAAACAGATAAAGTGCCATCCCCACTGTATAAAGAGCACAAAAAGGAAAATGCAATTTAGTATTGCTAAACACATAGTAGGAATAAGATGAGTTGGCATCAGATGAACTGAACGAGTATGAATTTACAGGTGAACATAGCGACAGCTTCCAAGTATGTAGTTGTGTTAAATTTTTAGAAAAAGCGAATACACGCACGGTATTACCTTGTAACCAATAATTTACTCGCATCTGGAGCAAATGTGATATCGGAAATGTATTCTTCATGAACAGTAAAGGTATTACAGCAAGAACGTTGTCGGGTATCCCATACCTGTATCACGAAGAAATGAGGTAGCTGATTATCTTCTGAAAGACAGTGAAGGCAAGAGCTAAATATTTAAGAGGCCCGTATTACAGCTTTCGCATTCCAATGAGCAATGGCAAGAAGACTTTACAATGCCCAAAACGCAACGAAAATGACAGACTCGACTGCTTGTATCAGACAATAAGAAGGAAGGAAAAACAGACACTGAATCCATATAATGCACATAGAAAAAATATTACTGTATTGTAAAAAGAGGCACGAAGAGAACTAAAGATTGTTGCCTGAAGAAAGGTAGCCATCTGTATCTATCTAACCATATGACATAAACTCTCAAAACAACTACTGCTACAAATGTTGAGCAAATAGACAAAGATAATGATTCATATAAACTAGTCCTTAAATGTAGAATAGTTTATAAACTTCATTACAGCCAAGAAAACCTTTTTACACAAGTAAACACAATAGAAAGCAATGAGAGTCACCTTAACACAACCGTCATCATCTCCAGATGCAACAGTAGATTCTGTCAAGTTAACTATCCGATTCACAGCAGCCCTGCACAGTTTTGCACGCCACCACTTACATATGTAGACTAAAGGAATCAAACAAACTCAAAGTAATAGTAAAATCCAAACAGCAGTTCCATCATCGGAAACAAAAACATAAAGTCTCTTAAGTCTTATAACCTACCCATGGGCACTCTCTAGGCGAGCAATCTCCGATCCAGTTTCCACATCAGTGGCAAGAATAGAACAATCCGGAGAACCAGTCAAAATAGCTGAAACACAAACGCAACAAGAAGTACAACTTAAACATTGAGATTACATACTGCACTCCAGCTGTTGACTGTTGAATCAGTATTGTGTTCACTATCGGCACAAACACACTGTCTTGTTTGCACCGGGTTATAACTTTTTACCGGAGAAGTATCAAAAAACATAGCTTAGCTTTTTACCACAGTTTATATTAAGTTTATATTAGCTCCTCTATTTGATCAGCTACAGTGTAAAAATTGAAATCGACAACATTTAACTCGTAAATACATGATTTAACATTTTAACTCCTTTTGGTGCCCCCAAATGTAAAACTCTGTTAAACGCAATAAAATAAAATGTGTACCGCGCCCTTCGTTGACAAAACGGAGGGTCCTGCATGATTCAGTATGAGCATTCACTTCCAACAACCTATATTCAGACATTAGCATCAGCAACACAAACACATACATAAAACTGCTAAAATTGCAAAAGGTTGAAGTATTTCTACCTTACTGGAGTAGTTTCAGCTGCATAACGATACCTGGTAAACAAAATATATGAAACTCGTTACCATCCATCTTAGCTTCCAAATTAATTAATATATTAAATCTAAGGTCAATTTTGGCTCAATATACTACTACTAGAAAAGAGCATGCTAGAGCAAAGCTGAAGAAGCAGCAGGGTAATTTGGTAAGCAAATAGACGACCTACACAAGATACTAAATACAGGGACCCCAAAACCCTATGATAATAAAAGAAGCAAACAACTTACAGGAGGAGGTGACCCGTGATGAGACCAGCAGCGACTATGTTGTTGGAAGGATGGAAATCGAGGTCGAAAGGAAGTTTTCCCAAATCAATCTCCATCTTTTTCCAGTCCAGCAGCTCCTCTCCTCAATAGTCGGATGGTGGAGGCGAGGCAAATTGGATTCAATTCAACCAGGGTTTAGTAGAGTACTGACTACTGTGACCTGAATTTAGGTCCATCTCTTTTTTTACACCCAAACTGAGTTTACAATTTGACCCAAATCTATTATAAAAATTCTAAACTCCCACCAAACATTTAAAATAGTAATTAATTTACCTCAAACTTAATTTTAGAAAAAAATGTTGGGAAAAATTACTTAAAAAAAATAAAAAATATTAGAGATACATATCATTCAATAATCAATATGAAAATTAAATGACGAAATGGAAAAATATATAGTAATAGAAAAAATAAAACGTAATAGCAAAGTATAAAACATGGATGACCATTGAAAGTGTGTTTCTAAATAATTTTTTGTGATATCTCAAAAAAAAAAAAATTATGACCAAAAGTCCAAAAGTAAGGAGAAGAATATTAAAAAAAAAAAAAAAACCATAAAAGCAACAAAGAAAAGCGTGTCTCACTTGTAAAATTGTGTTTCAAACTGGAAAGGAGACCAAAAACTTAGGTAGAAAATTAAAACAACCAAAAACGCCCAAAACACGGCTAGTAAATGCCATCTAAGGTAATTAACAAATCACATGTTTGCTCAAAAACACTATGTTGTTGTATTCTTAAACACTTCCTAAGCGTCTGCTTTTCCGTTTTCATTTTGATTATTTTTATGATTACCAATTAGGCTCCTCGTGTCAATTAAAAAAATAAAATAGTTCTACATAGGTAATAACATGTATTATGTAAAACCTATGGTGTATTTGAGCCTATCCTGGTCTTCAAGTTATGGTTACGAGTTGTCAAATCCACCAGGTATGTTTCTCAAACCTAAAGGATAGCCTCCAGGTCCAGTGGGAGGGTCTGGAAAAATCCTAAGGCCCTATTGCATAAGGATAACCAAGTGCTCCCAAAATCAACATTGGTCGGATCATACCGACTCGTGCTATACACTTTAAATATGTACTACAGTATGTGTTTTATAATTGATCATTTGCAACTTAATTTTGTACTACATTAAATCAATTATTGGAATCTTGAGTTTGATTGTGTCTATGTTTTTTACATTAATCCATCCAGCTTAGAGCAGTCCTTATAGTTGGGGTTTAAATAGAGACTTTTAAACATTAGTAGTCTAAAAAAAAAACCTCACGAAGTCTTCAATGGTTTGGAGCTTATTTGAGGCTTTATTGTGGGTCTCACATGCTACATGTAAAGTAAAAATGGGAGAGGGTAGTGCATATTATTTGAAGTTTTTATTGTGGGTCCCATATTTGGGGCTACTAATTAGTAGTTATTTGCCCTGTGCCACTATTTAGTAGTCCATAAAAAGCCCCCATTTGAGCCTTTTTGGGGCTTCTTTTGGGATTATAGCCTCAAATAAGCCCCAAATGAGTCTCCATGTTTTTAGTTGTCCAGAAATCGTGAATCACTTTTCCCTTTACATGATTCCATAAAGCGTTATATGTACGTATGTTAACTTATCCACCGCCTCTTTCAACATAATGCTTATATTCCATTAGAATTATTCCTCTTTGATCTTTGATATTCCAGCTCACCATTTGCATCACCTTCCACTACAACTTTCTTTCTGAATCATCAAATAAGAGAACCTGATCGATCGAAAACAGATTGATATTTCTCAATTTGAATTTGATTGATTTGAGTATCGAATCGAAATGGAGGATGAAAAACCCCTCAAGGCTATGTCAGAGGCTTTCAAACAACTCGCCGATGCCATTAATAATTCTCAACCAGGTCAAGAAGCTTTGCTCGAGCTTGCCCCTTTCTCCACTGCCTGTTCCTTAATCTCTCCACTCTTCCGTTGCCTTGGCATCGCTTTCAAGTTCGCCGAAATCGATTATGTTGCCAAAGTAATCATTTTCCCCATTTCTATCAGTATTTATTACTCACTATTAACCATGCTTGTTTGCTCTTTTTTACTACCTGTTGTCACAATTGCTGTGTTAAAAATGTAGAATTTCGTTATAAGCTGTGTTTGCTATTGCCAGTAACTTACAGTTGCACCAGTCATCCTGTTATTTTTCTAATTGCACAAGATTTTGAGTGACCTGGCTTCTTCATGCGTTTACCTTGAGATAGATGATTTAATAAGCACTCAGTTCATTTAAATGTGTAATGTAACATCCTTTTATTCCTATATTGCTGATACTTAATCAGTTAATTGTAGCCTCCTAATCTCAAGAGGAATCATGGTCATATTGTTCGAGTTATAAGGTCCTCAAGGAGTAGTTTAGGAGAAGGATTAGTAGGGTAGTTAGATTTGCCCTTTTTTTTTTTTTTTGCCCAAAACTTGAAAGTTCAGTGTCCTCAGCTATGAGTTTTCCCTACACAATGGTGCTTATGTTGCATGGGTTTCTGGTGTAATTTGTTGTAGGTAGATGATCTTGCAGAGGCATCAAAGTCAATATTAACCCTTCCTGTGATGATGGATGGTGATATAGAGGCCAACTGTGTGCGTAAGGCTGGGAGCCACACAAGGAATCTGCTGAGAGTGAAGCGTGGGATTGATATGATCAAAGTTTTGTTTGAGCAGATGATAGCTTCAAGGTATGCCCTTTTTCTAGTTCCTGGTACTAGTATTTTTCACTCTGGGATTGCATACACCGTTTGCACCTATTCTGAAGTGTTAAATAATGGTGTGTTGTCAAATGCTGCTATTTTGTATGTCATGGTCTATCTGTTTGATGCAAGACTAGTCTCTTTTGCTTGCAAACATAAGAAATACTTGAGTTGTTTTTTCTTCAATATACTTATGGTGAAACCTTGGAAGATTGGAAGTATGAGTGATGAGTTCTCCATGACTGAGGCCGTTTGAGACTGGGTGTGGTATCTGATTTTGGTGAAATTCTCTTGGAGGCATCAAAATCACATTAAAACCTTTCTACTAGGTTTCAACTGTTTAATGAGATCATGGCAGTTTTCAGGGCACACATAAGGTTCTATGTGATAAAAATAAAAAAATAAAAAAAAGAAAGAAAGAAAAAAAAACTTCCATAAAAAAACACGTCTTTTGGTGCAAAGTTCAGTATACCATTCTCTTTCCATTTTCCTAGTAAAAAGCAATGTAATATGCTCATAGCTATTTTGGGCCACGCAAATATTAGCATGTTGTATGTGTACCTTGGTTATACTGCTCGCTGCCCAATTGAGGCCTTTCATGTTGATTTTAAGGAGTCTTGGCTGTTTGACATTTCTAGTTCTGTTTGAAACTCGAAGTTGGGATACTCCAATCAGTGATTAAACCAAAGTTGCCACATTTTTTTGTTAGTGGGAATTCTCTTAAGGATCCAGCATCGAAAGCCTATGCACAAGTATTTGCTCCGTACCATGGATGGGCTATTAGGAAAGCTGTCTCTGCTGGAATGTATGCACTTCCCACTAAAGTACAGCTTCTGAAAAAACTTAATGAAGATGGTAAGTAAATGTTTCGATATTTTGCTTTTGAATAAATACTCTTTGATTTATGTTTTACTGCATGCATCGTTTAGTTTTACATTGGATCTGTCACCACAGAAACAAATTGTTGCCTGAGTATCATACAAGGTCTCCGTAATTTTTAAGTAGAACTTTGTCGGAATTGGGCGTGGCTTAGTTGGTTAAAGATGAAGTATATCTGAAGCTATTGTGAGTTAATACACATTTATTCAATGATGTTTTTAGCTAAAGTGTGCGACGTGTATCTAGGAGTAACTCAAAATGCACCGTCATTTTAGATATTCATGCTGATATATTGTAAAGAATTGATATTCTATTTTGGTTTACTTGTACTGTTACACCAGTTGATGTAGAATGTTTCCCATTTTCATTTTAATAGTACATCTGTTCTCTTCTCTTCCAGAAACCTCCGCAAAAATTCATATGCAAAGCTTCATTTCATCAGCAGCTCCAGTCATTCTGTATGTTGACAAGCTCTTCATGACGAGAGCATTGGGAATTGACTGGTGAACTTTTGAGGGCTAATCTTGTTATTCTTGTATCATATTGTTATGCAACTTATGTTAAACGACTTCTATACAATTGTGTTATTGAAGAGGTGAAACCTTCCTCTTTGAGTTGTTGTAGAGAAATAACTGAAAACTGTAAACAGGTATGACAAAAACTCAGTTCTCTGACTTGAGCAAGGAACAAACTTTTTATGTAGCATGTTTCTGATGATGGATGTGTTGCCATCAAACATACATTTTGTTTTATGGCATTGTGGTTTTTCTGGGACTTCATAAAATCTGGCATAGTTATGTTTTCTGCGGTTAAGTTGATTTGTAAGGGAGCTTCTTAAGTTCCAATTTCCAAGATTTGCAGTTCAAATTAGGAACAGTTTCTAAACTATGAAGATAGTTCTCCAGTAATCAGATTCAGACCGAAATTTAATCCTAATCAGAGGTTTCTGCCACATAATGAACCTGTTTGAATACTCCAAATCCAAAACAATACAGCCAATAAAATTTCAAAATAATAATAATAACAATGAATTCCTAATTTCCAAGATTTGCAGTTCAAATTAGGAACAGTTTCTACAACAACTATGAAGATAGTTCTCCAGTAATCAGATTCAGACCGAAATTGAATCCTAATCAGAGGTTTCTGCCACATAATGAACCTGTTTGAATACTCCAAATCCAAAACAATACAGCCAATAAAATTTCAAAATAATAATAATAACAATGATTCCTGAATTTGGATAGTTACTGAAAATTTTAAACCCTCCCTAAAGGTACCCTGCTTGTCAAGTTAACAGTAGTTCTAAGACATGGAACTCAAGAGTCAAGACACCTTACAATACAAAAACTGTTCCTCTGCAAACTAATGAGCCAAACACAAGTAATATCTTAATGTGTTTTTGCCTTAACAGCCTTCTTCTTCCCTGATCTTCTGGGCATTGAGTTCTTCATGCCAATGAAAAAGCATAGCGCCCCAAGCAATGCCAAACCCTGGTCAAAAGTTAAATCAGTGTGTCAAAGGTCAAACAATTATGCATCTAAAGTCATATAAATGTGGCAAAATAAATGTTTTTGATTGCAACGAACCTGGGTAAACTTGAAAAAGAGTTGCGCAAATTCTTTCTGGTCAGCCTCATAGTTGTAGAAGTCAAACAAGATCGGTGTGCTTATTGCTTGATGCAGCAGCTGCAATCACACGAGAGAAAATCGTTACTAAAGCATTACCAAGTCCAGAAAACAAGTGAATGGACGAAGAAATGGACCAAGAGACATACCAGGATGAGAGCTCCAAGATTGTTGCCCAAGATAAATAGGAAGCTTCCAAGAGCTTTCATGATGATGGCACCCAATACCAGATGTTTCATCTGCAGTTACAAGCTCCAAGTTAAAAATGCAGTCATATGGTAATTATGTCAAAATTCTACGGTGCAGATTTATTATAATTAGATTAAGCAAAGAATACTGAGAAATGATCTTTACTTCAACATGTGGGACTTCAAATCCAGATCGGGTTGAAACATGCTGTGAGAAAACATCGAACTTGGGCTTCAAATGCTTTGCAGCCAGTCCACCATCATCCCCGAATTCATTAAACCTGCAAGTAGATACACTCAACTTAGGATCCAAAAGTGCTGCTTTTGAATTCCTTTACTGCAACTCTTGGGAGCAATATGGTTGCTTTTCAAATTTCAACCACGGGTCAACAGGCAGATCCATGGAAGACTCATATACTAGAATTCCTCTCAATGATAATCACAAAAGGTTCCAAGTAAAGTCATACATTTGGTCATCCTACTTCCACTACTACTTAGAGAACTGGATTTCGATTAGGGTTTAAAAAGGTCATAAAGGAAGTGAGAGCTGGTTTCCAATACCTAGGATTTGGAACTTTTGAAGTCAAAATCTGTAGGCCAACCAACCACTCATACCCCATCTAAAATTTGTAACAACTGATGGCATCTCAAAACAGAAAATTGCATCACATATTGTGCTCGAGTATACAATTAACAGCTAACAAGTATTTCGAAATATTGAAGATTCGCAGTAACTAAAAGAAGCTATAAGCAGCAAAAAATTGAGAAAGCCAGATCTAATCGAGCAAAAGTAGTAGTAAGCATAAGAATTGACGGAAAACGAAAAGTCGAGACGAGAAAGTGAAAATAAGGTGAAGTAAAGCAGATCCAGTAAGAGAGAAAGAAGTTTACTCTTGGTAAGCGGAGAGGATGAAGACGGAGACGAAGAGCAATCTGCCGAGGAAAGACATGAAACTCATTGTTGTTGTTGGTTGCTTGGGTTTGTTCTTCTGCAGTAAAATTCAAACCTCAACTCAACTGCTCTCTCTCTCTCTCTCTCTGCCTGTCTTTCTCTCTCTAGAACTAGATTTGGGGGCAATTGAATTGAATTCAATAGAAAGACAGAGATTTGGCAGGGTTACAGTGAGAGAGAGATTTTAGGGCCCCTGTCTAATCTAATTATCTAATTCAAAATAACACTACTCATTTGGAAGGGCACCACATAATCCAATCACAAAAAAAATTTCAAAAATAAATACCTCCAATACCACCGTAATTAGTACGAGTGTTAAACGCACAAACAGATGTACCTAAAAAGTTTGTGAAATTATTCGATTAATGTTCGCTTCATGTTCGGTTCAGTCATACTCAAACAATTCATGAACATGTTCGAGTTATTAACGAACCGAACATGAACATAGTTTTAAATGTTCACTCGTTCAAGTTTATTTCTTCATCTCTCCACTAACTCATCATTCATTACGACTTCATCACGCCTTTCACCATCATATCCTATCGTTTTTTGCTTCACTCTTTTGATTCTTGTTTCAATTTTCAAATCAGGTATTTTCACAATTCATATACAGTGAAAAGGTCATTTCGTTGAATTCTTGTTTGATTGTTCGTTCGTGTTCGCCTTTCTTAACGAACACAAACACAAACAAGTCATTGTGCTCTTCAATGGATACAATTACAAACACACTATATCATTAATGAACAAATATTCGATAAGGTTTATGTCCGGATTGAAATACACCATTAGTAACAAGTATGTAGATATGTAACCTTGTCTATTTTCCTTCTTTTGCTAGGTTGTGATTGGTTCTTGTGTTATTCGTTTTGAGATTTCTTATGCAACTTTTTGTATAACTTTATTTGGTGATTAATAAATTTTTAACCGCTAAAAAAAAATAGTATGTAGACATGTACGGTAGTTACTTGCAAACTGCAAATTCAATAATTTGAGGTCAGATTTTTCACACAAATCAAAGAGAGCCATATAACTAGTTACATATAGTTTGGAATCTGAAAAAAAAAAAAGAACAAGTACTAGATGAACGTTGTTTCATTTTTTATATCCCAATCCTAGCCCTAATTTGTAAAAGTCAACCTATAAAATTCATTATTTTCTAATATTATTGAGATTTTTTTTAACGAACTTTTTTATTATAAATCCTACTAGTATCATTTAACCAAATACCTCATCCATAAAAAGTAGGGGAGTATCATAAAAAAGTAAAAAACCACGGAAGTATGAAAAATCAAAATGAAAATGAAAAGTTATTTCAACATGTTACATATAAAATTACGAAGTCAATTTCTAGTTTCAACATGTTGATTAAAAAATTACCGCATAATAAGCGCATATTGATTTTGTTAATTTCTTCTTCTCCCTTAAAAAGAAAAAAAAGAAAGAAAAAGAAAAGAGCAAAGGCCAAAGAGGGCACTCAATTGTGATCAGTTCACCACCGGGTTCCGCTGTCAGAAGCTTCAAGCGGTCTCCAAGTTCTACTATCATGGTAAGCAACTATGCACATTCATAACATATCAAATTTTGTGTTCAATTGGAATTCTCAACTTCAATAATAAACAACTCAACAATTTTGCTGTTCTTTGTCACACTACAACCAATATAGGATTACCTTAAAACGGTGGTCCCTTCTCAATTGTTGGCCGAACGTGGCTCCAATCTCGTCGTCATCAACCCAGGTAGGTTTGATTCTTGTTCTTTCTATTCTTAAAAACTTCAATTTTATGTATGCTCTTCAATTCTTCAGGCTCAGCCAATATCAGAATAGGGACAGCACAGCAAGACTCTCCCTTCAGTATACCCCATTGCATTGCCAGGCGAACTTCCACCCTTCCCAGAAAGAATGTCCAGGATCAGGTCAACAAATCCCTTCTTTCATTTCCCTCAATTATTTTACCATAAGTGTTTTTTTTTTCAACTAGTTAAAAAGAAAAAGGCTACTTGTTTTCTTTTGCAGTTACTTAATTCTCAGGTTACCACACTGCAGCACATGGAGAGGGAAAGGGCTTATGATGTGGTTAGTAAACGGCAGCTACTAGTTTTTTATTAATTGATCAAGTATGGTTGAATAACTAGTTAGGTTTTGTGGCAGTTGTTTGATGATTTTATTTGTGTATTGCTCATCAGATTGCATCGTTGTTAAAAATTCCATTTCTGGATGATGAGAGGACAGACAATCAGTCTGCCCGAAAGGTAACGTGATCACTTGGTTGTCTGTGTAAGGTTTTATATTTTGGCCAACTAGTTGTTTAGAGTAATAGAGAGTATTTGGATGTGTGGTTATGCAGATGGGCCGTGTTGATGGGGTTTCGCATCAAAGTAATAACAGAAAAGATGCTGTCATTCCATGGACAGATGTGTTTGAAAAGGGCATCCCCGCATCTTCAAGAGATGGTATGTACTAAGGACTTTGATTACATAATTGCATAGACTTTACTTCAGCAGGGCTATGTACTGATATAACTCCGTGTGCGAGCAATCTGGTTGATTTATTGACCCCATCATGCTACAATGCAATTGCCCGTAACTGTGTTCTACGTGTTTAAAGGAAAATTTAGAGTTCCTAGAACTTGCTGCGGCCATATCAACTTCTAGCAGCGTTGAATTACAGACTTTTTAATATATCCTTTTAACACCAATAATCGTTTTGTTGTAGGAAATGCACTGGCATCTGGGGAGACTACGATGGAAGGTGATGCTCCTGGAGAACCCAGTTTGTCCGAACCAAAGCGCAGGGAGTATATTTGTGGTGAAGAAGCTTCGATAATATCGCCAAGTGAACCATACTGCTTGCGCCGACCAATTCGCAGAGGTCGCCTTAACATTTCTCTGCATTATCCTGTGCAGCAGGTACTGCATTTTCAATTTTTCTAAGAACTTACTAATTATTTCAGCACATTTTGGTCTCAATTTGAGACATCCTTAAATGATCCGCTCATTCAGGTCCATTTATATAGTTTGTATAGGGCGTTTTATTCCTTTTATGAAGAGATGCAATGCGTACTTTTTATATTTGGTATATTGGTGAATTATGTGGACATGTATTCTTGGGTTGTAAATATTAACTAAAACATAAATTAAAGCCTGAAAATAGCTTGACCTTGGGAAGAGTGTGTATCAGGACTGGCCTACATTTCTGTTGCAGTGTTATAGCCTAATCCTTCAGTATGTATCTATCTGAATGTATTGCCTGATATGCCAGATAATTGCTAGTTGGATTTGAATATCGGGCATTGTAGTTTAATTTCTCTCTCACTTACTAGCTCAGTCATGAAAATCTATTACATCTGTGTTTTCTTCTTTTTTGTGCTATTTCCTTCTTTAGTACATTTCTAACTTTTACTGTTTAGGTACTTGAAGACATGCATGCCATCTGGGATTGGATCTTGATTGAAAAGCTGCACATACCACACAGTGAAAGACATAAATATTCTGCTGTTCTCGTTATTCCAGAGACCTTCGATAGTCGTGGTAATTATATTAGATTGTTTACTTTACATTACCAGTCCAAACTACCAAGAAGCCAGTCCTTAAACTAAAGATTGAGCTTCTGTTGTCCTACTAGAGAAATGTGGCACGCTATGAGTAAAGGTGGTATTATGTGACACGGTGTATATATCTGAAATATAGGTTGAATAACAATGTCCAACCCTGCCCCCACCACGCACACCCAAATAAAATAAAATAAATAAAAAGAAGGAAAAAGAAAAAAAGAACTTGAAACCCCGAACATCAGGTACACTAACATCACATCACCATAAAGTGCAAGCTTTGCACTCAAATTACAAAAACAATCAAATGAGGGATTTTTCTTTAGAATAAAAAAGTTTTTCCTTCGGTAAACAGAAACAGATCACAGTTCTAACTGCTAATATAACTCTTTCTATCCTCTTCACTGTCTTCACAATCGGATTCGTATGCTTAAGATGGATGAAGACTCCACTCCGATTTAAACTTTCTGTTACTTTAATTTATAACTTATAATGAAAATAGTTTGGGTATGATGGTTCTTACTGTTGACGGAACCATTTGCTTCCCTGCATTAGCTTAGATTTACTTTCTGAGAGCAACAATTTGGGAAATAAATGAACTGCTTTTGTCTTTTGAAGGCGTGTTGACTACTATATTGCTTGTTATTATCTTTACAAATATATACCAATTATCAGGAAAATTATTTGTGTGGCTTACCTAACTCGAGTGAAAACTCAAGTTTTCACTGGATTTTTTTTATCTGTTCCTGTATCCTATTATAAAATCTTAATGAAATTCATGTGAGCTTGACACTTCTTGACATGTTTGTCACTTGTTGTGTGCTGCAGAAATAAAAGAAATCCTGTCTATTGTGCTTGGAGGCCTGTGTTTCAGTACAGCTGTAGTTCACCAGGTAGTAATTTATTGGTTATTTATGTTAATCTTTGTACTCATGCTTCTATTACGAGTATTTAATACTGACTGACACTTGAAACTCAAGGAGCTGTAAACATCACAAATTGGGAGGATAGTTACCATCTGTTTAATGCCAATAAGTTCAAGCAGAACGCACAAATTATCCACATTGATATAACATTAGTTGAATGAGACACCAACATGCAAACAACTAGTCTCGGTTTTTTAGGCACTTACATTTCTTATTCTCTTTGAGAAGTATATAATTACAATATCTAGGTTACATTATTGTATATCACCGCTTATTTATCAACTAATTACAAAGGCCCCAATCATAGCTAACAATACTACATTCAAAGAAAATACCACCATCTTCACCTTCCTGCAAATCAAATGAAACAAAAATAACATATAATTCAGTACCGACAATGACTATGCCTCTCTTAAGTATCTTCGCAGTCATCTTAGATTCTTAGTTTTTCTTTTACTTGCTGTGCTAGTTTTTTGATTCTTATTTCACTTTACCGCTTTCACAGGAAGGTCTTGCTGCAGTTTTTGGAAATGGCTTATCAACAGCATGTGTTGTCAATATTGGAGCTCAGGTGTCATCAGTTATATGCGTTGAGGTTTGTGGTGCTTTTGTTCGCCCATACAATTTCTTCTTTGTGTCTGTGTGTGCCAACTTGGAAGATTATGATTCTATAGGTACTAAACCTCTTCTGGAGGTTGTTCTATTTGAATGTTCTCAACAGCAGGCTCCTTTTTGGTGTTTATTTTCAGGGTTTGTTTTTTTTTTTTAGTGGGGGTGGGGATACTATGAATGTGGAAGAAAAAATTAAAGAAGCAGGAGTCAATAATTCTTCTTAGATCTTATTGATTGCAATCTTCATCCTTGCTGTAAGTCCCGTTAACAACTGTTGCATTGAATGGTTGCAGGTTATTTCCATTCAGGATACTGTAAATGCATATTTTTAGTACCCAATTTTGGCCTCTTCTAATCTCACTTTTCCATTTATCCCTTTGTTTCTTCTTGGATCAGTAATTTGTTGGTCCCTTGGAGTCACGCATCTCACTTCTTTATTTTCCTCGTCGATGAATATTTTCAGTTGGTCTTCATTAATGTTTTGACTTAAGTAACATATGGATTTTAGGTAGGTATGTTTTTTTGTGGTATGTGCCAAATGAGAACATACCAGGTTTACTTGTTTTAATTAAAGTTACTCACTTACCAGCCTGAGTTTTGTTACTTTATCAGAACCTCATATTGATTTTCAGGATGGAGCGACTCTACCGACTACACAAATTACTCTGCGATATGGAGGAGAGGTGAGAAAAAAATATCATGTTTTCAGTTCAATTAGATTCACTACGGATTACTGAAAGTGGAAAAGATCTCATTTTGTGTATTTTAAAACTAAGATGTTACCCTGTCCCTTTGTTTCATGGAAACATGTGAGTATACTCCTCGGAATCAAGTTATTTTTACAAGGATTGGCCCTGTCCCTTAGTTGTTCAAGTTTTCTTGTTAGGCTTTAAGTTATTATATATGCACATGTGAATGAATCCTGTTAAACTTTTATATTATACTGCCACTTTCCAATTGTAATCACTAATCACCTAATCATGCGCCTTTGCAGGATATTTCACGATGTCTCCTTTGGACTCAGAGGCATCATCAAACATGGCCACCAATTCGTACGGATGCTCTGACAAAACCCATAGACTTGTTGATGCTTAACAGACTTAAAGAGTCTCACTGCCAGATCAGAGTAAGTTCACTAAGATTTTTTTATCGTGGCTATGCTTTGGTATATATTGGGTCCTACTGAGGCACCAAAATGTAGGAGAGCTTAGGCTTTGGTGGCTCAAACTAGTTATTGTTTTGGACAAATACCATCATTTAGTTTGATTAATGCAATGCTGACGGATTTTTAACTCTCCTTGTGTGAAACCCTGGGTATAACTTTCCTAGCTGAACTCCATGAGTGTATCTATTTTTCCATAATCGATTGAAATTGTGCATCATTTTATTGTTTAGAGGGAAGCGCCCCCTCAGTTGGTATATTCTGTTGGATGTTGCTCAGTTTCTACAAAAAATGACTGAGGTTACCTAAGTCTGAGGTTTATGGCATGGGAAAAGCTGTACACCATCCTGAAGATATGTGAGCCATGTTTTATTTGATTTGCAGGAAGGTGAAGTTGAAGCTGTTGCGGTAGTTCATTCATATGAAGATGGAGCACAACCTTCATTGCATAATACGACACTGACTGCTCTTAATGTAAGTGCTTGAAATACCGAGACTGTTTGTTACTTTGTTTTCATGTTTATGTTCTAGGTGTTTCATTCAACTAAAGTTATATGAATGTGGATAATCTGTGTATTTTGCTCGAGCTTATTGGACTCAACAAACAGTGATTATCCTCCCGATTTGTGATGGTTACAGCTCTTTGATTTTCTCAGATTCCACCACCAATTCAAATGATAGATATTTACCACCAGATTGAGCTAGGTCTTATGGAGATTTTGGATAGAGACTTTTACCACCAGTCGAGTTTTGAAGTTTTGTTTCTTGATGCTCGTATAAATTATGGTAGTGAGCCTGGGCTTGTAATGAATTCATAGTACAAAATTTGAACCTTGAGTGTAGACTTGATGACAACTGAAGATCTTATGCCAAATTACGTATCCTGTATAGATTAAGACAACTTAATTTTTAGTTCATTTTGACTTTGGAAGTAGTTCGTGATGGCGAACAGAATAGAATTAGATAAATCAGGGGAAGTTTATCGAAAAACTCAGAAATACTGGTGAATCTAAGAATAGTAAGGAGAAATTAGATTTAGATACTAATAAAAGCAAGAGAACTTGGGAGAACCAACAACATACTAATTTATCATCAGTTGATTAAACAACAAATTTAAATGCGTAATTATCACAAACCTCAAGCACGATTGGCTTCTGCCTAACCTGAAATTCCTTATTTTTTATCTGGATTTGAAGCACTTATCTAAAGGTATATTGGCATGATAAATTTTGTTAATACAATGGGGATAGGTGCCTCCTATGGGTTTGTTCTATCCATTGCTTTTGGTTCCAGACGCGTACCCTCCGCCACCCCAGACTTGGTGAGTTACAATCTTGCTGGTTCTGTTTCAGTGACATGGCGAGTCACATGTTTAACAATCTTTACTTCTTCAGCTCTTGATAAAATGGTTTTATGTTTCCATTAGGTTCACCGATAATGAGGATATGCTGGAAGATGTCTGGGACTTCCCCAGGAGAACTGATATGACGGATGGTTACTATCCCGGCAGCAGTGGAATGTATCCTATGTGGGATAACTACCCTGAATTTCGCTCGAAGCCAAAGAAACAGGATATTTTTGGTCTTGCTGATGCTATTACAAAAAGTATACTTTCAACTGGTAAGTTTTGATTTAATTCTATTTACAAAAGAATAGATTATCTGCCTGACTCTATTAAGGAAAAAAAGGAAAAAAATTCATTTGTAATAATTTAGAAGAATCCCTTTTTATTTTTATTTGTTGAATAATGACAGGGCGTATAGATCTGCAGAGAAAGTTGTTTTGTAGCATGCAACTGGTAAGATGTTGCATATTCTATCTATTTCTGGGTTAACAATTATGCAACACTTTGGAAAAAAAAGGTGACATTATTCAGTTTTTCAGATAGGTGGGGCAGCTCTAACCGAAGGTCTTATATCTGCCGTGGAAGAGAGGTTCGTGTTATTTTAGCTTGAAATTGATACTAATTTATTTGACCTTTTCTAATAAACAAATGCATGTTATTTAATTCTTGCAGTCCAAATTACATTAACTTGAATCATTTGCCTTAAATTTTTTATTTATTATTATTATTATTATTATTATTATTATTATTATTATTATTATTATTATTATTATTATTATTTTGTTGTTGTTGTCCAACCAACATGCATTAACTTATTTTTCTGTCCATTATTCAGAGTGCTGCATGCAATTCCTTCTCATGAAGCCATTGACACTGTGGAGGTGAGGTCTTATTTTCTTATTGTTCCGTATAATGAAATTCTGGACTCTATTACCAAGTTTTATACGATGAAGTTTGAACGAGTGTAGTTTTTCATGCTTGTGGTAAGGCTTATTGCCTGTCCAATGGCCCTTTATATATAAAGTTTTACTGGCTTTATGGTTATTATATATTCCATCTTCCTTTTGTTCGTGGAGTAAAACTTGTCATGATTTATTCAACTTTGCCAGGTTCTGCAATCAAGAACCAACCCAGCCTTTGTACCTTGGAAAGGTGGAGCGGTACGCATGCTTATCCATAATCTGCTTTCCGAGTTAATAATTCTTTCATGCCAATCTCTATTCTTTAAGTTGTTCGGTTGCTATGTAATCTTGGTACAGATACTAGGCATACTTGATTTTACCCGTGATGCGTGGATACATCGTGAGGACTGGATCAAGAATGGGATTCATGTTGGAAGTGGTAGAAAGTACAGGGATTCCTATTTTCTTCAAGCCCAACCAATGTGCTACATAAATTCTTGAAAGGTAAACAGTGTCTTGTTTTATTTACATCTGTTGTTAGTTCTAAATTTTCAAAATAGCGTCCTAGCCTTTAGGATGTATGAATTCTTACATCACCACCTGCATGGCAGATCTAGTTGATCATCTTCTTGAATCCTGTTTGGAGGTGTCGGCTTGGACCATGTAAAAATCAACCCGGAGAGATGACTTAACTGACAGCTTAGTTCCTGATAATGCCCTGCAGTAGGGTAACAGTCAAGTATGCAACTTTTGCTGCAAAGAACCTGATAGCCCAGTTTCGAGCGATTTATATACTTGTAGCCATGAACTTTTTTTCGGTCTTTTCTGATTCTGTTATTGATATGGGATAAGAACTAATATGAGCAAAAATCATGAAACACCGATAACACCTAGGTAATGCCTGAATTCAGCATTTACCGAGCTCATTTTGGTTTGATTTTATTTAGCACTTTCAACCGGTGTGAGGGTTTGTACTATTTAATCGATTTGTTGCTTTGTTTGGTCATGTTTTCTAATCTCTGTCATTCAGAATATACCATCGAAAGACTTGTTTTTGAAGTGCACATATGAAAATATGATCATTCTGAAAGCTCAAAGCTATCCCACATGACTAAGCGAAGAAAGTAGGTTCACTGAAAATTTATAAGTAAAGGTGGATGGACGTTTGTAGAGGCCTAAAAGGGCTGGTTGGCTAAATATGCCACGGTATCCCTGGCTGGGTTATTGCTGTATGGCTATCAAGACATATGGCCGGCATAATTTCTGGAAAACATTGGGCTGGCCCGTTTCGGCTGGCCCACCATCAACTATTAAATATATTTTAGAATTTTCTAAGTTTAAGTTCGGACTTCAGACTGGTGACTATTTATATTTTTCAGAAAAATTAAGTTGGTGATTTTTATTTACTATTGAGTTATAGCCATTTATTAAAAAAAAAGGGAAAGAAAAAAGACACAAGGAATTGACAAGTGGGGCTCTTCGTCTTCTTCACGCGGCTGATTCCGACTGAGCATAGGGGTTTGGATTTGAGGGAGAGGATGCAGCAGGATCGAGGTTGTAGTAGAAGCGGAGGGCGGCGAGGTTATGGGACGATTGTTGAGAGATGCTCATGTGCGACAGATCAGTGGTGAGGTGGGTATGGTAGTGATGTGGGTATGGAAGTGGTGACGTGAGAGGATAGTGGAGAGTCGCTCGCCACAGAGGTGGTAAGATGGGTATGGCGGTGGTTATGTGAGAGGATAGTCAAGAGCCGCTTGTGCACAACAGGGGCGAAAGTACATTCAATAAAGGTGGTGCTTGAGCACCACCCGTGCCCCACGTAGCTTACTCACTATATGCCAATCTCTCCAACTTTGATTCTTTTATTTCTTGTTAACCACTTTTTCGTTGTTGTTGTAGACTCTATAATTCATTTTAAAGTTATGAATTAATCAGTTTTATGATTAAGTTTATTTTTAATTATTAGGTTATAATTTATTCAGTTAGCATAATTAGTAAAGGTTGGTTAACTCTCTCCTTTTTTTTTTCTTTTTTTATTGTTAAGTTGAAGATGTTTTGCAACTAAATTTTAACGCTTTTAGTTACTAGAACACAAAGATTGGTTAACTATATCCTTTTTAATTTATTATTGAGTTGATAATGTTTTGCAACTATATTTTGACGCTTTTAGTTACTAGAATACTAATGTATGGTAACGAGTAGTATATTGATTAAAAAATAAAGAGATACTTTATCCGTCTCGCAAAATTGTACTCACTTTTCATTTGTGGATGTCCCACAAAATTTTAATCATTTCCTAAAAACTACCCCACTTACAGCTCTATTTCAATTAAAAAGTTAACATATTCCACTAAATTTATACTACTTTATTATTTCTTCTTACACTACGCTCTAGACAAAAATAAATTTGAAGGAAGGTATTTTATCAATCGGAGTTCTTTTTCCTCCCCGCCCAGGGCCGGACCCACCATGGTGAAAAAAAACTCTTGGTCCACAACTTTCCCCCCCCCCCCTCCTTTTTTTTTGGTATTGAGCACCACCCAGTTCAAAATCCTGGCTTCGCCCCTGTGCACAACTGATGTGGCTACCTCGAGCTTTACTTCCATTTGGTGAGTGATATGTGACTATGTGCGAGTTGATTGGTGGTGGATCATCCTGGTGGCTTAGTGGTTTTGGCGTCGGGTGGCTTCGCGGTGGTGGTTTTGGGTGGTTTGGTTGCGGTGTCCTATGCAAAAAAAAAAAAAAAAAAGGTTCGAGATTCAGAAAACAATTATCGACATTGAAAAACCCGCATCCACTACATGGTGGTTTGAGGTTTCTTATTCTTTCTTCACCTTCAAGGACCTTGCCAAAAACAAACTGGGAAAAAAAAATATAGCTGACCAAAAATAGAACTTAATTTTAAGAACTTTATTTCTTAAAATTAAGGAACCAATTTAATGTATGATAATCTGATCCTGGGATTTTGATAGTTTGTTGAATTTCTACAAAGCATCTTACTAAAAAATTAACTTTGAAATGATCAAACATGAAAATTAGAGCAATATTTATCAATTATTTATATTACGGTTTATGAGATATTAAACCAAATCTAATTCAACTAAAAGACACACCTTTTCTTGAGTGTACTAGCAAGAATAGTAAATAAGTAAAATAAAATAAAAAATTGCTACATAACCGAATTATTGTAGCGGGTTACTATAGTCTATAGCAAGCATTCTCAAAGTTAAGAAGTTAAGGTTACTTTAAATTTAATGTACCAAAGTATTTAAAATGAATTTTAACGTGACTGATTTAGAGAGGGAGAAGCTCCCTCTAAATCAGACCCAAATTCTTTGAATACTACTCCTTAAATAAAAAAGTTCCACTTTATTCGACAATGTCTCAAATTCATATATACATGCTTGACTTTCTCCTTCCTTAAAAAATTAAAATACTGTACATCAATTACGTTAAGATCCAACCTCTTGCGTTAAATTATGGTTTATGTCTTTACTAACAACGACCAATAAGTTAATTTACTAACAACGACTAATAAAAACTATGTTGACAGCCAAATGCCCAAATCACGTTGTGTCCTTAATTTTCTTGATAGTTGACTTTCAGAAACTAGAAACCCAATGGAAACCGCATTATAATCTCTCTCTCTCTCTCTCTGCAATACTAAAAATACTTGATTAGTAGTTCAAAAAAATCATGGAGAAAAGCATCAATAATTTGGACAGGACTAGTGAACTCATGGCTTTTGATGAGACTAAAGCTGGTGTAAAAGGGCTCATAGATGCAGGAATCACCAAAGTACCAAGAATTTTCTTCTCTCCTCCTGATGAGCACAAGACTAGCAAAGTTGATCACTTCAACATCCCCGTATTCGATCTCTACGGGATCGAAAATGATGCAGTTAGACGAAAGGAGATAGTTGAGGGAGTTAAAGATGCGTCAGGGACCTGGGGATTTTTCCAGGTGGTGAATCATGGGATTCCTACAAGTGTTCTGGATGAAATGTTGGAAGGAGTCAGAAGGTTTTATGAGATGGATACGGAGATCAAGAAGCAGTGGTATACGCGAGATGGATCCAAAACGGTAGTGTACAATAGCAACTTCGATCTGTTTAGAGCTGCAGCAGCTAACTGGAGAGACACCACTTACTGCAATATGGCTCCTAGGACTCCTGATCCTGACGAATTGCCCCAACCGTGCAGGTAACATTTTTCGCCACAACGAGTTTTGATTAATATAAATGGATTAATTCCACAACTGTGTGGAACTTAGTTTGTTGATCAATATGCTTCTGCAGAGACATCATGATGAAGTACTCAAAGCACATAGCGAAACTGTCTCGATTGTTATTTGAAATACTCTCTGAAGCGATTGGCCTAAACCCAAACCATCTGAATGAGATGGGGTGCGGCGAAGGGCATGCCGTGTTGTGCCATTACTATCCAGCCTGCCCGGAGCCAGAGCTGACCTTAGGCGCAACCAAGCATGCTGATTACGATTTCATTACCGTGCTCCTTCAGGATAACATAGGAGGACTCCAGATCCTATACCGCGACCACTGGATTGACATTCCGCCTGTTCCTGGAGCTCTAGTCGTCAACATAGGCGACCTTTTACAGGTATCGGCAGCTACTAGTACTAAACAGTTTGTACCTTTTGATAAACAACTACTACTAGCTTATGATGTTTTGTATTGTAATTTGTAAATCCTTCGTATTCCTAAACGGGTTCGGGTTAACAAGAAAACCGGTCTGAATTCTGTGGAATTAACGTCTGTGATGTATTTATCTCCAGCTGATATCCAATGACAAGTTTAAGAGCAGCCAACATAGAGTGCTTGCAAATCTTGGTGGTCCAAGAGTATCGGTGGCATGCTTCATTACGACAGGGCTGATGCCGTCTCCCAAAGTGTATGGACCTATAAAGGAGTTAGTATCAGAAGAAGATGGCCCTAAATACAGGGAAACTACAGTAAGGGAATACTCACTGCACTACAATGCGAAAGGGCTGGGCGGGACGCCTGCCTTGCTGGATTTCAGGCTCTAAAATGTTGTTTCCATTTCTTGTGTCATGTGGACCAGAACAGTTTCAATCTATGTGTACTATATGATATGATGAATGATGATATGAATGCTGTCATATATTGAACCGTTACATCCTGCAGGGTCGTTATATATGCGCACATTAAACAGTATATAAATCTACTTGGCTTCAGCAAAGACAAGCCAATACCAGAATATAGGCCTGGTTGGTCCGGATCGGATCTGGCGATCAATTGAACTTTTTTAGACCGGATTCGGATTGGATCAAAATCTATGGATCGGTTCCAAATGGACAGGCCTACCGACATATATGGAGAGGAGTACTATTTACAATTATAACAAGCCACCCTAAATTCTAAATTAACATTTGCACCCCCACTTAAAAATTATTCTTGGCTCCGCCCCGAAATCTCACTCAAAACACAATTTATAACACAACCAACGCGTTTATGGGACCTACCTACTGATCGGAGAAATTCATTTATTCATGGCGTCGGTTGATTCGGATCCAATCTCTCGGACTCCAGGTATGGATATACACATACTCTTGTTAAGATGGATTCAGCATTTGTAGGCTTGTAGCTACCTAAACTGCACAACTAAAAGCTTATCAAAGAAAATAAATCATTGTATTCTGATGATATGTCATGGGTTTGATATTCGAATAGGTGATTATTTTCTCTATATATAGATTTAGGTGCAAGTTTATAATGATGTAGAGAATTGTTAATAAGACATTTATTTAAGCATTGTATTTGTAATATTATATCTCAAAAGGAAACAAAATAAAGGAATGTATCATAAAAAAGAAAATATTAAAGTTAATAGAAATTGATACAATTGACTAAATTATAAAAAAGGTAAGAAAATTAAAGGAAATATGTAGCATAAAAATATAGGTAACTAATAGCTGGACCAGTAAAGATGTCATTAAAGTAAAATGGTTATGAATAATACTAATTTTGGAAAATATTTCAATAGCCTATTTCAATCAAAGATTCACATAATCACGACCTTATAATGTTTTTTCCTTTTATGATTAAGAAAATCTTTAATTAATTTTCCTTTAATTTAACAGACTCAGCAAATAAATATTGGTCTCGTTGCTGCTCCACCTATAAGCAAATCACAAAAAAAAAAAAAAACTTAAATCTTATCTCAGTTTTATGTTTATGATGCAGAAAACAATGTGTCTTGCGTTTGCAGTCCTTATGATGAACTTTTGTTCGTCATTTGGTGAAGTTTACAAGATCGGTGATGCTTCAGGCTGGGGTGGACATATCAACTACATGTCTTGGGCTGCCCAGAAAAACTTCCAAGTTGGTGATACAATCGGTAATCATTTTCGACTTTTTTTCCCATCATTTCGATTTTGTCACAATCGTACAATTTTGTGGATTTGCTGAATGATCCAATCTTATATTTAGGAGGATGAGAGTTTTAGAAATCAGCTAGAGATTTTGTGTTACTTGAGTATTTGCTTTGTTAGTTCTGAATGGCGTTTTTCTTCTTTTTGTTATTACTTTTGAATAAATAAATTAATAGGGTAAATTTGCTCGTCCATGAGTTTTTTTTTTTTAAATTTATATTGTTTAATTCATGTTTTCAATAATATAAAGTAAAATTATATGCGAATGCAGTGTTCGAGTACAACAAGGAACACGACAACGTGGTACGGGTGACGCATAAGAACTTCAACGTGTGCAACGCCACAGCTCCGCACACCAGTTGGGCCACCGGAAACGACACCTTCCATATTAGAAGGCCTGGACATTTTTACTTCATTTCCGGCATTCCAGGACAATGTCAAGCTGGCATGAAAGTTGACATTCGGGTTTCCAAATCATCTGCAACGCCATCGGCTCCAAGCCCAGACAGTCCAGTCTCCCCAGCTCCAAGCCCATCAGAGGTTATCATGCCACATGCACCAGCCCCAAGCCCATCATCTGGCTCGTCAATGTATTCGTCCTTGACCATATGGAATATCGTAGTTGCATTTAGCCTTTTCATTGTTGCTTTGTGGAATTAGAACGGGTGATTGTTGGAAATAAATTATTTGTGATTGAGAATTGGAAGGGAAATAATTCGAGGAATCGAGGACCTGTATGTTTTTATGTTATATTTTTGCGTAGGATTGACCATTATCTACTGTTTTTGGCACTCATGTATTAATCCTGCTCATTTTGTGTAACTTATAATATCTAAACACATGTTACTTTTCAAATTCAGAACATTAGTTGTGCGCGCAGCTCCAATGGAGTTATAAGAAGCAACGTAAATCAATACTGTATATTGATTCTCATTATATATATAGCAAAGCTGAGGGTTAGTTAGTAGTATAATGAGAATCAATTACTGTATATTGATTCTCATTAAATCAAAACTGTATATTGATTCGCATTATATAGCAAAGCTGAGTGTATTACTGTGTTAGGCATGAACTCCTTCGGCTATTGCCTCAGTTTCACCTGCATTAGGGGCGACCGGGCGATTGAAAGTTCAGATCATTAATGGAATTGCACTCGTGATTGAATTTTAAACACCTGTCCGTCAAGAAGTTGACTCCAAAAATAAATCACAAGAATCCACACCCCCCGCGAATTCATGCCTAAGTGCCTAACACAGTAATACACTCACATCCTTCATACATTATAAAGGTGGTTGAGTAACAAGGGCCTTGGATTAGCACATGAGAGGTTGGAGGTTCGAACTTCGAACCTCACGAAGGCATAAGGATGATTTAGTCGTATTTGGAATTTTGGTAAAAGAAAAAAAACGATCTTATCCACGAGAAGGACGTTGGATTATCAATTTCATGGACAATGAGACTGAAAATCGCGATTGATGTGACACGAGAACAAATCGCAGTCATGATTTGAAAATGGATGTGGCGATGTACATGGTCGATTCTAAGCCCAATGTGTTCATCCTATAATTTTTTGGATCCGAATAGTTGCCTTTTTCACTTATTGAGAGATGGGAATAGATTGGCTTATGTCTTAGCCATTGATTCAATATAGATTCTATAAGTCCTGGGATGTTGCCTTTTGACTTATTGAGATAATGCAATTCTCTTGCTTATGCTGTTGAAAAAAAAAAAAAGGAAAAAAAGAATAAAAGAGAAAAAGATACACATATTCGAGACCTTATGTATTTCCTTTTATAATTACGGAAATCTTTAATTAATTTTCTTTTAATTTAATATACTCGGTAAATAAATATAGGTGAACCATAGTATTTCTCATTGCTATACCTATAAGTAAAGAAGAAAATTCTTAAAAAATTTCCAGACTTTTGTTTACATATGATGAAGAAAACAATGTATTTTGTGTATGCAATTCTTATGATGAATTTTTGTTTGTCATTTGGTAAAGTTCACAAGATTGGTGATTCTTCGGGTTGGGGAAGTGGACAGATCCATTACATGTCTTGGGCTGCTCAGAAAAACTTTGAAGTTGGAGATACAATCGGTAATCATTTACGATCCTTTTTTATATTTTTTATTTGTCATTTTCTAAGTAGAGGAAATCTTCGAGGATTGTTGGACATGATTGAATTTTTTAAAACTCATTTCTCAAGAATAAATTGGTGGGGTAAATTTGTTCGCCCACGATGGTTTCTTTTTCCCTAGATAAGAGTCCATCTTTTAGTGACCTAAATTCTTCGATATAGGTATTTACGTTGTTTAATTTATACTTTTAGTTTTATGAAGTAAATTATGTGTATGCAGTGTTCGAGTACAACAAAGAAGACCACAATGTGGTACAGGTGACACATAAGAACTTCAATGCGTGTAATGCGACAGCTCCTTACTCCACTTGGGCCACCGGAAATGACACATTCCATATTAAAAGGCCCGGCCATTTTTACTTCATTTGCGGTATTCCCGGACATTGTCAAGCTGGCATGAAGGTTGACATCCGGGTCCCCAAATCACATGCACCAATTGCAACACCACCTGCTCCAAGCCCAACATATCCAGCTCCAAGCCCAGTACCAAGAAGCCCAATGTCACCAGCGCCAAGACCCATGAAAGAAAGACCATGGTCACCAACTCCAAGCCCAGTACCAGAGAGCCCAATGTCTCCAGCTCCAAGCCCAGTACCAAAAAGCCCAATTTCTCCAGCTCCAAGCCCATTAAGCCCAATTTCTTCGGCTCCAAGCCCATTACCACAAAGCCCAATGTCTCCATCTCCAAGCTCATTACCAGAAAGCCCAATGTCTCCGTCTCCAAGCCCAGTACCCAACAACCCAATGTCTCCACCACCAAGCCTAGTACCAGAAAGCCCAATGTCTCCAGCCCCAAGCCCATCATCTTGCTCGTCAATGTATTCGTCTTTGAGGATATGGAAGATCGTAGTTTCATTTAGTCTTTGTTTCCTTGTTGCCTTGTGGAATTAGAATTGGTGCTTGTTAAAAATAAAAGATTATCTTTGTGTGTGTGATAGAGAATTGGAAGGAAGAAAAAATAATTCAGGGACATGAGTAAGGTTTGTCCAAAAACGTACCTTAATTAAACAATTCATCCAGTGTTTTTGGTACCTTATATTGAAGCAATACAATAAGTCCCTATTATGAATCCTACTGTAACCTTAAGCTACTGTAACTGCTACTAGTTAACTCAGAGGAACTACTGAACCAACTACAAGAGAGAAACTACTGGAGAGTTACTGAAACTGCCTTTTGTTTATTCATCAGACTTGTTATTGCTGAATTGAGCTACATGAGTATTTATAATCTGAAGTACCCGTTGCTAAAATGTGTTTACAAACACACGTTTTCTAGCTACGAACTGATTTACATGAATTACAACTCCCTTCACGAATTAGATCAAACAACATACACACGTCCTAACATTCCATTCCCCATACAAAAGCTTGACCTCAAGCTTAAAACTTCAAGTATATATGGCCAACTTATTGAAGCCTCTGAACTAAATGTGATAGAATTCCAACTCTCCCAAAAGTTTAAGCTGTTGGGGAGGAACGGAATCTAGTCATTTATATTAATTCTCCAACACTCCCCCGCACTCGTGGCCGATTTCAACCTCTTTGGGAGGCCATTCGAGTGGAAATTTAATATGGGGCGGAGTTTGTCTCCGGGGAGATTCGAACCCAGGTGGGCGTGAGCCATCTGGCTCTGATACCATGATAGAATTCCAACTCTCCCAAAAGCTTAAGCTGTTGGGGAGGAACGGAATCTAGTCATTTATATTAATTCTCCAACAAAATGAACTGCAACATTATTTCCTCTTCCTGGCCTGCTCGTCATTAAGCCCTTAGCAATATTGGCAAATTCACTTCTACCTTATTGAAGCAACTTCTGTGCAAATGGTAGCATAATCCTTATCATGACATTCCTCCCTTCTTCATATCAAGCTTGTCCACAAGCTACAATCTTCATTCTTCATCAAGCCTTCTCTCATCAGAACTGAAGAGTTCATACTGTAAAATCATGAGAATCCTCCCATGTAACCTCCTCAATTAACAAATGTTTCCACTGCACCAATATTCATCTCCAAGCATCTTTTCAACTCTTCAACCTCTTTAGCATTCATTCCCTTTCCTCTATCAATAACAAAGTAGCCAAGACAATTCACAAATTCACCATTCTTGCACTTTAGCCTATCGATAAAAAACAAAGAAGCAAGACATTTCCCTTGGGAGTGAAAGTGCATTTTCACTTCCTCCCACATGCCAGCTTCAGCGTACATATTCAAGAGTAAGACCTAGTTCCCACTATTTTCATGCTCAAGAAAAAATAGGTCTTTTGTAGCTATCAGATATCTCCAAATTGCGATGGCATCTATCGGCTGCCAGTAAAGCATCCCAAATGCAGGCCCCAACTTGCATTGGCATGTTAGATATAATGTCATACGCTTCCACCAACCCAATATGCGTTGTTTGAACCAAAGGGTGACATTCCAAACCTACTCATTTAGCTAAATCATGAATTTTCTTCCCCCATTCTAGCACAGACGAGTGATTACACGCAGGTAAAATGCTCATAACTGTCACCTTATTCGGCTTCACCACCGAATCTTCCTTCAACATCTCATCAAACAGCTGCAGGGCCTCCCTCAATAAACCGTTTTGAGTATACCCTGGAATCATACTAGTCCAAGACACAATATTTCTCACAAACATTCTATGAAACACCTCCCCAACAAGAGCAACATCCCCTTTACACATATACCCATCAATCAACATCTCCAATTAAAAAAATCTAAAAATTGTGTCTTTTCATAGTCGCTTGAAATCTTCAACATTAGGTTTCTTTTTAACAGATTTTTTTTTCCCTTCTCTTTTCATTAACACCACATCGACCATCCACATCCTGCCTTCTCGGTGCATAAGCTTGATTTCTCCATTCGTCCATTGACACGGTCAATTGTTTTGGCAAGACATTATGTATATGGATGCAGACCTTTATGATGTGTGGCCTTTCCATTTTGTCCATTGGCTATTGTTGTGAAATAGCTATGGGACACACAAGGTGTATAAACTAATCTCGTTATTACATTGATGTTACTATCTCAATTAACCCTGCTCATTTTGTTTAACTTATCTTAAGACATGTCACTTTTAAAATTCAGAAGATTAGTTGTTACAACTCCAAATGGAGTTATAAGAACCAAACCAAACCAAACCAATATAATATGTATTATAACCTCAAAACAAAGAGAAAGAAGGAGAAAATAGAAAGACACACACAGCGTACGTAGGTAGTTTTTATCCAATTACATGCTTTCATGCATCATGCATGGATGATGGATCAGCATACACATTGGAAGATTATTATCATACTGAAATTGTACTGAACATATTTTTACCATCCACTTCAAATGATACTAAAATCAGTGTTTTTTTAGGTTTAAGATGAACTCCAAGTGAAACCCCACCTCCTCCCACCCTGCCGTGAAATCCAGCAAAACAGTCCTGGCCTATTTCGACCGAGAACTTTTGATCATAGCGGACAATGTCTGATGATGAGCAGCCAAATAGTCATATGTTCCAAAATTCGTCGTAAAGACTAGTGTCTTTATTCCATGACCACCACGATAATAGCCACTGATTCGAGTGATGAACTCCTTCGGCTTTTGCGTGAATTTCATCTGCATTTCAACGCCAATTAGGATGTTATTACTACAGTCAGGGAAAATGGCATTACTACAGTACATAACCGTGCTTATCAGATAGGACTAGACTTCCATTCTTATCAACATAATTCAAATTGAATCCAATCGAATGATTGATTGGTGTACGATATAAGGAATATTTGTTCAAGTTCCGTGTGCCCAATATCATCCCATGTTTCTCCATAAACTCCATCCACTGGTCCTATCTTGATGCTTGATTCCATATATTGTATTCAGCTATATATTCTTGATCTGCGGAAAAACTAGAGAGGAATTTTTTTTTTTATCAACCTGTGTTCCATTTAAAAAAGTTCAATATTTTTTTTACGATATAATATATTAAACAAAAGGTAGAAATAAAAAATATGACACCAGATTTTAGCTAAAATGCAGCTTTGATAACATTATATACTTTCGTTAAATATTTTATTATTATAATTTAAAAGTAATTTCTAATTAAAGAACAAAGAAACAAAATTATACAAATACAAAAATAATAAGGAAATAAACTAATTAAACTATTTACCTTCTTAACCGAAGAAATAGCCCATAGATTAGCCCAAACAAATTAACATGTATCCAACTTCAAAACTTAATAATACTAGTATTTTTTTTTTTTAATTTGACCCCGTGTGTTGCACGGGGTCATTGTGTACGTAGTTTCGCCCCTGCTAGAGTTCATGATGCATCTATGTACATGGCCATATAGAGAACGTGTGAAGTTTGAAGATCAGATTGTAATTAATGAAACATGCATGTAAGCACGTTCATACTGCAGGTGCATTCATCCAAAATGTATGTGCCTGTACGGCTGTACTCACAATATAATTTTTTTGATTCTACTCATTCATCCTATACATGTAACATGAGTATCAAAGTGGTGCGGCCTGGCAATTCTTAGTGTGTAAATGATTTAATGTAAGTGTTTCAGTCTCATGATCTTATTGAAAATAAAAGAAATAATATTACAGAGTTCACAAGAACACACTGACCTTAAAAAGTTTGATGACACTAAGAACACATCTTCTTTCTCATACGCTCAAGATAACATAAAGTACTACTACTACAATGCTGTACATTTTCATACATACGAAATGTGGAAAAAAGCATCAATTGCAGTACTCCATGCAATTTATTTTCTATAAATATTACTACCTCCGTCCCATAATAAATGTTACACTTTGTTTTTGTTTTGTTGACTTTTCGAGGGTTAGTTTGACCTCGTATTAGTCTTAAATTATACAAGAAAAATAATTAAAAACTTTATATAATAAAAATATAAACATTCTAGTTTTATAATATAATTTTTTTAATTATTTTTATCATATGATTTGAGAATAATTTAAGGTCAAACTGACCCTCGAAAAGTTAACAAAACAAAGTGTAACATTTGTTATGGGACGGAGGTAGTACTAAAAAGAATGCATGACGAAATGTTATAGCCTATGAGTTATAACTTATAGGTCATGCTCAAGATCTTGGATGCTAACATGAAACATTAATTGTGATTATCGCTGCAGCTCAAATCTTGAAATGTAAAAGAGCAGAAGTTCCATCCAAGCCTTTCCTGTTGTAGTGTGTCACATACTCGCCTACCGTAGTAGCTCTATACTTGGGAGGATTATCACTAGACAAGAGTTCATCAATTGGCCCATACAACTTTGCAGATGTCATCTCAGTCCTAAAGAAACAAGCCACAGAAACTCTTGAATGATCACCATTTGCAAGTACTCTATGCTCTGAACTGATAAATCTGTCATTTGAAACAAGCTGCAACAACCAAGTTATCCCGGCCATTGTATCAAATTAGCTTCAGAAGGTATGCCGAAAAGGTAATGAAAAATTGAAAATTATATGTAATTAGTACTTGCCTGAAGAAGATCTCCAATATTCACAACCAGGCTTCCGGGTACAGAGGGTACATTAACCCACTGATTCTTGTAAAGCACTTGCAACCCGTCTACTTGATCATTCAATAGAACGGTTAGAAACGCGCTATCTGCGTGTTGGCTTGTGCCCATGGTTAGCTCTGGCTCCGGACATGTCGGGTAGTAATGCATGAGCATTGCAACCCCATGTGCACATTCCATGTCCTGGAGATGGTTTGGTTTAAGACCAAGGGACTCTGATAATAACTGAAACAGAATATTCCCTAGTCCCAAAACTTGCTTTGTGTACTCAATCATAATATCTCTGTCGAAATACAAGTGCAAAACAAACATTGAAGAAAAGAAAATGTAATGATCGTGAACTAGATAGAAAATTACGCGAGTTGAGACTTAACAGTGCTGACTATAAAATCGGAGACTTACCGGCAAACCGGTGGCAATTCATGAAGATCGGGCAAATGAGGGGCCATTTGACAAAACAGAGTATCCCGCCAATTAGCAGAAGGTGCACCATACAAGTCAAAATTGCTGTTGTAAATAACCTTCCTGCTAAAATCTCTCGTGTACCACTCTTTCTTCACTTCATCATCTTGCTCGTAGAACTTGAGGGTCCCATTCAACATCTCCTCCATAACCCGATCGGGTATCCCATGATTGATAACTTGGAAGAAACCCCAAGTCTCCGATGCCGCTCGAACTTGGTCCACAATCTCCTTTCGAGCAGTTGGGGTTTGGTCAATGTCCTTCAGGTTTATTAACGGAAAAGTATGGGTGCAAGGGGTCTGGTTTACGGCGTTTGGTGGTTGGAAAAAGATTCTGGGAACTCTGGTAATTCCGTTGTCGACAAGGCCTTTGACACCGGTTTTTGTCTCGTCGAAAGCTTTGAGCTCAGTGTGTCTGTCGAAGGTATGATCGGACTTGGTTACAGGGGAAGCCATGTTATGTGTGTGAATGGAAGGAAGGGCAGAGCAATTGAGAAATGGCAGGGTCGATGATGATAACTGCTTTGTTGGACTATTACGAACCTGGTGTTGAAAATTGAAATTTTGGATAGGAGGATAAAATCATTCACTCCCGTTTTCTGCAAGAACAAGTCAAGATTTACTTCTTTAATCAGAGACACGGCTATCATTGGTCTTGAATTCGGTTCTAGCTCATTTGACCAAACGAATCAAGCTCGACTTTAAATATAGTACTCCCTCCCTCCGTTCTCTCATAAATGTTTTGTTTTGACTTTTTTCAGTTAACAACTTTCAACTTTGACTCACGATTACTCTTAAACTATAATGATAAAGTGTTTAACGAAATTATATTATGAAAATTGGGTTCTATATTTTACTCTCGGACCAAGTAAAAAAACAATTGGTCCGCACTTGGAACCACATGTTGGGTGGGGCTGGGGTCCCATTATTTTTGTATCCGAGTGCATAAGTTACACCATGATATTAATACCTTCCATAAATATCACTTTCTCCGAACACAAAAGTTTGTTAGGAAGCGGTCACAACGTCTTTGACGGGTTGCAACTCAAAGTAACTTCACCTTCTTCAAACTTGCATTTGCATGGGAAGTAACATTTTTATTCTATTTATAGCACTTGCAAGACTTGATTCTTATGTCAGACTTGGTGAGCAAGTCAGACATGACTAAGTACGCCAGGATAAACCCAACATACTTATTGACATCATTGGTATAGAATCAGTGTGAAAAAAAAAGACAACATTTTCTATATTGAGCTAAATATCGTGCAACATATCTCTTAATTACCATTCAATTTGTTGAATTTGTTGAATTGAATGTTGGCCGATATATTTATTAACAGTGAAACAGAATGAGATAACTGCTTGTGACGTGTGTAGCACTAGCAATACTAGCAAATAGTAATAGTTTTAAAGAGGAAACAAAAAATTAATTATAATTTTGTAAAAGAACTAAAATAACAAAAATGAAACTGATAAAATAAGATAAGATTAATACTTTCATTTCATTAATATAAGTTTCTATTTTTCTTTTCTAGTGTTATTTTACAAAGTTTCTGACTCAAACATGAAATGAAATGTTTTTTAATCCAATTATTCAATATAATTAAATACTTATACAAATTAATTTTGTAATATTATTATTTAAAAAATTGGGTATTTTTATTTTACTTACTAAGGCTCTGTTATCTTCGTCTGAACAGAACTGAATGGATCTGAACTGAACTTATTTGTAATACAAAATAATACTATTAGTCAAATATGAACTGAACTTAATGCATTTGAACTCAACTGAATTTAAAATAATCAATTTTCAGACGAAGAGAAGATAGGCTAAATAAATGGAGAAATTAATATAATATGTTAATTCGGCCACGTAATTTCCTATAATTTTTTTTTCTAACAATGGATTGGAGACCAGTACCGCCACAACGTGCCTTATCGTGTTTTATGCCGAATATGTTTCCAAATCCGATTTTTGTTTTTTAAATTAATAATTTTAGGCGATTTGGTTAAACCCTTCAGGCCTTCACTCACATAATTAAACCTTTGCCTAATTTTCCGTTCGCAGCCGGTTTTGAATTCCACCTTCAGCTTGCTTAATTCTTTGATTCATTCATTCATCAGGCTCCCACTCACAGGCTCACCTACTACTGCTTTGCTTCAACGCATATACAACAGAGGCGTGAGTTAACAACTCTTCAATGGAGTCTGCGGATTCTTCTCGTGAATTTGTCAAAGATGTTAAGCGTATTGTCGTTAAGGTTACATCTTTTTTGCCTTTTCTTTTCAATTTGCTGTGCTGTGTTTAAGGGCATTGCTCTTCTGCTTGCTTGCTTGCTGTTACCTTTTTCTTGTCTTGATTAATTTAATTGATTAAAAACTGCTGGTTGTTTGTTTGAGTTTGTTGTATTGATTGCTGAAATGGGTTTCTTCACATTCAGTTTGAGATGAATTTGGGATGTAATCATCGAATTTGTAGTTAGTTGAGGATATGTGGATTTTTGTAGTTTTAAATGCCTGAAAAGGTTGCTACTTCGAATATTAGGAACTCAAATTTATTATTTTGATTTCTCATCAATAGACTGGCTACTAAAGAGTAGGCCACATTTCGCCTTTTTTTTTTTTTTATACTAGTGAATGTGTTTTATCCTGGCGTGAGCTTATAGAAGGGGGGTTTCATTCTTAGTTTCTTGAAGGGGGCATTTGAACTGATATGGGACCTATTTCCTGCTGGCTAAATTCAGTTATTTTATCCAATCTTAATTGCAAAAATAAATCACCCCTATGTGGAAAGAATGGATTTTCGGCCAAGTATGGTCATGTCATGAACAATTGAAGTTTATGGGTCGGAGGAGGTGTATCTTCACATTTGAATTTAAGTTAGCATGCAACACACGCACATACCTTTTTTTGGATAGTTTTGTAGCATGCAACACACTCGCATAATTATGTGATTCGCATATCTGACGTTAACTTTCACTACTTTAGGTTGGAACTGCTGTTGTCACTCGAGCTGATGGAAGATTGGCACTCGGAAGATTAGGGGCACTCTGTGAGCAGGTAAAACATATAGGCATAAACTGCTTGAGGCTAATTTTGTGTTGCTAAGCTATCTACACGTCTCTCTCTCTTTTTTCCCCCTCACTGACAACCGTCTTGCATATGATGTACAGATTCATGAATTAAATGCCCAGGGATATGAGGTTATATTGGTAACTTCAGGTGCTGTTGGTGTTGGCCGCCAGCGGCTTAGATACAGGAAATTGGTACACAGCAGGTTATCTGACCTGTGAATTTATTTCTTTATATATAAATAAATATATGTATATGCAACAAAGAATTCAGAAATTGGCAATCATACCTGTGAGCCTTAATTGCTGTCCAAGATTTTAACTTGCCTTTGTTGTATTTATATCAATTTTACGATCGAATTAGAATATACTCTGTTAATTAAAAAATTGTAAATAAAGAAGAGATGTAACAAGTATCTTGAAACTCTTATTAATAAATAAATAACTACAAATCCTTATCTGTTATGTTAACATTAACTTTGTTGATTTTTCTGTTTTGGCAGCTTTGCTGACCTCCAAAAACCACAGGTGGAGCTCGACGGTAAAGCTTGCGCTGCTGTGGGACAAAATGGTCTTATGGCTCTGTATGATACATTATTCAGCCAGGTGGAATAAATATCTTTAGTGCCTATTATTTTTTTTTCTATTCACTTTTGAACTTCAATTAGTCCTGTTAGCCTGTTTCTGTAGTGACTTGCAAGAACTAAATCTCCTGATAGAAAATATATGCTATTGTTTTGGCCTTGTGCATATCCCTGATGATTTGCAGTTCTGAAACAGTTGGACGTGACAGCAGCACAACTTCTAGTTACTGACAAGGATTTCGCAGAATCTGCTTTCAGGAGGCAACTCAGTGAGACTGTTCACTCTTTGTTGTCGATGAAGGTTGTTCCTATATTTAATGAAAATGATGCTATCAGTACCAGGAGAGCTCCCTATGAGGTTAGCTTATAATTTTATTGCTTCTTGATTTTTCTTTCTGAATGGAATGGTTAGGACTGATTTATTTAGGAACATGATATTCATTTGCAAAGCCTTAGAGTTAGATGCCATTTGCTCAGTGCCAGTATTTATTTATTTATTTATTTTTCAGAAGAATTATAGAACAGCCAATTTTTTGTTTTCTTCTTTTGACTACATAATACATGCAGTGGCATGTAGGAGTTCTGGTCAATAAAAACCAGAATTTCATTCTATCCAACTTTGGTTATTGTATGCTGCATCTCTTGACTAGACCAAAGGCTGTGGTCGTGTCATTGACGTAAATGATTATCGTTTTCTAGGACTCTTCTGGAATATTTTGGGATAATGACAGTTTAGCAGCTCTGTTAGCACTACAACTCAAAGCGGATCTCCTTATTCTATTGAGTGATGTCGATGGTCTTTATAGTGGCCCCCCAAGCGATCCCAACTCTGAGCTTATTCATACATATATCAAGGAGAGGCATGAGAAAGAGATAACTTTTGGAGATAAGTCACGGGTGGGGAGAGGGGGTATGACTGCTAAAGTAAAAGCTGCTGTAAATGCTGCATATGCTGGAATTCCTGTTGTTATCACCAGGTAAACTGAGTTAGTTTCTGTACTTACTTGTATGAATGCATATTTAGTTAATTATTATTTTCTTCTGTTTTGAAAAAATTAAAGTAAATTGGAAGCCCAAGATTCGTACAGATCGAGAGGGGCATATGTAATTAGTATCAAATCTTGTATATGCATAGAAACATGAAATCTGAGAAAATTGCTGCTGCAGTACTAGATTGTTATTTGAAGAAATATCTTGCACTCTCATTATGTTATTTTGACTTCTGAGAATTCAGATTAATTATCCAATGAAGTTCAGTTGAAAGATTACAAGGAAACAAAATTGTTGCAGTAAGGTGCCATAAGATGTGATTTAGTGAATCTCCGAACCAATGTTTGCTCATGATAGGCAACTTCAGCTTGACTTTATTTATTGAGAGCAACAGAGTAAATGGTGTAAATGTCTGGAAATCGTATTGTTCCAATCAACTGAATGAGATGTTACACTGAATGAGAAGCACATTATAATCTCATGCAGCATTGAACTGCTGTTGTATCCTGTTAAGGTTGAAGTCTTCGGTACATATGGTATGCAAAAGGAAGAGTATGCTGCTGTCACTGCATGCCTTCCATATGCTACTGCACCCAGTCAAAACTCAAAAACTTCTTGATGATAAAGATCAGTTTCTTCATTAAACAGTAATCATACATTTAGGTGGTTGCCAGTTATCTGAGTCCATAGTTTACCTTTGACGTGACATTGACAGACTGGTTCTTAGAAACTGCATCACGTCTCAAATAAGGAAATAGAAGAAACTGTAATGCTAAAAGCACAAGGCTTATTTTACAAGAACCTACTATAAATCCAAAACAAACACATTTTCTTGTATCTGCTGTAGATTTTTTTTTTCTGGTCTTTATTGGGATTTTCATTTATTAAACTCACTTTCTGATGCTTCTCCCTTTTGTCTCTCTTTGGATGAAGTGGTTTTGCTGCCGACAATATCTTAAAAGTCTTAAAGGGCAAGCGCATGGGTACATTGTTTCACCGTGACTCTCACAAGTGGGTTTCTCATGGACACTCTAGTGCTCGTGAGATGGCTGTAGCGGCCAGAGAAAGTTCAAGAAAGCTACAAGTAATCATTTAGATTCTACTTCTATGTGTCGTAAAAACAGATAAAATTTCAACTGGTGCATCTTAAATTCTTAGTACGTGTCCTTTTCAGGCTATGTCTTCGGAAGAAAGAAGCAAAGTTCTGCTGAATGTAGCCGATGCACTGGAGGCAAGTGAAAAGCTGATAATTGCTGAAAATGAGGCTGATGTTGCTGAAGCACAGCTGGCTGGATATGATAAATCCTTGGTATCTAGGTTGGTTTTGAAGCCTGGCAAGGTAAGATACATGTTAAACTATTAATGGTTGTTCACTTCAAGCAGATTGTTATGAAGGGATTTTGTATCTCTTTATTAAAGGTTAACATCATTACAGGTTTCTAGTCTTGCAAAAGCCGTTCGTGTGCTTGCCAAAATGGAGGAGCCAATTGGTCGAGTTTTGAGGAAAACAGAGGTATGGAAATGATGAAATATGTTCGACACTGCAGGTGTATTCCAGATTACTCAATGTTTCTTTTTATTTTTTAAAGACAAAACTGTGAGCTTTGAAACCTGTTTCACCGTTGTTACTTATGGAGAAAATTTTATTGCCAATATTATTACTGCAGCTTTCAGAAGGACTTGTATTGGATAAGACGTCATCTCCCTTGGGTGTTCTTTTAATAATTTTTGAATCTCGACCAGATGCACTTGTTCAGGTATGAGTGTTTACTGCATAGTCTGCATCTACAAGCCCTTTTGTTATGGGGATTAAGTTTATTTACTCAAACTTTGCACAAATACATCGAAATGTCATTCTTTATTTCCAGAATATGAGCACCACCAATTTATGTATTAATTCTTTACTGTTTTTGTTTACAATCTGTAATTATGCTCCTTTTCTCAGACTGTAGAAAATATGGGAGGAGTTGCTAAGGTCTACATTGTGTCTTTCTTATCCATTCTTCTCAACTGTACAGAAGTATAAATAGACAAGAGCTAGGAACTTTAGTCAATAGTAAATCATACAGGGATATCTACTAATTAATGCACATACTATTCATTAGCATGGTTGCTTTGTGCTAATGCACACTTCATGACTTTCATGCTAGTCATATCTCATGTTTTCAGACTGACTTGTGTACCTTTTCTTTGGCAATATACTACTAAAATCTTTTGTTTTCTTTCTAAGTTTTTTTCCTCACTTTCACTCCCTTAAGAACATAGGACTTCCCTTCTATGATAGACATGTTAACATCTAAAAATTGAGTTCTTCGGTGCCCCATTCAACCATATTGCCGATATAAAACACTAAAGTTTGGCATTATTATTTCACCTCCTCACTCTCTCTCTGTGATCACTTGTCCAGTTAAGAATTACATTGACTGCCTTTCTGAGTTCTGCTATCCAACAAGGCTTTAATGATATAGTACTGTGTTTACCATGCAATACATAAGAGAGATTGTTGTACCCTTGTCTCTCCTGGAGCTATTTTGCGGCTAGTAGTGCAAACTGATAATACCTGGAAAACCTTGTTAAATCAAGAATTTTCAGGTCGACTGGCAGGAGCAGTAACCAATGGCGTTATCTTTTCTGTTTGTCCTAATGATCAACTTTACAGCTTTGGACTTCTAATAGTAGATGTATTCAAGAATATTTTCGATTGTTTCTTGGCACATACTGATGGCGTTTATTCATTTAACAGATAGCATCATTAGCTATTCGTAGTGGGAATGGGCTCCTTCTAAAAGGAGGAAAAGAAGCTAGACGGTCAAATGCAATTCTGCATAAGGTTCATTTCATGTTATCAAATATTTCTAGTCTTTTGACCTACTAATTTCATAAGATCTATATGATTCCATCTTCCACTGTTTCTAATTTTGGTTTATCTTATCTCATTACTTTAGGTTATAGTTTCGGCCATCCCAAAAACTGTTGGAGAAGGACTTATTGGACTTGTGACTTCTAGAGAAGAGATCCCTGAATTGCTGAAGGTAGGCTGGAATTGTGCTGTCTATATCTATTATAAAACTTTAGTATGGTGTTTTATGCTACATTCATGTCGCATTACTTTTAATTAAACCTCTTTTTTATTAATTAATTAATTTTTATTTTGCATTGTGAAGTTGGATGATGTAATTGATCTTGTGATTCCAAGAGGCAGCAATCAACTTGTTTCTAACATTAAAGCCTCAACAAAGATTCCTGTTCTTGGGCATGCTGGTAAGATTAAAATTTGTACGTTGGATGACTAGATTTTTATTATACGTGTTATAATTTTACCCAATCATGCATTCTGACCTATATATTGGGTGATTGAACTTCTGTCTTGTTTTGCAGATGGAATATGCCATGTTTATGTAGATAGGTCTGCTAATATGGACATGGCAAAACAGATTGTTTTGGACGCAAAAACGGACTATCCTGCTGCCTGCAATGCAATGGTATGTTTTGTTTTGTTTTTTCACATATCTTTTTGCTTGCCATTCTTACATGGTTCAGCTCATTAAAAAGCTACTCCTATGTTCTTCAGGAAACATTGCTTGTTCACAAGGACTTGGCACAGACTGGAGGTCTAAGAGACCTAATTATGGAACTTCAAATGAAAGGTTGGAAATCTTTCTAGCCCCACCCCTCAACAATGAAAAAGATATGATTTTATCTGCTTTATTGTTTTAAGCTGACAAACATGTTGCATCTCTGGATAACTCTCTTTCTCGAGGTCTAATTTCTTATGAGATTGCTTCTCCAGTGATAGCATGATTTAATCTCATTAGTTGGTTCTATAACTTATCTCCAAAATCCTAGATATATGCAGTAACGTTTAAAACTCTCAACTCTTGAATATTTCTTCAAAATATTTTAAATGTTTCAGGTGTTTCATTATTTGGTGGACCTCGAGCAAGTTCTTTACTAGAAATTCCAGAGGCACATTCGTTGCATCATGAATATAGTTCTCTTGCTTGCACTGTTGAAATAGTGGATGATGTAAATGCTGCCATTGATCATATACATCGACATGGAAGGCAAGTGAAATCTTCTCTTTTTGTTTCGATCTTTTTTTTTTTTTCTCCCCTTTCTTACTTTGTCTGCCACAACATTGTCCACGTAAAACAACTCATTTTCTTTCTTAATGCCAGTTCACATACAGACACAATCATAACCGAAGATCAGGAAGTGGCTGAAGCGTTTTTAGGTCAAGTTGACAGGTAATTCGTTCTTGATTGTTTCTTACCATATGATGAGGGATTATGAGATCTCAAAAAACTGCTAGTAAGAGCTAATTGATAAGAAAGACTAAAGTTGCATATCTGTTAATGAACATAAACTTTAAACGTGTAACATTTTCAGTGCTGCTGTGTTTCACAACGCAAGTACAAGATTTAGTGATGGCTTCCGCTTTGGCTTGGGTGCAGAGGTAAACTATGCCATGTTTATTTCTAGTCGATGATCAGTTCGTGTGTTATTTCAGCAACATCTAATGTACTTATCGTGGCTGAACAGGTGGGAGTTAGTACAGGCCGTATTCATGCCCGTGGTCCTGTAGGTGTTGAAGGGTTGCTTACAACACGATGGTACTTCTATGATATCTTCTTGTTTGATCATTTTTCTCTTAGGACTCCTATACTGCTAGTTCTATACAAATCTGGCTGTAACGAGTCTTTAGGTGAACTAATTTGAAAACTACTCCAACTAGATTTTCTTTAAATAAGGTGATTTGTCAGCTAAAAGCCACCATATAAAAGTTCGTTTGAAAAAACGGACACGTAATAGTTTTATTGCTAGATGATCACTACTAGTCTCTCTCAGGTGTTGCTTGATTGTGAATACTTTTGTGATATATTACAGGCTTGCAAGAGGAAGTGGACAAGTAGTGAATGGGGATAGAGACATTGTGTACACTCACAAGGACTTGACTCTGCAACAAACCTAGTTTGAATGCTGCACATCAGCTGACATGTCTCATCAACCACCCCACAAATTATAAATTCACACCCGGTGTATTATTAGTCTTTTATTTTTTATTTTTTTCCTTGGTTGGATACCAATACCCCCGTTCATGCATTTTTTTTAATAATAAAAATAAGAATATGTAATCTATATGAGTTTGAAATAATTTATTTACCTTTAGATTTAGATGATCGCTGTACCTTTTTAAGGCTCTGTTCTCTTCGTCTGAAAAAGTCTGAACTGACCTGAAGTAAACTGAATTTATTTGTAGTACAAAGTAATATTAGTCAAATCTGAACTGATCTGAACTGAACTGAACTTAATCAATTTTCAGATGAAAAGAACAGAGCCTAAGTGATGACAATATCGCCTCCCTTTTATTAGTGGAACTCCAAATCTTGCAATGCACAGAAATAATGCAAACCCTGCACGAGTTGAACCATTTGCGTTCTAGTTGCACCTCATTGCTCCTTCCAACCATGTTACACGTCTGTCTGTTTCAATATGAAATGGTGAAAAGGAGAGGAAAATGATGAATGGGATACATAGTTTCCTCTCAATGAAAAATATGCATGTGGATACTATCAGTAATGAAAAATATTCATAAGAAACACACCAATATAAATTACCAATTCGTATGTTGATTTTTACGCTGATATTTAGAGTTTGTAAAATGGGAAAAAATTTATGGGATTCAAAATATTGAATGAAATTGCTCTCAGCCCCATTGTAAAGTAAGTTACTAATAAGATCTCTTATATATCCTTCTTCAACTAAATATTAGTAACGGATTTTAACATAATTAAGGAAACAATATGATTGTGATTTTAATTAATGCCTAAATTTATGGAATCGGACATGTCTTCTCCCATTTGCATCGCTCCACTACCACATCTCCATAATCGCCATTGTCACCATCAACCACAAAATGGTGGTACCAACTTGGCGCTTACGTTCGAACCGATAACTGGTTCCATATACTAAATGACTGGTACTGATAGATGATGCCACTTGAACCAAGTACAGATTCAACATTAACATTATTACACTTCGTTCTGCATGTATTGGCACCAAATAGTGATGCATTACGAATGATTGGCACCAAGCGTTGATGCCACTAAATAAACGGAAACTAGTTCACCACTTAAACTAAATCAAATTAGTTCTTATTACATGGTTAGATAAACATATTGTTGAGTATTGCTAAACATAAGTGAAAGGTGAGAGGTAATACGTGTGGATGACAAGAAAGGTAAGAAGTGGTTAAATTAACTCTCATTTATTTACTTGTTAAAACTTGAAAGGTTAATATTGTCCAATCAATTTTTAAGTTGGGACTGAGAATAATATATGTGGTCTTTATAATAATGGTATTTTTTAGAGTGGTTTCTTAGAGTAATAAAATGCAATAATTTGGGTCTGGGAGCTATTTCCCCTTGTAAAATATTGTAATTTATTGGTTCAGTGGTGGTTATCGTAATGTTAATCGATAATAAGTTGTATATTAAATGAGTGATGGGTTCATGTCTAAACATATATAATAAGAAGTAGGATGTATATACTTTGGAATGGAAGTCAAACTATTGAAATGACATAAAATAGAAAGCATATATATTAAATATTAAAGTTTAAAACACGAAATAATGATTAAGAACCAATAAATTCTAAACCTGGTAAAAGCGGCAATTCGTTACCTAATCTTCCTTTTATTAAGAGTCCAAGTTATTAAGAGTTATTTTCCCTTTTGTTATTTTGCAGGTGTATTTGTAGAGTCAAGTTAGAATGTGTAGAATTTAGGTAGTTGCAATAGGATGCATGTCTATAGTCAGTCTTGTTTGTATTTTTCTTGCTAACCAAATTTGTGGGATATTCCTTGCGAGAGTTACTTGGCTTTATCGTAAAAGCGCCGATTCGTTACCCAATCGCATAGCTGTAGTTGTAGTAATTTAGGATTATTAACCCTCCTTCTTCTTCCAAATTTGCATTAAAAAACTTAAAATTGCCAACTGAAAATTTCAGAGCAATAGAGCTGGCGGGAAAGGAAGAAGAGAAGCTAGCTTCACTGATCCAAAAATGTCCAAACATGAGAGTTATTTCCCAAATCCACGCTCACATTGTCACTCATCCACTCTTCTCTGCCTCTACTGTCTCCTTCGCCCTCTCCAAAATCCTCTGTTTCGCAGCCTACCGCAACATCCACTACGCCAAGTCCCTGCTGCTGTATCAGATTCCAAAGCCCACCATTTTCGCTTATAACACCCTCATGAGAGGCTTTCTCTCCCTCAACCACCCATCTCCCGAACCCATTTTCTTATTCAAACAATTGGTCCACAAAAAGCACCCAGTATCAAACACCTTTACCCTGTCCTTTGTTCTCAAGTGCTGTTCGGTTTTACCGGCGCTTCTAGAAGGTCAGCAGGTTCACAAGCATGTGATAGCATCTGGGTTTAGTGGCAATTTATTTGTTCAGACGTCGTTGTTGAATTTCTATACCAAGTGTGAACAAGTTGAGTTGGGACGGAAGGTGTTTGATGAAATGTCTGAGAGGAATGTGGTTGCGTGGAGTGCGATTATCGGGGGTTATTCGAGGGTTGGGATGGTGAATGAGGCTTTTGGGCTGTTTAGGGAGATGCAGATAGGTGGAGTAGAACCAGATGAGGTGACGATGGTGAGCGTGATTTCGGCGTGTGCTATGACTGGTGCGTTGGATTTGGGGAGTTGGCTGCATAAGTTTATTGATAGGAAAGGGATCAGGAATGATCTTCGGGTGAGTACTGCGCTTGTTAGTATGTATGCCAAGTGTGGGTGCATTCAGAAGGCGAAGGAAGTTTTCGATGCAATGCCGTTTAAGGATAGTAAGGCTTGGAGCTCAATGATTGTCGGTTTTGCTATTCATGGTCTTGCTGTGGAAGCTTTGGAAACTTTTGCAAATATGGGAGAAGCTAAGGTATTGAAAATTCAAATCGACATGATTACTTGATTAGAGTAGTATATGTTAAGCAATAGAGAATTGCTTACTTTGGCTTGTCCTTAGGACTTAATAGTCTGTATTGGAGCATTTTAAAAAGTCTTTATATGCATGTATCCTTTGTGAGTGAATACATGTTTGCGTGACGATGAATGTTTATAGATTTGTGTAGGCATGGTCTTGGTAAAAATGAGTCTTGCATGTTCAATCTACACTGGCCTGATGGCATATGAAAACCACATCTCGTGTTTTCTGTATAATTATTACCTTCAAGTTGTCTGGTATTCAGTTCAAGTGGTCTGAGTCATTTATTCCAGGTTTGGGACTTTTTTCTGAGTTTGCTATGTGGTATGCATGTATATGTCTGGAGAAAAGAAAACAGACATGGGCATAGCTGATCCTAAAACTAGGTGGAACTGTCAAGAAATGGTATCCCACATTTGGATTGCTTGTACTTTCTGGACCTTTATGCTTAGATGCTATGAATGCTAAATCTCAGGGTATGTAATGAATACCACTTCAAGAGGGACAGTATTCATTGAAGTAACTTGGTTCAAGGGTGCTTAAATGGACCTACCTTAATAAATCAGTTTTATTTTTCTGCAGAAAGGGTCCTATGACTTGTTGCACACTGCTCTGTAGTATCACCATTCTAACTGGTTAAAGTAGTCGGAACAAAAGTGTAGCGAGTATTACTAAATTGGTTGTTCATATTCATCTCATCTTTCTAGATGATTCAGATACCTAGATTTCCAAAACATTATGTATTAGCCGTTTTGGCTCCTTTTGGTTTTTAGATTGTCTATAATGAATGTTGTATGTCATGTTTCTTCAATTAAAGATATGCTCATTATCTTTCTTTCCTTCTTGCATAATTCAAACTATTCCCTATATCATGCCAGGTTGAACCGAATCATGTGACACTTATTGGTGTACTGTCAGCATGCGCTCATGGTGGTCTTGTTCTAGAAGGGAGAAATTTTTGGTCGATCATGCTGCAATCGGGGATGGAACCATCTATTGAGCATTATTGCTGCATGGTTGATCTATTTTGCCGTGCAAATCTTATAGACGAGGCTTTTGAATTTATCCAAAGAATGCCTATTGACCCAACTCCAGCAATATGGCGCACGTTGCTTGTGAGTTGCAAGAAGAATAAGATGTTACGTATAGGTGAAATCGTAGCAGAGCAGCTACTTCAGTTAGAGCCACGTAATGCAGAAAATTATATATTACTCTCAGGCTTGTATGCATCATGTTCGGATTGGGTGAAGATGAGCTCCGTGAGGAGAGAAATGAAACATAGAAGTATCACAGCTGTACCAGGTTGTAGTTCCATTGAGGTAAATGGCCATATCCACGAGTTTGTAAAGGGTATATGGTCCCACCCAGAAGCGATTCTTATAAGAAACTTTTTATGCCAAGTGGCTGATAGAGTCCGTGAAGTAGGGCACGAGCCATGGATTGCAACTGTTTTGCAGAATATCAGTGACGGAGAGAAACAGACTGCTCTTTGGGAACACAGTGAAAGATTAGCTATTGCTTATGGTTTGTTAAAGACGAAAGCACCCACAGTTATTAGAGTGGTGAAGAACCTTAGAGTTTGTGTAGACTGTCATGAAGTGATAAAGACTATTAGTAAATTGTATGATAGAGAGATCATTGTTAGGGATCGGATTAGGTTTCATAAATTCGTTGGTGGTGTATGCTCTTGCCGGGATTTTTGGTGAATGTTGTCATTTGTCAGTAATCGTCAATGAGCTTGATCTTGAAAGAGCTTATAGAACTCCGGTTAGTTTGTGTTTTGACATGTTTACAGCTGATTTCTGAACTGACTGATCTTGATCAGATCACAAGTCATAACTAGACTTGCAGTTGTAATTATGTTGTTGAGATTGACTCATGGTTGCTGGCAGCAACTAGACTTGCAGTTGGGCTGGTAGAGCAACTTTTTTTTACTTACTCCCTCTGCACTCTATCCCACTCATCCATTCATTCATTTATGTTCTTCGCTTTCATTCATTTATTTACGTTTTATCTTTTTAATCTATTATGGATCCTACAACTCACACACAACTTAAAAACCGTCCAGTGGAGAACTAATCCGGATGATGGAAACAAAAACCATCCTTTCATTTTCTTTTATAGTTGTCACACTATTAACATGTCCTCTCGAATCTCGATCATGCTTCCGGTGATGAACCTGAAAACAATGAAAAGTTAGTTTGAGTATTTTATTTTTGCGTTTTTATCAAAGCTGACGTGCAGGTTGCAGGACAAGTTTGAGCATATTTTTAATTAAATTCAATTGTATTTTTGTTTGAACCTTTCCTACCCGACTATGACGGTCAGTTGTTGCAAGTTGTATTAATAAACCTTATCCTTCCTGTTCCATACGTTTCCCCCAACTAAACAAAACAAAGCCATGAACACTTCTACCCTCAAAGACCCTCTACCAGTTCAAGAATATGAAGAAAAGTATGACCGGTTCAAAGACTTGAAGGCGTTTGAAGAGACCAAAGCAGGCGTCAAAGGCCTCGTCGATGCTGGATTAACCAAGGTTCCGAAAATTTTCATTAGGCCATCTGATGAAATTGCCAAGGAATCACCGGCCAAGTGTGGCCAACAAGTACCTGTTATTGATTTAACCGGAGTCGAATCACATGAGCAGCGTAAGGAAATTGTTGATCAGGTGAAACGAGCGTCAAAAGAATGGGGATTTTTCCAAGTGGTGAATCATGGAATAGGAAACGATGTTCTTGAAAGCATGCTGGATGGGGTAAAGAAGTTTCATGAACAAGATACTGAGGTCAAGATGAAGTTCCAATCAAAAGAGATGATGAGAAAGGTCAAGTATGGCAGCAACGTTGATCTGTACAGATCACGTTCTGCGAATTGGAGGGATTCGTTGACTATCTCTCTCATGAACTCAGAAATTCTTGAACCTGAAGAATTGCCTGAAATTTGCAGGTATACTTTTATAACTTTTGATCTTTCACATCTGTTGATCTATCTTCGATTTGTAACATGATTAACAATTTCCATGGTTATTGAATGTATTCTGCTATGGAGACCGTAAATTGCACATGGTTAAAGCAAATACTTGGGAATTTTCATGCTTAGGCTTATTCGCGAACTCAAATTGGATATGTCCATGACTTCATTCTGATATGTATGTGTTGTCTTTTCCACATCTTAGAGGGTCAACAATAGAGTATCTTAATCAAGTGGGGAACCTGGGAAAAACTCTGTTCGAGCTGTTATCTGAAGCTCTAGGCCTCGATCCAGAATACCTGGCGTCCATGGAATGTGGCAAAGGAAGAACTTACATTGGCCACTACTATCCTTCCTGTCCAGAACCAGAGCTCACAATCGGAACCAGCAAGCACACAGATCCATCATTCTTAACCGTTCTTTTACAAGACCAGATTGGCGGTCTCCAAGTTCTGCACGATGATAACTACATTGATATACCACCCCTCCCAGGGAGCTTGGTAATTAACATTGGAGATATGTTACAGGTTAAGTTTATGACAGACTACAATCATTTGTAACATCACTAAGGCTCAAGTTATTGATTTGCAAGTTATGATAAACAAAATTTGTTTTCTTCAGATCATGTCTAATGATGAGTTCACCAGCGCAGATCATAGAGTTCTGGCAAAACTGGTAGGACCAAGAATTTCAGTGGCCGGATTCTTTACAGGCGATTCTTTAACTGGAAGAGTTTACAGTCCAATCAAAGAGTTGATATCAGAAGAACATTGGCCTCATTACAAGGAGTTTACTGTAAGGGAATATATCTCCAAGTTTTTGCGCGTCCCATTGATAAATCTGGGCTCGATGATTTCAGATTGTAAGGCCAGCATCTTCCTATATGCAACTGATCAATTTTCTTTGTATCATGGTAACTAAACCTGAAAATGTAGTTTTATATTCTGTCTGTTATTAACGTAAATAAACGGATGTTATAATGTCCAGAATTCATGCCTATATCACAGGTTTCATTTTAGGCCATGCCTTTCGTGGCAGAGGGCTAAAAGAAGTGATACCTTTACTTAGAAGCATTCAGTTACTTTTGTGTAAAAAATACTACTTCAAACACTGGACCTAGTCTATAGGTCTCCTCTAAATGGTTAAATTTCAGTTTTGATGTACTGATTAAAAAGACTACAAGTAGGTTTTGTTCATAAAAATAATGTGTTCTGTGTATCAGTAACAAATAGAGACGTAAAATGTCTGGAGCATGCTAAGCAGTGAATGTATCATACCAGAGAATAAAGCAAAGCAGGTCCCTGACGCCGCCTGGACACAAGCATGAACCTGCATATCATCACCCATAAATTATGGAATCAGAACACACAAACCATAGCTGCAGGGGAAAGGGAGGGGAGCAGCATATATTGTGTTTATTAAGATGCAACAAGCAGATGAAGAATAAATGCCTTTAAAGTTTATGGAAGTGTCATGAACCGATTTTTGAATAACTGCTTTAGTGGAATAATCATGCAGGAGTGCAGGACATATTCTGGTGTTACTCTTGTGATGACCTTTCTATTTCATCAGCTAAAGCTCTTCAAATTTGTGAGTAAAAGCATATTTGAACAAACACTGAATATAAATTTACCTGAAATTCTCAAGGGAGAATTTAAGGACCCCTTCTCAAAGACTCTGATAAATTTATTGTTTTTCAGTAAGATGTTAAAGTAGCAATTTGCTATGCAAAAGTCATGCTTCTGCTCCCACTTTCCTGTACATATCACAATACTAAGTTAAAGAGAGAAAACTGCAATGTTCATACCCTCGCCGTAGTCCAGTTGCTTGGTCAAAACAGTATCCATGGCTTCCCAAAGAAGTGAAACTGGAACCCAGTGAGGCAACATCTAGAATTAGAGCCATTTCACTCTCAGCATGATATCCATCAATTGGTGAAAAGTGCCCGGATCCTGTCTGAAATAAATTGATCATCCAACTGAAGAAATTTAGCACCATCCATGGAAACTATTACAACTAAACAAAATGCTAACAGTACCTATTTCACATGGTTAAAGTTAACATTGAGGTGTTAAAAAAAAAAGATTCAGAACTATAACTGTCTTTTCTTGTTTCAATCGTCTCTAAACTGTATAGTCTTTAAGTGTGAAGAATAACCTAATTCATGGGCCAGTACATAGAAGTTTTAGAGAATATGAGGGGAAGCAATCAGAACTTAAGTCGGGGATGTGCCATGTCTTACTTAACATAACAATCACATGAATTGGCTCCGACTTATATTGATACTACAAATACAAAACATGGTAGTAAATTAGAGATCACACCTTTCTTCTTTTGCCCGATGTCTCAACCAACCAGATAATAAAGGGGCGGTGAGAACTAAAACATGATCACCGTAAACTGACTAAAAAAGAACTAAGCAAACAACATATAATGAAGAAGTAAACCATAAAAACATCAAGGGTAGCTCTCAAATAGCACAGTTTTCCTATTAACACCAACCAGGGAATCAAGGATACAATTTATATTACGTAAGAGCATAAGAGACCAGAAAGGTAATTAATATACATGTCTAAAAGCTCTTCTATGATAGGATATGATCACATGACAGTCATCAGAGGTGCAGCGTGCTATAACATATTCCCTGAACTCATCTAATGAGCTTTGATTTGTGCGAAAAGCTTCCACTTTGGCTCCTGCACAGTGTGCCAAGCACACAACTTCTCCAAACGATATTCCTTTTAACTATTATAATTTCCAATGGTCACAACAGTATAAGATTGATTCATTAAACCATCACCAGGGCCCTGTAGTTCGATGTCTGTATCCTATTAGATAATACTCACAGGAAAAGCCAACCAAAATAAATAAATAAAAACAGACAAAGAGGTTAAATGTCGAAGTGTATTCAAGCTGATGAAAAAGAAGTAAAAAAGAAACTAAAATCCATTGGCCTTTCCAAAGATCTTCTTTCCACAAGATAGTGCAAAACATTACGTATATATTCATAACTTGATTCTACATGAACATTTCTCATAGCCAATATAGAGTGTGTCATATAGGATGTATCTTTACAAATTACAGTAGTGAATCAAATTAGATAAGGGGAGTAACAGATTTCAAGGATTCGTAGATACACAACTCGTTTAAGATTTTCATATTCCAAGCTTCTGAAATTGAATTAAAAAAAAGAAATTGCAACCCAACTATTAACCATTACTATATGTTCTTCCTAGCATTTAAATTACAGTATTTCATTATATTAAGCATTAAATTCATTTCAGATCAGATGGCATATGCCATAAGGTTCTATATTAATCTTCAGTGTACATATGTTAAACTCTAACAGGTCAATTAAAGAATCTTACTTCCAGCAAGGACAAACTGCACCTGCTGGAGAAGTCCTTTTATTAACAGCACAATAGAATTAGAAGTCCTTTTGTGACAGACAAAGTGACAAACGTTATATCTTCAGAATACCACCAGGGTGAAATTTGAACTCTGATGGAAGTTTTACACAGCTTAACTGATATATAACAAATTGAACAGCTAACTAATATTGCAGTCTACATGGACCAGAAAGGTTAGTAGGTGTTTACCTTTCCATTTTATACATGGATCAATAGCTAGTGCATTTTTAACCACTGCTAGACTGGTTAAACCACAATAAGAAGGCTCAGATTGTGTCTGAAAATAAGCACAACTTTCAGAATCCTTCCATAGTTCCATTGAGAATAGATTCTCTGGAGAGTATCTGAGTCCTGAGACACCGAATATACAATTCATGTAAAATCATAAATAAGACTATTGAGTCCCAGCCGCTTTATAAAGAATCCATATTTCTCAGAGTCTGTCCCTTGGGGCATCTCAGGCAAGTGACATATATGCGAGTTTGAAGGTATACACAAAACAGAATAACAAATATAGCAAGCACTCACATAAATCCTATCACCTGATTTTGGTTTATTTCTCTGAATGGTTAGACACCCCTTACATCATATCACCTCCGACCCAAGTGTTAGGGCGTGTTTCCCTAATTTTCACACGTCCAAGTGTTAGACCGCCTAACACAAGTTCTTCCATTAGGTTATCAATTTTGGTAATGGTAGTATAACCATAGGATTTAATATCGATTTCAAAGAACGAACTAACTGTGCAAAACCCTATTAACATGTAAAGCAAACGTTAATCTCGACTCAGATGTCAGATCTGCATCTCCTTTATTATTCTCTTTCTTTCTTGTTTTCCCATCAAATAGAACAATTTAGCATTGCATTACTTAATGAGCTGATCAAGAATGAAAAATTACATTGTGGTGGACATATACATACACTCATGCATAATCAACACTCAAAGTTCTAATTATCCAGCAAGCACAATTTAGAATGTCACATAAAAAAAAGCATACTTTGAACATATGGAAACATAAATCTCAAAATATTAATTGTACGTGATACTAATATTTAGAGGGAGAATATTCACAATCTTAGCTTGCTTCTTAAATATGAGTAAAATACATTGAATCACCAAACCAAAACAAAACAGACTGCATAGTCTGCATAGACAAATATGGGGATAGTGAAATAATCTCATTGCAAGCCAGAGCTCAAAACCCAGTTTGTGCATAGTGATACATGTCATCAAGAAATGATCTACAGTACTAATATCATTTCAGATACTACAATGTCACAACATCTGCATATAACACGTGCAGATCAGAAAGCATATGAATGGCCTAATGCATCAGAAGACATACAGATGCTACTGGAAAGGATGATGTTACTCTCTTAGTATTAGCCAGAAACAGGAATGCTATTCTTGAAACTTCACTGTGCTTCCGAATATTTCAATTTCTTGCTTCCTTTAGGCTTTTCGATAGGTGCATCCATTCCGGCCATTTTCTGATTGTACTTTGCCCGGAGAGGGTCATTGTAGGTCCAACTGCATAGCAAAGAAGGAACATTGAGAAATTAGGTATCATGCAGTAGAACTTCAATTATCAAAAATGAGTTGATATTTACAACTGAACATCATAACAAAAAAACTCAAATTTAGAGCTAGAGTTCATTAAAGATATATACTAAATCTAACTTCATGTGACCTCAGTCAATATGCAAAAGATAAAAGGAATGAAGTTTAAATTCCCAAACCACAAAGTGCTGGTCATGAAAAGACTTACGGTGTATTCCAATCAGTCGTGTCCTCATTGACAAGATGAGTCCATTTCGTCCTTCCACTGCGACCGAAATGCTTCACCTGCATGATTTTAGGCAACACCGTCTTGTTCAACTTATCCTCTCCTGTCGGAGCAGAGAAATCACGGGTGTAGATACTATCACGGCCAGCAGTTCCGGCCTGATCATCAGGATCCTCTTGAAAGAATGCACCCTTGTGATAGTATTTCTGCATGAACGTCCACTTTCGCTTGGACTGTTTAGCAGGTTTCGGATTCTTCCTCTCCCACTCTCTCCTCTCTTCCTCAGTCATATTCCTCACCTTCTCAATCTCCTCCCTCTCCTTCACCATTGCATCCCTATCCTCTCTATCCCTCTTAATCCTTGCAATCTCCCTAATCTTCCAAGCCTCGTACTCCTCCAGCTCATTCACCTCATCATCTGTATCCACATCCGCAATATTCGCGTCGGACTCCACATTCCTCTGTATCTCCTTGGACTCCTTAATCTTCTCAACCACAATCAACTTCGTCTCCCTCTGCCTCTCCTCCATCCTCTTCTCCACAGCGTCCTTAAGCGCCTTCTCTTCCGCTTCAATCCTCTCACGCTCCGCAATCGTGTCCCTCTCCGATTTCGGCACGAAAACCGGCTTCACCATGGCAATACTAGACAATTCCTCATCCTCATCAGTCTCATACTCAGACTCTTCCTCCTCCTCTTCTTCCTCCTCATCCTCTTCCTCTTCCTCCTCCGGCAAAATCCCCACCTCCTCTTGCTGCCTCAACAACAGCTTCTCCCTAATCCTCCTTCGCCTCTCCTCCATGGCATCCTCGTCTTCCTCCAAGGCATCCTCCCTCTCCTGCCTCCTACTCTCCTCCTCCTCGGTCGAAATAATCTCCGCCTGCCTAATCCGCCTGTGATTATCCCTCACCTCATCCCTATCATCAACCATTCTCTCCGCCAATCGACGCAACCTAGGATCATCATCCTTTCGCCGCGACACATCCGTACCCTCGCCGCCGCGACTACTAGGAAACGCAGCCTCTAAGGCGGCGGACCTGGCCGTCCAAACATCGGCATCTTCCTCGTTGTCATCCGCCCACTCAGGGGCTTTACCAGGCCAGTACCTTTTCACCTTCGTTTGGCCGATTTTGCCCTTGAGCTTATCGCGAACTGCGATTACGGTGTCGCTGACACCTGCTGTGACGGACATGGCTGATTCGAAAATCGAAACCCTAAGTCAACCGTTGAATTATTGCTCGCGTCTCTCTAGCTCTCTGCCTATGTTTGAGATCTCGTCTCGGAGGCCATCTCGGACGACCTCCTGAGAAGGATCAATCCGGGTCATCTCGGACATTTGTCTCGGAGTTGTCTCGGAATAGAAAAAAAATACGTAAAATTATATATAACAAATGAACATAGAAAATTCAAACATAAATATCATATAAACTCATAGAAACCAAAATAAAGTCATAGACTCATAGTAGCATATCATTAGAACATTACAATGATCCAAAACAAACAAAGAAATTCAAACTTCAAACATTACAATGATTCAAATCAAACAAACAAGTTCAAGGTTCAAACATAACAATGATCCAAACAAACAAGTTCAAGGTTCAAACAAGTACAATCACATTTTTCCTTTTTAGCTGATCCTATTTTGAGTATTTTCCAATTTCTCCTAAAAAGAATTTTTTTTAATTAAAAACCCGGGTTGACCCGGATTAACCGGTCAAAAACTCGGAAAAATCCCGGGTTCCGAGATTTTTCCGAGTTTTCAGTGTTTCGTCCCGCATAGGCTTCCGACAAGCGGTTGAACCGGGTCAACCCGGGTTGACCCGGCGAGATCTCGAACATAGCTCTCTGCTATTCTTTTCATGGTTTCGTCTAAACCTTGTTAAAGCGCCAATTCGTTATACAATTTCCCCATTCGCGCCGCGGCATCAGACTAATGAGTAAAATGATGGAGGAGAATGAATACTCCACTGAATTGAATAACAAATAACCCCACAGAAAATTACAGTTATGGTCAATACATTAGCCAAGTATGTAAGAACAAAGTTCAATAGAAATTGGTGTTCTGTGTTCACGAGTGCTTACCTACTAGATTTTCTACTAAATTGGCGTTTTAGTGTTCCTGCCATACTTATATTTTTTACTGCCCAACTATGTAATTTTGTCATGAAATACTTATGGAAATAGAATATTTGATAATCTTGTCATGTAGTGTCTTACGGGTGGAGATTCTCTTGTTCTAGTAACAATTAGTAAATAATCCGTCGAGTTTCGACGGGAAATAGTAAATTTACAAATAATAATAACCCGTCGAGTTTCCAACGCAATTAGTGTTTTGTAGTATTATGGAATAGCGTCGTAAATCGAGGTTAGTGTTTTAAAGTATTGCGGAATACCCGTCAAATATAGTTCAAGTATTGCCAAATAGACATGTCAAATGCGGTTAATGTTCTAAAGTAATGTGAATAGACCCGTCGAACGCAATTAGTATTCTAAAGTATTGTGCAACAGACCAGTAGAAAATAGTTAGTGTTCTAAAATATTGTGAAATAGACATGTCGGTCACAGTTAGTGTTCTAAAGTATTGGCGAATAAACCCGTCGAACATATCTCGAGTATTGCGAGATAGAGCTGTTGGCCGCATCTAATGTTCTAAAGTTCGTGTTTTAAAGTATTAGTGAATAGATCTGTTGAACACAATTAATGTTTTAAAGTATTGTAGGCCTGTCAAACGCAATTAGTGTTTTAAACTATTGTGGAATATCCCCGTCAACCGCAATTAGTGGTCTAAAGTATTGCGGAATACCATCAGGTGTAGTTCAAGCATTGTTGAATAGACCCGTCAAACGCAATTAATGTTTTAAAGTATTGCGAATAAATTTAGTGTTCTAATGTATTGTGCAATAGACCTATCGAACACAATTAGTGTACTAAAGTATTGTGTCATAAATCCGTCGGCCACGGTTAGTGTTCCAAAGTATTGTGAAGTAGACCCGTCGAACATATTTAATTAGTGTTCTAAGTATTGCGGACAAATCCACCAACTGAATTTAGTGTTCTAAAGTTTGTGTTTAATGCATTATCAAAAAGACCCACCGAACACAATTAATGTTCTAAAGTACTGCGGAATTGATTCGTCAAATACAATTAGTGTTCTAAAGTATTGTGAATAGGACCGCCGGCCGCAGTTAGTGTTATAATGTAGTGCCAAATAGACCCGTCAAACGCAATTAGTGTTATAATGTATTGCGGAATAGTCCCGTCAATCACGGTTAGTGGTATGATGTAATGCCCCGCATCCCACATCGCTTAAGAGTGATTGGAATAAAGGGTATATATATGTTATACCACCACTCTCACATGGTATGAGGCCTTTTGGGTGATTCCAAAAGCAAATCCGTGCAGGCTCAGGCCCAAAGCGGACAATATCATACTGTTGAGACGTGTGTGGGTCCGTCCAGGAGTAACCACGCCGGCCGGATTGGTCGGGTCGTTACAAATGGTATCAGAGCCTAGACCAACCCAAAGCCCGCACCGGGTGGACGGTTGGTAAAGGTTATTGTCAGTTTGTCACCCCCACCACTTAAGGCCCTCGATGAGGACGCCGAGGCCCCGCATTCCACATCGCTTAAGAGTGATTGAAATAAAGGGTATATGTATGTTAGACCACCACTCTCACATGGTATGAGGCCTTTTGGGTGATTCCAAAAGCAAATCCGTGCGGGCTCAGGCCCAAAGCGGACAATATCATACTGTTGAGACGTGTGTGGGTCCGTCCAGGAGTAACCACGCCGGCCGGATTGGTCGGGTCGTTACATATGAAGTTTAATTTGAGAAATAAACCCAAACACAGTTCGTGATTCAAAGAATTATCGAATAGACCCGCTGAACATAATAGTGTTCTACAGTATTGTGAATAGACTCGTCGGATACAGTTGGTGTTCTTAGGTATTGAGGAAGAGACCAAACAAATGCAAATAGTATTCTAAAGTATTGTGGAATAGACCTGGCGAACGCATTTAGTGTTCTTATAAAGTATTGCAAAAGATACCTGTCGAACATAATTAATTAATATTTGGAATTATTGTGAAATAGACACTTTACTATGTGAAAAACATTCGACCAATCAAAATGGACATAAAGTGAAGTTGAAAATGCCATGTGGTTGAAGGAAGAAGTATGAAAACTTCTTCCTTTGTAGAATATATACATATTTGGGTTACGATTACATAAGGATGAATAATGTTTTAAATTTTAATATAGAAGAAAATGTTAGAAAAAATGTTAAAATTATCTTGTGGGAGATTGGGATGTTAATAAATCATCATATCCTAAACCCAAAATCCGTATTATCCGTCCGAGCCCAACCCTATTACCCTAGAACAATTTTTTTATGGAGGAAGTTTAATATTCTCCTTTAATAGATATACAAATATATTAATATAAATTTTAAATACTTTTCGTACTAAATAATATTAAAATGATTCATACAAAAAACTAAAATTATTAAAAAATAATTATACAGATAAAATATTTTGGAGAAAAAATTGTGTGAAGAAAAATAACTGAACTTTGTAATATATAAAATTATATGTTAAGTGCATAGATACAATAAATAAATGTGAAGATACAATATTATAGCCGACCTGTCTATGGCGGGTAAGTTGAATAATTAACTGCGACGGGTGAATATTTTGCCGAGTTTGTGACTCTGCACTCTGAGGATATAATAGACTTCAAAAACAAATTCCACAATCTACATGATCTCTATTTTTAATATAGAAAAATTATTTACTTGCATAATTTCTTTAATTCAATCTTTCTAGATTTTTATATAAATGTTTTTACAAATATCAAAACTAAATTACTTTTAGTATACATATTTCATAATAATGCCAAGTAGCCGAGTTTGTGACTCCGCACTCTGAGGATATAGTAGACTTAAAAAAATAATTCACAATCTACGTGATCTTTATTTTTAACATAGAAAAATTATTTACTTGCACAATTTCTTTAATTCAATCTTTCTATATTTTTTATATTAATTTTTTTACAAATAGCAAAACTAAATTACTTTTAGTATCCGTGTTTCATAATAATGCCAAATAATTTTAATTCATAATATACACTAAAATTGTTTTGAACATAATAATATCTATTTTTTAATATGTATATATTTATTTGAGAATAATGATATTAAAATAAAAATAATGAATATATATGGTGAAATGTAGAATTGTAAATTAGATCAATAGATTTAAGACATGTGGCAAGAATAAAATAATGGACCAATAAGAATAGAAGATTGTAGCACATGTAAAAAATAAGAGCATGAATTAATAATATATATTAACAATCGTTTTGAACATAATATCTATTTTTTAATATGTATATATTTATTTGAGAATGATGATATTAAAATAAAATAATGAATATATATGGTGAAATGTAGAATTGTAAATTAGATGAATAGATTTAAGACATGTGGCAAGAATAAAATAATGGACCAATAGGAATAGAAGATTATGACACATGTCAAAAATAAGAGCATGAATTAAGGAGAAAGCTTGAAATCTTTCTCTTTTAATATATAGATAGATTAGATTATTGGTAGATCAATTACACTCCGGCCATGCTTTTGAGTTTTGAATTTGCAAGTCATATGACCTACTTGACCCTATCTAATAGGTCGATTCTATGAGATTTGAAAGCCATATAGGTGACAACTGTCACTTGACATACAAATAAGAGTGACATAGATTATAAACATGGATTTGGTTTCTATTACGAGAATGGATTTCTTCACCATAATTGAGTTTTTTGCGCTCGCCCATAAAAAAAAAGGTGGTGGTTGGCCATGGACATTTGGCGGGGGTGGTGAGAGTGAATTGTGGATTTGAGTAAGTAGAAATTGGTATATTGAAACGCAGTTGGACTTGATTGCAATTTGAAAGTTGAATTGGTCTGCGTTGAGAGATGGAATTGAATTTATAAGAACTTGTATTTCATAAACATAAACCACTATATTTTTTATCATAAGGTCCACGAAAAAGTCATAGACATGATCTAAGTATTAATTTTCTAAATTTTATAGTAGTATGTCATTTCATTCATTTTTCCCACTATATTTGCTTTTATTTTCACTCATGCCCCTGATTAATTTGAGAGTGGGATCAGTTCTCCACAAGGAAATATCATTAATTATGTTATTTTGGGCGTACGTCATGTATTTCAAATTTAAACTACTTTCTTTTTTAATACATATCTCAATTCTCACATTGAAATTTATATCTGCTTAAGTGATTTTAATTTAGGAGAACGACCAAATAAGATTTAACACTTAACAGTTAGCACAACATCAACCTAGATACTTACAGAAAATTTGTTAAACCCCATTTCAAATTGCTTGATAGATGGTCCTAAAATTAACATATAAGATTGGTCTTGTATTGATTATAACTCGTTTCGTTGATTAATATATTCTAATTTTTCCGCTTCAAAAAAATAAAAAAAAAATTGAATAACCTTCCACCCTCAAGAATTTTTAAGGGTATGAATGGATGATGGTCCAATTATAATAAAATTACACATTATTTTATTTATTTGAATCTTCATTCCTTAGCTAGCTAGGTGTAGTGGAGTGGGACTGACCTAACCGATTTCTTATTCGTATTCTTCTTCATCTTTTCTTCTTGTGGGCATTGGAATGGAAGTTTGATTCGATCAAGTTTTGTATGCAAATGAATAGAGTTTTTTTGGGGAAATGACACATATTCGAATAAGCTTGAGGATTGAAATGTCAAAAAAAGGATGACTTATATTTAGTTATATTCGATGATGTAGAATCCTATCCTAACCTAATAAGTGACAGATTCATGCTATATATTCACGTATATTTTGGAATATTAATTATAATATGAATAAAGTAAAGAAGATGCTATCGTATCAGCCTATACCAGAATTGTGCATCGCACAGCTGTTGAAATATTCAACAGAAAATCCTAAACTCTGCATAAAAATTAAATTGGATAAAATTCTTCTTTTAACCAAACATGATTTCTATGGATCTCCATGTGGCAGGCTCTATGAATCAATTTTAATATATTGTACGTATCGGATGAGGCTCTAATTCATAATGGGAAAATATATAAGTGGTTTGAAAAGAAACATTTTTTTAAGCCAATTGAAAGAGATGAGTAATCCGAAAAGAATGACACTTGGTCATGATAAAAAATAAAAATTCATGTGTTAAGGAGATTATGATCCTATTCTCATATCTCATGATGTATTTTATTATTATGAAGATTAATATTCTTGTAATCTTTGTTAACTCACGGTGATTGTTCTGAGAGAAGATTCTCATTTGAGGTCCAATTCTACTGCAATCGCCTATCAGATTTATTCACGAATGTGGGACAGAAATTTCATTATTCAGATTAATATTCTTCCGAAACATAAAGAAGTTGGAGGACGGAAAGTAGGATAGGTATGTTCCTCATGATGCCTCTTGGGCTACCCAACGAATTCAAAGCCATCCTAAAATGGCCTGGGTTTACGGTTTATATACACGTCTCCTAACCGATGACTCTATCTACATTTCTCAAACACTATCTAACGTCACGTCAACATTTCACTCACATCAAAGTCTATCATACTCTTCATCTCCAACACACATACTCTATATCTTACCCAAATTTTAATTTTATTTTCTCATTTCTTTAAAACTACTTTATTCTTTTTACATTTATTTCAAACATTCACATTTTATATTATTCAAATGTCGTAAATTAATTAAAATATCATAAAATTATAAATAATAATACTATACTCGGTAATATAAAAATACAATACTTCAAAATTTAAATTTCATTACTTCATAAAAAATTACAATATTTAAATACTAGTGGAGCTACTACTACTTAAATTACAATAATTTTTTTTTTTTTATTGATTTTGAATATTTTAAATTTTACACTGGGTGTTTCAATATAATTTATCAATAGTGAAATATATGAAAATAACTACACATTAGAAAAAAAGATTAAAACAAAAGAAAAAGAAAACGGGATACATCGGTTATAACCATATTAAAATACTAAATCAAATTAAGAGTATCCTCAAATTAATATTACAGGATAAAAAAAAAGAACAATAAAAAAGATAAAGATAAAAGAAAAAAATATGCATCTAACCCGTATGCTAGTAGCATACGGTTTAGATGTCCATATGCTAACTTACCCGGGTGTAGACAAGCGTTTGCTAGCCAAACTAAATTACATACGCTATTTAACTCTGGATGCAGATAGTTTGATAGGTTATTACGGTTATTCATGACATCTATGCTACATATTTCTTGATCAATATAATATTGTCCATTTAATTTGGGAGTCAGGGAAATCACCGGAAATATCTTATACCATATAAAATTGGTGGACTATTTGATGTGTAATATCGGATATTCTTTAAGTGTTAGAGGTTCAAATCAAATCGCTAACATATATGTAAAAATGAAAAGTTACACGGAAATATTCCACAACAACAATATTTAGAACAAATTTCGTGTGAGACTAGCTAATTGCTCCGTGATAATTTAGAAAAAACAATTATGCTACACAAAATTATACAGTACTCAAGATGCCACATATCGAGAGAACTCAGACAAGACAATAATCCACAATAAAAGCATCTCAACTTAGTTACATTTGCTGACAACACAAGCAAACCATGAAATTCGACGAGAATTCTCACCATGAGTCGAACCATCCTCACAAAAACCTCATCTTGCAGTACGCCAGAACCCCTTTCAAGTGTGATGGCTGCAAAGAAATCGGTATCGGCTCACATTACAAAAGCTGCGCCACTGCCTGCAGTTTCGACTTGCACACTCACTGCGCCCTTCCATCTGAGTCACTGGTGCACCCTTTCTATCCAGATTGCTCCTTCCAGTTCCTGACCCGCCCCCCTGGACAGACAGCGCGATATTGCAACGCGTGCGAGAAGGTTGTGGTTGGATACATGTACCACTGTGTGTCTTGTGGGTTCGACCTTCACCCGTGCTGTGCGAAGCTGCCCATGGTGTTAGATGATGGTCAGATCATGTTGTCTTTGTCCATTAAACTCACCGCGCCCTGTCACAGGCATGCACTTATTCCCTTTCCAATTCGTGATTAAAATTCAGTAACATGTGATATCTTTTAACCGGGATAGAACCAGACTTTTGTATAATTTCCTTTTTCCAATCCATTATATCCCTAAGAAATTAGGTCGATCCCCTTCCCAACCAAAACCACCGTTACAACACAGAATTTTAATCCAGGGACATATTAAACTCCTTTCTTAATTCTTATCTTACTTATTAGTAGAAGAAAAAAATTATTAAAGGATTTATCCAATTTCACTTTCATTATTTAATTATAAATTAATTTTATCTGTCGATCTCTGTTCATTTCACTTAATTTTAATTGTATTAATTTCAAATAAGTTCAGTTTGTTTATATTTGTTTAGTTGAAATTTATATCCCTAATTAATGAGTTAAGTTCAGCAGTGCATACAGTTCAAATAAATTAGATAAATTAAATTCATATTTATTAGTTCAGTGTAGTTGAGAGATTAATGCTAATTAATGAGTTAAGAACTTAAGCTAAACGAAATATAGCGTAAGATTCACATTATTTACTTTAGCTATTTTAGAGTCGGAGAGATTAGTGAAATGGAAGAAGAAAAGTACTTCCAGGACAAGAAAGGAATATATTTATAAGAAAAATTAAAAGAAATACTACTTCGAGGTCAGGGAAGGGATCGATTCCTTTAATTACCAATAAACAATTAGCTTAACTAAACCGCACTGTTTCCTATCGGATTCAGATCATCAGATGTAAATTAATATAGTAATTTCTTTACTCTTTGAACTACTTGATACTTTTACCATCAGATGTATATATTTTTGTGATGTACAAATTACATGAATGCCCCTAATACTTGGAAGATGGTTAAAGATTTAAAGGTGTTCTTGAACAGTTTGTTGGACCGTGTAAGTTGTAACCTAGTAGAACATCTCATGGAATTTCAGAATTTCTATTTGATCAACAACAAAATGTAAATAAGTCAGTTATTCTTCATTTTATATAATGATCCATGTCTCAGTAATAATCTTTCATTTTACCATTTCTTTAGTATCATCCCATGCTCACTTGTGCATGGGCTAAACTCGTTTGTCTAAAAGGCCCAATTCTAGATTATACTGTCCAGCCCAGTGAGTGACTTCAAATGCCTTCGCTACACTTTTATTTGTTTTTTAAATTATTTGTATTTCATTGTTTAACAAATCTTTATCTTACAATTTTAGTGTGTGTTGCCATTAAACTAAACACCAGACTTATTACACAAATCTCCTAAAACTTCGATCCAAAATCAAACAATTTTAATGTGTGTGTTGCCACTAAACTAAACACCAGACTTATTATACAAACCTCCTAAAACTTCGATCCAAAATCAAACGTATAAAATCTAAAAAAATAAAAAATAAATTGAAGCTAGTCTAATACTGTAGTCTAGGGCCCTAGGCTAACTTCAAAACTCCAAATCCTAGCTTAGCTACCGCAGGTTAACTTCTTTTCCGTTTTCATTTTATTTAGAATATGAGTAATATTTTCATTAGTCAAATATTCAACTAACAAATTAAAGTTCTTTACGTACCTTTCTTATCCAATCAATTGAACAATCCCCGTGTTTTTGTAGAGCACATATTAATTAATTTTACTACCTTATATGTGAAACTTTTGATTTTGATAAGGTGTGGGAGAAAGGGGCGAAGCTGGAGTTACAGATCATCGTGCAAGAAGTACAACCTCCATGTCGCATGCGTGAAAGCAATGTTGGTGGATACTTGGAGTAGTAACAACGCTACACCTATCTCTAGGGGAAACTACAATGCCTACACATACACAGCAACAAGTAGTAGCAAGATATCAACTACTCCAACCCTCAACCTGGAATCGGCCTTACAGTTAACTCATGATCATAAAAAAAATCACAAGAAAAGCAAAGGAAAAGCCCAGAAATGCTGTGAGGTTGCTGGATTGGCTTTGCAGTTTGTCGTGTCTGCCCTTTTAGGGGATCCGACTACCCTCGTTGCAGGATTAGTTGGTACTCTATTGTCAAAGTAGGAAGGAGATTGAAATTTCATATGTAAACCAGGTTTGATCGATTTCATAAATATAGTGGTAAAAGTGGATGTATTTGTATGGGCTAGAAACAATAATTGGTGATGGTGTGCCGTTTCAAATCATAGGTTACATGACAATTTCAGTCAAAGTAAATTGCTCATGTTACCCAAGTAAATTTCTCGCTCCCCTTCTAAATGTTCTAGTACTTCTCTTACTCCATTCGTTTTTTAAAATTGTTTTAACATTTGGGTCTGAGTGTGTGGGAAGCTGACGTGGGAGGAGAGAGGTTATGACTGTTGGAGATGAATAATTGAAGTGGACGAGTGTTGAATATGTCAATGAGGGACTGAAATGGCTTTTGATGTGCTTTCACTAAATCTGAGAACGTTTGAGAGGTTTGTGTGGAGTCTTCTCGATGGTTAGAATATAGGTCCTACCTTCCAGGGGCGGAGCTACTTGGGGGCTGGGTAGTGCTGGTGCACTACTTTTTTTTTTTTTTTTTTGTTTTTTTACTTATATATTAGTATATTTTTTATGATTTTTTACATATTGCACTACCATTTTTGACATTTTTTGTTCTTTTTCTTCCTAATAATGCACATATATATATCATGGATTCTTAGTAAACTATACCTCTAGCTTCATATAATTTCGATTATTTTGTATTTTTATCGTATAAAAAATATTCTACCATAAAAAAGAAGTTTCGTTCACGTATATATGCGCACTAGGCGACATTATTTTCTGGCTCCGCCCCTTCTACCTTCTAACAACTGGTTATGGCTAAATTTATGTAGCAAGAGGTTTCACAATAGCTTAGTACAAGATACGGTTTGGTACATTTATTTTTATTTTTTGCAGTGACATGGCACATTTGGAAAGCGAGAAACAATTGTAATGTTGTCATGCATGTTCGCGTGGTGGCTGAGCAGATTAGGCACATGGTAGTTGACTTGGTGGTGGCTTTCCCGTCTCTGATGCACATCAACAGGCCAAGCTTGGATGCGGTTGTACGATGGTGCCTTCACCTTTTGTATTGGTCAAGATGATCGTGAGCTTGTTTGATAGCACGAGGGGGGATGTTGAGAGATGCTCATCAAGGGGCTTGGGTCTCTGGTTTCTCCCAGAAGTTACTTGGTGTATCATTTAATTTTTCGGAATTGTTGGCCTTACGTGAAGTAGTTTCATGATAAGAAGAAAAAAAGTTCACCAATATACTTTTTTTATCGTGTGAAAATCAAGTGGCAAGTTCAAAAGTGCATATATGGAGGGAGAGTATTTAAATTTGGAGAATGCAATACAAAAGATAAAATAACAAGCATTGGAAACTCTATAGTCCCTCCAAAACGAAGATAAGTGCTTCCAGGAACATTTATATAGTAAATGAAAATACTCCACACTAACAACTAATCATTGATTGAATAATGATCTGATTTCAAATAGTTAAGGGGAAATTAAAAAACGCAAAGAAGTGAAAGGGAGTAGAAAGTAGTTAGAACAATGATGCTTACAATCATGTCTTTAGCTAAAATTTGATACTTGTGGTCCATCCAAACTTTCCACCATGTCATGAAATGAATAATCCAAAAGCCCATAATTAGTTCATTACACACTTAAAACCAAAGAAATCGCCATTACAACTTTTCTCCATTACTATATGAAAATCCATAATTTAACAATCAACTTATATGATACATGATCATCATGTACACACCAACTTTTAAAAGAAAGTTTTTGGCACTCAACTAAAAAAGATTAAAACTTGCTAATTTAGTAACTGATTTAAATAAAATAAATTGAAATGTATAGTGTTACTATTTGGAGTTTAAAATTAGTGCCAAATGAGGAGTTTAATTTAAAGATCCATTTTACTAGTCTAAATTGAATTCGGAACGCTCCATAAACATTGTCTAGTACTATCTCATATGTAAAACATAGTACTTCTATATACTACAAATGTGATACACTACATTTAAAGCATCATTCGGTTTATACATAATATTGTAGTATCACATAAAAAAACCAAAACCAAGCATCCCATCCACAAAGGTCCTACACAAATCTACTTAATTTGCATGTTGCATCTGCATCTACACCTACAATTAAAAACAGAATCAAAATACAAAAAAAATTAAACAAATAAAATAAAATATTACTGATCATCAACATATCATGGCTCCATTGATGAAAATAGTACTGGTTGAACTGCAGTTCTTGAACCTCTTCCTTGCCCAAATGAAAAGAATGACCTCTTAAGCCTGCTGCTACTGCAATAATCCTCACTCGGACTAATTGCAGTAGCTCGCAGAGGTACGTCATGCGATGTTCTCATCGTCGACTGCCGTCGTATATCTTCCACAGCTAAATACAGCTGCCTATCCGCAGCTGAATCCATCGAGAAAGACCGCCTTATCGGCTGGACTGCGAACCGTTCGTCTTTCTCCCTAATGTCAATGCACTCGTCTCCCATACTCGATACCCGCTTCACTTTCTTCGCCTTCTTCGATGATTTCTTCTGCAGAGGACTAGTCGTCGATAAAAGCTGTGTAGTTTCCCGTTCTGCCCCTACTTCGATCACGACGTAATCTTCATCCCTGCCTGTGAACGAATCGGAAAAAGGATTCGGATCTTGAGGAAATGATGTCGGATCTAAAGATAACCCGAAAACCGGCCTAACCGCTGAAATGCTGGTTCTGCAGAGAGGACAGTTTGAATTGTTCTGGAGCCAAATGTCGATACAGTCGATATGAAACACGTGTGCGCAATTCGGAATCACTCTTAGCTTCTCCTCTTCCTGAAATTCATTCAAACACACCGCACATTCGTATGATTTCGGAGAAGAAGAATGTTGTTCGTCTTTTTCATCTTTTATAAACTTGAAAATTGGTATTGATCTAATCACTAGCTCGTCCAGGCCCCGGTTCTCGGGGACTGGAGAGTGAACGGGGAAAGGGTCCTGCACACGCCTACGTGATCTGGAGAGAGAAAAGCGCCTGAGCAGATCGATCCGGTGCCAGTTTAAGCAGCACTTGATGACAAAAATGTAGTAGCCGACTAGTAAGAGAGCTGTGGCTAGAATGCCAATGATGGCAACTGCTATGATTGGGAAGCCAGTGTGCGAAGAGGAAGAGTGTCCGAAAAGAGAGGCTGGTTGATGAATAGGAGCAGAAGCAGCAGATTGTTGTGATTCACGGGAATGGAATCTCACTAGATCCATTGGTGATGATGATCAAGTGATGATTTAGTTTTAATTATGAGATAAGTGAAGTAATAATAATCATTAAAAAGTTAGAGACAGAGATTGAATTTATGGAAGGAAGAGATGAATTTAATGGAGCATGGTGTGAGAGAGAGGCGGAGAATTGGAGGAGAAGGGATCAATGTTAGGAAATCTTAGGTTGGATTAAATGGTTGGCTCTACATTTAGAAAAGGAGAAGATGGTCTGTCTAGCTAGCTCAGACAGTGTGAAATGTTTTTATATATATTTCGGTGTATCTAGTAACCTTTGCCTATAGCACACTGCACACAAGCTTACCTTACCTGATAAGCTATTGGATTGATTTTTTTTTTTTTTCTCACACCGGTTTGGTTTGGCGACTAATCCAATCGAGTAATTTCAAAACATTTTCTAATGGGATGAATGTCTCAGCAACCTTAAGTGAATTCAAATACTTTATCACGTGAGCTAACAATTGATGGTGGATCGATAAATTTAGTAAAAGTTTGTGATGTTAACTCAACAGTCAACACCTAGGCTTTATTTACACTAGGCAATCTGTACGGTTATATTATTTATTTACTTAATCGACTACTAATCAAATTTCAATGAGTTTATCAAAGTAATATTAGTTGAGTAAGTCTCTTGGGGGACGGTTTAAGCGAAAGATAAAAAATAGGTGGACAAATATATGAGTTATTAATATAAATGTTTTAATAAAATTTGTGTTTTTTATAATAACATAACACAATTAATTTTATATATGGTATTATAATTTTTGTAAATATAGAAGAATTTATTAATTTTATATTTATAGTAAGGTGAAAAAGAAGAGTATGTAGGAAACAACGACATTTGTGAAAGCGTGTAATGTGCAGTAGTAGTTGGTGAATATTCACGGCGCCCAATGAGGCAGCAAGCAGGCAGACTATAATGTTCCTTGGGTTGGCAAGAAATTTAATTTGATTTCCTTTTCTTTTTCATGTCACGTTCATATTAAAAATGATAACACAACTGGCCCGTTAAAAACAGATCGCGCGAATACTACTACTATTGTTCGACTTAGAGATGTACACTAACAATAATACCTGTCTGCCGCAATCAAATGGGATAACATGGAAATGGAATAGCAGCTGAACAGTGTTTAAATTGAAACAACTCGTATTAACTAACTAAAGGAGTTGATGATGGTAGTATCCATATATGAATTACATGTCTTTATGAAGACCTAAAATGCTTAAAATGGGAGAGTAAATACATGAAATTCTCAAATTGTAATTATAATACCATTCATGACTTCTAAAACAATTATATGAACAGGGCGGAAGAAGTAGAACTATCAGATGGATTAGAACGATTTTAGTGTTCTAAGATAAACTAGCAAGTAGCAACATTGGAAATTTGTTACAGCAAAACCGCCAATCCAATTTGAAACTAAGTTATTTGATTCATGAGTTGTTCATAACCGTGTCCGTGCAATTCAAATATACGAATTTTTTAATTTATTTGTTCCCGCTGGGATACACGATTTTGTAAGATGCTCACTATTGGAAGTTATAACTGGTAGTAAGAAATTTGTCACACGTCCAACCTGAAAGGTGATCAAATGCGTGTCCCCCCCAAGAAAGAAAGAAAGCTAGTGTAGTTATAGTCAAAAGGTAGGTTTGATTTGATTTGATTCGTTTCACTAAAGTCAAATTTTGTGTTTGAAAAGAAATTAAAAGGACCCCATGAAAGAAATAGTTCTTCTAATACTACTTGTACGTAGTATTAGATCTATTACAAAAGGGACCGACATTACGATCCTGCAGGCTCGATTTGTTGACTCATAACTCACAAGTCAAACATAAATCAATGAAAATTATGAAATATATGGAGTATATATTCAAAGGAAATATATTCAAAGGAAAGCCCATTTCGTGGACTGGAGTAACATATTTTTCTTATGTAGGGGACACTCTTATCACTTCTGGGGGGGGGGACACTCTCATCACGAAACTAAATTCTCCCGTCGATAAATAAATATATAGATATAAATAACTTAGATCCACTGCAGATTCCTAATAATGTAACTGTCAATCTTACAAAACCCCAATATTTCTCATCGGCCATCGCCCATGTTTATTTTAACTTCAAATAATGTCCAATATCAATATCATTTGTTATTAACTAATTTTAATTATTATTATTAAAATAAAATGATATTACTTGAATTTTACATAACAAATAACAAAATGTCTGGTAGTACAACGATCATCATTGATTATTTTATCATCAAATAAAATTCAGTACCATTATACTCCTCCCATCCCAGTGAATTCTTTATGTTTGTTTTCAAAATATAGAAATATTAGTCGAATTTTACATAAACAATACTAAAATGTCTGGTAGTACATTGTCCGTAATTACAAACACCTTTGTCGATTTTATCTTTGAGTAATACTTCTTATTAAATTCTATTATTAACTTCTTATTTTTTATTTTCAAAGTGGAGTGATATACGACAAATTTTACATTAACAAAAAAAGTATAGTCGTACATCGGTTGTACTAACTAACGAACACCTTATTAATTTTTTCTGTTAAATAATATCTAATTATATCATTTATTATTAAATTTTTATTTATTATTTTTGAAATGGAGTGATATTTGACAAATTTTACACATAATTACATAGCAATTCACCTTTTATAGTCATTAATTATTTCTAAAAATGCACACATTACTATGTGGCATTAGTAATTTCAATGACATTATCATTGGGATCTTTTCACTTCATATCCATCCCGTAGCCGTAAAACTTAACCGTATAAAATACTTCAACTTTGGTAATTGCCACTTTTTAGGTATACTTAGAGCATTTCTTATGGTTGGGGCTTAATTTGAAGTATTTTAACATAAAAGCCCCAAAAAAGCTCATCCCAAATGATATCTTCAATGGTTTGAGGCTTATTTGAGAATTCTATGTGGATACTTATGCCCATATTTCTCCATATTATTGGAAATTTTATTGTAAGTCTCATATTTCATATTTGGGACTTAATGGGCTACTAATTAGTAGCCCCTTTATAGCCCCCATTGGAGTCTATTTGGGGCTTAAGTGGGGTTTTTAGTCCCAAATAAGCCCCAATAAAGCATCCATAAGGAGTGCTCTTATAAGTGAAGAACCCATTTAACTTCCTCGTGCAACCGTTATATCGTCTAGGTTTTGCCATATATAATTTGCAATCAAATAAATATATTAATTAGACATGAAGATATTGGAATATTGGTGCAAATTTTATTGATATATTAAGCCCTTGCTTTTTTTTTTTTTAGGAAATATTAAGTCCTTGCTTTAGACACACACATATTATCCTTGTAGCTAGGCCTTATCTTGCTTCCCCCCACAATAAGCCACAATGTTAAAACATTTAGGAAAATGGACTTCATACCACTCACTTTTCCTCCCTCTCTCACCATTTTCTCCAGCAAAATCTAGTAACAAATCACCATTAATTTTGGTAGCAACTCATAACCTACAAGACAATGCAGACACACGCTTCAAAGCTCTCAAAACCAAAACTCGAAACTTGAACTGCAGTGCTAGGCGAAGGACAATACGCGACGATGCTGACGATGATGATGAGGAAGAGGACGAGTATGGTTACAACGAAGAGATTGCGTTGCTTGAAATGTATACACAATCTGTTATGGATGAGGTACTTATGGTAAATGCCATGGTTGATCAACAAAGAGTTGAAGTAGTCATTTTTAAGGTAAATGCGCCTTGCTAGATTTCAATGCTTCCATTTTCTATCCAAGCATTTTATTCCCCTGTGTTTTTTAGCTTCTTAAATTGTTCCGAGTTGTAGTTCGTTTCGGTTTCGAGATAAACTTTGTCAAATAGGGCAACGTATAGAATTCATTGAAATAGAGAGAGGCTCCATTAATGTTTATGATTTGTGTATCTGTTTTGACAACAATGCAGGGATTTTCGTCATGTTTGAGTTACAAAACCTCTGCAGATCCCAGTCGAAGTGTTCTCCCAAAGAGGGCTATAATTCAAAGTATCGACAGAATCAGAGGCCCTTTCAGTCCTTCTGACTTGCAATACATTCAGAAAGGATCGACTTTCGATGAATTTAAAGCTCGCCTCAAAACTCTGAATCAATCCTAGGACGACAAGAGGTCTTCCGCACAAAGCACTAATTGAAAGCATTAGACAGGATAAAAAGGTCAACTCGAACAGCGGACTCGATCCTTGCTCCTCGAGCCATCACCGTTGGACATTGGTGCTTGTGATTCTCAATACAGCAACAAAGGATTGACTTTGATGAATGTAAGAACTGGGGTCAGTTGATGCAACTACTTGCAATATGAGGCCTGTAGAACTTTAGGCAGTGCATTTTGAGGATAAATGGTGTTCTTTAACAAAGAAAAACTCACATGTATCATGCATTTCACTATTTCAGACACCAGGTTAATGGTTTCTTTCTTGTAAACTGCATGTCACCCACTACATGCATCCTGCATATAGCCTATCATATTAAGTGGATCTGCTCTGCTCTGCGTTTCGTAGTCTAATTCCTACGAAATATCAGGCGGCTTAATGATACAAAATACTAGAATTCTTATGAATGTCAAAAGTTAACCAGACTTGTAAGCAGATCTTACCTTTTCCTATAGTCTGTCCAATTCTGCAAGTAATTTGGACAACGTTGGCGTTACATTGCTACAAGAAGACCAAAAAAGAGCACCAGAAGCTCCAACAGAGATACTCCTCGGAATAAACAAGAACGTATCTCCCACATGTATGAGATTAGGTGAATTGCTCTTGTTCAGACTGTATAGACCATTTTCTAATGAGGGATATATACAACATACTGTATGTAAACAATCAGTGGCCTATTAAAACAAACAGCAAAAGCTACAGCAGACATGAATGGTTGAGTACTTGAGTAGTACAGTTTCTTTTATCAAGCAAGCACTATACGAAGTATATATGAACTAAGATTCTTCAATGACAGTCGAGCAAACATCAGTTTCACTGACACAATAAGCATATATATCATGTTACTCTTCTTCCTGTAATATTACTGATACCATGGGAAGAACAACCAATTCCCAAAACAATTTCTGAGACTTATTTCCAAGTTGAACAACTCCTTAAGTATGTAATTTGACAAAATCCTCAAATGAAAGCATATCTCAAAATCAAAGATCATGTTAAAGAAAAAGGTAGAACAATATCATATCAGTAAGGCAGTAACCAACAACCAACTTAAAAGTACTCAATTTCATATGAAATCATGTTCATATGAGACCCAAGTAATAAGCATAGCCAAATCAGGTTTCGCTCACTTATTTTCTCAAGCATCAAAGCTTCTATACATCACAGAAAACACTATCTTCTGCTACCAGGACAATTGTGCATGCTGCATATGATTCAAATGAATTTAATAGGTCACCAGCAGGAAATGAGAGACTTAACACAGAACTATTCAAATTTTGGTTTTAAACCGAGTGGTAAATGCCATAAATCAAGAAAAGCAGAAAAAGTCTCGTAACATTATGGGGACTGCCTTAGCAAGTGAGCCTAATCTAACTAAACCAATGATTAGTCACAGCAAGTGAGCCTAAACCAATCAGAAAATCAAGGAATCACATATAGATAAACACAAGAGCTTACTCATCAAGACGTTACTCAGAAGGCTGGAAATGCGGCTTAGTTTTTGCTACCATGCAGAGCATTCAGTAAATTGTGCCTCAACACAACCAATGTGTACGCAAAAGTCAAAACTCAGCTAGCATAACTCTCTTACATGGTGATACTTTTCACTAGTGAGAAGTGAGAACTATGAAGTCATATGGCACAACACACATCATGATCATAGATACACTGCAAAGATAGAGAGCACAAGGTCTTGGTATGGATATATCATTAAAACCATAACGCAATACAAAACTGTAGCTTCAGATTGGAACTAATGATAACATATCAAACCAGAATCCCAGTCTCAGCATGATATGATGCAACTAATAATCACTAAACTGCAAAAGAAGTGCATAAAATACAAACACGTACAAAGTACAGAATCACATCTCCCCACGATAGCCTCCGGATCCAAAATAGTCCCTCCTGGTGCTGGCAATCTGCACGCTCTTCTGATGCTCCAACTTGGGACAATCGGCAATACGATGACCAAGCCCACCACAATATGTGCACCCCTTCACTCCAGTGGCATCTTCAATCGCTTCCGCATCTTCAGTAGGATCATTGAGTTCTGCCAGAACTGGTGGTATCCTCTGCTTAGCCTCACGCAATAAGTGCTTCAAGTCGAGCAAAGTCGTCTCTGTCTGATTCTTGTTAATAAACGTCGTGGCAATTCCCGTTTTGCCACATCGCCCCGTTCTTCCTATTCTATGGACATAATTTTCGATTTCAGCCGGCATGTCATAATTAATCACGTGTTGAATATCTGGGAAATCAAGACCTTTGGATGCAACATCAGTAGCTACCAGAACGTCCTTTTTCCCTGATTTAAATGACGCAATGGCATACTCTCGTTCTTCTTGATCTTTCCCTCCGTGTACAGCAACAGCTTCCACTCCCTTTAAAAGGAGGTACTCGTGAATGTCATCAACATCCGCTTTGTTTTCACAAAATACTAAAACAGGAGGTGGGGTCTTCTGTAAGCATTCAAGAAGATAAACAATTTTTGCTTCTTGCTTCACATATTCAACTTCTTGGATCACATCAAGATTGGCAGCTCCAGCTCTACCTACATTTACAGTGATAGGCTTAACAAGAGCACTTCTTGCGAAATTCTGGATCTTCGTAGGCATGGTGGCAGAAAACAGAAGGGTCTGTCTTTGGGCTTTGAAGTGATCGAAAACTTCTCGTATGTCATCCTCAAATCCCAGATCTACCAAACGATCTGCCTCATCTAACGTCAAGTACCTGTAAGAAAACCACATGTGAATACACAATTTTACCCATCATGTAGGCATGAACTAAGAGAAAATGTGTGTGTGTGTGTATGAAAGAGTAGCGAAATAAAGGTTGTAGAAAACTCCCTTCCACCCCTACCTCACCCTTCTCTCACCAATCTAAAATGACTTCAACTTAAGGAGTAGTTCACAACCATACTGAATGGATCAAGGATCCGAAACATGCTTTTTCTAAATGCAAATATAATACAACTGTGCAAGTATACATACCTGCAACTGTCTAGGTTCATTTTCTTCTTTGCTAACATATCCTTCAGCCTTCCAGGAGTGGCAACAACAATGTGAACTCCTCTTTTCACTACATCAAGTTGTGACTTCATATCTACTCCTCCAATACAGAGTAAAGGCCGTAATTCCGGATAACCAGCATCTTTCATCGATTTAAGAAACTCTTCCACGACATCAAATGTTTGCCTAGCAAGCTCTCTAGAAGGGCAAATAACCAATCCAAATGGTCCTTCTCCAGGCGCGATTGGCATCATCACCTCCTCTTGCAATGCTATCATGATAAGAGGCAGAGCAAAGACCAGCGTCTTACCCGACCCCGTAAAAGCAATGCCAATCATATCCCTTCCTGACAAGATAACCGGCAACCCCTGAACTTGGATGGGCGTAGGCTGTACAATACCTTTAGCTTTCAACTTGCTCAAAACAGGTTCCGGAAACCTCATGTCTTTAAAGTTCTTGATTGGTGGAGGAATATCGTCTCCACTCACAATAATGTGCCACTGTTTCCTAATTGTATCACAAGCCTTCTTCGACATCCTGCGTATAGGTAATGGTGGCTTCCACCCAGTGAGTAAAGGCTCTGTGTATGTGATACCTTTCGCCAACTCCCGAACAGACATCAAAGTCTTCCGATCCGATAGATTCTCAAACATCTCCTTTTCTTGGAGAATAATTTGCTCAGTTTGTGTAACTTCGGGCTGATCTTTCTTAAGTTGAGTTGCTTGGACCAACAGACTTGGTTTAGCCTCAACAACCTTCTGTTTTTCAATCTCCTGCCCATCTACTACAGTAGACTGCCCCTTGCGCTGGAGAAGCCTCTGCCTTTCACGTTCACGACGCACAAGAACGGGCACATACTCTTCTCCAATATCATCTTCCTCCATAGGTTCCTGCAAATTTGGATCCTAAAGATAATTCAGCAAAAAGCACTACTTGTATGAAACAAAACTTGTATCATACGGGTGTAATAATAATGAGGGGTATAATTCTTGCCTTGGGTGAAACTAACTCGACCACAATACAATTGGTAACCGTATACTAAATTTACTGAGCTTATTCCAATTAATGGAAGCAACTAGAAAGAAAATTTTGTTATTGTAAAACATGAGAAACAAAAGAAAGCAAGCAGACCTAAATTATCAACAAGAAAGAAACCCCAATCGTGAATTCGGTTCGCTTCAATATTCTCCGAGGGATTTAATTAATAGTAGTAAGGACTAAGGAGTATAACAAAAACCTAATTCGTATTAAACCCATTCCAGATAGATCGAGATACAACAATCATCAATAAAATTACAGTAAACAAAAATAAGATGCAGATAAAATTGGTAGAAAGAAAGCTATAAAGGAAAGAATCCAAAGGAGAAAGAAGCTTACCATGGAAGCCATGATTTCGGAGAAAATTAGAATAAGCCGATAAAGAAACGAGGCGGAGAGATAAAAAGAACTTGTCGATTGATGTCGATAAAGGAGAAGGAGGCCGCCGGAGCCGACTTCTGTGGGTTTTAGTTTATTTATATGAAAGGGTGATTTAATGAAGTGATTGATGATTCAGTGGTGAAGTTGGTTTGTTTTAATCATGGAATAGGACTCCCCTCCATGGCCCACTGTGGGGCCCACATACATAATACGAAGTGCTCCCCGTCCCGATGATAAGTCTACGTTTGATTTTTGCACGGTTTTGAATGAATAATTTTGTTTGGTAGTGTTATATTAATATTGTATGTAAATGTGGGGTAGTTGATTAAAAAGTGTGAGATATGAGTGAAGATAAAGAAGTGTAAATGTGGGGTCCATATTTAAAATAATATAGATAGGATGTGGGGTACTTTCCAAAAATGGAAACGTAAAAAATTGATTGGGACGTCCAAAAAACTGAAAAAGTAATACGTAAAGGATTGATTGGGAAGATGAGTACATAGTAAAGAGGGGAATGTTTCCCTTTAGGATAAAAGAAATCGTGAAGGTTTTTTTTCGTTTTTATTTATACAATGGGGAGACCCATAACTGTAGCACATTGGCCCACCGTGGACCATGAGAGTTGGACTTTTTCGGAACGTAGTTTGAACTCTAATAAATTCTAAATTTTATCGAAAAAATAATTAATAAAATTATATAATAAAAATAAAAATACTATATTTTTATAATATATTTTCATAAATTATATTTAAGATTTTCAAAGATCTTAAATAGAACACCACATCATTCCCTAATACCCGGAGTAATGTACTTTTAGAAGTCACCATAAACAAGACTAGATGAACAGACTCGTATTTTTGTACATCACAATCAAACTTGGGACCATCAAACTTACTGTTCCAAAAGGCCGTAACTGATAACTAATAGAAGTACAATATTTTTCCGCATGATAATTACTTTGAACATACAACTAATACTTCCGACTGGCAAAGACAGCGTATTTACCTATTAATCATGCACAACATCCCAAAGAGTGGCCAAAATTCACTCCAGGACTGCAATTTGTTACAAACAACACAGCATCCAAATCTGCTCATTAACTCTGGAGGATGGATAAGCTAGTTGCATCCAGGTTTTCAGTCCACAACAATATTGTCCACATGTAGCTTGGTATCTTCTACGTCAACTTGACTTGCACCGTGCTGTTGTTACTCTGATTTGGCTTTCCATGTGCTGTATTTCCGGCTTTCCTGCTTGTACCGTTTCCATTCTCTCAGAGCAGCGAGAACCACATGCAGTGAAACAGGAAGAAAGAAGGGCTGTTCACATACAAGAGCAGAGATATTTATAGTTGATTCATCCCGATAGAGTTATATATCAGTGGCATATCAAAATTTCATTAAAATAAAGAAGTCAGTGGTGTAGTGGAACGAACCGAATACACAGCAAAACAGTGCTCGAATGAGAAGTAGCTCACAGACATCATAGACGGGTGATAAAATGCATCCTCTGCAAAGGACCTTGCCAGTCTAGAGGAGACTGTCATGATATAGAGTAAGGTAATGTGTTAGGAGATGTTCTGCAGCAGCAAAGAAATGACATGCTGGGATATTTTCTTTCTTTGTTTTTTTTCCTTAAAATGTAAAAACAAAATATAAATTAAAGAAAAAGGAACGTACTGGCAGAAGCATCAGAACCTCCAGTGGACACATCGCTTATAGCCAGTTTTGCAGCTTCAAGAGAATACTTCACCTGCTCAACAATGTTAAAGAATGCAATCCTCTTCAGTACCATAACATAATTTATTATGCGAGTTGCTAAAGATATTTCAGAAATATGAAACAGATAGGCAGCATCACAACTATGGACAGAAATATATACATTCACCCAACTGGGAAAACGACAGTGGAAGAAGCATGCAAAGTGATTAAGCAAAGCTGAATTCTTGAGAGGATTTATCACTAATATTGAAGTAATAATGACTAATATAGCATTTCTGATTCTAGCAGCAACAAGTGCCCCTACTGAAGCAATCCAACAATATTTTACAGCCTTGTACTCGAGCAAACCAAGCAGAAAGTGAAAACACTCTTAAACCTATCTGCGACATATTGATGAGACAAAACTTTCATTTCACAAAATGATGAAATTGGATAGGCGTTTGCAAATGCTTATATAAAGTGATTAAAGTATTGCTAAACTTTGATTTTTAGTGTATATACAAATACCCATGCTTCTATTTGAAATCAGATTTTTTAAAACTTAAACCAAAAGCAATCCAAAAATTATTTTGATAAGCATTTGCAAACACAACCGTAGTCATAACTCATATTCACACATTTTCCATGCAAATACAGTCATACAGTGGAAAAAGGTTATCGTATTATCAACTTCATTCATGAAGACAATTATCAAGACAGTCAAACGCAAAGTGCATCTCCATATATAAATGCTCTGCCACCATTTTAAGAAGACCAAACTCCATTTGCCACGACAGTGATTTCTACATAATACTCACCTGTTTCCCTATTTCGTCTTTGATTATCATTCTGGGAAGCGATTGAACCTGCAAAACAAGAGTTGTTAGCTGGAGTCTAAAGATTTGTACCTGTTGGTTTCTTCCTATAGTTACCATGCAAAACAATTCTATTCTTAACATCCAAGCATCTAATTAAAGTTCAATGTAAGAGCATAGAAGCATACCAATCGCGAAAGTGAACCAAGTGTTGTGCCACACTGAAGAAGATTAAAACATGTGTGCTGCCGAGATAACACATCCAATTCCCTTCAAAGCAGCAAGGACAAGTGTCATCACTTTAAACAAAAATGTGTTCCAGAAGAGAAAATATGGGCAAAAAAATCATGGTATGCCAATTAAACTAAATCAGAAAATTACCCAAGCAGTATGATTTAGGTCCAAAATGTGGTAAAATCTATGTTTTGAAACCCGGTCCAGAAAATTGACCTTGACAACATCCTGGTTCAGGTTAACCCAGGTCATCTTGAAGGGTTGACCCAGATGAAGTCATAAATATATAAAATTATATATAATTATTTTAAATTTAAATATTTAAAAATATATGGAATATATTCTTGACAAAAACTATCACACATATTAATCCCCAACTAATATTCAAAATTCAACCACAAATGTCGTGAACTCAGAAATTATCATAAACTCACAGAGTACAATGTATAATATTAAAGTAATCCAAATAAACTCACTTCTAATAGTTTAGATAATAACAAAATGAATAGTTCCATGAAGCATTAGAAGTTTCGCTCAGCTACTTGACTCGGTTTACAAAATCCATCACCATCAAAAGCATGATCAACATTGAATTATGGCACTAGGTATAAGATCTTAGCAGCAAAAAGTCCACTTATATTATAATTTCTTCTAGACTAGATTTTTTTTCTTTAATCTTGCTTCATTAGTGCTAGCTTATGGCCAGAGAAAGATATAACAAAAGTCAGAAATAAGGTCAGACAAGGAAACTCTCTGGGATTAAGGGAGAAAGGTCAATAAAACAATGGAAGTAATCAAATGAAGAGACTAAACGATAACATACCCGAGAAGTGGCAATGCCATCAACAACACGAAGAAAGAAAAGGTTTGAGAAAAATATGTCAGACACTTCGGTAAGACCTACATCACAGCATTCCTTGGCCAAGATTTCTCTCTTCAAAATTTAATTTCTTACTTTGGCCAGGTTTGAAACTTATCAATGAAAAGCGGAGATGTAATCATACAACATAGAGGAAAACAAAAGGTTGAAAAAAAATATTTTTTCAACTTCAGTGAGACCTAATCACGGCATTGCCTCCACCAGAGATCCTCATATGGACTTTAAAATATTCTCTAGATAGTGTATCAATTAGTTTATTTCTTACTAAACGTCAGGTCCTGAAACTTACCAATAGAGCTGTTTACATCTCAAAGTTTTTTGTGTGTGGAGATTAAGACGATGTAAATAAATAATGAAAACAATGAAAGAAACTGTAAATGGGTGTTACTTAACGGATTAGAAATAAATAAAAATGATAAAGCATGACAGAGAATGAATAAGTGCGAGTAAAAATTACAAAGACTGATAAAAACTTAGTAATTTAGGTACCGTAATTGGAAAGTTTATATTGGGATACTCAAATGGATATATGGAAGTAATGGACGGGACAGAGGGAACAATTTTCTTAACGCCCCTTATCTCAATAAATTATTCTACAAACATGTCATGCTATCATTTTTGAGAAATGTCCCTTAAACATTCCACATGTGTAAATTTTCCACCTAAAGTTTGGCTTTTTGTATAATTTGCGCCTAATGCTTCAGGGGGGCAAATGGCAGACATGCAACCTTTAGGGGTCACTTTGCACAAAAGGCCAAACGTAAGGGCGCCATATGCTTCTTTGACTATAATCTCCAATCGTTGTATTTACAGGTGTATGGAAATCTCATATATCATTACTAATTCCTTGACAATAAACATTTTCATCTTCAGTCGAGAGTAAAAGTAATAACCCAAGTTCTTTCTTCAGCAAAAAGACTAATATTATGTTTGAAACATAAAGAAACAGGGTGAGTCATATTGCCAAGTTATAGGTCACCTTGTTGCCTCACCATTCTGTAAACCCTCTTGAACTTGTCAAAAGTTGTATACTGCCTGATGCATCCCCAAATATGCCATTGGACTTCAGACCAAAGAGTTGCCTCAGCTGTCCGATGAAAACTTCGAGAATTTTCATCAAGTCCTGTATCCAGAATGTGCATTTATTAATTGTTGACGTGAAGATTCTCTATTAACCTAGCTACCTACTCAGGCCACCATTATGCAACATAAAATAAAAACAATGCGAAAAACATGAAAGGCAACAGGTCAGGCACTCAGGCTAGGCTTATAATGAGACAGGCCCGCAGAAAGCATGAAACTACATTCCTAATTAGGGCATCTGAGAGAAGACATTTGAAAAGGAAAAGAAAAGAAAAAAGTATGTTCAAATTAGCTTGGACGACATTATCAAACAATTTACTTACATAACATACTTACAAGTGGCAAAATTGATGCAAAATATGTCCATTGGAGTCATTTCCTAGAACTACTGATCAGCCTCTATACTATAAATGTTAAACTGATACAGTTCCACACATCAATAAACGTTTCTATCATATCTCTTCTCTCCCCATGAGACTATCATTAGGGGTCAACGTTGGCTTGTAGGTAGAACTCAGACAATACCTACAGTATCTAGCAAGTTCAGAGCACAAAAATCAGTCACCAGATTTTTTAACAGGGTTTATTTACTCCTGCCAGTTAACCAAAAAGCAAAACAAAGAACCTTAGGCCATCCCATACCCCTTTTTTAATTCTACATGAATGGCATTAGCTCATAGGAATAGGTGAATGATTTTAGTCTCTGAAAAAATAAAATAATAAAAATAATTTTAAAAAAAAAGTGCAATGATGAAGATCAAACAGATCATGATGCTCTTATAAAAAATTGTGTTCGAGGGAATGACAATTTTTTCAGGCAATATTTATGCAGTACAAAATGCTGAAACAGGGAAACACCTATTATGATCAAGATCACAGGACGTTTCGCGCTTATAAAAATTATGTTCAAGAGTGGCAATTATTTCAAATTAAAGTGGGGTTTGGAAGAAAATAACTTCTGCTTAGAACCAGATATCTGAAGAACTTGCATTCCTTGCAATACTTCTTGTTATCAAAGAAAATAGATTCATTGCCCATCTTCATTGTGTGGTCCAACATTTTACCGAATACCACCAACATTTGGTGATCATTTCTGGAAATTCCAAGGTTTTGCCTGCTATGAATATTTCAATATATTGGACAGACTTGCCCATCTTTGTCAGTGTGGGGTCCCTCATTTGCATAACTAACTCCAGCTATATCACTCAATGTGCACCCTTGCCCAGTTATCCGAAAACATAACAGCTTCAAAAGCATTCAAAAGAGAAGCAAAAGAATAATAATGAAAGCACCTTGAAGAAGCAAGCATTTGATTTCTATTGATTTCTACATAGCATAAAGTTTTGGTGCATTTTTTGACATCTTCTACCAATTCCAAAAATTGAAATACAGTCAACCAAAAGCCACATTTACAAACACGTGACATGTTCATAGACATAACATGACTTGCAAGAAAACTTAAGTTTCAAGATGCTTAACATGCAATGGCCAACGCCTCAATGCCATTATAAAATTGCACATGCATCCAACAAAAAAGAAAGAAAAGAACAGGAACATTAGTATTTGCATGTCCAAATATTATAGACATGACATGTAAAACATTAGGCAACCACATGCAACAGAAAGGAACAAGTCTGGCACATCAAGTTAGTTTCATGCCTCATCCCACAAGTAAGTTGAATCAAGCATATACATGGATAAGGGAAAATATACGCCCAACATGATTACAGCAACGCGAAAGGAACAAAATATCAAGTATAGACTCAATATCATCAAGGAACCTCAGTTAGTAATCCTCATAAACCATTTACATCATTGTTAATAGCACCTTAAACTAACCTCATGAGAGATCTTATGCCCGGCATGAGAAGTGGCCGTAGACTCTTCCAAACAAGCTGGGGGATTCCAAACAACAACACTTCCCCACATCTGAAAGTTGATATGTACACAGTTCATATGATAATATGAGACAAAAATTAAGAATCACATAAGTGCATAACTCACGGGAGATATGAAGCCATTTGTTTGAGAAATATCTCCATTTTGAAGCTGCAACATGAGAGGACATTCTGACGCAGATGGCACATATCTGGCATCACAACAATATAAGTAAACAGTATGGAAGTTACATTCAGACCAGTATTTTCTACAGTATTGAGAAATCACCTGAAAAAATGCCCCACCAAATTAAGTTACTACTGGTATTTGTGGATGGGTGGGGGTCGGTGGGTGGGGGGGGGGGGGGGGGGAACCACCATAAGGAGTAACTTTTACAAGAGCTTTACCATTTAAAAAAAAAAAAAATGTTTATATCACATTGCCAGAAACATGTCATGCTAGTTTCCCTAGGTGAACAGGATGGGGTGCTATCAGACTAAGGGACATGCAATTTACAATCTGACAATACAAAGTGTCAGCAGAGTTCATGCACACAACTCAACTTGCAGAACCTAATAAGGAGAAGAAAACAAGTTAAAGAATATACACCACAAACTGCAGGATTTTGAACGCCCTCCCGTTGCAACAGAAGTATCCAAATGCCACTCATTTGAGTTTACCTACAGCACATTGAAAATATTCGAGTTCAAGGATTGTACTTTCAGAAGCTAGTATCAAATCCCTTATGAGGCACCCTAATAGCACAAAAAGTTTTACACCAACCACTATGGGCCACACATCATAACCGGGAATTCCTTATAGGAAGCATATGTAACTATTCAATCTGTACAACATTACAATTAAAGAGCATATTAATCTTGATGGCTGTGCAATACTTTTGACCATTGTATTGTATGCTGGCATCATTTTCAGCTCGAATATAAAAACAGTTATTGTGCTCTACCATCAAATATTTACAAAGTGGATTTGTCAGTTAACCAGAAGAACCTACTCTTCAGTCTTTTAAGACACATTGCAGTATCAGTTTAGACCTAGACTTGTGGTAAAATGTGTGGCAGCTATCTCAGTTAATCTAGACAAAAGGATGCTGTTCATTTACACGTGGGGCATACAGAAGTATGATTACTCACTCCAATTAAGTAATCTAAGAAAGAAATTCAAGGCAAATAATTTATCAGATCTTATAGGCTTTATTCGGATTGCTTTAGCTCATAACAATTTTGCAGTGTAAGTGTAGTTGTCGAGGGATCATACAAAGAAAGGAAGATCTTTTGTACTGAAAACATAGCTTCCAAGCTTGTCATCCCAATAAGAAAATGAAGACTTTGGAGTGTGGTATAAAACCTGCATGTTCCACAAACAATATAATTTCTGAATCAGAAGTAACCTAGAGAAAACTAAAAATGCCAGAATCAACAGAAAAATACACAAGAACACTAAAAGAAAAAATGGTATAACCTGACTCTCCACTTGAACATCTGCTAGAGGTTTCAAAGCTTCGATAATGGGGGTCATAAGGTTATCATCAACCTCTTGAAAGTCCCTGCATAAGCATGCAATTAAATGCAGATTACAAAATGTTGGAATAATTCTACAAGTGTAGCAAAATGAACATTGCCACTTTAATTATTAGACAAATAGGCTAGAAGGGTTGAAAATAAACTAGAAATAAGAAGTTAAGAACAAGTTCGACAACTTCATCAGAGGATAAATTAATAAACTTATAGAATTTGATTAACTTCAACACTCAACAATAAACATTTATTGGACAAAATGACATCATAGACGATACATACCAATCATATCTCCAATCGTGTGGATCGGCATTCAGCAAATTGAACGAAAGCACTAACTTCCCATCCGCCCTACAGGCATAAACTCACTGTGAATGGACCCTTCCTCTTTGCCTCCATTCTGAAATACACTCACAAATATCTGAGCAACCGTCTTTACCGCCTTGTCTTCCAATACACTACCTACAATCCACGCATGACGATACTTACCAACAACAACCCTATCCTCCTCGACCCCCTCGCTCCTTACAACGATCACCGTGTAAACCTTTCCCTCATTATCACTACCACTACCATTAGTATTATCCCCTAATAGAAAATGCAAAGTATCATCAAACAACTCATCTACACCCTTGTCCAAGTGGTCCAGCGCGCCACACTTCCAATTCACATCATTACTGTTGCCAACACAATTCGAGCCAGAGTCAAGAGTGACACTAACAGCTGAATCGTCACTACAAGCGCCGCAAGGAAATGGACTTTTGGCATTGAGCTTCCGCATGTAAGACTTAATCGAAAGTGACAGCTCAGCAGCAGTAGATGAGGAACTATCAAAATTAACAAACACAGCATGGAACGGCAAGGGAAGAGCAGCGTATTCGATCCAATCGCGGCCGAGAAATCATCAATGTCGTGGAACGGGAGCGGCGATCTGTAAATCTCTATGGATTTCAGCAGAAGGGAAGACCTGTAATTGAATTAACCGAGAAATTTAACTAACGAAACAGTGTTGAAAATGTGATCGAGAGCATTTGAGGGTTTTACCTAGGAGGAACGAAGTAGTACAGTGAAAGTGATGGCTAATCGTTTCACCCCGGGCTTCGTTTTTCGCATGGTTTCGGCGTTGAACTCCGGTTGCGGTTGGTCGGAGGTGGAGGATGGTGAAGCTTCGGAGATTTCAGCCATGGCGGACGGAGTTGAACGAACAGTTCTGCAGCCAATTTGATTTCTGTAGTTCTTAACTTCTACTAAGCCTTACGCGCGCGGATCGGCGTATGTATTCAATAATTAATTCGTATTAAAATGTTTTCTACAAAATATAGTATTAAATTGAGAATTTACATATGGGGCTATGGCGTATTTAGATTTTTATTTGAGTACTGTTTTTCGCACTGCTCCCACACCGCTAGGGGTCGGAGTAGGGTACGGAATTCCAATACTAACCCAATCTTATAAGGTGAAATCCAATAGGATCAAACATTTTGGGGTCGCGTACACCCAAACTATAATTAAGTGGTAAAACGATGGAAAATAAAAGTTTGGAACATATGCCTAGCGAAGCACACTTCTATCATCACCAGGTAGTTGCGCTTTCGGATCTTGGTTGATGATGAAATTTGTAAACAAGTGCACATTAATTCACAGTGTGAGAAGAAGTGTTGATGATGCCCTAGAATCGCTATATTTTGGGAAAAGATTATTGATTGAGCATGAAATCATTAATTTTTCTCATAAAAATCGTGATTGAACTAGAAAATATTGAGAAAGAAAAGTTAGAATCTCAATTTATGAGAGTGGTTTTTTATGACAAGTTAGAAGAATGGGCATTTTGGGGGGATTTAACATGATGTAACAGTAATTGCACTGCTATGATTCGACTGCCACTACGCCTCATATACAATTGAGATCTCCATAGTCTCATGATCGTAGGTCCACTGTACCTGCGGATAGGGTAAAGGGGAGGGGTAGGAGTTGTAGATAGCGGATTTTGAGGGTGATGTGTACCTCTTATTAAATGCTCCAAGGCCCCTATATATGGAGGGCGGCGAGGGGACCTGATCCCTCTTTTCCCCGAATTATGTCAGTCTTTAGTATGGTCATGTATGTTCCGCGTAGACCAAAATATCTTCTTCTCCACGCAGACCTTCGTCTCTCGCATGTTAGCTCTTTTCCCCCGCCCCTACTTTCAACTGTGGCATTTATCGTAGGTATGCCTCTTTTCAATTCTTTAGTTGCATGCCTCTAAGTCGTATTTCTTTAAAGGCTGTCAAATGACCTTACGTGCGAGGAGGATTTTGCCATGTCATATCACAACTGCCTGAATTGGTGATTAGATCGATATGAAAGATTGAAATCTACCATTGGAGTGATGGATTATGTTAGGTGGATATTATCGGGTCGTGTGGAATTAGTATCTCCAACCTTGAATAAAATTTAATAGTGAATAAAATATTCGCTCGCAAATTGAGCACAATTACCGTATTAAGGCTGTTCTCTTCGTATGAAACTCATTATTTTCAGTCAGAAAGTTCTGTCCAGTCTTGCTTAGTTGTATTTTATACTACAAATAAATTCAGTTATGTTCAGTTCAGTTCAATTTTGTTCTGTTCAGTTCAGTTCAGTTCAAACGAAAAGAACAGTTTCTAACTAAGACAAATAACTCCTAAGAATATATTAGTAATGTATTTGTATTTGTAATATTTTGAAAATGAGGGAAACTCCATTTAAATGGAGTTTTAAACCTTAATTGTCCAGACCAAATGGTGGAAAGAAAATGAAAGAGATAAAACTTTTTTTTTTTCCTATATGGTGTGTGATAATGTTTTCAATCATGCTTAATTTGGTGAATGGACTATGCTGAAATTTTCCTTGGAATTGCATTTTGCGGTTTAGTTCACTAAATCAAAGTTTGAGGATCAAAGTAAAGATGATAGAGATTCCACTTCGTCAGAGGTTTAGAGGAACTGTTTTATTGTATTAGAGGGAGAGGGACAAATTAGTTGTTTAATTTTATAAAATGTATAAGGTTTTCATACATTTCTTTATGATGACTACGTAAGGAAGAAGTTTGCTTG